>CALZFC010000041.1:3022500-3700000 GCA_945643635.1 Allodiplogaster sudhausi | reverse complement strand
AGAAAGAGAGAGAGAGAGCGCGCGCGAGAGAGAGAGAGAGAGAGAGTGAGAGGTTGAACGCGAGAGAGAGAGAGAGGTAGAGAATGTCAAGTAATTGAGAGTGGTATTAGGTTCTATGCCATATCTTAATGGAAAATACTTAATTTTGAACCATTTTCCAAGGTAACCCCACGCGTCCGCGAAGCCCTCGGCATGCCACGTGAGCCAGGAAGAGAGGAGAGGGAGGAGAGAACAGAGAAGCAGAGAGAGGAGAGAACAGAGAAGCAGAGAGAGGAAGAGAGAGAACAGAGAGAGGAAGAGAGAGAACAGAGAGAGGAAGAGAGAGGGCCATCGCCAGACTGCGATGACATGGATATCAGTGACTGAGGAGCGGGCCAGAGGACGGCGTTATGCCAACCGAACATTTTATACTACCTATTTTAGCGTAACTTATACATTTATCCGATGGAGAGATGGTTCTTTTTAATATTTTTTCTTTCCCTTATAGCTCGAAGTATATATAATAATATACAAACCAACTAACTGTTTTACCGTATCAAAGATATTTATATGGTGACGATGTTTTTCTTCACGTTTTATGTGTTTTATAATTGTTCGGCTAACCATATCCTACTAGATTGCAATTTTACTATCTTGAAAGATCTATGCACTCCGACTTGTTTTACCGTTCAAGTATGCTCTAATATTCGAGCATATTCTTTTTATTTGTATTTTTGCACTTCTTGTATATAAGCTTGTAGGTTATATAGTGTCTCTAAAAAAAGGCAATAAAATTATTATAACCAACTCAAGAAAAGCGGTCACCTTTTTTTAAAGCAAGCGGAATAAGAAGACCCCAACGCAAGGCGGGTAAAAACGTAGAAATATAAATTACAAAACAGGGACGAACGAGAAGTTAATTGTAAGGCCAAAAAGCGATTTAACAAAAACCAACTAACAAAACATGAAATACGACTGAATAAGGACAAAAAAAACGAAAATCCACTCCATCTCATGCTGCCTCGTTGGACTCTTCAGCCGTGCCCTCTTCAACTCCAGCCATGGCTTCTTCATCTCCCCTCCTCCTCTCTGTTTCCCTTCTTTTTTCTCTCTTCTCATCTCTGTTTCTCTGCTCCATTCTCCTTTTCTCCTCCTGTCTGCTTCTCTCCTCCTCCACTCTCCTTTTCTGCTTCTCTTCTCTCTTGTGATAGCCTTTCTTCTCATCTTCTTCTCCCATTCGTGGAAGAGCGAGCGATTCGCGAACGCGTGGAGTCACCTTAAATTAATGGATAATTAATGAAGGAATTAACTAATAACATATTCACAACAAATACACAAATAATGTCACTATTATTGTTGTCACTATTACAATAATATCGCAATTCCTAACACTTTTAAATCTTGAAAAATACGCCCATAAAAAATGCGCAGACCTTTGAGGCAGAAATGACTGAAGACGGGCAGCTCAAGGCATTAGAAGGGAAACTCGCGTACTGCCAGCCTCAGCCATCTCGTACGGTGACATCACAATAAGAGTTCTTATCGAGTAAGAAGTGTCACAATGTCTACCGACAACAACCACACGCCCCACAATAAATACAATTTAAAAAGACATTTCCGCCCGGTAATAATCGCGATCTATGATGACTACAAGGAAGCTGCGCTCTCATGTAACTTATAAAAATTGAGATAAATAAGAGGCGAGCCCGGAAAAGAAGTAGAACTGAGCTGAGAAGCCGAACGAAAGGACCTGCGCTAAATTCTGAGTTCAGAAGCAAACTGGAAATTCCTCAAACTCGGTCAATTGCCGACTGGATCGACATTCTTGACGAGAAGCATTCCATCACAAGAGTGTAAACAACAACAAATGAGAAAAATAAACAACAACGAGAACTTGTAAACAAGGAAAACACTGTGGAGGCCAGAGAACATCCTGCGCGCTTTTCAACAAAAAGAATTTATTTTAGTGTGCACAATGAAAACAAAAATCGCTAGAACAAATTACCAATTAGCAAAACTTTTCAGCATAAAATCGGATTGTACCATGATTTCTCGAAAAGCACATAAAAAATAAGTAGAATTGCTTAATAAAACAGAATTAAATTCTGCCAACGCTTGGAAAGATTAATATAATATTTTGAACGTGTTTCAAAAGTACATCCTTTCAAAGTGCTATATCAAAATTGATTGCACAGTATGATTGCGATCCGTTCGAGACATCTTATCATATGAAAGGGAATGAAATTTATGTCAGCATTAGTCTCGAACGGATATCAATCATAGTGTAGAAAACAATTCTGATATAGAACTTGAGAGGATGCACATTCGCAACACACTTGACGTATTGTCTTAATGTTTCCTAGTTTAGTCAGAATTTATCTCTCTTTTATTAAACTATTCTGTTAATTTTTTATGCGCTTTTTGAGGAATATTGGAATATTCCGTTTTTACGCCGGAAAATTTCACTAATTCGTAATTCGTTCTTGCAATTTCATGTTCTTCGCAGCGCACTAAAATTGTTAAAGTCCTTGCAAAATACTTTTGTCGGATATGTAAAGGATGCTCTCGGCTGGTTCGCGCTTCGTATACAGCTACTAAATCTACTTAAATATAATTTCGTTAACGTTTTTGCTGCGTGTATCGCTTGCAATTACGCTACATTCGTCGGGTTTATCTGAAATATCGCGCTTAATAAAGGAGATCTTGCGTAGAATGCTGTTCTGGCTTCCAATGTGTTTTGCCTTTTTGCTCTTGTTTGTTTTGTCAGAATTTAATCCAGAAAACTGCTTTTACCTTTTTACCTACAGTTTTGTGATGGCTGACATTGTCTCCACGGATATGTTTCTCGTGAAGAATGTCGACCCGGACGGCAAGAAGTTTGACCGAGTAAGAGGAATTTTAATTTTCCTTTTGAACTCGGAATTTGGTGCAGGTATTTTCTTCGCCTGTTTTTCTGCTCGTAGTATGCACTTCTTTCTCGTATTTCCCTTGTATTAATCAGGAAAGGAAGGTTGCTTTAACTGTAATTTTCAGTAGAGAAGAGGGCACACGGCCATTCCCGATAGTCCGCGTTGTCATCACTTATTCAGAGCGTTCCCTTATACTCCGCCATTGGCCCCCATATCCAACATGCAGTAGCGGCATGCAGTTATCGCACTTGAACGGGGCACGTTATTTAGCACGTTTGACCACCATTTAAAGCTTCTCGAACTGAGCTCCTTCTATTCTTACCTCTGCGCGTTTAGCAGCGCCTTCTTGGTTACCATATTCTCCATGCGCTCTTTTTAAAATTCCTGTGGGTAGCATGAAATTAGCACAATTATAGGTTTATACTAAATGCTCTCTCGGTTTAAAGGTTGTCGGAAGAGTCCACCACCAAAAACCGGGAAGGTACATGCTCTTTTGCCCTAAAATAGCCCGACAACCTTAGTGCTTTTATGGACCTTCGGGGGATCCTCGGTTTACCAAAGCAATTTTTTATGTGGTACCTATCAAAACATAGACCTATTTAAACACTGATATTAGCTTAAACTGAACTTGTAATTGCTTGAAATTAACCTGACAATCGCTGAGGAATATCTTTCTAATAGTATGTTATGGTCACCAATCTGCTACTCTGAAATGAGCTTCGCAATGTCCCCAGATGTCCCTTCTCTTCTGCGACTCGGAGTCCTTCTCGATGGAGTTGATCCTCGACGTGAACACGCAGCTCTATCCGATCGGGCTGAACGAGAAGTTCCGTCTCGTTCTCGCCACGACCCTCGGGGACGACGGCGTCGTGGATGAGGGCGGCTACGATCAGCAGGTTTCTTCCTTCATCAGTCATTATTCATCTTTTATTTTTCACTTTTATTCTTTATATACCTCTCTAACCCTTTATTCCCTTGTTTAGATGGCACTTCTGCGACCCTTGGTTCGCCCTGTGTAATCTCGGGGATGATACAGGCGTCATATTACCATCGGGTTTGACTTTGCTCTTTGATGTTTAAATGTTATAAACCTTATTGAACGAACGTTCGAATACAGATGGAGCAAATATTCAATGTGTTCTCTCCAAGATCAAACCAAACTACATATTTCGTTATTAGTTCTCAAATTGATTGCAATCATGATTCAGGCGATATCCTGTTCGTGAATGACGGCCAGAAATCGATCTACCGTATCCCAGCTCGGTGCTTCGGGAAGGTCAAGAAGCTGACTGAGCTGGCAAAGGATGCCTTGCTGGCAGTCATCCCGGCCGCAGACCGAGAGAGAATCAACGGATCTATTGTGAACATTCGCAGCTTGTTCACTCAGGTCTCCGCCAAAATCTACTCTTAGAGAGTGTATTCACGACGTAGATTATCTTTGATAGAAGATCTAGACAACTCGCGCTGTTTTTTTAGTTCAATGATTCTGTGTTTAAGAAAAGTGGCGGAGTTGCTAGTTTCATCATAGCTGCTGAATATGTTCTAGCTTCGCTGACAATGAGCGTGTCCCTTCGGAATATGTACAAATGCTGACATTCTTCGCCGTGAATTTCATTCATCTTTTCTTGTCCTTTGTATGAAGGACCTATATAATTTCCCTTTTTTTATTTCCTGTCGTATATATGAATTTGCGCAGAATTCTGCGTGATTATTACTTGCAAAATAATTCCTCTGGTTCTTCTTCTTTTTTCCACATTCCTCACTTGAAACCGTAGAATTCCAGGCAATAAGGTGCAAAACGATCTGACTGAGAAAAATCAGCATTTTTCTTTTATATTGATTGGTGGTCCGGAGATCGATTTATTGACCCTGTTTCACTTTTTAAAATAATGTTTTAATTTGCATTTTTACACTTCTTGTTGTAGTGTGTCTCTTTAAAAAAAGGCGATAAAAATTTTATAACTAACTCAAGAAAAGTGGTCATCTTTTTTAAAGCGGAATAAGAAGGCTCCAACAGAAGGCGGGTAAAAAGTAGAAATATAAATTATAAAACACGGAATAACGTGTGGCTAATTGTAAGGCCAAAAAGTAATTTAACAAAAACCAACTAACAAAACATGAGAAGTAGCTCGCATTACTGCGCAAGCTAAATTTTTTAAATACGACTGAATAAGGACAAAAAGAAACGAAATTGACATGATCGAAGAAATTTAGGAAACCCGTGGTAATGGAGCCTCCACACCATTCTAAGACTCTTAAATCCACTCCATCTCATGCTGCCTCGTTGGACTCTTCAGCCGTGCCCTCTTCAACTCCAGCCATGGCTTCTTCGTCTCCTCTCCTCTTCCTCCTCTCTTCTTCTCTTCTTTCTTTTCTCTCTTCTCATCTCTGTCTCTCTTCTTCTCTTCTCTCTCCCGCTTTCCTGTATTCCTTTCCTCTCCTCTTCTCTGCTTCTCTTCGTGCCTTCCGATGCTCCTTTCCCCTCCTCTTCTCTGCGTCTCTCCACTCGCTTTCTTCTTCTCTCCTTTCTCCTGAGCATCGCAGATACGTGGTGGTTCCTTAAACGGTATCAATAAATATTTTAAATTTTTAAGCCATTTGCTTTGCCTCAAAACTATGTTTTTATTCACTTTCTTCGTTCTCTCTCAACTCGGTTTCCTCTTCTCTCTCTCTCTCTCTCTTTCTCTCTCTCTCTCTCTTTCTCTCGCTCTCTCTTTCTCTCTCTCTCTCTCTCATCTCCAACCTTTGCTCGTCGCCCTTCTCTCACTCTCGGAACAGCAAAGCTTTTCTCGGCCAGCTGTTCTCCTATTATCTCCTGAACTAAGTTCTCCTTCCCTCCTCCTCTCTGCTTCCCATCTTTCTTCTCTCTCTTCACATCTCTGTCTCCCTGCCTTCCTATGCTCCTGTCCTCTCCTCTTCTCTGCGTGTCTTCCCTCTCCTGCCTTCCTATGCTCCTGTCCTCTCCTCTTCTCTGCGTGTCTTCCCTCTCCTGCCTTCCTATGCTCCTGTCCTCTCCTCTTCTCTGCCTGTCTTCCCTCTCCTGCCTTCCTATGCTCCTATCCTTTCCTTTTCTCTGCTTCTCATCTCTCTCCTGTCTTCCTATGCTCCTTTCCTCTCCTCTTCTGTGTTTCTTCCCTCTCTCCCAAGCTTCGCGAATACGTGGTGTTACCTTAAAAGGATTCACTCCCTTCTTTCTTTCACAACTTTGTTTCCTCTCACACACTCTATCTCTCTCTCTCTCTCTGTCAAATCTCCAACCTCTGCTCGTCGTCCTTCTCTCACTCTCGGAACTGCGGCCAGCTTCAGCTGTTCTCCTATTATGTCCTGCGCTCCGTTCTCCTTCTCTCCTCCTCTCTGCTTCTCTTCTCTCTCATCCTTTCCGTCCTTCTCCTCTTCTCTCACCGGAGAGACACTTCCGCGAGCGAGTATTGTCACCTTAAAAGGAGACTAATAGTGTTTTTAAAAACCATTTCACTTACTATGTAACCCTCCAGATTTTACTCTATCCGATCACCCTTCTCTCCTCCCTTTTTCTCAATCACTTCTCTAATTGTAAGTAAACCTCTTCCCCTTTCATCTCTCTCTCTCTCTCTCTCTCTCTCTCTCTCTCTCTCTATTCACTCTTGCTTTCAACACATTCTTCACTTTCCTTCGCTCCTTCTCTCATCTCCAACCTCTGATATCTTTTCTATCACTGCCGTAACAGCAAAACGCTTCTGCTGCTCTGTCTGCTTCTCTCCTCCTCTCTGCTTCTCTGCTCCATTCTCCTTTTCACCTCCTGTCTGCTTCTCTCCACTTCCATGCTCCTTTTCTCCTCCTCCCTGCTTCTCTTCTTTCTTGTGCTCTAATTTCTTCTCATCTTCTTCCCCCACTCGTGGAAGAGCGAGTAATTCGCGAACGCGTGGAGTCACCTTACAATTAATGAATTAATGAAGGAATTAACTAATAACAGATTCACAACAAATACACAAATAATGTCACATTATTGTTACTATTACAATAATAATAGTGGCTGGTAAATATCCGGAAGACTTAAAAGGGCAATCTCTCATTCCAATCATTCTTTTTTATCTCTCTATTTCCTTCGTTCTCCACTTTCTTTCTCTCTCTCTTTCTCTCTCTCTCTCTCTCTGTCTTTCTCTCTCTCCCTCTCTCTCTCTCTCTCCGCCAACCTCTGCCCGAATCTCTTCTCTCACGGCCGGATCGGCACAGCTCTTCTCTGCAAGTTGACGAATCTCCACGGGCAACCTGAACAAAGAAGTTTGATTTTTACAAGTTAGACAAAGAGAGATAAGAAATCGCACAGTTCTGGCACTAGGAAAGGTAATCAGTAGTTGTTGAAAAGTATTCTTCAAAAATTGTTTCTCCTACTTTCGCAATACTTATTGCAATTCCTAACACTTTTAAATCATGAAAAACCAGGCTCATGGTATGGCTATTCTTGGTTACTTCGCTTCTCTCTTTCTCACTCTCGCATTGTTTTATCACTAAACTCTCTCTCTCTCTCTCCTCTCTCCTCTCTCTCTCCTCTCTCTCTCTTTCTCTCTCTCTCTCTCTCCTCTCTCTCTCTCTCTCTCTCTCTCTCTCCTCTTTCTCCCTCCCTGCCTCTCTCTCTCTCTCTATCCTCTCTCAAGGTCCACCAACTTTCCAAGTCGAAGTTGATCTCTGAGCAGTAGATGCAGGTGAGTTCTCGAGATATCCGCTGGTTGAGTGGCGAGCAACTTCTCAAACGAGGCCTTCGCTTCGGTCTTCAACAAAGAAATGATGAATATACATTTTAAATACTTATTTAAAAAATTATCATAAATGTATTATAAATAGATAAGATATTCACACTAATGCCTATGCAAGGAAACAAAATCCACCTTAGCATTCAGCAAAAAAAATGCAAAAACACTAAACCACTCTTTGAGGTTGTTGCAATTGTTTTTACTCATAATTCCCTCTCAGTCGCCTTACTCTCTCTCCTTCTCTCAATTCCCTCTCTGTCACTCTCCTTCCTCTCTCTCTCTCTCTCTCTCTCGCCATCAAATGCATCCCTCTGACCTCCAACTGCTGCAGACTTCCTACATTCTTCAGTCGCTCCATAACCTTGCGTCGCTCTCGGTCGAATACGCCCTGCAGATGAAAATTGCAATTAACACTTCAATCATTTTATTCATACTTGATAACCCTTTTTAAATTTTATTTACTTAATGGCCGTACTACAAATATCAATCAAGAGCAAGGAGTTACATGAATGAAGATCTCAAGTCTAACAGAAACCAGGACCAGGATAGTATTCTGTAAGAAAAGACAATAATGAAAGAATAAGAAAAGAAAAGAAGAACAAGACATCCTTACCTGTCTCTTGATTGCCCTGGACACTGCCTCGACCACATCGGCCCTCGCTGGGGTCTTCGGCGGCCGCAGTCCGCGTTCGTCGTCAGGTATCTCCGGCGGCAGGCAGGGGGCGACGGCGGCGAGGTCAGGGTGGTGTTGATGATCACGGTAATGGAACATCTGAGAGAGGATAGAGAGAGAGAGAGAGATGGAGAGACAGAGACGGAGAGAGAGAAGAAGAAGATGAAGAGAGAGAAAGAGAGAGAGAGAGGGGAAGATGAAGAGAGAGAGAGAGAGAAGAGAGAGAGAGAGAGAGAGAGAGAGAGAGAGAGAGAGAGAGAGAGAGAGAGAGACGGGGCTAACGAGAGAAACGAAGAGCGGAATTCAAATCGATATTTACAAAAAAAAAAGATACATTCACTGACGCGGATGTAAGAATCCGTCATCGGACAAGAAAATGAACAAGCAAAAAGTTCGTTGTTTATTGACTAACAAAATCGGTATTTACTGAAAGTGCAATATGAAAACAATCAATGTACAGTTGTCCAAAAAAAAAAAGGATATAAAACACCTCAGAAGTCGAGATCTAACGTGAAGTCTCTTGGAATAATAAAACAAGAACCTGAGTTTGCATTAGCTTAGTAAAGGCAAAACAAAGAATGCTAAAAAAGGTGCTTATTTCATGGAATTACAAAAATGACAAGTACTATCAGCAGGTTGCCTCAATGCGGAGATTGTTGATTGAATGGAAATGAATGAAACTTCAGATTTAGTTAATTGTCAGTGAGAATTAGTTAAGGAATGATTAAGAAATAAGTATACGTTATACTGATACAAAATGGACAGCAAATTTGGCTAGGTGCCAAAAACCGGCGCGATTGAGCAGGCTGAAATCACAATCAGCATGAGCCTTTTGGCAATGAACATGAGAAGCTGGGGCCATCTGCAGATTGGTGGAGATCGTTCTTGTAAGCGAGTGCTTCCTGCGCGGCGTGCTTGGTGGAGAAGATGACGAAACCCTGTCCGGAGGAGCTCGTCGCGGGGATCTCGACGTGGTCAACCGTGCCAAAGTGGGCAAAGTGGCGACGAAGAGCTTCGACCGAATGGAAATCGCAGTTTATTGGGCCTGCAGAGGAGAATGGAGAGAACTCTTTGGCTGTGGTGGCCAGAATTAGACTACTTTCCTTCCTTTGCCGGTGCTAAAACAACGTGGACCCGATTCTGGCAATCCTTTTTTTCACCAGGGTCGAGATGGGCACTCTTTTCAAGCAGGATAAAAGAAACGCAGGGAGTGAGATGAAGAGAGAGAGAGAGAGAGAGAGAGAGAGAGAGCACAAAAGAGAATGAGAGTAAAAGTGAGAGAGAGAGAGAGAGAGAGAGAGAGAGCACAAAAGTGAATGAGAGAGAGAGAGAGAGAGAACAACGAATGGAAATGTGGAAATGCGCATTTTGTAGGATAAAAATTTAAAAAAAATATTTTTAAAAAACATGCAGCAACTCGAAAAGGGCGGAGTCTAACCCATTCATTGATCGGTGATCCCACAGCTCTGCTGCTAGCGTCATTCAAGCATGACTTTCACAGAAGAGAAATTTGCGCAACAAGAAAAATAGGGGTTTATAATGTTCTCTACTTATTTTCGCAAGCGTTTTCTTCAACAAACCTGAGAGATATCCAAGTAATGACAAATGCTTACCAGTAAGAGTTAGCCTCATGCCGGGGACGGCGTCGGAGATGGGCGGAGTCTCCAGTGGGGCCATCTGCTCACGTGCGACCGCACGCTTCGTGTCGACCTGAGATACCGTAATCATCTCTCTTTCTCTCTCTCTCTCTCGGTCTCTCTCTCTCGCTCTCTCTCGCTCTCTCTCTCTCTCTCTCTCTCTCTCTCTATCCCCGTTCCCCTTTAGAAGAACAGTAAGTGGATTTGTTCAAATGCCTCATGCAATTTAATTGCTGCTGATAAAAGGTTTTCTGGAGGTGCCAAGACATCGATTAAATCTTCCCTTGCCAGGCAGTACACATAATCTATTTCAAGAACGAAATGCAGGCTAATGGGAAGAATAAGTGCGAGTCAAGGAAATGAGTTATTATAGTATGGCCTTGTTGAATCCTGAACCCAGGACGGGGTCGCTAACACCCAGATTGGGTATCTAACTAAAACCAAACCTTAAAGTGGGCAACTAAAAACAAAAACCCCAAAATGGGTAACTAAAAGAAAAAAACGCCAAAGTGGGCAACTAAAAAAAAAACCCTAAGTGCGCAACTAAAATCCAAACCCCAAAGTGGGCACAACAAAACCCCGAGTTGGTCACTGACAATCCGGCCGTCGATTCGATGCGGCCGGGCAGCGAGCGCGGCCTCAGTAGCAGCCAGCGAGAAGAAGGACACGAAGCCAAAGCCACGAGACTCACGCGAGAAACGAACGCGAATTACAGAACAATCAACCAGGCGGCCAAAGCGAGAGAAGTACGCATACAGCTGCTGACAAGGGAACTTTTAAGGAAGAGGGAGAGAGTGAGTGAGAGAGAGAGAGGGAGAGAGAGAAAGAGAGAGAGAGAGAGAAGAGAGAGAGTGAGTGAGAGAAAGAAGAGTGAGTGAGAGAGAGAGAGATAGAGAGAAAGAGAGGAGAGGGAGAGGCAAATCAGGCGAGCACAACGGTGAAAAGTTTCTTGACCAAGGGTAAAATAGTAGCGTTGATTTTGGCCATAGCCCACCAGGTTCTTGGAAAACTTTTTAGAAGAAACTCCGATATCATCAGTCTACCACTACCCTGAAATCCCGACCAAATATCCACTGACCCATTTTAATCCGTGGTCCAAAGATCAGAGCATTGGCCAAACTCTCGCCCCAATTAACGAGAAGGAAAGAAACCTTGTCATCCGTGCTGTCCCTGTTGAGACCACCGACGAAGAGCTTGCGCAACTGCTCTGGCCCTTCGCCTTCCGTGCGAATGCACTGATAATTTGTGGGCGTCAACGTCATTTACACATTATAAAAACTCCTAGTATTAGAAAGATAAAGCATGAAACTTCATTTTTAATAATTCGCGATATTTCACCATGTGTAGATACTATGGTGCTATCCTAGTTGGGGGGGGGGCAAAATAATTTTTTTCTAATTCGCCCCAAATTGTGCACAGGGGGGTAATAGGCCATGTGGAACACGAATATAATGTTCATTTTGTATTACTTTGTCATTTAACTAAGTTACAGTACTTTTACTTGACATATGTTTTGGCCGATCTCAGGTAAAATGCTACTCGAAGGGGTTTTCAGACCTGTTAAACTCAAATATTACGTTCTTTTCGACTCATCTCTATTCGATAGTGCTTAATTGACACTATATTAGTGTTTGGCAGCTCTGACAACTCTTTAGTGCATGAGTTTAGATGAAAAGTAGGAGAAAAATGTGAAGTACTGTAACTTTGTTAAATGAAATTATTTTTCAAATTGAACATTATATTCGTGTTCCCCACGGTCTAGAACCCTATATTCGTGTTCCCCATGGCCTAAAACCCCCCTGGGCACGATTTGTGGTATATTGAAAAATTAAAATATTTTGCCCCCCCCCCCCCAACTAGGATAGCACCGATACTATTCTTGCCGTAAATAAAGGTAAAGCACCTTAGGGATGAACGGCATGCGAAGGTTGGAGAAGTGCGGAGGGGGCGGGGCGAACGGAGCGAAGACGCGGCCATTTCGGCGGCCACGGGGCTCAGCCATGGCTGAAAGGGGATAAGATAAGAAAGATATCATCAATGATGCTGACAGAGAATGCAAGAAAGCATACAGCAGTCATCTGAAGAAAATGGGAACATTGGGAAACGGATGAGTTCGCAGCAAGAATATAGGTGATATCCCAGTCAACATGAGACTGGATGAAACATGCGGTTTAAAAGGTTGATGAAACATGCGGTAAAAAGGTAAAACAGTTTTCAACAGAAGACAATAAAGGACTATAGGACTTTTTAAACAAGGATAACAAGGATAAAGCCCGCACAGCATTCCGCACGCATTTGAAAGTGTTTTTAGTACGCATTGCAGAAAAGTTAATTGTTAGAACAAATTACTAATTGTTGAAAATTTTCAGCATAAAAGCGAGTAGTCCCACTATTTCTATAAAAACACACAAAAAATGAAGGCAGTTACTTAATAGATAAGAGTAAAATTCTGTCTACGCAAAGACTATTCGGAGAAAATAAAGATTGTGTTGCAACTGTTTAAACTTTCAAGTGCAATATTATAATTATTTTCCACAGTATGATTAACATTCGTTCGAGATCGGCGATCATATAAACTGATGCTATTCAGATGATCAGATGTCTCGAACGGATTGTAATCATACTGTTAAAAAGAATTCTGATATTGCACTTGAGAGGTTATACGTTTGCAACACAGTCGACAATTATCATAATGTTCTTCAGATGTAGGCATTGTTTTACTCTTCTTTATTTAGCCATTCTCCTTTTTTTATCTTCTTTTGAAGAAATAGTGGAATTATCCAATTTTATGCTGAAAATTTTTCGATAATTAGTAATTTGTTCTAGCAATTTGCTTTTATCACACACTAGAACGCTGTTAAAAAAATGGTGATTTGAAAGTTCATCATCAACTGAACGATAAACCATAATATTTCTTGCTTGGTGAGATAATTTCTGCTTCTTTACAATTATATAGCTACAACTGCTTGCTTCGACATGGACATGTTCTCCATCTTCCTTCAAGCCTCCTCTTCTCTCTGCTCTCTCTCTCTCTCTCTCTCTCTCTCTCTCTCTCTTTCGCATTCGTTCTCACTCTTTCGTTAATTATTTTATCTAAAATCAGCTTGTTGAGCTTACAGTTACATAGATTTCTATGCGATGCTATGCTCTGCAACATAGTTTCAAAGAAGAGAGAGAGAGAGAGAGAGAGAGAGAGAGGGAGGGAGAGAGAGAGCGAGCGAGAGAGCGAGAGAAAGAGAGAGGGAGAGAGAGAGTCGAAGAGCGAACAGTATATACTTTTGATCTGCATTCGATGTTGATCACTTTGTTCCTCCTTACAATCAAAGATGTAGAGCATAATACAACAGTGTATCAATTAGGAGTATTTATTGCAACGATCCAATAAAAAAAAGATAGAATGATATATAAACCAATATTAAGATTTGTTCAAAAATCAAAAACATTCTTCAGTTGAATCATGTAAAAGTCTAATTGTTAGGTTGAGAAAGTGACAAATTGCCTCATTTTGTACATTTGAAACGAAATAAATAAAACCTGATGCAACAAAAGTGCTCTTTCCTTAGTAATTTGGACAAGTCAGCGTTCTGCTTGTCTTCCTTCCACTGATATTGTTGTTCCTGTTCCATTGGCAGTAGAATTGAGATCGTTCTTTAGCAGCGGCTAAGGTATATCAGGCATAGTGAATGTTTGTGTAGACGAGATTGAATCTCGGCTTCCCCCAAAGTTTGCATGGCCGTCCAATTCTTTGTAGGACAAGATGCTGATTTCAAAAGGTTTCCTTTTGACTTGCATAGAACGAACGGGTATAGAAATGAAAAGGCAATAGTATAGGGAATTGCAAGGCAATATACATGATTTGAAGTTGCTGTGTTCCCACGCACGGTCACAGCGAATGGTTGACAAGAGAGAGATGGAGAGAGAGAGGGAGAGAGAGAGGGAGTGAGAGAGGTAGAGAGAGTGAGAGAGGTAGGGAGAGAGTGAGAGAGAGAGAGATAGAGAGAGAGAGAGGAGAGAGAGAGGGAGGATGAGGAAGAGATAGGCTAAACTTTGCAAACAAAGAGAAGGAGAGATGGAGAAAAAGCGAGAGAAAGAGAGATGACATAAAATAGGCTCGGCCAACTGTTTCATAGCACGATGGATGGCTTGTAGAGAACATTTGTATGTGGCAAGCAGAAGCAGTCATAACTTGATGAATGTAGGCTGGCTATCTCTGGAATGCGAAAGAGAAAGAGCGAAAAAGGAGATGAGAGGGAGCGAGAGAGAGAGAGAGAAAGAGGAAGAGAGAAAGAGAGAGAGAAACATTGATGATAGGAAGACTCTGTCGAGGAAGCGCTGATTGAGGCGTCTACTATTTTCCTTCTCCTGTATTCCAGCACAGTCTATATTTTTAATTTGCATTAATTAGTTGTAAATATAATGTTTAAGCCATTTGTCAATATAATGGAACTTTTCTGTTTCTTTTTGTTCCTTTTAACCCCATTTTCTCTCCCTTGCACTCTCACGAATTCTCTATCTGTGAACTGACCACCGACAAATCATCTCACGCGCGGCACTTTTCTTCGAACCGAAACGGAATTACAACATGGCCAACCGGAGTGTGCTCGTTCTGCCATACATTTTTTTCTTTCTATTTTACTCTCTCTCCATATCTTTCTCTCTCTCTCTCTCGCTTTCGCTATATCTCTTGCCCACACTTTATTTCTTACTCACTCTCTCCTCCCCTCTTAT
This sequence comes from Allodiplogaster sudhausi, assembly GCA_945643635.1. Taxonomy (NCBI): domain Eukaryota; kingdom Metazoa; phylum Nematoda; class Chromadorea; order Rhabditida; family Diplogasteridae; genus Allodiplogaster; species Allodiplogaster sudhausi. The sequence continues at coordinate 3,685,344 of CALZFC010000041.1, read as the reverse complement.
CTTTATTTCCCATTTTTTCTCTCTTCCTCTCGCTCTCTTTCACCATCACCATTACTTTCGTTCCACATTCTTTATTCCCCCATAGCCGTACTGCCACGCTTATTGATAGTCCAACTGATTATTACTTTTCAATTCTCTATCTTTCTTTTCTCATGATTTCTTAAATCTTTCTCAGTGGTCTAGCTCACTCTCTCTCTCTCTCTCTCTCTCTCTCTCTCTCTTTCTCACTTGATGCCTCTCTCTTTCTCTCCCTATCTTTCGCCCTCTCTCTCTCTCTCTTTCTCACTTGATGCCTCTCTCTTTCTCTCTCTCCCTATCTTTCGCCCTCTCTCTCTCTCTCTTTCTCACTTGATGCCTCTCTCTTTCTCTCTCTCCCTATCTTTCGCCCTCTCCCTATCTTTCGCCCTCTCTCTCTCTCTCTCTTTCTCACTTGATGCCTCTCTCTTTCTCTCTCTCCCTATCTTTCGCCCTTTCTCTCTCTCTCTCTCTCTCTCTCTCTCTCTCTCTCTTTCTCAGTTGATGCCTCTCTCTTTCTCTCTCTCCCTATCTTTCGCCCTTTCTCTCTCTCTCTCTCTCTCTCTCTCTCTCTTTCTCACTTGATGAGCCTCTCTTTCTCTCTCTCCCTATCTTTCGCCCTCTCTCTCTCTCACTCTCTCTCTCTTTCTCACTTGATGCCTCTCTCTTTCTCTCCCTATCTTTCGCCCTCTCTCTCTCTCTCTTTCTCAGTTGATGCCTCTCTCTTTCTCTCTCTCGATATCTTTCGCCCTCTCTCTCTCTCTCTCTCTCTCTCTTTCTCACTTGATGCCTCTCTCTTTCTCTCTCCCTATCTTTCGCCCTCTCCCTATCTTTCGCCCTCTCTCTCTCTCTCTCTTTCTCACTTGATGCCTCTCTCTTTCTCTCTCTCCCTATCTTTCGCCCTCTCTCTCTCTCTCTCTCTCTCTCTCTTTCTCACTTGATGCCTCTCTCTTTCTCTCTCTCCCTATCTTTCGCCCTCTCTCTCTCTCTCTCTCTCTCTTTCTCACTTGATGCCTCTCTCTTTCTCTCTCTCCCTATCTTTCGCCCTTTCTCTCTCTCTCTCTCTCTCTCTCTCTCTCTCTCTTTCTCACTTGATGCCTCTCTCTTTCTCTCTCTCCCTATCTTTCGCCCTCTCTCTCTCTCTCTCTTTCTCACTTGATGCCTCTCTCTCTCTCTTTCTTTCTCTCTCTCTCTCTCCTTCATTTCTGAATGGTCATAGAAGAGAGCACGAGATCGTTCATCGACATGCTCACTTATGGCCGTTTCATTCGTTTGCTGAAGGGTTGCCGTTCTGCATCCCTTCTCTTTTCTCTTCTTCTTGGTAGATCAGCATCGCTGCCTGCAACAATTATTTCTTTTTAAGGAATTGGTTTTTTTTTAATTAATGCAACAGATTCATAGGTCTTCATGACTGTCAACTACAATATCGTAGTCGCGAATTCGGGACCATGGTCGCTCGTCAAGATTATGCTGAGGTTCTTTCAATGAAAGATTGAACAAAAGGGATTACGAATAAAAGAGAGAGAAGGCCAGAGAGAGAGAGAGAAGACTAAGGAGAGAGATTACAAGAGATTGTGGAGTCGGGTAGAGAAAGAAAGAAAGAGAGAGAGAGAGGAGGGACAAGGAAAGAGTGAAAGAGAGAGCGAGAGAATTAGTCACATAGAGAAATGACAAGCCTAATTGGCTTTTCTTCAGGTGGAAGGGCAGCATCTGGAAGGGCGTCTGGACTGAGCTCGTCGTCTGGCTCACGGCATTCATGGCAATTTCCGGCATATACCATCTCATGCTTGGAGAGGAGCAGCAGAAGTTGGGAGCAAGAAAGACAGAGAGAGAGAGCAGAGAGAAAGAGAGAAAGAGAGAGAGAGAGAGAGGGAAAGAGAGAGAAGGGGGAGAGAAAGAGAGAGAAGATTCGAAATGACAACGGAAGAAGATAATCCAAATGGCGGAAATGAGCAAAATATTCGTTGAATAAGAATAGCGAAAAATATACATATGTACGTGATCAAATACTTTACTTACCTAAATGAAAAAGATTTAACTTTTAAAAATGTAATGAATATTTGAGTGATAAGTTGATATCCTTAATCACTCCTTAAGATCCTTCTCCAAGACGGCCAATCATCTGAACGCGAAGATGGAGTACATTCCACTCAATTTCATGCTCGGCTTCTTCGTCACGGAAGTTGTCCGGAGATGGGGAATCATCTTCAGCAATATCGGCCTCCTCGACAAGTCTCGGCGTTTCATTACTTTATAGTTTTACTATTTTTTTACTTTGTTTAATATGACATAAATTCATTTACCTAGTATATTAATAATGTCAGGTTGTTCGAAGATTGTTTTTTAATTAAACGTTATTTGGAGCACAGAAATTTCAACCGTAATCTATTTTAATTTTCCTGACAATGATTAGTGTCTCTCGAAATCACATTCTCTCAAAAGTACTTGTATCAAGCAAGATGGCGCGAATTCAAATGTGAGTTTTGGTTCCTTTGAACTCGATTTAAAAAAAGCTACATATTTCTAGTGTCTCGCTTATGACAGCCGCGCACATCAAGGGCACGACCGAGGAGATTCACTGCATCCGGAGAAGCATCGTGAGGTACTCTTTTTCTTTATTCTATTTCTTTCTTTACTTGTCGAAATTACTTGGCATTTGCTTTCTAAAATGGAACCTTTGTTCTCTCCCTCTAAAATGGAATCTCTTCCTATCACATTCTCTGTAGCTGTCGCTCTTTCGTTTCTAACCTCGCTATCTGCCGTTCTCTCTCTCTCTCTCTTTCTCTCTCTCTCCGTCATCTCATTTCTCTCTCTCTCTCACTCCTTCATGTTATTCCGCTCTCTCGCTCTCCAGATACTGCGCTCTCTCGCAGTGCCTCGTCTTCCGTGACATTTCCATGCAAGTGCGCAAGCGATTCCCGACCCTCGACACCGTCGTTCTTGGGCGTCAGTTTGCCGCTTAATTTATTTATTTTCTAAAAATAAAAAGTTAGCGTAAAATTCTAGATTACTGTTGTAGCTTTAAAAAAAAAGAAAGAAAAAATTGAATTACAGTAGCCTTGTCTTTTCGCGTCAGGATTCATGCTGCCGCACGAGAAAGATCGCTTCGAGTCGGTGCAGAATGGCTTCGCCAAGTACTGGATGCCCTTCCACTGGGCGATGACTCTCGTGAATCGCGCACGAAATATAGACGCGTGCGAGTCGGACTTTCGTGCCTCCGAGCTTATTAATGTATCACCGATCTTTTAATTCCAATTTTTATTGATTGATTTTTTTACGAGATCAATTACACTTTTTTTATAACTCAACAGAGAAAAAAAATGTTCAGAATAAATAGTAAAGTTGTTTACAAAAGAAAACATTTTAAAAATTTAATATTAAATGATAAATTAAAAAAAATACATCTAAAAAAACTTTCAGGAGATCAAAAACTTTCGCACACAACTCGCAACGCTGTGCAACTACGACTGGGTGCCGATGCCCATCATGTATCCTCAGCTCGTCTTCCTCGCCGTCCACGTGTTAGTGGCACATATTCAGCACGTTCAAAGACGACAATTGTTACGCGGGGTGTAACATTCGAGTGCTCGCAAATGAACTATTGCAAAAGTTCTATCAGGGCGTACATTGTCGTCTGTAAGGAGAAATGAGCCCATTTTTCCAGATATTTCCTGCTCGCTCTGGTCGGCCGGCAGTCACTTGATAAAGATCAGGTAGCGAGGAGTGTTCCCTAGCCCAATTTGTGAATCTTTGTGAATTTTTGTTAAACAAAAAAAAATATATATAACTTTAATTTTATTTCTCGCTCTCCCTTCAGTTCGAGGTCATTCTACCAATCATGACTTGCGTGCAGTTCGTATTCTACATGGGATGGCTCAAGGTTCGTAAAAATAAAATAAAAAAGATATAAAACTACTTTCTTATTTTATCTTTACACATTATTGCAGTACTAATTCGGTTTTACAAACATCTCTCTTTGATTGACAGGTCGCGGACGCTTTGATGAACCCGCTCGGCGAAGACGACGACGACCTTGAAACTAACTTTTTACTCGACAGAAATCTTAGGGTAACTTTCTGGTCAATATTGCGTCAAAACCACCGATTTGGCCACTAAAATTAAAGTTACTTCATAATCGAGAAAGTCTATATTCTTTACGAAAAATGTATAATTGTCATTGAAATAACATTCCTTTTTTCTTATAAAGATTGGCCTCACCATTGTTGACGAAGGCTATTCTTCCACGCCGGATCTCGCAAAGGTATTCGCATATTTCTCATCTTATTTTCTTGTCACCACATTTCTCTAATTACAAGAGTGTACAAACGTAATAGTACAATGACTTTAAAATAGTAAATATGTTTATATAGATGACATATAAAAATAGTAATAATTTAGTGAAACGACTAATTAGTCAATGAAACAAATCCTACACCTAGGACGAATTCTGGGGCACTGACGCGCAGCCGCTGTACTCGCGCGCGTCGCGGCCCGTGAACCCGCTCATCGGCTCGACCGCTCTCTTCGAGTTCGTCCGCAGAATGTCTAAGAAGCTGTGGTGTTGGCATAAGCCGGCGAGGCAGGCCGATTCCATTCGCTGATGAAAATTGAAGCATATTTATTTATTCGAATCTAAAGCTATTTCTTTTATTATTTTGGCTTAAAAATATTAAGTAATACATACACGTAAAAATAAAGAAATCGTGGTATGAATATATTGCAAAATGTGAAACTTTAAATTTATGTGTCTGAATAAAAAGTGTTCGATTGAAAATGCAAAATCTTTTGAATGTGAAATAAATAATAAATATATATTACTTCCAGGGGACCTTCTGATGGGAAGCAAATCGACATGGTTCCCTTGTCCAGTGGCGTTGCAGAATCCTACGATGAGGTATTTCGACCCTCGGAGTCATTTCTTTCTTATATTTATTAATGCAAAAAAATAGAATGAAAACATGTTAAAGAAGGGTGAACGACAAAAATGCGTGAGATTTCAAATTTCCACTGCACTTGGCCCTCTCATACACGCGTGCTATTTTCACGCAGAGGGTTCCTGCGACCTGCGAAATAGAACGCGAGAATGAGAGCGTGCCTACTCCCGGGGTGAAAGCGGCAATTCGAGCGTTCATTAATTGTTTTTCTGTGATTGTCCGCTTTTAAGGTCATAACGAAGACTCCCTTGACTCAACGGAAGAACACCTCGGGAAGTTTGAGGAAACGCGAAGAACAGAGCAAGGGAACCGGTGGAGGGAATAAGTGCGAATCAATTCATTATTATTATTATTATTATTATTATTATTATTGTTATTTTGTTTAAAAAAATCTATTCGTAAATTTATATGTATGGTCGAAGAACACCACTCATAATGTCAGCAGAAATATTTTAAAAAAAATTATGTTCTTTTTAATTACGAGTTCACGCTATCTCCGCTCCTCCGCCCGGCAGAGCAGAAAGAACGGACGGTGAAGAATGTTTTTCTTATGAACTATTTTTATTATTGCAAAACTATTTTATAGCTCCATAACTTCGAAATGATAATATTTAACATATTTCACAATTCTTCTTATAATATTTTGAAAGGAGAATAACGTTTAAAAATTTGTTTTTTTAGATGTAAATGTGCTAAAGATTGACGTTCCTGAGGATGACGCCGTGGAAAAAGGCGATGAAAAAGATGGAGAGAAGAAGCAGTAAAACAAGGAAGAATCACGTCGATGCTGTACATTTCACCCCCTTATCAGTGAGAATCTCTCATAATAGTTGTGTTTGCTTCGTTACAGGGTTCTCGTTCTGGTTAAACTTTTTTTAAAGTAATAATTTGTATTCACATGCTCGTGCAGTTATTCGTATGAATGCGTGAAGTTCAAGCAATATTTGCTTGTGGACAGCAAGACATAAATTTTATGCTGGGATGAATAAGCTCAAGATATTACCAAGCGAAAAGATTGTCTTGTTGAAACGTCTATTATTTTCGCGTGCAGCATTAGGGTTATTTTTTGAAGGGTCTACATTCTATTATTTTTCACCTGTTTCGAAAGTATAATTATGCAGTGGTCAACCCTCAAAAACATTGGTTTATCAAAAAATATGACTGAATTATTATGAGCAGGCTAATAACCTTCTACAAAAGGATTAATTTTATTTCCGCGAGAATTAAACATCGGGAAATTATGTTTGTAACAGAAAGTACAATCAACAGAAAATCATGAATGGGACATGCTTCTAACTCAGCAAGTGGTAGTTCGAAAGAGTCCGAGGTTGATAGGAACAGCGAGAGCTTGAAAAAGAAGGAAAGAAAGAAAGAGAGAGAAAGATAGAGAGATAAAGAAGGAAAGAATGAGAGAAAGAAAGATACAGAAATAAATTAAGAGTGAGAGAGAGAGAGAGAAAGAGAGCAACAAAGCGAGACGACGAGTGTTATGGAGGATGGAGGAAAATACCAGTCAGTATCAGAGAGTGTGCAATCGAAAGAGAGAGAGAGAGTAGTTCAGAGAAAAAATCGTGAATACGTTCTCTTTTATCTTTCACTGTTTACGTGGTTACGGAGTTGTTTGCAACAACTACAGACAGGCTCATTTTCATATGCAAATCTTCTCATTCCTCTTTCGTTGTTCGGTTTTCGACCACTCTCATTTTCCTGCCTCTCTCTCTCTCTCTCGCCCTCGCGTTCTCTCTCTCTCTCTCGTTCTATCCCTCCATCTCCTTCTCTCTAATCTGGATCTCATCTTCCTCTCCATTTTTTTTTCATTTCGCGTCACACTCCCAGAGCATTAAATTCATACCTGTAACACTATGAGATTTAAATGTAATGCTCTCCGCAATAGGCCTATTTGTGCTGAGTAAATGTTGTTGATGAACTATCGTTGATCTCTTCAACATTTTACTTGTATGATATTCTTTAAATCTTTTGAATTGTCAAAATGATGATTATTCATAGTATTTTAATTAAATGACATTTGTTCATGTTATTATGTATAAGATGTTCGACACCCACAATTTAGAGAGAAGTGTGTTCTCCCTCTCCGTCCTCTCTCATCTCTCTCTCCCTCTCTCTCCTCTCTCATCTCTCTCTATACTCTCTCCTCTCTCTCTCCTCTCACCTCTTCTCTCTCCTCTCTCTCTCCTTCTCTCCCTCTCTGTCTCTCTCTCATAAATTTGAAAACGACATTCAGAGCAATATCAAATCGACTGTGCACTTTGCATAAATAAGTAGCCGCGGTATCGATCGACTTCTTCCCTCCTCTTCTTCCTCCTCTCCAATGACAGTCAGCTACAACATTGTCGTCTCCAACTCGAGCGCGTGGTCGCTGGTCAAGCTGCTACTCATTGTCAGGTACATCAAATCAAATATAATAAAGAGATATTTTATGCTTATGAAAAGAGATTTTGCCCGTTTTGGGGGGAATAAAGAATTCCAAATTCCTTTCTAATCAATCTTTTTTTTAATGTCCATTCTTCTTTGCAAGTAAAATTTTTTTATTAATTATACAGAAAATATTTTTTAAATAAGAAATAATAAATAATTCTGAAAATTATAAATGTACTTTTGAAAGATGGCGCGGCAGCATCTGGAAGGCCGTCTGGCTCGAGATGCTCGTGTGGCTTGGCATGTTCCTCTGCATCAACTGCGTCTTCCGATTCGTGCTCACCGAACAGGAGAAGCAGTAAGGAGACACGAGAAAAGAGAGAGAGAGAGAGAGAGAGAGAGAGAGAGCGAAAGAGAGAGGCAGCGACGAGAGAGAGATTGAGATAGAGGGAATGGAGATGAACAGAGAGGGCAGAAGAGAGAAGAGAGAAAGAGAGATGGAGAGAGAGTAAGAGAGAAGGAGAAAAAAAGATAGAGAGAAGAGAGAGAGAAAGGGAGAAAGAGAAGAGAGAGAGATGGAGAGACAGATGGAGAGAGAGTGAGAAAGGGAGAGAAAAAGAGAGACAATTGTCCTGCAGAATCTTCGCAATGCTCGCGGACAACCTCGAAACGAAGCTCTCTTATATTCCTCTCAACTTTATGCTTGGCTTCTTCGTCGCGAACGTCGTCGAGAGATGGGGCACGATTCTGAAGAACATTGGCCTCATTGACAAGTAAACTACCTATTTATTTATTTTCGAAATAAAGTTATTAAATAACATATTTTTCAATCACGTAATTTAAAAAAAAATTACTCATTTGACTGACAGTTTTACTTTATTAAAAAAAATAAAGTTACCTTCAGTGTCGCTCTCGTAACAAAGGCGCATGTCCAGGGCACCTCCGAAGAGACACGACTGCTCAGACGATGCATAGTTCGGTAAGCGAATTCAGCAACAGAATAGGTTCAGGGAAAAGCGCGCGAATTCAAATAGCCTTTTTCCAGCTACTGCGTCCTCTCACAATGCCTCGTCTTCAGAGATATTAGCATGCAAGTGCGCAAGCGATTCCCGACACTCGACGCGGTTGTTCAAGGGCGTTAGTTAGCATTCAATTTTGATTATTTTACTAATATATGCACGCAGTCAATTTTCAAGCATTGCTGCAGTGTTTGTGACAAATTCCAGCAGAATCGCTAGCTGTTTTTGTCAAAAACTAATATGATAGAATGTTTGTACTGTTCGGAAAGATGTGCGACCAGGGAGCAGGTCGACAGTCCTCTAAAAGGTGTGGTCCCGAACGGAGTGCCTGTGACCCAACCCCCTCGACATAGCCCCTCTACCTCCCCCTCAGGCTTCATGCAGCCGCACGAGCGTCTCCGCTACGAGTCGGTGTCGGTCGAGCCGTTCGCCAAGTACTGGCTGCCCGTGTCGTGGGCCATGGAGCACGTGAACCGCGCGAGGAAGTGCGGGGCCATCGACGCGGACGTCAGGGCAAGCTCACTCATCATGGTCAGCGACTTTACGGATTTAGCCCTAACGGATTTGGCCTTTACGGATTTAGCCCTAATTAATCTAGTGTTTAGGATTTAGCCCTAACATATAACGACCTTACGGTTCAACGATTAAAGACGTCGACTATTTTGTGCATCCTTCTAAACAGTTTTTGCTCTCTTTTTCTATGCTGAAATAGATGCCATTAACCAGAATTCGGTCTCATATGCGAAGAAATTTCAACAATAACTGTTGAGAAATGCGCCTACGTGAGAACGAGCACTTTCTTTCTTGTCCAGGAGATCAAAGAGTTCCGGACGCAGCTGGAGACTCTGAGCTGCTATGACTGGGTCCCGCTGCCCATCGCCTATCCCCAGCTCGTCTTCATCGCTGTCCATATGTAATTATTGACTATTTATTTATTGATTTTCTTTCCACTTTTTGCACCATTACCCTACGTATTATTAACTATGTATGAATGAACATACTAATATATTTATTTCCTCGCAAGAAAATTTTCAGACACTTTTTTTTTACATTTGAGATACTTCTTCGCCGCGCTCTTTTCAAGGCAATCTGTGCACGACTCAGAGGTTGGTGAAGCAATTTAAAAGTATTATTTTACAAATAAATAATTACTTTAAGAAAAAATCAATTATGTATGTAATTTCCTCGCAGCTCGACACCATCATTCCCTTCATGTCCTGCGCGCAGTTCGTGTTCTACATGGGCTGGCTAAAGGTTTTTTTTCTTTTCAAAACGATTTTCTCAAAATACCTTATAAAGAAAAAAGTAATGATTCAATCAATAAGAAATGAATCGATGAAATTGGAAAGGTCGCCGAATCGCTGCTGAATCCATTGGGCGAAGACGACGATGACTACGAGTGCAATTGGCTGCTCGATCGCAATCTACGAGTTTGATCATTGATCTTTGATCTATGTACTATTGTTTTTTTCTAAAGAAGGAAAAACAATGAACAAAATTTCAAATACATTTGCAACATTTGCGCGCATCCGTAACAAGATGTGCGAGCAAAGTAAAAGAGCCCGCCATTTGCATGCATTCTTACAAGAGAATAAGAATGCATGAAAATGCTAATTAATGTGCACCGTAAATAAAGAAAGATAGAGAAGTCTCTTTTAAATCAGCATTTCTGAAACGGATTTTTTTTTTCAGATCGGCCTTGCGATTGTTGACGATGCATACGACACGACTCCGGAGATGATCCAGGTGGGAAAATGATGAAACTAAATATTCTTTAAAAGTTGTTTTAGATAGTCTTATGATCAACTATCCATATTCAATCAATTATCTATCTAATACGAAATAGTACAGAGGAGTGAGTGTATTATTTTAAAAATTTAAACAAAAAATTTCAAGGATGACTTTTGGAACACGAATGAGACGCAGCCTCTGTACAGCCCCGCATCGCGGCCAGTCAATCCACTCGTGGGCTCAACATCCTCATATATTGAGTCAGTTCATTATTGAAATAGCGATTTTTATTTTATTTTCAAAAGCGCGCGAATTCAAACCGTATATTTAAAAAAAAAATAATAATAATCTCCAGGCCCGTGGAACGGCCATCGACTGCTGCCTGGGAGCATCTCGTTGCGATCGCGCGAAGGCCAACGAAAGGCGCCAATGAACTTGCTCCTCATCTAAGCCCTCACAAAGTCTAGTCTTCAGAAAGAAGCCTAGACTCTTTTCATTCTTCTGTTATTGATTGTATCGATCGTTTCTTCACATTGATCTTCGTATCGTTGCTTAAAGGAGGCGAAAACTCAATTTTTTGCCATAAGGATGATTCTGTGAATATGTCCGGATTGAGCTTGCGAAAGCATCAGCAAAAATTCAATTTACTAAACTAAAAGTTAGAGGAGTAATTTGCATCTGAAAAGAGTCGCCTGATCATGAGGGAAATATTAGTGATTATACAGAACTTTAAATTTAACATCAGTCCCCTGACCAAATTACGGCCAAATGGATTGACGAGAATATCATGACCGAAAAACGTGAAATTTCGTCGTTCGGCCGTAAAATATATACCGGAATCGTGAAATTCCATCGTTCGGCCGTAAAATATATACCGGAATATTCATGATTTACCAAACGGACGCAAACCGCCAATTTTAAATCGCCGAATAAAACGCATTTTTAACGAGAAAAGGTTTCGAAGCAAGGATCTTGGCAAATTGCCAGGATCACGTTGCCAAAATGTATCGTACTATAAGATCGGCCATTTCGTGCTAGGAGTTTCCGAGTTTAAGCCTCCTTTAATAGAAATAGCAGGAAAATATGAGTGACTTGGTTGGATGTGATATTATTATTACTGCTGCATATATACGGGTGAAATTGCTCATGCAGATTATCATATGTAATAAAAATATTTTCAAAAAAAAAAAAAATTTTTTTTATAGCTTAATGATTGCAGACAGTTCATGTATGCAGGACGCAGAATGTTAGTCATATGCTTGATGCGTACAACCATTTCTTCCACGACAATGCCATCCATGGCTCTGCCCTCCTAAGGCCACATCAGGAATTATGACACTCTGTCGAAGAACAAACATGAAGCGTCACATTCATTCGTGTGCGAGATGCTTCTACACGTCTCCATCTCTCATACCTTTCTTTTACTGTCTCTCGTTCTCTCTTTACTCTCCCATTCTTTCTCTTTCAGTCTCTCTCTCTCTCTCTCTTTCTCACTATCTTTCTCCAACTCTTTCTCACTCCTTCTCTTTCCCATTCTCCTTCTCTCTCTCTCTCTCTCTCTCTCTCTCTCTCATTCTCTCTCTCTTCTCACCTTCCTTCTCTCTTTCAATTCTCTCTCTCTCTCTTCTCACCCTCCTTCTGTCTCTCTCTTTCTCTCTCTCTCTCTCTCTCTCTCTCTCTCTCCTTGAATCCTTTATGTTTCACTACTATATATGAACATGAATACAAATGTTTGACGGTGCTCAGACGGAACAATCACGTCGGCGTTGCACAAGGCTTTCTCATGCTTCGATGTCTCACAGCATTCCTTCTCTCTCTCTCTCTCTCGCTCTATATCTCTCTCTATCTCTCTCGCACTTTCTCTCTCTCTCTCTCTCTCTCTCTCTGTTTCTCGCTGTCTCTCTCTCTCTCTTTTTTGATAGGAGTGATCTCTGCAATACATTTCTCTAAGACTTCCCTTTTTGCTCCCTCTTCGGAATGACTCCGCCGTTCTTCCCGTGAAAGACAGATAGATACCATCTTTGTATATCTTTGCATGCCTCTCTCTCTCTCTTTCTCTCTCGCTCTTCTTTCCGTTTCAGTTTCCTTCTCGCCCTCAGAGCATCTGTTACTATTCACTGTCTTCATCTCTCTCTCTCTCTCTGCCTTTATCTCGCTCTCTCTTTTCTCTCATTGTCAACTATTTCCTCTGATCACTCTCTACAGCAGCCTCGTCCTGTCGCATCATCAATTTATCATTCTTCTATATCAGAAGCCGTTTCCATCAATGTTCCCATAAGCACATTTGCCATATACATATTTAACATTCATTTGCTTGTCTCTATTTCTCTCCCATGCTCTCTCTCTCTATCTCTGTTACTCTCTCTTTCCGCCATCTTCTTGTGCTTATTTTGTATTGCGTTTATTTTGACAACAGAATAACAAAGCCAAATTGCCTTACATTCCGAGAAAATAAAGAGCCTATCGAAAATTTTTTACCCATTTTCCTACACTGATTCGAGAATTCTTTCAATGAACGCCTTAATTTTCTTCGCGTATTTTTCTTTGATTCCTCCAAATTACGAGCGAAAACCCTCGACGATCCTCTCGTACTCTGCCCACCACCGAGAACAGTTGCTAATGTGCTCGAGTCTTTTCTGCTGCCATCGAATTGCTGTCGCCAAATCATGGATGCTCTGAGCCTCGCCCCGTTACTTTGTAGGAGTTCGGCAAGTCCCTTTCTCTGCTTCTCTCTCTCTCTCTCTCTCAATCTCCCTTCTTTGTCTGCTCTCTCTCTCTCTCTCTCTCGGTCTCTTTTTTTTTCTGCGTCTTTCCCTCTCTCACTTTTTCTACTTCTCGCTCTCTCTCTCTCACTTTCTCTACTTCTCGCTCTCTCCTTCTCTCTCTCACTTTCTCTACTTCTCTCTCTCTCTCTCTCTCTCCGCTGTTCCTCCTTTCTCTCACGCTCCAAGTGTATCACTCAACCGTTCTCCTCAACCGTACCCATTTGCAAATCGACTTCCTTCGGTTCGGCCGCCGCTCATTCCTTGTCATTTATCTCATGTCGACAATCTATGCACTTCAGTCTCGCTTTCTCTCGCTCGCCCTCTCTCCCACTCTCTTTCTCTCGATCTTTCTCTCGCTCCTGCGTCCTTTCTCTCGCTTTGGCACTTCATGTTCTTTACACTTTTATGATCTTCTTGTCTTCCTCTCTCTCTCTCTCTCTCTCTCTCTCTCTCTCTCTCTTCTTCTTCTTCTTCTTCTTTCTTCTTTACCTTTTCTCCGTTTGTCTCTCTCTCTCTCTCACTTATCTCTCTCAATCTCTCTCTCTTCTTTTTTTTCAATTTCTTCGTCTCACTCTCTCTCCCCTTCTCTCTCTCCCTCTCTTAATTTCTTTCCAGATCTCAGAGCGCACCGATTTCTGATTAGGTCTCACAATCAGATTATGCCTTTTCCTGCCGTCTTACCTGTGACTGTTTATATCTCTCTTACAATTAGTTGTGGTGATAATGAGAGTTGAAGAGAGAGGGAAAAGAAAGAAGAGAGAGAGAGAGAGGGGAAAGAAAGAAGAGAGAGAGAGAAGAATGCATTGAGAGAAAGAGATAGAAATAAGTGAAAAAATTTGTGAGATGAAAAAAAAGTTAGGAGAGAATATAAATAAAGGGAGAGAGACAAACAAAGAAAGCAAAGAAAGAAAGAGAGTGAGATTTTAACACTAAATGAGGGAGACAGTGGTGAAAGGTGCAGACAGTAAAATTTGATTGTGGGGGCCGTTGATTATCAAGAACGTCTTCGGCAAACTTTCAAAAATTCCGCCCAATCATTTCCCTTTAGCGAACCAACCACCGAAGGAACTGTGACTCAGCAATCCGTTCACTTGATCTCCGGGTGCTCGGTCGTTTCCACTTGGCTCTATCTCTCTCTCTCTCTCTCTCTCTCTCTCTCTCTCGCACTCTTACTTTTCTTGCTCTCTCTCGCACTCTTACTTTTCTTGCTCTCTCTCTCTCTCTCGCACTCTTACTTTTCTTGCTCTCTCTCTCTCTCGCACTCTTACTTTTCTTGCTCTCTCTCTCTCTCTCTCGCACTCTTACTTTTTTTGCTCTCTCCTCCTCCTTCTCTCTCTCTCTCCAAGTTTCATTTGTTTTGTCACTTGTCACTATGCGTTTTCATTTTTATAAATCTAACATATTCATTACGTGACAAATTCCACCCCTTAAAACATTCTCTCAAATTTCGTCGCAAATGCGATGTTGTCCAGTATACTTCCTCATTCTTTTACTATATATGAACATATTAATGTTTGTGCGCATGTTCTTGACCTACAATTTGAAATCTATGATTATTCATTAAACCGTTTTGTTTTAACCGTGAGCTATTTAAGTAGCAATAACTACCAAACTGAATAACACCGTATTCTTTAAGCGCGAACGACCCCCCTCACCTTCTTTCGCCCCAACACACTTTCTACACACTTCGTACACCACGACGAACAGTTGAGTCGAAGACATGACCGTTGGCTACAATCTAATCGTCTCCACTTCCGGGCCATGGTCCCTGGTCAAGCTACTGCTAAAGTGGGCTTTTTTCTTGTTTTGTAAGCTACATAAAAAATTGGCGAGTCCTCAAGAAAACCTCGCCTTGACAAAGTTCTCTTCCTAATAAGGACTATTCAAAATACGTGTGCATATATTCAATAATTAAAAGAAGGATTACGAAATGGAGCGTGAGTAATTTATTATCGCCTATGTCATATTGCTGATGGTGAATGTGTCTTTGTCTTGTATGTCTTGGCAAGCGGGTGCTTCGGAAACACTCGATGCTGACCATGAAAGAGCATGTACGGGCTGAGAATTAATGGCATTCGACACCACGACCGAGTTGGAGATGTTATCTTCGTGTTAGAGAGTCCGACGAGGTGGAGACTTCATCAAGGGACAAGAGGCCAAAGTTGTAAGACGAAGTGTTCAAGTAGGGCTACTTCCGCATAAACAGGACTGTGAAGGCAGAAGTGCGTGTAGTGGCCTCCCTGGGTTCATACATTTGCCCCAAAAGGAAAAAAAAAGATTTACAGTTGACCATGAGCGTAATATTATTTCTGCGAGGCGACATCGAAAAAAAACTACTGTCAATGAATCTCCTTGAAATTTTGACAAATATTAAATGATATAACCAGAAAATACACGGCAGAATGAATGTTCCCTATTGATCCATGTGAAAAACTATATAGATTTATTGATGGTTAAAAAAATCTATTTTTAAGATGGCGCGGCAGCATCTGGAAGGCCGTTTGGGCAGAGCTGTCCGTTTGGCTCGTGCTCTTCTTCGTCATATCGAGCGTTTATCGATATGCTCTTACCTCCGAGCAGCAAACGTTAGAGAGAAGAGAGAGAGATAGAGAGAGAGAAAGAGTGAAGAACAGAGATGAGGGAAAGAACTAGAGAAAAAGAGAGGAGGTAGACAGTAAGATAAGCGAGGAAAAGAGAGCACAAGTGAAAAAAATGAAAATTCTGAGAGAATGAATGTGAGCAAGTTTGCGTTATGAGAAAGATATGAGAAGAGGTGCCTTTGACAAATTTATACGAGTTACATATGTACGTCTCAACATCGCAAACAAGTTGTAGAACGAAAAAAAGGAAGTTTCCAAAAGATCAAAAGCACTAGGCAGTGTTACTTCGCTATACTGATCTCTGTCATCTTCTTATCGTTGGCAAAATCGGAAAAGACTACAGAAACAGTCTTCCGCGAGAAAAAAAATTGGTTGCAAAAATGTGAAAAAAAATTTTTTTTTATTAATTATTTAATAATGTTTAATGCTATTCTCTTCAGCTCCTTCGACAAGTTGTCCAAGTATGTCGAGACGAAGATGGAGTACATTCCACTCAACTTCATGCTTGGCTTCTTCGTCACGGAAGTCGTAAGAAGATGGGGCGTCATCTTCACGAATATTGGCATTCTCGACAAGTTGGATCGAAATAATTGTTTCAAGCTTCATCTAATCTTCAAATTACTTATTTTTTCTGCTATTTTCATAAGCGTCTTGTCTTCTGCCCCACTTCTATGTATGCTATTCAAGAAAAGTCGCGTTTGTTCACTGAAATTATCTTTTTCCTTCTTTAAATTCAGACCACGAAATGAGTGTACTGCAATGTTTAGAATTTATCTCTAGAATATCCAATCGGTTCCACTTTTATTTCACGATGGTGAAAACGCAGCTGAATTGCATGGGCATTTCATTGCTGGCTTTGGTGATCTTTATCTTCTCCGACTGAACCTCTTCCCAGTCAATCTTAATTTTTCCTTGTTCCATGCCAAATTATTAATGATATTTATTATTTATTTAATTGCACAAATTTTTTATTCAATAATAAAATATGAATACTTGTGACTATTTGAGCGTATCGCTGATGGCTTCTGCACACATTGAAGGGAGCAGTGAAGAGGCGCGAATGATGCGGCGCAGCATTGTTAGGTAGGCTTCTTTTCTTTTCTTCCGGGGAATAGCCTGAAACTCAAAAGACATTTCTCTCTCTCTCTCTCTCCGTCTCTCTCCCTCTCTCACTTTCCTTCATGTCATTCCGCTCTCTCTCTCTCTCTCTTTCACTCCTTCATCTCACTCCTTCATCTCATTTCTCTTTCTCTCTCTCTCTCTTCTCTCTCTCTCTCACTCCTTCATCTCATTTCTCTTTCTCTCTCTCTCTTTCTCTTCTATCTGTCTTCTCTCTCTCTACTATCTCTCCCTCTCTCTAGATACTGCGCTCTCTCGCAGTGTCTCGTCTTCCGTGACATTTCCATGCAAGTACGCAAGCGATTCCCGACACTCGACACCGTCGTTCTCGGGCGTCAGTTTGCCACTTAATTTATTTATTTTCTAAAAATTAAAAGTTAGCGTAAAATTCTAGATTACTGTTGTAGCTTTAAAAAAAAAAGAAAGAAAAAATTGAATTACAGTAGCCTTGCCTTTTCGCGTCAGGATTCATGCTGCCGCACGAGAAAGATCGCTTCGAGTCGGTGCAGAATGGCTTCGCCAAGTACTGGATGCCCTTCCACTGGGCTATGTGCATTGCGAATGATGCGAGGAGGATAGGATATTGTGACTCGGATATTCGAGTGACAGCACTCATTGATGTGAGTGAGTGAGAGAGTGAGAACGAGAGAGAGAAACGAGAGAGTGAAAGAGGATATGAGAGAATAAGGGAGGGAGAGAGAGCGAACAAGAGAGCGAGAGAGTGCGAGAGAGAGAAAGAGAAAGAGAGGATGAGCGAGAGAAATAAAGAGATAATTGAGCAGACAGATCGAAAGAAAGGAGAATAGCGCGGAAAGGTGAAATGTGGGGCTATTTCTAGACATGGAATTATTTCTGTAATTTTTTTATATCTTGAAACAATACCAGCCCTCAACAAGTAGATCAAGATCTTGTTTCAGGAGATCAAGAATTTCCGGACACAGATGGCCACCCTCTGCAACTACGACTGGGTGCCTCTGCCGATTATGTACCCGCAGCTCGTGTTTCTCGCCGTTCATGTGTCAGTTTTGAAAATAGACAGTGTTTTTTTCTGTTAGCACTTTTCCTATGCAGGAATCGTCACGGTAGCATCTATATTGTTAAAAGCTAATTGTAAGGGTAAAAAGTAAGCTTTAAAAAAACATTCTTTGCAGATATTTTGCTCTCTGTCTCGTCTGTCGACAGTTCAGTGCCCATTCCCCGGAACAGGTTTCACTGCTTTACTACTTTGCCCTATTCTTATTAATAACAAAAAATACTAGAGCATGATAATTTCACTCTTAATTCCAAAAGTGCACAAAAGTATCCTAATCAAACACCTTGATTATGATACATCAATTAAATTGAGTTTTTGCCCTATCATCCGAAATAAAGCTAATATACCCATACGATTTAATTCGGAGTGAAATCTGTTCAAATTCTCGAAAAAAAAAGATTAAAAACAATTAAATTAAATGCCTCTAATTACTAATACGAATTTTTTTTTATTTCAATTCCAGTTTGACATCTACTTTCCCGTCATGTCGACCCTACAGTTCATTTTCTACATCGGATGGCTCAAAGTGAATGGTTCATTTTAAGTAAAATACACATTAGTTAGAATATTTTCTAATTATAAACAAGTATTTGTGCCAAACATATATAAAATGAATAAATTTAAAAGAAGAAGAAAACAATGTAATTTTTGGGTGGCCGAAGCGTTGCTCAATCCGATGGGCGAAGACGACGACGACTTTGAGTGCAACTGGTTGCTCGACCGAAATCTCAGGGTAGCTTTTTTTTTAATTTATTAATTGCATTATTTCCTTGTAACATTAGTTTAATAAGTTGCATTATTGCTATTAATCATCGATAAATTTGGCATACAATTTGTCCGTTTAATTATAGCTCATCTTGATAGCTTTCTATGTACATAAAATATTGATTAGCATAAGAAACGGTGAATTCAATAATAAGTAGGAGATTAAAGCCAGGGCAAAACAACTTTATTTCGCCCAGATTGGTCTTACCATCGCTGACGAAGGATATCGAAGCACGCCCGACCTTATGAAGGTTTGTCCTTCTCTTTTCCTTTCTTTTTTATAAGATTCTCATTATTGAATGAGAGAAAAATTCGAAAAGTATCTATAAATTAGATGAAGGTCAATTAATAAAAATTAATCGTAAGAAAATAAATATGAAAAAAACTCAGGATGAATTCTGGAACACGGACGCGCAGCCGCTATATTCGACCGCGTCACGTCCAGTGCACCCTCTCATCGGCTCAACCGCCTGTATCGAGTCAGCATTTTATCGATTTAGCTATCAAAAATTAATGTAATTAAAATCAATTTCACCGAGTATGCTGCGTTTTTTTAAATGAAAAATTCAAAATAAAAACATATCAATCAATAATCACTCAGAAAGTATCGTTTAAAAAAAAGTAAAAGAAACTACTTGCAGACTTCCTTCCGGCGTGAAGCAAGTGGAAATGGTTCCGTTGGGCGACGGTGACGAAGTCTTCGAGGACGGCCAGCGAAGTCCGCCCGTGTCCCGTAAGCCGTCGCGCGCGCCCACGGAGCGACGTGTCTCGATCGTGCCCTCGACCAGGTGGGAGGCGCCTATTTTCCTTATTAGTTTTATTAGTTGTTCCTCGTCGACTTATTTAAAACCGTAGATAAATCTTGTAAAAATTGTTTAATAACGAATTATTTTAGAAAGACAAAAAAATCAATTTAATTAAACTAAATTCAGGGGCGCCAGCCGCAACCCGAGCGCCGATTCGAACGTCATGCGTAATCTGCGACGGCGAGTGTCCAAGTAGGAAGTTTTCTTCCTGCTCTCAAAAGACTTTTCTTCTACTTCTTGATATTTCTCAATAATTGTTCGTTCTCTTCTTTAAAAAGAGATTTTAAGCCTTAATTACATGTTATAGATTCGCATCAAAGCCGTCATCAGCATCGATCGCAGAGATGAACGTCGAGAAGGCGGCGTACAATAATGGCGTCTGCGGTAAGAAACCTGAGCCTGCAATTATTCATAGCGCAGTGGAAACGTGTGATGATGATGATCCAGAGGATGGAGTGTCCGAGTTTTGCAGACACGGTCGCAGTGGATCTCACGACGCCCACGGCGATTGGAGGCGTCGGCCGATTCGATTACAACGACAGCTTCGTGACGGCGCCCGACGTGAGTCCCTTCGCGCTCTCCGCGCCCGGCTGGATCAGCCAGCACGACAAGAGGGTTGGTTGGGCAAAGCAAAGAAAGTGTGATTCATTAAAAGTGCGCGATCACCGAACTATTATGTGAGATTTCACAACTGTCACCGTCCTTGCAAATAGCATTCTCTTTGCGCGTGCTTTTTTCACGAAATTTTTGGGTTTGTGCACAATGGCACGCGCGAAAATGAGAGTGCCTGCTCCCAGCGTGAACACGGCAATTCGAACCTGCATTATTATTATTTTTCGGTGATCGTCCTCCTTTAAGGCGGCACAACACTCATTGTCAGCTGTGTTTTATCTGAATGTTTTCAAACTATTTGGTGATTTCTCATGGTCAGAAAAAATAATGTTCGGTCCTTTTAAAACATGTGATAGGACTCACTTAAAAAAACTGTGATCTAAATCGCAGGGAGCTACAAAATTTCGATCATTAAGGCGTATGGGAAAACTAGACTGAAAGTGTTTTTTTTTTGGTGAGAGAAAAAGATAGAGAGAGAGATGGAGAGAGCGAGAGAGAGAGAGAGCGAGAGAAAGTTGAAAGTGATCTCTTTGCAGCCATCGATCTCCTCCGTGGCCTCTGACGAGCACCCTCCCCACGCGCACGCCTCGCACCACCCGAAGCGGCAGGGCAGCGTCGATGACATTCCTATCGCATTCGTCGCCAAGCCGCACGTCGAGCAGCCGCATCAGGTTATCTTCTTCTCTTTAGCACTCTCTTTCTCTAACTGTCTCTCTCATGCTATTTTGCTCTCTCTCTCTCCTTCTCTCTCACTCACCCTTGTTCTCTCACTTTTCCTAATTCTCACGCCCATTCTCTTCTCTGTCTCTTTCTCTGACGCCGTCTCCCGTCCATCATTCCCCCCTTTCTCTCTCTCTGTCTCTCTCTCTCTCATTCTAGGTCGTCTCTGACACAATCAGCGAGACAGCCGAGACAAATGACTCAGATGAGACGAACGAGCCAGAGCTGCATAAGGAAAAGTTCTGAGAAATGGAACTTTACAACTAATCATAAAGAGCGTAATCCTTAAGCAGAGTTAAGCTTAAGGCTATGTTTAAAGTTAAGTGAACGAGCTTAACTTGAGCATACAAACTGGTTTTTTCTCCTTAAAAATATATTCTTAAAAACCCATGTCGAAGACATGATTACAAACGACTCACTTGCCTTTAAGAATTCGTTGTGCCTTACATTTTCTTCTGTTGCATTTCCACTATGCCCGTGTTGCCTTCTCTCCATCGCGCGAAATTTTTTTCTCTCTCTCTCTCTCTTTCTCTCTCTTTCTCTCTTTCTCTCTCTCTCTCTCGGCTTCTCTCTCTCTCTTTCTCTCTCTCTCTCTCTCTGACGCGCATTGCCTTGAAATTTACGTTTTATGTGTGCAAAATATCGAAGGATCAACTTTCTTTTATCTCTTAAGTTTTACCTGTTAATTATTTAATTCGTTTGAAATCGCCGATGCTCGCTGGCTTTATTTCTCGACTATTTCAACGATTGTAGGCACACTCTTTTTGATTGAAAAGGACAACATTCCCACGTCGCCTAGGCAAGAAAGAATAATTGAACAGAGTTCCAACTTCATGACTTCTTAGTTCAAATATTTGCAAACTGTGATAATTAATTCTACCCTTTTTATGCAATCCGTCTTTTACTATATGTTCCTTTTCATGTTCGTCATAGTTTTTTTTAATAGTACAAGGAAGAAGTTTATGCCATAGGGTGTTTGTTCTTTTCCTTAAAAAAAATCATTGAAATGCTCTCGAACAGTTATTTAGGTTTAGCTAAATGGTCCCGTAAATAAGTAAAAAGACACTTCCTGCAAACGGCATCGAAAACTGCGTGTTCCATATAAAATAAGCGTTAAAGTGTCAAAGGGATAATAGTAATTTGTTCGCCAAATTATTAATGTTACACCAATAGAAAAAAAAGCATATCCAAGCAAAACACATGTATACACACTTCAGATATGCATGAGATTCGAGAGCAAAATGTAGCAACAAAGTGAAACAAAACGATGTTTGTTGGCTCGCTGCCAACTTACAGTAATCATCGATAAATCGCTTTGGGACCAAGCGGCTTTTCTCTTTCCGATTAGAAGAGCACCGCAGCGAGAGGGGCGAGCATCAACAGAGTGCCGCCGAGAGAGCCGGCGCCGTTGCAGAGATCACCTGCGCAGCAGCACGCACGGTTGTCGCCTGGACCGGTGCAACCTTGCTCCTGGAGAGAAGAGAGAGAGAAAGAGAGAGAAAGAGAGAGAGAGAGAAGAGAAGAGAGAGAAGAGAAGAGAGAGAGAGAGAGAAGAGAAAAGAGAGACAGAGAAAGAGAGAGAATGAGCGAAAGCGAGTGAGTAAGAGAGCGAGGACGAGAGAGAGAGAAGTAGAGAAAGAGAGCGGCAAAAAGGGAGAAAATAGGAGAGTAAAAAAAAACAAAATAATTGAAAATGAGCCCATGAAGATAACAAAATAGAAGAAAAGAATAGAAAGAAATGGCTGACAAAGCAAGTGCCGACGTTGCCGCACGCGCGCGTCTCCGTGTACGAGCGGTCACCGCGAGTGTCGCGTTCGATGTAACTCTTGAAGCAGTACTGGGCAGACGGGCAGTCCACTGAAGGACTCGTTCTTTCTTTCTTACTCTCTCTCTCTCTCTTTATCTCTCTCTCTTTCTCTTTCTTTCTCTCTCTCTCTTTCTCTCTCTCTATTGAAGCAGTACATTGAAGAAGGGCATTCCACTGGAGGCAATTTATTTATTTATTTGTTTATTTATCTACATACATCGATTAAGATGTGTGAACTGGGCGAAGGGGCACTCCACCGGAGAAGAAGCACTTACTTTTGCTCTCTTTTTAACTTTGCAAACGGGTTGTCTCTTTCCTCTCTCTCACTCCCTTAACATATCCTTTAGTTAAGGAATTTCTCTTTAGAAAAGTAGAAAAAAATCATGAATCTGCGAGCAAGACTATGCGCACAATTCCATAAATTACTTCGCTGAAGAGGAGGAGAGAGAGAGCGCGCAGCAGAAGTACGAGGAAGAGAGACATTAGAGAGAGAGGCGAGTGAGAAAGAGAGAAACCGAGAGAGAGAGAGAGAGAGAGAGAGAGAGATAGCCAGACACAAGAAGAACAAGGAAGAATCGTGCGCGCGTGGTCATGAGCGCTTGATTGGCTTTTCGTGTGTTTGCATTCGAGAAACGAGCTCGAGCTGGCCAAGGAGGAGGGGAAGAAAAGGAAGAATCAAAGAAGAAAAAGAAGAAGCTGCCAGAAATCAATGATCTTCTTTCGAGGGAGAAGAAGATCTCTTCCGCCAGCTGACTATTCCTCTACGATAAAGCTAATAGCGTTTTTACTTGCTGATATAAAATCGCAGGCTGTTTTTGGAAGGAGACAAAAAAAATCCGCTTGTATCCATGGACTCTGTAGAAAATGCTACACTGGAAAATAAGGCTAACAAGAAGGATACTATGTTAATCAAGTAATGATAAAGATAAGAAGGAAAAAGGATAATGATAATGATAAAGATAACGATAAGAATAATGATGAGGGTAAGAGTCTCGTAGCCAACCCAAGCGTACGAAAGCTGAAAAAGAGAGACTCGTACCGACGACCATCTGGCTGCTCGGCCCTGGCACCGTGACTTGCGAGGAGTAGCAGCGAACTGCTTCGGCTGCGTGCTGGCAGAGTGCCAAGAGAACGACGACGACTAATAGCAGCATTTCATGTCTTGCCATCGCAGATGCTCCTTAAAGCAAACTATTGATTTTATTCTTGGTATCTAAAATTTATTACTTTCTCTCGATTCTACTTGCCATTTTCTACAAAATTTGCATCTACATATGACTAGAGAAGAATTCGTTGAAATCTTGCAAGCGACATTTGTAGAAGGCACTTGTTGAAAAAGAAAATACACTATCAGTAGGAGACTAACGAAAACGAATAGTGATCAAACTATATAATTTACGACAATTATCATGAATAGTGATCAAACTACTGCGTGTCTCATTGTGAACAGTGTGAGAAGGTTCGTGTGCTACGGCCACAGGGGCAAGTGGAGAGGGCGATGAAGAGAGATCAAAGAAGAGAAAAGAGAGAGAGAGAGAGAGAGAGAGAGAGAGAGAGAAAGATAAAGAGAGAGAAGTGAGAGGGAGAAGGAGAAGAGAGAGAGATAAAAATTGAGAGAGCGAGAGAGAGAGAGAAATAGAGAGTAAGAGTCTACGGAAGATGGGAAGCGTGGCAGAGAGGACGAAATACCGAAGAGCAGAGATGCAGAGCATACAAGAGGTGCGAATAAAGGGATAAGCCAGAGTCAAGATTGGTAGAGAGAGAGAGAGGGAGAAAGAGATAGAGAGAGAGATAGAGAGAGAGACAACGAGAGAGAGAGAGAGCAAGAGAGAGATAGAGAGAGTGAGAGAGCGAGAGAGAGAAATGCTTCAACTAGTCGCTAGTATAAGTCACTGTGATTACAGAGCAACGGCCAGGAAAGAAAGGTGCTTGAAAAAGCAGAGAGTACAGGCGTATTGCAAAGAGTTCGAGTGGGATTATGGGAGTAGTGAGACTGGGATAGGCGGGAAAAGAGAGTGAGAGAAAGAGGGAGAGGGAAGGAGTGAGAGATAGAGAAAGAGAGGGAAAGAGAGAGAAAGAAGGAGAGGAGAGAGATTGAGAAAGAGGGAGAGAGTGTGAAAGAGAACGATTGCTGGAGGAGATTTGGGAGCGCCATGACGTCTCAAGGTAAAAGCTGTACATAGTATGCATGATGTACGTCGTTGCAGAGGTCCAGGTAAAGGAGAAATTATAGTGAGAGAGCCAGAGAGAAAGAAGAAAGGGTGAGCGAGAGGCAGGTGAGGATGAGAGAGATAGAAAGAGAATGAGAAGCAGGACGATACACTACAGCTGCATAAATAGAACAGTGGCCATTCCTATAGTATGAATCATCATGACGATTTCTATTACTGACGATGAGGGCCAAGAAAGTAAGAAATGGCATGGACGAAGAGGAGGCGGCAGTCTCATCTCTCAAGGAGACTCAACTCGAAGAGACTCATCTCTCAAATACACTCAACTCAAAGAGACACATCTCAAAGAGACTCATCTCTCAAAGATAACCATCTCAAAAATACTCATCTCTAAGAGACTCATTTCTTTGAGAGATGAGGCTCTTTGAGAGTCAACTCAAAGAGCCTCATCTCTCAAAGAGTCTCAACTCAGAGAGTCTCATCTCAGAGATGTGCCCTCCAATCGAGAAGCTCCGCCTACTTCTGATTCAAGAGCAGGCCCTCCTACTCTATTTATATCACCCACATCTTAAGATCAGTTTGCAACTTGAAGGACAGTCAGCGCAAATAAACAATTCAGCCAATCGGCAGACAAAAAAAAAGCAGCAAAGAGCAATGGAATAGCGCGATACTGTTAATGGTTTTCCGGGAAATAATAGTTTGTTGACATTACTATTACTGGGCATATTTGGTTGTTGGCGGTTGCGAAAGCTGTGAAGACCAGTTTCTGGCACGATTGTTTAACATCTGCATTCCACTTGATTCTTTCGAAATATCCGAAACATTCTTGGCGTGCATACAAAGACGATAACAACAAACAGATCCTGTACAACAGAATCTTGGAGAGTGGAGAGACAGATTTAGAGGGCCTTGGGAAAGGGAGCGATAAAGACTAGAAGAGAGAGTGAGAGAGGCAGAGAAAGAAGAGTGAGCTGGCAAGAGTGAAGCAGAGATAGAGAGGAAGAGGTTTACCAGACTCTCGAGCGGTGGCGGATGTTGTTTGTTTGACGACTTCCACACTGCCTTTGCGAGGCCGAGTAGAGAGAGAGCAGGGAGGCGGCCGTCACTTCGAAGGGGCTCACTTGGAGCTGCATGTTGGTAGCGCAGCAAATACAACAAGAAGGTGCGAGGGTAGATCGGCCGGAAAGAGAAAGAATGCGACAACTGAAAGGCTTTAAAATTCTAGCACAAAGTAGACATAAACAGCTGTAACATCAATAGAGCGAGAATTGCCAAGATTAAAAAAGAGCTATAGATGAGATGTAAGATCAAGCGAAATGGTCAGAAATCCAATGGAAATACTAGATAATTTTCATCAAGTAAAGAGAAGAATACACTAGGCACAAAGCAGATTCCGAAATTTTACAAAATGGTGAAAAGAAACAAGTTTCATTGGCCACGGCTGCAACTAAGATGCGAATGGGAATGGAAGATGACGGCCAATGATCGGTTGGAGTAGAAGTAAGATCACAGCCAGCAATATGACATTTATTTTTGATGCGATTTCCCGTGTTGAATGGAGAGCGAAAAATTTGTGAGATTTATAATTGAAGCCGCCACTCTCCGCACTCTCATTCGCTCGTGTCTTTTTCACTCAGCGGGTTCATTTATTCTTCAGTAATGATTGTTCTTTCATTCACACTTGCACTTTTATTACTTGTCATGATAGCTCTTCGATATCCATTGCGAGGTTGCCAATGCCGTCTGGGGATTCTTAGTCTTCCAGCGAGAGAGTCTGTTATTGGATAGTTCCTTGGATCGCAAACATCATATCTGATTGCACACTCCGCAGATAGTGTTGACAAGCCATACATTTAAACAACATTTTCTCGTAAATGAGAATCGGTGTGCAAATTTTTTTTATCGTTAGCGCTGCACAGGTGCTATTCACAAAATAAAGAAGTTAATTTTTTATATATCCGCTCTTGAGACTTTGTATGTAATTTTAATGCGAATGGCGAAAAAAGGAAGATCGAGACAGATAAATTATATGAAGCTCTTCGATGGATTGCCGGTGAACGAGGCCGAAATAAGGTCCAGACATCTTGCAAAATACATCAATTTTAATATACATAGGAGTTGGCGTCTTTATCGTAAGTCTCTTTATTTATTGCTCTTCTTGTCATATCTATAATATTAAAGGTTAAAGGTCAAAGTATTGCCCGATTATATGCTGGTAGTAGTTGTAGTTGTCGTAGTCGTCGTGCTGGTTGAAGGCGGGACAGTGGTTGTCGTGCTGGTGGAAGGCGGAGTCGTCGTCGTCGTGTTTGTGGATGGCGGAGTTGTGGTTGTAGTACTGGTCGTCGTAGTACTGGTCGATGGCGGCGTTGTGGTTGTAGTGCTGGTGGATGGGGGAGTTGTGGTTGTTGTGCTGGTGGATGTCGGAGTTGTGGTTGTAGTGCTGGTGGATGGCGGAGTTGTGGTTGTAGTGCTGGTGGATGTCGGAGTTGTGGTTGTAGTGCTGGTGGATGGCGGCGTTGTGGTTGTAGTGCTGGTGGATGGCGGCGTTGTGGTTGTGGTACTGCTGGATGGCGGAGTTGTGGTTGTAGTACTGCTGGATGTCGGAGTTGTGGTTGTAGTGCTGGTAGGTGGCGGAGTTGTCGTCGTAGTACTGGTGCTAGTAGTGCTGGTGGATGGCGTAGTTGTAGTTGTAGAACTGGTGGATGTCGGAGTTGTGGTTGTAGTACTGGTGGATGTTGGAGTTGTGGTCGTAGTACTGGTTGATGGCGGAGTTGTAGTCGTAGTACTGGTTGTAGTAGTGCTGGTGGATGGTGGAGTTGTGGTTGTTGTACTAGTGGATGGTGGAGTTGTGGTCGTAGTACTGGTTGATGGCGGAGTTGTGGTTGTTGTGCTTGTAGAAGGAGCGGTTGTCGTCGTCGTCGTGCTGCTGGTAGTGCTGGTCGTTGTGGTTGTCGAGATCTAGGCAAAAGTAGTTGAATTACACCTTTCACGATTTGGTTGTCAAACGTATTATATAAACGTTCAATTGGAGTCGTCTAGAGTCTGTGAGATACCGGCGCTGTTGTAGTGGTAACGACAACGGCACATGTGACGCTTGGGTTGACGTATGAGGCGCCACTGTTCGTCTTCCACGTATTCGGTACAGTGCTGCAGAACGGCGCCGACGTCAGTTGTGTCCAGGTTCTGGACGTTTCGTCAACGAGCTAAAAATGGATGATTTGCTCTTATATAACCCCAAGGTAAATTGTATTTTAGATACAAAACCGAAATTGCTCTTGGCTCTCAGCTCTACGTTACGAAGCGACTTGTCCTCCCGATCTAAGAGGATTGAGAACTTAAGCATTTTTCGCAACATGGAATATGAAGGCTGCCTACTAATTGTTTCTAATCAGCTTCGTTATATTAGAACTAGTTCGCCAAATCTTGGGACAAAAAGAGTGCTTACAATTAACATCTAAAGGATAGTTACTCATCTATCCAAATTTAATTATGTCTGTAAACGTGAACCATGAGCATTGCGCCTGCGGGGCACGTGAGATAGATGCAGTCAGTGGAAGTCTTTCCGGTGCTGCTTGGCGAACACTGGTAGCCGGTTGCGCAAAACGAGCTCGTGCTCCATTGACAGTTGTCGCAGCCTGCGATGGACACGGCCATATTGATTGAAAAGCAGCCATTGACTGATTGGCGGATCCGAAAGATGGAATCTTACGCGGAAGGTCCTTGCAGTTGACGGCGGTCGCACGTACCGTAGTCACGCCGTTCGCCTTGTACACGCCATCCGAGCAGGTCAGGTTGTCCGCTTGCAGCCAGGAGAGGCCCATTTTGTACTGCAATAAGGAATGATTACGTTTATTGCATCACCATTGATGATTATAAGAATTTCTTTAATCGATGAATATCACCGGCATACCACAAACTGTTGAAATGGCTGCATGCAGTCGACGGCACAATTGTTTTCCTGCAGCTTTGCCGGATTGCAAGTGCTGCCCGTCTGAAAGTGGAGAGTAGTTTCAGGAAAAAGTGAGCGGGGTGAATCACATCAGCATACATTAAGCCATTGAGACACGGTAGTCGATAACGATGAAAAACTGTTTAAATATGCCAGCAAAAAGGAACCGGCATATTTAAAATAAAGTCGCTGTTCAAAAATGAATTTTTCTAAGCCAAAAAGTCGGAAATTTCTACTTGTGAGACACAATTAATTAAAATGAACCAACCGTGCACAAATTGCCAGAGGTCGGCGCATTAATCGCCGCGCAGCCACAACTCTCTGAAGGTACCGGAGATAATATTTTTTTCCATTTTTTGGGATTAGCGGTAAACCAAAAAATAAAAAATAAAAAAAAACCATGAACAACTTGCCAAGGTAGGCTTCAGCTGTCAAGGCGAGGAGAGAAAGAAGAAGATAAAGCAACTTGTCGTTGCTAGACATATTGAAACGGGCGGCTTCTTGTGGCTGTCGCCCGTTTACGAATGCAGAGCACAACCATTGTTGAGCTCCCTTTATAAACTTGGCTGTAGCCGAAAGAACCGTAACTGATCGAGGCTGATAGGAGAGAAGAGGAAAGCAAGCGAAAAGAGTACAACTATTTGCATAAAGAGAACGGCTAAGCCTGCACTTGTTCGCTTACGTTGCCATGGAATGATGATCATTTGAGCGGTGTGAACGGGCTGAAGAAGAAGAATGGCACCAAGGCCTCTTCTTTCTTCCTCTCGAATCACATCATTCATGCCCGCATGCATATGTACGTATGTACCTTTCTTCCTATTGTACGATGGTTCAAGTGCGACGTTCCAAGATCGACCACTTCCTTACGGCTTCTTTCGTTTGCGCCTACAAAGAAGTGCGGGCGTGAATTGGCTTAGAAATCACATTGTCTGCCCCCTGATGATAAATAATTCTAGAGATAGTGTCTTTGCATACAGATTTGATTCGCACCTGTCTGGCGAGACACAAAATGATGTATGCTCGAACAAAAACGGTTCGTATTTGCATTTATTCGCCAACGATGTTTCATCCTGCCTGGAACACCACAGTAGAACGAAATTGTTTGACATACCAAACAATCACAGCGCAGCCGCGTTGGCTCCGCCCCTTTCTGCTTGCGCACCCATTTTTCATGGAATTTTAGCAGTTTTCTTATATTCTCCGATAAGTTTCGATGCTAATTACCAAACTTTTTCGATATCTAATTAACTAACCCTCTTACACACCATCTCCTACATTCTCTCCGTCTCTTTCTCCCTCTCTGCTATCAGGAGATTATTGCGGTTTTCGCTATAAAACAGTTGAGCCAAAAGGATTTTTCGAGAGTTTTACTGCTCAACGTGACTTATGTTGCGTCTCTCTCTATCCTAAATGTTTCTACAGAGAAAGGCGGTTTTTTTGAGCTATTTTGTGTTGTATAAAAGTAAGTCTGAACGATTAGACATTTAAAAGTAGTTTCCACATCCGAGGTCTGAGAAGAGAAATGCCCCAGTTTTTGCGTTTCTTTTGAGATAATCACCTAGAGAGAGCCCATAAGTTGCATTTTTCTACAGGAAAAGGCGGTTTTTTTAAGCTATTGAATGTTCTATAACAGTAAGTCTGAACGACATCCGAGGTCTGAGGAGGTCACGTAGACAGGCGCACCTGTGGCTAGAGCGTGAGAGAGAGAGAGAGAGAAGAAAGAGAGAGAGAAGAAAGGGAGAGAGGGAAAGAAAGAAAGAATTAAAGAAAGACAGAAAGAACTATCTTTCTCTTTATAAGTGAACACAGGAGTTGGCCGTGTGGCAAAAGTTGGATCCCTCGCCTTTGTGCGTGTAATCAAACCGCTCAACGGTATTTATCCGCATCTCTCTGTACCTCATTAGAACCGCCTTTCTGTGTTGAATCTAATGACATAGAGAGAGGGTGACCTTTCCGTCTCTTTATAGCGATCACAGTAAAAGAAACACACAAACTCACAAATCTCAGAAACAGTCGTTTCTGAGATTTGTTAGTTTAGTAGAGAGAGAGAGAGAGAGAGAGAGAGAGAGAAGGGAGAAAGAGAGAGAGAGAGAGAGAGAGAGAGAGAAGGGAGAGAGAGAGATAGGGAGAGAGAAGGAGAGAGGGAGCGAGGGAGCGAAACACCTAGAGAGAGAGAGAGAGAGAGAGAGAGAGAGAGACCATTTTGATTGATAATTGAGCGCAGAAACGACTGCGTGTGAGATTTGTGAGTTTTTGTGTTTCTTTTACTGTGAACGCTATAAAGAGACGGAAAGGTCACTCTCTCTCTCTATGTCATTACATTCTACACAGAAAGGTGATTCTAGTGAGGTACAGAGAGACGCGAATAAGTAAAGTTGAGCGGTTTGATTACACACACAAATGCGAGGGATCCAACTTTTGCAACACGGCCAACTCCTGTGTTCACTTATTAAGAGAAAGAGAATATGTTGACTAATGGTACCCAATTGAACGGCGTACTGTCGGTTTTTATGAAAAATAAAACGGGCAAAACATGTTGGGAAAACATTGGCCACATATGGGTTTGAACCCTAGTGTCGCTGCTCGACGTTGCCTAACTCGCCAGATCGGACGTCATCGCTACTTCGCCATCGCGGCTGCTGTGCGTTTGTTTGAAATATCAAACAATTTCCATGAAACAATCCAAACAATTGCCTCGGAATGGATAGCGTGCAAATCGGTAAAACAAATTGTTTGATATGCCAAACAATTTTTTTGAAACAATTGTTGTTTCAAACAATTCATAAAACAATCGTGCACCAAACAATGTTGATTCAAACAATTTTTTTTTTGTGCGATCAGAGGTGGGAATGGGCCCAAAATTTTTGGGCCAGCCCGGCCCTTCGGGCCCAATGACTCGGCCTGGCCCGCCCGGAAATTTCCGGGCCTTCTAATTTTAGGCCCTGCCCGGCCCGGCCCGGCCGGTAGGCCCGTTTGAGCCCGATTTTCAAAATCCGAAAAAAAAGCTTGCATGCAGTTTAACAAAGTAACTAACGTGAGCCACAAGTGTTTTCTGTTTTTTTCTCTGTTTCTTGCAATGCAGCGTGTGGCTGCCGTGCGGCAGGACGCGGCGCCTTCCGCGAGTGCGCGTTTTACCGCGACACCCAGATCGAATTCAGTGAGGCAGAGTTAATGGTAGATGTCTTTGCTCTCGAGTGACTGGAAGAAGAGAGCCATGCTGCGAGTTCCCAGGTTTCCGTCTCCGTAGTACGTCCCAGCCACTGTGTGAATCTGCTGATCCTCGTAGAGGTCGTCGTCCACTCCCCTGTCCACAATAATCATCTGATGGCCAGTCCTTTCGAATGTGAAGTGAGAGAGCGGAGTCTTGCGTGCCACGTCATAGTATCCCGCTTCAGACCAAAGCTTGGCATCCATTTGCGTCAAAGAGAACTTCGCGCTCCACTTCCTGAATGTACTTCTTGGCGACGTCGTTGGTGGCCATGGCCGAGTCCATTGAACGGGAGAGAGTATACAGTTTCTTGAGGCGGAATCACTCATGCACACAAGCAGAAAACAAGTGCAAACACGTGAAAAATCGTTTGCTAGTAAAGTAGGGTAATTTTGTTAAACTGCATGCAAGCACAAAACAAACGTAATATTCGTGTTCTTCATGTTCGAAAACCCCCCTGTGCACAGTTTGAGTAAAATGCAAAGCAAAAATATGTTGTCTCCACCCCCAAGTAACATGCCACTATATATAAACCAATTTCTAATACTTCCGAAAATTTAAAGTTTATGTCTTTACCATCAATTTGCCAGAAATTTTTTACTTGAGGGCCCAATCGGGCCTGCGGGCCGGCTCACCTTTTCTTGGGCCCAGCCCGGCCCGGCCCTGGGCCTAGGAAAATTGGGCCAGCCAGGCCGGGCCGGCCCATTCCCACCTCTGCTCCCGATGGTTCTTCTCTTTGATAGCCTGCATTCAAGAGCGAAGGGAATGAGCATAGCCCCTTTACTCGGGGGTTGTTAATTTTAATAATAAAAAATGACAAATATGTAAAATAAGTAAGGTTATTAGCAAAAGACAAGCCGGAGGATTAGGAAGCGAGGTCGCATTTAATGCCTTTCATCAGGTACACACAAAGAAGATTGTCTTGAGAGGTCAAGACAATCGCTCAAGACAATTTGTCTTAAATTACCTGCAAGACAATATTGTCTTGCATGCTTTTGACAATAATTGTCTTGATGAAATTGTCTTGCCCGGTCAAGACAATTGCGCGTCGCAGAATTGTCTTGACCTCTCAAGACAATTTCGCGCAGCGCGCCTAAGCCACGCCCCCTTCCCATCTTCAAGCTCGCTCACGGATCAAATGCAGTTCGAATCATTACATTTTATGCGTATTCATTATATAAAACGCTTTATTACAATAAACAAAGCGCTTTATTACATTAAACAGGTTCTTTTTAACAATATGAGAACAGCTAACGTCATCCACAAGGGCATAAAACATGAAAAATGGTTTTAAAAACATCCAATTTGCTTAGAAAATGCAGAATTCGAGCTAAAAGCAAGCATAATGTGATCTAAGATGTAAAACAAAAACAGCAAAAGTGCATAGGAACTGACCTGATTTCGTCCGGAGTCGCTGGGTCGTCGTCGTATTGAATGGAATCAGAATGAGAGATATTTTCAACCAAGGGTGAGAGATATTCTCAACAATCTTCTTTGTGTGTACCTGCCTTTCATCAGGTACACACAAAGAAGATTGTCTTGAGAGGTCAAGACAATCGCTCAAGACAATTTGTCTTAAATTACCTGCAAGACAATATTGTCTTGCATGCTTTTGACAATAATTGTCTTGATGAAATTGTCTTGCCCGGTCAAGACAATTGCGCGTCGCAGAATTGTCTTGACCTCTCAAGACAATTTCGCGCAGCGCGCCTAAGCCACGCCCCCTTCCCATCTTCAAGCTCGCTCACGGATCAAATGCAGTTCGAATCATTACATTTTATGCGTATTCATTATATAAAACGCTTTATTACAATAAACAAAACGCTTTATTACATTAAACAGGTTCTGTTTAACAATATGAGAACAGCTAACGTCATCCACAAGGGCATAAAACATGAAAAATGGTTTTAAAAACATCCAATTTGCTTAGAAAATGCAGAATTCGAGCTAAAAGCAAGCATAATGTGATCTAAGATGTAAAACAAAAACAGCAAAAGTGCATAGGAACTTACCTGATTTCGTCGTCGTCGTATTGAATGGAATCAGAATGAGAGATATTTTCAACCAAGGGGAACCGAACCCGACCAGCCAGACCCAACCACCCAAACCACTACCACCATACTACCCGCCCTAGCGATCTGAATGCTGAAGAACTTATCCAGAGGATAAGGGCGTCTTCAATGCTTGAATTCTGGCAGAGGTTGCCTGTGGAGAGAGAGAGAGACAGAGAGAGAGAGACAGAGAGAGAGAGAGACAGAGAGAGAGAGAGACAGAGAGAGAGACAGAGAGAGAGACAGAGAGAGAGAGAGACAGAGAGAGAGAGAGAGAAAGAGAGATACAGACAGAGAGAAAGAAAGAGCGAGAGAGAGAGAAAGTGAGCATCATATCATCCTTTAGCGTTCATATCATCCTTTATCTTTTCTAATCGATCAACTTTTTCATGTTCTTGTCATCATCACTCTAATAAGCCCACATTCTCTTCTGTACATGCTCAATCCACGCGTATCTCATTGCATTTCAACAACTGTTTAGGCAATATTTTTTATATGCCTTCTTAAAACATTCAAAAAAGAGGGAACACTCACAGGAAAGGGTAAAAATGCACAACAAATGGGGGCATTCAGTTCAACAACGGGGACTTTCAGAACAACAACGGGAAATTTACAGCAAATTTCTAAAATTACTTTTCAGAATTAGTATTATTCAACTACTATGGTCCTCTTATCACTACAACTATTCACATTGACTCGTTATATGACTGTTTCTTTCAAAATGATGACAAAGTAAAGTGTCTAAAATTCACAAGCAACTATCTTCTTAGAACATATTAAGGAATTCTTCTCACAGTTATTTGACAAGATTAATAAAACCAAAAGATAGTCTATGCTAAAGCTTTCTACCGTAACAAAATATCATACAGTAATCAAAAAATCAAACTCTTCGAATCAACCTAAAACAGAACCCGTAATCTTCTGATAAATCCTCCTTGCATCGGCAGTCAGACTTGGCGGCGACTTCACTCCAGTGAACAAGGAGAGCAGTGACACTTCAGCCTTCACGTCTTGTGGAAGTTCGAGGTTGAAGACCCAGAAAGAGGCGAGATAAGCGAGGAGAGCATCGGAGAACGAGCCGTTCACCTAAATATACACATAAAGAAGTGAATGTAAGCAAATATGTAGTGAATGAATACCGTATGAAAGTAAAAGGAATGCAAATCCGATTTCATACCGCATGCAAATCATACTCGTTCGTCAAGCTGCATGCTTTTACAAAATTTCAAGAGAAGGAAATTAAAATATACCGTAACATCGGCTCCTTCTAGAGCAATGATGAACTTGTCCTTGGCATCGCCGTAGGAGACGATCACTGGCTGCACAATTTGTTGTCGTTTCAGCGCAGCGAGTGCTGTTCCGGCAGCATGGCATGTCTACAGTAGGAAGAACACTTTTGTGATACCAATTGGAGAAAAAAAACCCTCTTGATGCAATACTAACTTCAAAACTGTTGTAAATGTGCTTGATTCGGGAAGCTTGCCGACGCTTGTCCGTCAACTCGAAAAGTGCGAGCACTTGCAGAATGCAATCCATTGCATCATGGTCTGAATATATACTTTTATAGTTATTAGAAATTCTTTAAATGATGCAAATAGCTTAGAAATTTGTCCTTCTACTCTTAACTTTGCTTATATTCGAAGAGTACGGTAGTTTTATATAATGGAATACAGTACCTTTCGTTCCCTTTTCGAACAGATTCCCATCCGTAGCGGCCTTGAACTTTTCTTCACCGAGCGAGAGAAGAGCAGTTTCAGCTACTCTTGGTGCGACCTCGTGCCAAATTCTCCTGGTGGATCTGTCTTGCAGTAGTGCAGCGAAAAGTCTTCCACAATCTGAAAGAACTATAGATTCGTATGATGATGGTAATATTAATCGTTTATAATCTGGAAAACCATTTAAAAGGAGTATACTCGAATATATTTCACAAATTAAAGGTTTATTCTTGATGCATGAGTTTGACTCAAAACATTTGGAAAGAACTCACGTATTCCGCCTGGCCAAGGAAGGTGTATCTACGAAGCGCCGCAGTTGGACCGTGTTCGTAGCAGAACCGCACGCGATGTTCTCTGAAGGGATTGTGTTGATATCAACCAATTTAACTTTGCAACTTGGCCAACCATTAATTAATTTAAAAACCTTGTTCTATCCACGACTGCCTGCCGATTGGACCCGACTCTGCCTTCGCCAAGAGCTCGCTAACTACAAAAAACGTTAGGTATACTTATCTTTAGATTATTGCGGAAAAAATAATATTAAAAAAAAGCTCAAAAGAGATAACAAGAATAAGAAGAATGAGCAAAACAAAAAAAAAAGAAAATACAACTCCAACCTGTTCCAATCATACGCATGCAGCCTGTCGCTGCACGAACTGGGCAACGCAGCGGGACGCGCGAATTGACGTCTAAATAACTATGAATTAAAAGCATAACGAGAAACAAAACGAACTAAAACGCATAACAATAACTTGAATGCTGAATGGGATTTGTGAATCTTCACATTTTATTTAATCGTTCCGTAATGTCACAACAAACATTTCTCTAAAAAGAGCAGTTGCAACTAAAACGCGACTGACGGACGCTTTTATTTCAAGACAAAATTACGGAATAATGTACATTTTATTATCTTGCACGAAAAGAAAATAATGTAAAATATGCAAAAGTGCACAAAAGTCTTTTTCGAGCACTTTTGCTCCCATGTGAACGTGAACACCTAAGTGTCGCCGCTCGACGTTGCCTAACTCGCCAGATCGGACGAGATAGCTACTTCGTGTCTGCAGCAAAACTTCAAGACAATCAAGACAATTGGGCGAGGCGGCGCCGTCTCCCGAATTGTCTTAATTGTCTTGGAAAATTGTCTTGACAGGTTAAGACAATTCCCTGCAAGACAATTTTGTCTAAGACAAATCTCAAGACAATGGCTTCAAGACAATTATTGTCTAAGACAATATTCTTTGTGAGTATGCAAGGGAGAGATAGGGTAACAGAGAGAGAGAGAGAGAGAGAGAGAGAGAGAGAGAACAAGAGGGCGAGAGAGAGGAGAGATAAAGAGAGGGAAAGAGCTGAGTGAAAAGGACTATTTTCTCAACAGAAAGAATTATTATCTTCTTTGAAAACACTTACAAAATAATAGAGCAGATAGAACTTCTTATATTGAGAATTTCAATAAGATTTTGTCTTCTTGAGAGCGACACACGCACGACAAAACACTAAGGCGAGGTTACTCGTCCTAGTGCATGCGTCCCCGCACGTTCCAATTCCTTGCGTGGATTTATAAGGTTTCGGTGTTCAGTTGATAGAAATCTGTAGAGATCTTCTTTCGCGCAGATGCGCTTTCTCTCTCATTCTCTCTGTCTCACTCTCTCTCTCTCTCTCGCTCTCTCTCTCTCTCTCTCGCTGCCAATCTCTCTCTCTCTCTCTCTCTCGGAGAGTGATGAAATCGGAGAGCATGGAGAATGATTACATGTGTTTTAATGATACGACCGATCATTTGGAATACATATTTATTACATGTCATTAAATAAGTAGACATTGATGGGGCGACAGGGGAGCAGAAACGATAGGGTTGTTGGCAAAGCTACCCCTCCACGCATCAGAAGAGAACAATGAAGATGCCGGGCTTTGGCAGGGATCGATGAAAAAAGACGGGAAACCAAGAAGCCGAGGACGAGAGAAAGAGAGAGAGAGAAAGAGAGAGAGAGAGAGAGAGAGAGAGAGAGAGAGAGAGGAGGGAGACGCAGAAAAGTAGAGGCTTATTGTTAAAGGAGGTGTCCGGGGAATAATTAACCTAAGTTTTTTTCTACATGGATAAGTTCTTCTTGGTGTAAAACATATGTCCAGAAACTTCGAACGATTTTCTTCCATTACATTCTGAGTATTAGTAACGTGAAAACTGGCGGGTAGAGAATACGGTGGGTCATAGCCGCCCTCTTATTTCTACGGTGGGTCATAGCCGCCCTCTTATTTCACATGCTCTCTCGACCTAGCGACAGGCAACTTTCTGAGCGCGCGCATTCAAACTGGTTCTCTAGCGCTACTGTATAATTATTTGCAGGATACTTCCTTTAGAGAACAGTGGCAACCAGGTTGACACAGAAGAACAATGAAACCATTCTAAAGTGTTATCGTCTGGTTAAGCGGGCGCATGTTTCGCTTGGACGGTTGAAGGAGTAGCCTAGGCTGTCGGCTGTGTCAGTCTGCCATGTATTCAGCGCGACGTCACTGCAGAAGGGCGTATACCACCATCGAGTCCACATTTTTGCTGTTTCATCCACGAGCTAGATACATAATATAGGTAAACATAATTTAATTTTTTTTAAATTTATTTAGTAGGTATGACAATTGTATTTCGGCTTTGTGGTTTCTTAAAATTGGAATATTAAAGAGCTAAAACGCAGTAGGTGGCATTTTCGGAGTATGTGCGCACCATGAGCATCCCTCCGTCTCCGTAAGGGCAGATCAGGTAGATGCAGTCATAGATCGACGTCATGACGGTTACAGGTTTGCACGCGTAGCCGGGCATGCAGAAGTTGCTGTTGTCGTGTACGCAGCCGTTGCATTCTGAACACGCACAGAAGAGGACGGCAAGATGTGGACGTACTTATCGGAACCGTGCAGGTGGCGTTGGTCGGGTTCAAGCTCAATTTGTGCTGACCATTCGCCAAAATCTCATAAGCCGGCGCATCCGAGCAGGTCAGATTGTCCGCTTGCAGCCAGGAGAGGGCGTACTTGTACTGCAGAGGGAAATACATTTTTCTACATGCCCCTTGTCTAATCCACACCTATGTTCAAACACTTGAAGACGGCTTTTATGATTATTTTAATTCAAACTAAATAATATTTATAATCACCCGCAACTTTGAGCCCGGTGTGCACTTGAGGACGCCATTGTTTTGGTAAATGAGTCTTGTCGAATCACATTTGGTATCTCACTGCAAAAGCAATTATTTACTATAGTAGATCGACATTTGTTTGGTGATGAATTTCAAAGAATAAATAATAAACAAATATTTCGCACTGGATCACTGAAAGCACATTTGCTTCATGCTTATTCTGGAAAAACTTGCTGAAAAAAATCATATGATCTATACTCTACGGCCGAATTGTCTGCAGTGCGTACCGGGCATACAGTTGGAGATGGTTTAATCTCGAGGCACTGCCAGTCTGAAGACATTCATTGTCAAGCTTGATAAAAAGTAGAGCTGTTAAAAACATATCTATCCTGCGCGTTAATAAATAGTATGTCCGCCACTTTGACTCATATGTATGTATATCTGTAATTTTTTGTGTTTCTCTATAAATAAAAAAAAACCGCTTATTTCTTACTAAATTATGCCCAGTTCTCTTAATTTGCTTTGGCGGTTCAGTAGGCTGTGGTGGTGTAGTCGCAGGTGAGGTCGTAGGTGGTTGCTAAAGAATCGAGCATCTTATTACATGATAGGGCATGTCCAAAAGGGGATATCAAGCAGATAAACTAGCATTTCTCGTGCAAACTTGGCAGGGTCGCAAAATAAAACCTTGCATGGATAGTGACTTTGTCCCCACGATGGAGGCGACTGAATCCAGTCAGCGCCACAGACATCTCGGGTGTCCGTTGAGCATGATGCTGAAGGCATTAGAAGAGAAATAAACATAAATTCCATGATTGATCTTTCTTTCTATATCTGTCACTGTGGTGCAAAAGTTGAAATACGAAAAAGAAGACATTTATCAAACCTCGACAGAATTCAAGATATTGTTCGGGCACGCCGGGAGCGGCGCAAAGAGGCAGCAGAATGCATAGAAGGACGTGGCGGCCGATTCTGGATTCCGCCATATTCCCAATGAAAGCCTTCTGACAACTTTACGCAACTATTTATGCATACAAGGAAGAGCAGCCAGCAAAGTATTGTCTTCCTCCCTCCTTTCACACGTGGATTCTTCTTTGATTTCTCTTTTATGGTCAATATATGTACATACATATATCGTCGTCTTGGGGAATCATCAAACGTTTGTTTAATTGTCTCCTTCGATATTTCTCGAGCTGCCCAAAAGAGTAAGGAACGAAGAATTCAAGAAATCATACGTATCTAGCTAAGCATAAGCTCTAATTATTCACTATTTTTTCAACTTAATGTTATGATTTGTTCTGCATTTAAGTTGAAGTAGACCGGTTGTGGCCAAATTGATATATTTATCGTGACTCGCTATTGTCAATGAGGTCAGTGGAAATCGTTCAGATAAATCTAGTTTCCTCTTTGTATAAGGAGGCAAAGTATTGACGTTTGGCTTCACAACACTCATAGTCGTGTTTTTTTCTCTTTATTAAAACAGTTTTAGGCTCAGTCCAAGCTCAACGAAAGCAAGGAATCTGCGAACAGGTTCTACTGCAGGCATATTGCGAAACCGTGTTCGCAATTTCGTTGATTTCATTGAGCATGGCCCTAAATTGCATCCATGTCCATCTCCTCTGAAAAGAAAGTGCTCCGGAGTGCCTGCACTAGGAAATAAGTCTCTTCGATGAGGGCATAAGCGAATGCTCCTCTGTTCGCGAGGAAGACGACGTCACTGGGAGGCGAACATCAGCGTGGTTCGATACGACTCGATGCTTCTATGTCATGGCCGCAATCAGCTGATGCAGTCAGTGCCGTCGGCCCTTCCACATTGTGAGCGTGATCTGGAGAGTCCCCCGCGAGGTTTGCCTCTTTGAGGATCTGATTCGATTATTTATTTTTCTTCGATTATACATTCGAGTTCATTCATTTAGATTTGGAATTCATGTGCAGAACAATATACGTTTGTTTTTTTAATTATTAAGGTATGCTCATTTCAAAATTCTTGCAAAAATGTTCCTTATTCATGTTTATTACGTGTGCTAAAACAGTAAATACCCTCACTTTAAAGTTGGCTTAAATAGAAGATGCTTAAAAAATTATTGATAAAGTGCAAGGAAATAAAAAAGTTAAAAATTACAATGATGAAAATATTTTGTTAATGCAAAGACAAGAATTAGGTTTCAGATAAAGGATAGTGTTGTAAGCATATATTGAAAATAGAAAACATCTTTCAATCAAAGAAATATTGAGAAAACGAAAGAGAGAAAGAGAAGGAGAAATAAGAGCGAGAGGGAAGGGAGAGAAGAGAAAGAGAGGTAGAAAGGAGAATCCCTTGGGAGGGGATAGGCCAAAAGCTCACATTCCATAGACGGTGGTTGTTCCGCAGAAATCCGGGGGGCCATGGCTTAAGCAGACAGGGGAAAGGGGCGTGGCTTAGAACCCAACGAAAAAGATGCCGCAGGGACACAAACATCTCGGTTTGTCGTTGCATGCTGAACACAGACCACATTGGTCATTTGTGATAACGAATTTTTTCGTAACTTCGACTTATACATCTGTAATTTGTACCAGATAGTTATGGCCTTTTTCATACTATAAAGTCTCTGTTCACCGAACAAATAAGTAGATAAAAATCGTAGCGGATTAAATGAAGGGAGAAAATGAAGGAGATGACAAGATGTGGACGTACTTTGCGGAACTGTGCAGATGACGGTGGTCGGGCTCACTTTGTTCAGGCCATTCGCCTTAATCTCATAAGCTGGATCACCCGAGCAGGTCAGGTTGTCCGCTTTCTTCCACCAGAGGAGGTCTCCACCTTGTAGTGCCGAGACCTTGTACTGCAGAGGGAAATACATTTTCTACCTCCTGTCTCATCCACGCCCCTGTTAAAAGTAGCACACTTTTACAACGGCTGTGTTCAAATACTTGAAGACTTCTTTAATGAATATTTCAATTTAAACTTAGTAAATATTATTTATAATCACCCGCAACTGTGAGCCCGGTGTGCACTTGAGGACGCCATTGTTTTGGTAAACAAGTCTTGTAGGATCACATGATTGCACATCTATCTGGAAAATGTAACGGCCGCATCAAACTGATTGCTTATGCTGTCAAAATGCGTTATAAAACCTATGATCTATTCTCTACGGCCGAAACGTGTGTTACGCGTACCGGGCAGATGGTCGTAGGTGGTTTAATCTCGGGTACACTGCCAGCCTGAAGACCTTTTACACGTTCTCAAATTTGGTTAGACCTGTTGCAAGAAACTTTCTACTTTGTTCAACCAATGAACATATGCGTCAAATAGTTTGTCCGTCACTTTGACTCATGTATCTGTAATTTTTTCGTGGCGCGATGTTCCGCTTATTTCTTTTTTAATTATGCCCAGTTTTCTTAATTTGCTTTGGCGGTTCAGTAGGCGGTGGTGGTGCAGTCGCAGGTGAGGCAGTCGGTTCAGTAGGCGGTTCAGTAGGCGGTGGTGGTGCAGTCGCTGCAGGCTAAAGAATCGAGCATCTTATTGCATGATAGGGCAGATCCAACAAGGGATGTCTAAAAGTTTAACTAGCTGTATACTGCGACAGATCTCGTGTACAAAACCTTGCATGGATAGTGACTTCGTCTCCACGATGGAGGCGACTGAATCCAGTCAACGCCACAGACATCTCGGGTGTCTGTTGTGCATGATGCTGAAGGCATTCGAATAGAAATAAATATAAATTCCCTTGCTGATCTTTCTTTCTTTAATTTCCAGCTTGTTCATACGCTCGAAGTTAAATAAATTGACCAGATTAGATTAATTATGGTAAGTCTACCAGCCACTTCGATAACTGCAAAAAATTACCTCCGGGATGCAAAAGTCGAAATACGTAAATACAAAAAAAAAGACATTTATCAAACCTCGACAGAATTCAAAATGTTGTCAGGGTACGCAGGGAATGGCGCATAGAGACAGCAGAAGGCATTGAAGGACGTGGCGGCAGATTCTGGATTTCGCCATATTCCCAATGCTTTCTGACAACTTTACGCATCTATATATTCATATAAGGAAGAGCAGCCATCAAAGTATTGCCTTCTTCTTCTGCTTCTCCCACGTGGATTCTCCCTCGATTTCCTTTTTATGGCCAATATTATCTTCGTTTTTTGAACCATCAAACGTGTCTTTAATTGTCTCGTTCTATAGAGAAGGAAAAGAAAAATTGTTTTGTTTCAGGCTGAATTCAAGCTTCAATTGCTCACTCATTTTCGTCCACCTGAAGCTTTCAATTTGGCATTTGGCTTCATAGCACAATGACGTAGCATTTTTATCTTTATTTTAAAATAACAGAAAAACGACATTATTCATCTTGTTAAGTAATATGCATTATATCATCATTATCTAATCAGTTGTCTTTTCTTATGTTTATTCAAACTCTAGATTCAAATAATTCTCAACGTTTGATTCAAAACCTTTGTTTCTTTCCACTCTCTCCGATTCACACACTCTCTCACGCAACGCGGTAGGCGGTTCCCTAAAAGGACCACCCATACCTTTTCTCCCACGGTCTCACTCTCAACCTCACTCTCTCATTCTCTCACGATCTATCTCATGAGTATCGTGGGAAGCCACGCCCATTAATCCTCCTCCTCCCGACTCGTCTCCGGCTCATTCACTTCAACTCCCAGTCGACTCTTCGGACAGTCGGTCCTCTCTCCCATCTCGTATTCTCGCCTGCTATTGTTGCTTTCTCGCAAGAAGGACTTGTTCTGATAAACCCGATAACTGTCCTCCCTCGACGACTTTTCTTCACGTAACACAGGATCAAGAACAACGACTAGGCTTCCTGACTAACGCGGATCTCCTTTCTTATTGTTCCTGAGGCGCGTGTGCGCATTCTTGCCGAAGCTTGCGCTTGGCAAGAAGTCCTCCTCTTGAATACGAAGCAAAAGGAGTGAAAGTGTACCTTTCTGGGTGTCACTCGAGACCGACGCTTGTGCGTGGTTATTCTAGTGATACTCCTAAGAAGGAAGGTCCACGTTGTTAAGAGCCTAGTCTGTCATACACTAGACCGATCTAGACCTTACATGGGGGCCGAATCTAACTGACAATTATCACCCAGTGATTTTTGAGAGGAATAAGTGACGGGTTATTTTTCTGAAGAGTCGTACGAGTAAGCTAGAGAGGCTGAAAGACGACGGGTCACAAGCAGTGGGCACAAAGCAGTGAAACAAGACTAACTCCTGATTGAATTGTTCATCGATTGTGTGTCTGTGTAACTGTTGCGCGTGTTCCTGCTAGTACTAGGTGTTTAATAGGATATTCTGACATTCCAGAACGAGCCATGGAAGAGCATGAGCTGGACTACACAGAAGATTCGAGCGACAATGACGAGTTCGCTGGCACTGACGAGAACGGCGAGCAGTTGTCTGGCGTGGTCGGCGACGAGAACGAGGCGCCGCCACAGGCAACTGTCGGAGAGGTCAATCCTGAAGGGACGCTCGACTGTGGAGGAACTTAGGGCACTGGCGCTACCGGGAGCCCTCACGTGGCTCCGTCCGAGCTCGTGCAGGTGGCCGCCACGACTACGAAGCGTGGACAGAGAGCGGCTGGCTCGACCGGAAGATCCACCAAAGTGAGTACCCCTGTCTCCTTGCAAGATTTGAGAAGCAAATTGAAGGTGGCCAAGAACACAAAAGCAGAAGTATTCTCACAGTGTAACGAGAAATACAAAACAGATATGGCACGGATGCAAGAGAGATACGAGGCAGACATGGCAGCAATGCAAGCGGAAGTAGAAAGGCTAACCGAGGGAAGAGTGCAAAATCAAGAACGGGTAGAGACTGGCGTTTTGAATAAGTCATTCGAGATTTTGCAAAACCCTCCGCTGCTCTTCCAGAAGCGAAAGGCTTCCACCAGTCAGCCCACTCTCGCCAGGAACAACCGTCAGCCACTTCGACCTGCTCATCTCGCGGGCAACGAAGGCTTTCCAGTGGCGATGACCAAGCAGGTACAGCAATACCATGAAGGCTCTGCGTCCACGGTGGCAATGTTTTGCAATCAGGAGCAACCCCTCGGGAGCAGCTCGTCCAACGGAGGCGGATACGAGCACT
This sequence comes from Allodiplogaster sudhausi, assembly GCA_945643635.1. Taxonomy (NCBI): domain Eukaryota; kingdom Metazoa; phylum Nematoda; class Chromadorea; order Rhabditida; family Diplogasteridae; genus Allodiplogaster; species Allodiplogaster sudhausi. The sequence goes on along the minus strand of CALZFC010000041.1, from coordinate 3,640,763 downwards.
ACGAGGAAGAGCAAGAGGAGGTAGAGACGCCTCAGGCGCCTTCTGGACCAGCTCTGACTGCAGCAGGTTGTGGAGTGAGAAGCAGAATGGAGAATGGTGAAGGAAATTGGAGAGAGAGGGACAGAAATAGGAACGGTGTTAACGTTCCTCAGTTTCAGTCGCCCTGGCACGCTCCAACATGGCAGCCGGAGTCCCTCCCGCACCCTTCCACCTCGCACAACTGGCCGCCGCCAGCACCGCCTCGAGCACACCCGGAACTCTCAGGTACAGAACTCATTCTGCAGTACATGAGAGAAGACAGGGAAAGAGAGAGAGCAACAATGAGAGAAATGATGGCGGGGTTGGCTATGGATTCTCTCCCCCCCTTTGACGGTAGAGGGGATTTCCGGCGTTACATCGAGAAGTTCAAGGCTAAGTTTGGTAGACTTCTCTCTGTTGAACAGTGCCTGAAACAACTCGTATGCATGCTAGTAGGGGAAGCGAGGAAGGCTTATGACGTGCTCCCCGATGATGTAAAAAGGAAGGGTTTTACGCTGTGGTATCCTCGCTCGATAGGCGCTTTCACGGGGACCCTGCTATCTCTGCTTTCGAAGCAGACCAGAAGCTGAGAGCGTTGAAGAAGAGAAGCGGCCAGACGGTAGCGGAATTCTGTCTGGAGCTGGAAGCACTCAGCAAGAAGGCATTCCCAGAGGCATCTGAGGAAATGCTGGCTATGATGCGAAAATCCAATCTCCTGAATGGGCTTGAGAGTAGTCAGTACCGGCGAGCACTGATGAACAAGATGGATGAAGGGTTGGAATCAGACTACAACGGTCTGAAACGGGAGGCGATGCGTATGGAGACGCTGGAGAAGAGGGAAGCAGCGCTAAACGGGTTTAGTAGAGGCGCTCCGGAACTGCCCAGAGGGGCGAAACCGGTGCGAGTCCCTTACGTCCCCCTCATAGCGGACCCATGCATCATCAGCCGCGCGCCCCGCAGTTCTCGCAGCCATACGGGCAGCAAAAATATTCGAACCAGCACCCTCCTCGTGGTTTCCAGCAGAAGAACCAAGGCCCTCCTCAGGCGCGTGTTCATTCCCAGCCTTGGAATGATCAGAGAATGGCGGGAAGCAATCAGAACCAAGGGGTAGCATCGAATTTCCAGAAGCAGCCAGGAGTGAGGCAGCTAGGGGTAGAGGACAAGAAGAAGAAGGCGAAGAAGGCGAAGAAGGGAAAGCGCGAGCGAGCCCTAGCTCGAACTTCCCTTGCCGATCAGAACCAGTTAGAAGGAGCAGATATCACGAAGGATATCGAAGGCCTCCCTCTCTTTCGTGGACAATCCTGGCACGCGTGTATTACTTTGAACGGCGTCGATTGTGTAGCAACAGTGGCTCGGAAGTTACTATCGTCTCACAGAGAGAGATGGAGCGCATCACACGGCTGTCGGCGACGCCAGTGCAGCAGTGGAAGCCACACGTCACAGTGCGTGACGCGTCACACAATGCCATGCAATTGGGAGCAGCAGCCACGCTCACTCTCAAAATGCCAATGAGCATGCCGAAGATGTGCTCCTGGGTCAGAATGCTCGCGCAGTCTGGGAGCAGTGGTGGAGACAGACAGCAGAGAACGCGGAAGAGCCAGCGAGAGTGAATCGGCGGGTATTCGTACCGCCACACACTACCGCGCGTCTTACGCTTCGCGCACCGCCAGACTCATCTGTCACCACCTTCTTATCATCAGTCGATGGCGTAGAATCTACTCTTGTCTCACCAGAATACGAAGTAGCAGTCCAGAATCAGACTGATCTGCCACGTTGGTTCTTGCCAGATGAAGAAGTCGGAGTGTGGGCGTCGACGGCTTGGCAACCGGTGGAGATGTCCAAGGAATTGCCTTGTAGCAATACAAGTGAGAAGACCGCAACTGTAGTGGAAACTGTCAGTGAGAATGGTCCGATCGAATCCGAGCGATATCGCGCATTGGTAGCGGATTATGCAGACATTTTCGCCCTCAGTGACGGAGAGTTGGGTCGAACAGATCTAGTGGAGCACGAGATCGACGTGGGCATGCACCCACCGATTCGCCAGAAGCAGAGACCAGTACCGCTTGGTCTCCAGCAGCAAGTGAGCAAGCAGCTGAGTCGCATGGAAGAGACGGGAGTGATTAGGCCGAGCTCTTCACCATGGGCATCTCCGCTGGTGCTAGTGAGGAAGAAGGACGGCAATCTCCGCCTTTGTGTTGACTATCGCAGACTGAATGAGATTTGTGACAAGGACGCACATCCGCTTCATTCTTCGGAGATGGCACTGCGGAATTTGAAGGGAAAGAGCATTTTCACGACTCTTGATATGCAATCCGGCTATTGGCAAGTGCGGTTGTCAGAAGATGCAGCGCAGGAGTCAGCCTTCACTGCACTGGATCGTTTGTACGAGTTCAGAGTTCTCCCGTTCGGACTGGCGACAAGTCCAGCCGTCTTCCAGAGACTAATGCACCAGGTGCTGAAGGAGGTTCTCGGGGAAAATTGCATGGTCTATATGGATGACATCATGATAGCATCAACGGACGAAGCTGAACACGTAGAAGTACTAGAAAGAGTCTTTGCAGCATTCAGGAAGCACGGGTTGCGACTGAATGCAAAGAAGTGCAGGGTGGCACAGGCGAAGGTTCTATTTCTGGGACACATCAGTGATGCCGACGGTGTGCATGTGAACGAGGGTAAAGTAAGAGCCATTGGGGAATACCCCGTTCCGCAGAATGTGAAGCAGTTGCGCACGTTTCTGGGCATGTCCGGGTACTATCGCAAGTTCATTCTCAATTACGCTAAGAGAGTTTCTTCCCTTTCTCGCCTGACTTCCATCAAAGCGGTCTGGAAATGGGGAGATGCAGAGCAGTTGGCATTTGAGGACTTGAAGAGCGCCTTGATGTCACCACCAGTACTGGTACAGCCAGACGTGGAGCGAGCATTGAGTGGCCAGCGCCCCTTCTACTTGTACACGGATGCAAGTAAGGAAGCGGTAGGAGCTGTCCTTGCACAAGAAGATGATGACGGTGCCTTGCACCCAATTTTCTTCGCCAGTAGACCGTGTTCCAAAGCGGAGCGGAATTACCACATCACAGACGCCGAGGCGCTTGCAGTAATGTTCGGTCTCAAGAGATTCAAGCATTTCTGTACCGGCACGACAGTCATGGTCAGAACAGACCATCAACCACTTTGTGCACTGTTCACAAGGGTGAATATCTCACCAAGGATAATGAGGTGGTCTGTGGAGTTGCAAGAGTTTGATGTTCGCATTCAGTATGTGAAGGGGTCAACAAATGTAGTTGCGGACGCCCTAAGTCGCGGAGCAGCTCCGCCGAATGCTCATGACGAAGACGACACGCAAGAAATTGTCCGCCTTGTCAATCGTCTTGTCTTTGAGAAGGATGACTCGGAGTGGTTGAAGGCTCTAGAATCTGACGAGAACGGATTGAAGTTGCGCGACGCAGTGCGAGCATCCGTGGAGAAGAAGGTGAGAAGAGGCGGAGCACTTTGGAGAGAACAGAACGGAGTTCTCGAGGCGCGGGCTCACAAGGGTGGCTGGAAGCGTTATGTGCCGGAAGCATTGCGAGAAGGCATCATTCGCGATAATCATAATGGCAAACTCGCCGGACACTTCGCGGTGAAGAAGATGTTGAGCATAATGTCTTCAGTGTTTTGGGAAGGAATGAGGCGAGATGTACAGAGATACATCAAGCAATGTCCTAAATGCGCTGCGTTCAATCCCACCACCATTCTGATCCTGCCCCTGAAGCCAATCCTTGCCACTGAGACAGTTCCAGCTGGTAGGAATAGACGTCCTAGAGATTGGCATGTCTACCAGAATGAATCGGTACGTCTTGACAATTGTCGATTACTTCACCAAGTTCGGAGCGGCTTATGCCATGAAGGACAAAAGTGCTCGGACAGTCGCAAGAAAGTTCGTCAGGCACTGGGTGGCCGAGAATGGCCGCTTGCCGGAAGCGCTGTTAAGCGACCAAGGTCTAGAGTTCACAAGCAAGCTAACAGAGGAGCTCCTCGCCTTGCTCGAAGTCGAACACCCGACTACCAAGGGATACTGCTCTCGGGAGAATGGAGCGTGCGAGAGACTAAATCGCACACTGCTAGAATTATTGCGCAAGAAGTGTGATTCTCCCCAGGAGTGGGACGAGACACTTCCATTCGCAGTGTATGCCTATAACTCTGCGGTGCACAACGGGACAGGTGAGTCACCGTACTTTGCTGTCCACGGTCGAGACCCTAGACCGCTGGGTCCTCGACTGGCAGCAGCACGCGATGCACCATACGCAGATGTGACAGACTACAAGCATGATTTGGTATCTGGATTGAAACTGGCACACGAGAAGATTCGGGAACATGCTAGACACATGGCTGACCAGATGAAGGAGCATTACGATAAACGGCACAATGTGAATGCACGCCGTTATCCAGTAGCGGGTGATCTGGTATACATGAAGGTGCCGTCGGCACGAGCCGGACAAGACGTCCCCAAGTTAGAGAACGAGTGGACGGGTCCTTTCCGGGTAGTGAGTGTCTCAGACAATTCTGCCATCATTCGGGAAATTTCTGGGAAAAGTGAGAGAGTGGTGCAGTTCGACCTCTTACGAGTCCTTCCTAAAGAAATGCCAGAAACTGCAGTCATGGAGGCTAAGAAGGGAAGAAAAGCTTGGCAAGACAGAGTAGTTCGCAGAATAAGAGTGTCTGTTTCCAGGAGAGCCGATCCGGGCGACAAGTGCACGCCCTGTATCGGTCCAGCCGAGCCGACTTATGGCACGACGGTCACGGGATGTCCGCGCCGTCTGACAGACGATTGATTGTTGATGGATTCGAAAGAAAAAATATATATCTTTTACCGGGCATGACGGCGATTTAGCAACATCGGTGCAGCCACATCCTGAAGTCTTTTCAAGCATGGCAAATTTGATAAAAGTTTGAGCTGTTCTACTTTCTAGTTTGAAAATGAATATAGAAAAAAAAGATATTCATTGAATAACGCTGTCCACTCGCCGGCGAGATGAGCTGCAGACTCGTGAAGCGAGAGAAGAGCGAAGAAAAGAAGAAGCAGATTCTTGCTTGCCATACTCAACTTCTTGTTGATGTCGAATGTACAATATTGGTGCGCTGCTTATAAACCTGGCTCGGTTGAAAGAAGAGAGAGAGTAGTGAGAACTAGAGAACAACATGTGCAGAGGGGAAGAGGATGCCAACCTTTTGCATAACCAATGATTTATCATACTTTCTATATGTTTTGTGATGAATTGAACCGCGTGATAGTGAAATGATGGAAAAAGTTATTAATTGGCAGAAGGCTCTTTCCTCTCTCGAATATCATTCGTTTGCATTAATGCACACTTTTTTCTTCTTCTTGTTCAAATGTACAAATGCCCATTATTCCTCTCTCTCGCCCTTCCCCCCATCCCTTAAAATTCCTTCTGAAATGCACACAGCAGTATTACTCTACTATATAATATAAATTGCTGTGGTTGAAAAAGCTAGTGCTGCTTCAAACAACGCTGACGGCAGGATATCAGAGCGTTTTCGTTGATGCCCAAGAGTGCAGCCGGCGCCTTGAAAGGTGAGGGAAAAAGGATTTCAATTGCTTAAGATTTAAAAAAAATTTCACTTTCTATACTTCTTTCGTCTGCCTATATAGATTGCTCCTTTTTAACACGGAAGTGGCATAGCTTTCCACAATGATGTTTGCTGTACGATTTCGTTGACATCAAAATTTTAAATTCCAAGAGAACATGAAATCTATCAATTTATGACATGTGCGATTGAAAGCATTAGTGTACATTTGAAACATCATTTACTGACGATGGTTGCAAGCTAAAAACGTAAATAATCTCTACATGAAGCGAAACGTATGTATCACGGCGAATTCCAAACGACCGTGACGATCGAATGAGGCGGGAGATCGAAATTCAAAAATACGCCCGGTCGCGCGCGGTCCCGCAGCGAGATTTTCATCGTCTGTAAAATTAAGCAGAAGGAATGGAATATGGCGTAAACAATTTAAACTGAGTATAGTTTGCTTTTTTTACTGTTTCAAGAAACAGTCGACCATTTTGAGGTGGACTGCACCAAATGCAGCTGTATACTTCCATTTATTGTACATCGATTTATAGGTAAATAAACTTCTTACACTGTTATATAGATTAAATAAAATATTTTAATTTAAAAATTAAAATATGTACATAAAAGTTAAAGTTCAAAAAGGGAGTCTGACTCTGTCCCCCAATCGGTTGAGTAAGAACGCAGCTCGTCTACCATCCTCGATGAGTGCGCCGAGAACGGCGACAAAGTCCGGCTTGTCGCCCGTGATCTGCACACCAGCACGATGCGTTCCCGGACGGAGGAAGCGGCTGTCAAATGTTTTTTTTTATTGATGTTATTAGGGTGAGAAAAACGCCTCTGAACTCATTTCACAAAAACAGTGAAAGAAAACGTTGTTGTTGTTGTTGTTTTGTCTTTTTTTAAATTATATTCATCCTGGAAATCGAAATTGATTAAAGGAAAGAAATTGCTGTTGTATGGATGATATACATACATGTGCATTTAAAATGGTGAAATAAAATAGAAATAAACTCATTGTTCTGCGTGAACCTGAAATGCGTGAGGGAGTAGAACATTGGCTGCTTGACGAACTCGTCCTTGACGCCGTCCACGATAACGGGCGCGTCCACGTTGTTCTTCACGAACGTCGGGCCGCCGTCGGCGTTCAGCGCGAGATTCCAGTCGATCCAACCGCCGACAAAGTTGTTCAGGTCCTGCGACGAGCGAGGAAGGAGTACGGTAGTGTCAGGAATTAATTGGTCATCATTTGCTCTCAAATATATTTTTATTTGGATACCTCGATAATGGAGTTGGCGTAGGTTTCGGCGCGAACGAAGTCGCCAAGATAGACGCCCTTGTCGATGACGAGGTAGCCGTTGCATGCCTTTTAAAAGTTTTACAATATAGCAAAAGTAAAAACGCTACTTCAACATTTTTTTTGCATTTATTTTATTTTATTTTATTTATTTTTGCTAGTTTTTTTACGTCACATTAACATCGTTGTAACTTATTTTCATTGACTGATAAGGAGAGGAAGGCGGAGTGTACTGGTCGCATTACAGTTTATTTGCATGCCAACCTCGGTTGCTAGCAGGAACTTGTCGGGCCAGTTCTCGTGCGTTGTCGAGAGTACGGATGCAGCGTAGATCGCATCTTCATACCTGCAGCTTTCTTTCTGGACAATCTTAAATCATCTTGTTCTTTATCACTCTATATCTCGTTCTCCCTCTATCATTCTTTCTCTCTTGCACCCAATCTCTCTTATCTCTCTCTTGCACTCTCTCTCTCTTCTTGTACCTCTCTCTCTCCATCCCTCTATTCCCTTCCAATCTCTCCCTACCAGTGGACGGCGATGCCTGCCGCGTACTTCGCAGCGTCAGGATCACGGAAAACCTGCGCAGCAAAACTTTATTTGCCAAATTTAATTCCTCAATGACTCTACAGGAGGATTTCATCGCTTGTAAAAAAAAAAGAATAAAAAAAACGTGAAAATAAAGACAAACAACGTCCGCCCAGATCGGCAGCATGAATCGATTGTCGTCGAGAATGACGATTTGGGTGTTTTTGGCAACCGGCGATTTCCAGAGTGCCGGACCGAGCTGGCCTTTGAGGAAATCACTGAAAGACTTCTATTAATATTTTTATCTACATTATATTTAGAAGAAACCATGGTCGAGTTTAAAATAGAGTAGCGTAAGCAATAAAATAATAATTAATAATCACAAAATACATCATTCCAGAGGAATCTTCGAAGTCACTCCCATCATTTATAATGCTTTGATTAACCTGATAAAAACTTTTTAAAACATTTTTTTTAACCTACATACATTCTTTACTGTTTTTTTGTAAATATAATGTAGATGCAAAAGCCACACGAACCGTTCGCTCTGCGCACTGAAGTACATGGTCTGCCAGCCGTACTTGGGGTTGGCGCCGGTGGTCGGCTCGTTCTGCATCGAAAGCCATGTGATCGGAATGCCGAGAGCCGTGTACTCTTCGATGAATCTGGCGCGATTTAGAAATTATTATTAATTGATAAACTCTGTGTTTTTTAGAATTAGTTACACAGTTGCCAAATAGTTCATGCATATGTACATATATTATAGCATTTAAATAAATAAATAAAAAAAATCTCCATTATCTAGATTGAACGTCGCACACCTCACGAGATATTTCGCATAAGTATCATAATACGGGCCTCCGGCAAAGCCGCGCAACTTTCCGCCTCCGACCATACGGCCGTTCGACTTCATCCATGCTGTAAAGACAATGTTCATGATCAGTTCATTGGATTGGTCAGCGACTTCTCTTAAAACCTAGGCTACTCATAATTTTAAAAAATAATATTTCCGATTTGAGCACTTTTTTAACCCTCATAGATAATTACATAAACCATATAATTATTGTTTAGTGCGTTTAAACTGCGCGTACCTGGCGCTGACCACGGCGAAGCTACAAGTCGAAGCGACGAATTGTAAGAAGCCACCATCGATTGCGCCGTCCGTATCAGCGGAATCTAACAAGAAAAGATGGAAGATCTTTTGTCTGTTTTTTTTAATACATTGCATTATAGTAAGAAATTACTGATTTAATAAAGATCTACCTTGTAGTCAAAGTCCTCTTTGGCAATCGCGAACGACGTCAGATTAAAGTCATTCGGCGTGTCCAGATAGGAGTACTCGCCGTAGCCAAAGTCTGTGGAGGCGATCGGCACACGTCCAAGAGTGTAAGCGGCGCCTGGAAATGAATGAAATGAAAAGAGGCCTTGGACTTTGTGTATATTCATATTTTTTTTTAATATACATAGTTCAGATAAAATATTTATAAGAAAAACTATAAATAATTTACCTTCCTTGCCAAAGTACTGTTGCATCAAGCGAGTGCGAGTGGATTCGGACAGCGAATTGGCGACGATTCCTGAAGAGTCTGTGAAGGCGCCGCCGAAGCCGATGATCTCCTGGAAGAGCGCATCGCCGTCGACTTCCACCACGAGGACGTCATCTCCGTCGGCTAAGATTTATCATTCTTTTTTTTATATTTTTGAGTATTTATTTAATAATTGTATCAAGTTTTTTTTATTTATTTAATAATTGTATCAAGAAAACTTTTATGACTTTACAAATATTAATAGAGTACCTGGCTTGCTCGAGAACTTGACACTCTCACGGTCCATTCGCCGTCCTCCAACATCGCTCCAGTAGAAGACTGCCTTACAACAAGAGATGTAAGATATTTTCATACTTAAAAATTACAGTTTTTGTATTGATTGATCATTCTCGTTTAATAAAGTTGAGATTAGTTGTCCAAAAAATTGCACTTTCAGAAGAGAGCTCAGTTCGTTACTTCAGTTTTCTTTAACTTGTTTTGAGATCACTAATTCAGATAATCTTAATCTCCCCAATCATTCCATTCTAAACCGATCGGTGTGAAAATAAGCAATCTTCTTCAAAAAGTAATTTAAAACTATTTTCTTGAAAAAAAATAATTCCAGAAAGTAAATTGTTGGTGCCTTCCACCCCCTGAACCGCACCCACCTCATCATTTCCTATTTCTCCCAACGGCTCGATGTCATCGCAATGCGTCGAATTGCAGACGCATGCCGCTCTTCTCAGTACTCCGCCCGAGTACACTCGCTCAACGCATCCTGCAAGCTAAATACTATTATATTATTTATTTATTTATTTATTGATTAACTTATAGATTGGCTTCATTTCGTTTTACAGCAACTATTTTGACTGAAACGAAAGAGCTTTCCCGAGGGAAGGTTTCATATTGAAAACAATTAATAAAAAAAGATGACCAACCCTTCGTAGCCTCCGAGAAGTGCAGATTTTGAAGTGTCAGAAGGAATAGAAGGAACGCGAGCGAACGTCTATCGACGTTCATTTTCCCTTTTCAGGGCGGAATCGAAATTGTGACTAATAAGAGAACATCCCACAGCGAAAATGACAACATGTGAGAAGAAATGGAAATATTTTTTTGAAGCTGATCTTTTCCCCATTAATAAGATGCATGCATAATGAAATTATCAAATGCAAAGGAAACAAGGTATTGTTCCTAATAGCAAAACAAAGAGAGCGGCATAACGTTAGGAATGTTCGCATCCGTCTTGGGCAACAAAGTGTATAAGAATGGGTCTAGCAGCTCTCAGCCTGCTAACTTCCTCTCTCTCCCTCTCTCTTTCTCTTTCTGCCCCTCTCTATCTGTCACTATCTCTCTCTCTCTCACTCACTCTCTCTCTCTCTCACTTTCAGATCAATTAAACTTATCACTCTAATAGGCGCACGTGCGTGCGATGCGAGGTCTCTGATGCTGTATGTGGCTGCTTTTCGAGGAAGGCAAACTTGTGCTTATCAGTCTTTTTATCAGTCAGAAAGTGATGAAGATGAAGGGTCACAAAATTGAGCAAACAAAAAATAGAAACAGAAGGCCAGGTCGTAAAGATTGAAAATGAAACACGTGAGCTCTGTTTTTTTTGTGGTTGAAAGACACAGGATTGTTCAGTGAACCTTTTGCAAAGAAAAAAAAGGATTTCAGTGTAGTACTTTTGACGGGTTTTGTGCAATAATTCTTTTAACAAAGCAAGTGAAGTTCATTAATTGTTTGCAGAATTCACTAGCATTTTACAATTTTTGAAATATCACCGATTATAGTTGTTCAACCCTGCACGTCCGCGCCTTTTCCTTGCTCGTTTTCATTCATTTTTCGCTTTACACCTGCATATTCTGATGGATCGTGGTGAAAGGTGGTTGTTATTCCTTTCCTATTCCTGATTATTACTGGGATAGCAGCAGAGCAGCGGTCTTCTTGGCCGCTGCACACGCGCCTACTCGGGGCGTGGCGTGGGAAAGAGGGAGCGAGAGAGTGGGAGAGAAAGAGAAAGAAGGAGAGATTGAGAGAAACAGAGTGAGCGAGAGAAAGAGAGAAAGGGAGCGACTGCTTTCGTCTTCTTCTTCCCGCCGTGGCCCTCTTTGCAACCCTCTCGCTTTCTCCCCTAACTAACCACTGCTGCCCTTCTCTCATTCGGTTCTCTCATATTCTTTGCGACATTCCTTGGCTCCTTTCAGCGTCAAACTCAGAAATGACGAGCTTCATCGAGTTTCTCCAGCTCAACAAGCACAAGGTTTGGCCTTCATCTTGTCTTCCAGTTCGAATAAACCGCATTTAATTAGTAAAAATAAGCGTGCGGTTAAGGTTGAACAAGTTTGGCACTGGCAGAACCCATTTTTTTCGCTCGAATATTCTAATATTACTCTTTTACTTTGCTTTACATCATTGCTGAATCAATTCGAAGGAAACGTAGGCAAATTTTTGGGTTTTCATTAAATTGATTTATGTTTCTGAAGTTGTTTTCATCTTCTAGTAATATGTAGTTGTTCCTAAAAGGATCTGTTATGGAATCCCACATCCTAATCTCTTCTCCTCCACAGACCTTCCGTCCTCGCAAGCGATTCCCGGATGGCACGCTTCGGCATCATCTGCACAAGCACGCCGAGGCCACGCTCAACTCGGGCGTCGATCTCAAGGCGGCCGTTCGTCTTCCCGCCAATGAACACTTTGACGACTGGCTCGCTGTGCACAGTTAGTAGAAAAATAATAATATTATTATTCAAGCCCTTTTTACTTCAACCTACTTTTCAAAATAACACGCAAAAAACAACGAATACTTGACCCGCTTTTACGTCCAGTTGTTCTTATTTGACGTAATATTTAGCTGTACTCGATGTTTTATTAAATTACACGCCGCTCCCTTCTTTTTGAATCCAAAACGGATTCAGGTTCTCCATTTTTTTTATTGCTAAGCGCTTTTCGAATGCTCATTGCTTGATATTTTGCCTTAATGCGTTCCTAGGTGTTTCCATGAAGCGATGGCATATGATTCAAGTCGATTTCACATTGACATTGACTAATACATTCGCGCTCAACGATAGAGCTCTTTCCATTGTTCCGCTTCAGCCCCCGAGCAATGATTCACTTCTTATATGTTTGATGAAGGGAGAACTTTCAAAGGATAACAAAAGGTTTTTCTTCTTCTTTTATTTCATTCAGTAGAACTGTATGAAGAATGCATATTGGCAAAGGGAACGAAGTTCACATGGCTACTTTGTTGATCTTTACTTCAAGACAGGTCCCAGTGTTTGCTAGCAAACAAATTTGCCCGGCCCACATCCTTCGCTCGCTTTTGTTGCGAAGAAGGTGCACTGATAGGTTTCTTTTTTTATGCCGCGTGTAAATGTTTGGAAATAAACACAAGGAATAGAGCAGCAATCGGAATGGTTACTGTATGCGTACCAAGCCGAGGCTACTGTATGCTACCGTAGGAAAATTGAATAAAAGTTGATTCCCTTCAAACAGCACTAATTATGCTTACATTATGTTCACAAGGTTGTTCTAGATGTGCATTATCATTCAGCATCTATTGCAAAACAATTGACTTATAATAGGGAATAATATTGAACAAAAAATCAAAAACTTACATCCAGGTTAACACCAATAATTAAAATGAAAGTGTTAAGAAAATATTTTTCAGCGGTCGACTTCTTCAACCGAATCAATCTGATGTACGGCACGATCTCGGATGTGTGCACGAAGGCCAGCTGCCCGACCATGTCGGGCGGGTCTAAGTCAGTGGATTACGGTACTTTTGAGCAAGAGACCAAAAAGTGTACGGTACTCGTGGAAACTACGGTATCGACTTGTAATTTGCGGTGGTTTCAAAGCAAGACCTTATTTGTAACTCTAACAAGACGTGTTTTCACATGAATTCTCTTATTTATTGAGGATTAGCTTGCCCTGGCGCTTCTTACAATTAATCAAAAGAAACTTGGAATGAATAGGAAGGGAGAAAGGACAAATTGGCCCAAGTGCACACGTGCGAGGCCTCTATTCTTAGAAAGGGGCGGAAGCGAGAGAGATAGGAAGAGTGAAAGAGAGAGAGAGAGAGGAAGAGAGAGAAGGAAATGTGCTGCACCATGAAGTTCTGTTCAAAGGCTTGTTTTTTTTACATATCCCCATCTCTTTCTAAATTTAAAGGTCCCTCTCAAGGGGTCATTTTTCTTGTTGTTTTTTTGCTACTGCTCTAACGTTCAACTTGCCTCGCTTCTCTCGTTCTCGTTATCTCTCTCTCTCTCTCTCTCTCTCTCTCTCTCTCTCTCTCTCTCGCTTTCTCCTCAAAGTCTTCGTTCAAACTCCTTCAACATCACCCGCCTACTCATGTATAAAGCGACCACGTTCTCAGCGTCCATTTCCGCTAATGTGCACTGCCATAATGGTCAGTATTTGGAGGAACAAGAGAGGGAGGGAGTGTCGAGAGTGCGAGAGAGGGAAGGCACGGAGAGAGAGCGAGAGAGAGGTAAGGCAGAGAGAGAGAGAGTGATAGAGATAAGGAAAGACTTGAGACTTTGAGAGTACGAGCATAGTTCAAAGAGTTCTTAAAGGGGTTTAAGAGGGAAGAGTGCCAAGCAAGCCAACGCCTCTCTCTCTCTCTCTCGCTCTCTTTCTCTCTCTCTTTCTGTCTCTCTCTCTTCCACCAGTACAAGTCTTCTGTTACTCTGCATGGCTGGCCACTTGGTTGATGACAAATTGCTAGTACTTTTATCTTCAAAGAGTAGCGAACAAGAGAATGTAGAAAGAGCCGAGCAAGGGATCAGCATAAATAACCGTAAGTTTGCTTTAGAAAAGCTCCGGTTTTAGAAAAGACTGTGATTTTTTTGACTAGAGGTACAAATGGCGCGACATTGGTTGCGCAAGAAATGAATCATTGTCTACCTATAAGATAGTTAATATGATATTTCCTTTCATTTGGCGCTGTCTCTCACTCTCTCTTTATCTTTCTCTCTCACTCTCACACTCGTTCACACTCTCTCTCTCTCCCTCTCTCCCTCTCTCCCCCTCTTGTACTTTTTTCCGGATAGTGTTTCCGATAACATCGCTCTCTCCCTCTATTTTTCCTGCTTTATTTTACTATTCTCTATTTCACTCTCTGTCTCTCTCTCTCTCTCTCTCTCTCTCTCTCTCTCTCTTTTCTCTTTCCCTGCCTGTCTCACAATCAGCCCTCTTGTTCTTCTTATTCTCATATCGTGTAACATTGGATGTGCCACTCTGTACTAAATGGTCCATTTGGACATCAGGAGAATTGGAAATTGTAGCCAATATGGTCAAGCCCTTGCTTCCCTGGTCAGCTGGGTTAAAGCATGCATTGAAAAGGAGAAGCTGAGCAAGTAATTGGTTGAAGCAGATGATAAAATTGAGTTTTCTTCCTTTAAAGGGGAAGGTATTTATTTCAAAGAAGAACATAAAAAATATTATTCAAAGAAAAAAAAATTTACGAGGATAAGAAAAATGTATGATTCTTTCATGATTAAAATATTAATTGTAAGATAATTTTTTATAAATTTTATTTAAAAAAATTACAGGAACTAAAAAGGTGAAATAAAAACTATATTGTTTCTTTCAAGATAAATTTTTTTATCAATTTTAAATCTATATGATATATATTCAGATACGAATACCTGTGGCAAGACGGCGGCGACTTCAAGAAGCCGACGCGTCTCTCCGCGCCCGAGTACGTGTGCTTCCTCATGGACTGGATCGAGATACGCATCAACGACGAGCACATATTCCCCTCCAGCACGAGTACGGAAGCACTGGACATTTATGACTTTGGGTTTGGTACTTGGGTTTTTGGTGCATGGAGTTGGCACTCCATCTTAGTTGGATAGGGTAGGAACGTTTTTTTTTATAGCGCGCAGACAATATCAGACACCCTCCCTTACTCTGGAATTAGAGTTTCTGAATTATTTTTAAAGTTAAGACGTAATGCTAGGATATCCAAGCAGAGTTCTCCTTCCTGATGTTTATTGATATTGCTTTTCAATAATCATAGGCGAAGAGAAGGGATGGGGTAGAAAGAGAGAGAGAGAGAGAGAGAGAGAGAGAGAGAGAGAGAAAGAGAGAAGGAATGTAAAAGGCGTGCTATTTGTGCTTGCTCCCTCTTCTCGGCTATTTACACTGCTCTTTATTAGTGTTTGCTTACGAGCAGTGTCTCCTCATATTCCGTGTGAGTGTACTCAAAGCTAGAGCATTTTTGAGCTCTTGCTTCGCTTTATTGCTCATTTTCTTTCTCTCTCCCCCCTCTCTCTCTCCCTCTCTCTCCCTCTCTCTCTCTTTGTCTGTCCTTCTGTTTCTCCCTTATGCTCTCCCTCTCTCATTCTTCTTCGGTCTTTCTCTTTCTTCCTCTCCCTCTCTCACTCACCCCCCCCCTCTCTCTCTCCCACGTCACTCTCTTCTGCATATTCCCCATCCACTGACCAAACTGGCTCGCGTGCACCGGATGACTCTTGCTCCATTGCATCTCATGATTGCTGCAGACTGACCAGGCCAGACCCATTCAGGCATGGGTCAATCCAAGCACCCCTCCCTACTCTCCCCCTATTCCCCCTCCGTCGCTGTACTATGTAAGACTCACCCTGACAACATCTCGCAAAGACCCATATACCAGGGAGATATTGGGGGTCGAAGAGATACAATGCATGATTCATGAGGTAAAGGGTTTCTCAGAGGACGAGACCTTACCGTTAGACAAGAGAGAAGGGAGAGAGTGAGAGATATTGAAAGCAGGCCGAAGAGAGATCGCAAGCAAGAGATTTGTATTTCTGATGCCGCATTTGATACGCATTCTGTATAGGATGCTTCGGGAATTTAAGTGAGATTGATAGAGAGAGAGAGAGAGATAGAGAAAGAGGGAGAACTGTACGTGGCAGAGAGAAGTGGGAGTGAAAGAAAGTACATTGATGGGATGTACTAATTACATTAAGAGTATCTTCAACACGACATTTGCTGACGAAAAGAATTGCAATTTAACGAGTAGAGGCCGTTAAGTACGGGACACTGAGAATGCCCTTGGCCATTCAGCTGATAGGTTGAGGGCTTATAAGGAGATGTGTCCGTGGGGATGAATGTTATTAATTAATTTAAATGTTGGAAGAGTACGTTTCGCTTTTGAAGTAGTTTTATCTGTGATGTGCCGCTAAAAAGGGATCAAAAATTAATTTAATAATGATACGTGAAGATTATTTAATTTGGGACATCGATGTATAACTTAAAAAAAAAATTTTTCCAGACATCGCTTTCCCCAAGGACTTCCGCGCGATTTGCAAGAAGATCCTGACGCGTCTCTTCCGTGTCTTTGTGCACACGTACATCCATCACTTTGATCGCATCGTCGACCTGGGAGCGGTCGGGTTTCATGTTTCTCTCTTTTCTCTGTCATTGATAATTGATTTAAAAGTTATCATAGTTAGGAAAATTACGTTAACTTGAAAAAAATATTATCATTATTAGACTCACGCGAGTAGAGGACGATTCATTTATTATAATTTTTTAATCTTATCCTTTTAATCAATTAATTTGTATTGATCAATTCATCAGGAGGCCCACGCGAACACTCTCTACAAGCACTTCTACTACTTTGTCACGGAGTATTCGATGGTGTCGACCAAGGAGTTGGATGCGCTGGTCAGTCAATATATTATTGATTACTTAAAGCGCACTGTTTTTATTACTTTTAAAAAGCATTTTAATCTTGGAATACTTGATTAATAATTGCTCTAAGAATTTTATGCCTTTTTTTAGTCTACATTTTTAAAAAATTAATTGTTTTCTCAAGATGTCAAATCCCTTGCAACGGGCATACATAAAGTATAATTGCACCTTAAAAGCTCTCTCTAATTTCCAGAAGGATATGACCGAACGGCTTCTGGAAGCGGATAGAATTCACAAGATGCGGAGCTGATCTATCTGAAGAAGACATGCACATCTACTTGACCGGGTTTCTCTCTTTCTCTATCTCTCTCGCTCTCTGCTGCCACTCTTCTCGGCATGAATACTCTCTCTCTCTCTCTCTCTCTCTCTCTTATCTTGCTTTCGTTGTCTCTTCTTTTTGAAAAATAGCAGACAATTCTAGATTTTTTCACTTTCCTTTCTATCGTAATCCACTTGAAAGTATACTGTATCTTCATAGTTAAGTGAGGTCGCATAGAGAGTTTCGCTAGAGCTGATGGTGAGAACAGACATCATTTCCACTGTATACAAGTACATTATTCTACTTTTTGCTTGGGTTGAACCCTGCTGGTTTAGCTTCATACAAAAATATTTAATCGAAATGACAGAATCAACGAGAACGTAGTGATTACAATTAGATATCGCAAGATCCTGTGAGATAGGGAAGTAGCTTTGTTTCCCTGCTGTTTTTTTCTCTCTTTAGCTTCCGGTATCCAAACTCAGTGACAGACGCAGATAGTTGGTTGTGACTTACCTCGAACTTTGTCCCGCGAATTTTTCATTTACCGCGTCCATTGGGATGTTTCGGAGTTTATCAAACATTCACTTGTATCTTTCCTGTGAATAAAAAAAAAGTTCTTGCCTATGACGTCACCTCTACTTTGATCATTGGAAAATCGCGCATTTTTTTTGTTTACTTGTAATTTTATTCACGTGATTAGAACCATTACTCACTACCTGTCCCCTGAATTTTTTGAAGACGATTACTTCTTTTCAACAATTTTACTGCATAATAATTTTGAGAATTAAGAAGAAATCTTGGCTTTATCCTTATTCATTCCACGACAATTTTATCTCCTTGTGCACTATTATTATGTGAATGTTTTGTGGTCTAGGATTTTTGTGTGTTTTAAATTGTCCTCCTTTACTCTTTGACAGAAAAAATGAGTACTGTTTCTTCTTTATCCCCTTACTGTTGATTTGATCCAATCTCCTTTCTCTCTCTTTCTCTGCATTTCCCTGACAAGGTCAAATGGCTGCTATTCTCCTTTAATTGTTCGTTGTAAGTCCACCGTTCAGTTGTCAAGCATGACTTGAATAAAGCTCCCTGAAGCTCTTACAATTGCAGTGATCAGTGATACAACCATACTTCATGACAATTTGGTGAGAGACAACAGCTCTGAAATCTAAGGTGTAATTTAAAGATAAAAAGATAATTTATTAGATCTAACAATAAGCGAGCACTCAAGTACCCCGAATGCAGAAAGAGATTGGCCGACGGTAACCATGGAGACCGAGGTGGCCAAGTGACGCACACTGGGGCATGGCATGACGAGAGATTCTAAGAGGTCTATGATGGGACCCAGGAAGGGGTCAACTCGTTTGTTTGTGCTTATAGTTAATCATTATAATGATTTGAGAGTTGTACCCATGGTCCTTCTTTAAGAAGACATTATTAACAATCTATTGCTAGCGACATTATTGAGGATTATTCTCCTTATTTTCAAGTATATAACCTTAACCCTTGTTTCGTCGTGCTCTTTTGTCCTTTCTCATCTCTCTCTCTCACTCTCTAGTGATGATTCTTCTACTGCCGACTTGATTGCCGTCGGCTTCAACTCACCAGCTAACGAGAGCTTCACTCCGAATGCAACGAAGCAGAACTCTTTCGCCGAGACGCGATTCGAAGAAAAACACGAAGACTGATGATGAAAAAGGTTTTTTCTCTCTCTTTTTTTACCTTTAATATTGTCACTTTTTGCTTTTTAAAGTTTTTTTTCTTCTTCGAAAAGTGAGTGCTAGAGAGGTGACGTTAGAAATATGATTTCTGACAACGAGTAGGTGGCAGTGGAACTTGCTTCCTGGAATATATGAGCGGAAGTATGCTTAGAGAGAGGGAGAGAGAGAGAGAGAGAGAGAGAGAGAGAGCGAGAGCGAGAGATCAGCGAGTTCTAAGCAGCTTTTCTCGGATGATCCGCGTGAAAGAGCGCCGTTCCTCTCCGATTTGTGACATTCATCAGACGGGGCTGTTTGTTCTTGGTGGTTTTTATGGCGCCAGCACTTTTTCCTCTTTCATCCTTTCCCCTCTCTCCCTTTCTCTCTCTCTCTCTCTCTCTCTCTCTCTCATCTCTCCTCCTCTCAACCCGTCTATTAGTGCCAACACATTCCAACAGGAAGGAGAAGAAATAATGTCCCCTGTGCTGATGATGGCTTTTTCCACGACGTAGTTCATTTATCCTCTTTCTTCAACGATACCTCTTTCTATCTGTCTCTGTCTCTCTCTTTCTTCTCGTCTCTCTCCCTCTCTCCACCTAAACAACGGGTGCCTTTGCCACTTATCATTCACACACAATGCTCTCAACCACAGCTGTTCTGGAAGAGTTAGAGAGGGAGAGAGAGAGAGAGAGCGAGCGATAGAAAACGAGAGAGTATGAAAGACAGAGAGCAAGAGTGAGAGGTGTTTTGCCAAAGTGCATAAAGGCGATTGACTGCCGCCTGACAAGATCTTTAAGAGGAGAGAGTGAACGAGAGTGAGAGAGAAAGAGAAAGAGAGAGAGAGAAAGAGAGAGAAAGAGAGAGAGAGTGAGAGAGAGAGCGAGAGAGAGAGAGAACGAGAGAGAGAGAGAGAACGAGAGAGAGAGAGAGAACGAGAGAGAGAGAGAGAGAGAGAGAGAGAGGAAAGAGACGGAGAGGAGGCCAGTAAAAAGCAAGAGAGAGAAGATACGCTGCGTGAATTCTTGAGTTCCGCTATTTTTGCTCACAATCAGGAAAAGACAAAGGCGTGATGAGGGGTCGTCCAAGAAATCCTTTCTTCTAGCACAGACAAACGAGATGAAAAAATTAAAATAAATGTTACATTTCAAAACAATAAGATTGCAGTAAATAAATAGATAAATATATATTTCTTTAATATCTTTTAAATCAATTAAAAAAAATTTTCTTCTTCAACATTTTAGCTCGACCAAGTTATTCAACTCTACGCACATCCGTCATTCGGCTGACTCCACACGGTCTCAAGTGCAAGCTGTACTGCAAGGTTCTATTACTCGTCTTCATTTTCCTTCTCTCTCTATCTTACTCTCTCTCTCTCTCTCTCTCTCTCTCTCTCTCTCTCTCTCTGACACTCTTTCTCTCCTCTTATCTGTCACAGATAGAATCTCACAATCAGCATTATCTGCTGTATTCTTCATGGCTGTAGATACTGCATATTACAGCCGTGCAAAATTGACGATAAATATTTGTCTCCAATCGAGAAATAACACAGGGAGCTTCATGTCGGTATTGCCGCGTCAATGGGATGCCCAGCACTCAGCAAGCGATAGGCGGCGGGCTCTACGCGTCATGGTGATGATCTTAATTTACATCGCTATAATTTTATCTCCTTAAATACATACATATATATATATATATATATATATATATATATGTAAACAATTTTTCGCTTATTTTTATACTTTAAAACAATTTCTTCCCTGCAAATTCTTTTCACAATTAGATTTTGTAAATTAAATGCTCGATTGTAATATTTCATACTGTAGAAGTTCATAGTTCATATTCGTATGATATAGATCTTTAAAGATGAATGTCAATTGTTCAGGATCACGGACGAGATCCTCGCGATGGCGCGTCCGCAAATCGGCCACTTTGACGGCATCATCCAGGCATTTAAGAGGTCAGCGACCTGTCCACGAGAATTTCAACGATATAAGTTTGCGGACTTTTCGCTGAGACTCTTGAGGATTTCCCTGCCGCTCTTTATTTCTTTCTTTTTATTTTGCATTTATTTCCTTTTATTATGAGAGTTTCACTAACCTTTCGAGTAAAATAATTTATAGGTTTTTTTACGTACTCATCACTATTTTTTTTATATACACTGAAGTTATCCACAGAGGAAGTGAGAGGATCTGAGCGCTAGTTCATCTAGGCACTTCTTTCCAGGCAGATGCCAAATTGTTCTGTAAATGCATTTCTGGACTCCGCATGGAACAATTTTAAAGAATAAAGAATCGCTCGATAGATTCGAATAAAAATATCCCTAAAATGTATGCTCTTGTTTTAATACATATAAATCATTACTAATGGTAAGGACCAACAACTAACTAACCAGCGCTTTTTCGAATCACCAGCCGTGCTATTAATCTTGACAAAAGTGGTGCCAGTTTCACAAAAAGTTGACGAACATTTCAGAAAAAGTTGCTTCATGTTTCGGAGTAAAAGATGACACAACTTTTTTTTTTTTTTTTTTTTAAAGTGGGATTTATGAACAATTACTTTCATGTGTTGTCGTATGAGTTTGCTATAGTTGAACTTTTTTGAGAACCATTAATACAGCGCTTAATCACTAGTCTCGGCAACTGGTACATCACGTCAACCAACCATGCATGTGCAAGACACTTTTCTTGGGAATTCGCGAATCTAATGGAGAGAGAGACAGACAGAGATAGAGACAAAGAGAGTGGCGGAGAAAGAGAGAGATAGAGACAGAAGAGAGATACAGAGAGAGGGACAGAGAGAGAGAGGGACAGAGAGAGAGGGACAGAGAGAGAGGGACAGAGAGAGAGGGACAGAGAGAGACAGAAACCGAGAGAACGAGCGAGAGAGAGAGAGAGAGATACCACTGTGGCAAACATTCTGGACCAAAACACTAGTGGGAATGCAGTGCAATGCTAATTCCCGCTTCCCACTCACTAGTCGCCGGTATTGCGCCGGCGCTGGATCGGCTTTCGCCAATCGTGTTCTCGTTTTCGAAGTACATAAGTCATTAATATATGGAATGCGTCATAACAACCCATAGGGAGGAAATTATTCCTTGGTAAGACAATTTCTTTTTGCTGAGAGAAAACAGAAGGTGTTGCCCCATAGCATTCAATTATCAAGTAAACCTCCATTATACACAAAATGATTACGTGGAAACAACAATAACACAGCTTAAGCAAAGTTTATAATTGTAACGTGCACCTTATTAACCTGCGGCCGCGACAGCAGCCACTACTCTTCTCTGGCGCCGGCGCCACCGAAGAAGAGCGCCTTGATGCCCTCACGAATGGCGAAACCCGAGTCGGCCAGAAGCTCAGAAGCTGAATAGAACACCTTCTTCATAACAAGAATATCATTTCAGTAATATAGAATGGATATTCTTCCCTTGTGAGTAGTTCATTACTTTTCGAACAAAACGAAAAAAAAACATTAATGGTTACCCCAATGCATCAGACTCGCATGAAAAGCAATCAAGTGAGTGGGAACAACAATAACCAAGACTACATAGAACACTTAAGGTTACATTATAGTCCGGCGTGCGCGGCAGAGTCCATGTTCCTCGCTGGCGCTGGCGCCGAAGCAAGTTTCCGCCAGATCGAAAAACATGATAGCCTTGGTGTCCTCGCCAATGACGAATTCCGCGTAGAGCATCGCCATGACAAGCTGAATAGCCATATGAATACAGCAGGAATAAATATTGCAAAGCTTCTTATAAAAAAAATAATAAAAAAACAGCAATTTTCATGGAGCGCAGAACTCTTCAAGGGCTTTCGCTAGTTCAAGATTCTCAGTGAGGGCACCGTGAATGAACAAACGTTTCAAAACATGGAGGAAAACAGCAATATAATATTTCAAAAAGGACGAACCAGAGTAACATGCTCTTCACGCCGAATGCTTACAATTAGTGAGCCTCCGAAGAACTCGAATCCTCGCCGCGAGTCCACCCGCACAGCATCTCTGGCTCCGACCACTTCATTAGCCTAAATGGAAGTTTTTTTAAGCTAAAAAATCCATATGTTAATGGATATGAAATGTATTCCAACAAATTCGAACATTCCAAAGATCATGCAAAGCTACGCTCTTGAGCACAAATTCCGTCCCTTCAACAGAAAAATGCTTAGGAATCTTTCTGCTGAACAACACAGCACTCAAGTACAGAAATGGCAAGCAAAATTTACAAAAAATAACACTGACAAGCAAAGAATTATATTTAAAAGCGGCTAGCTGTCGAGGCTAAACAAAAAAAGTTGCTTTGAAAAAATTTACAAGGCTGTCCTTGTTTCAAATTCCACTTGTTCTTGTTTGAGAGTTGAGTCACATTTAAAATTGCGCCATCTTTCTGTCTCTGCCATGCAATAGTGTGTAAAAGTGAGAGACGAAAACAGTGTAAAAGAAAGTAAGCAGCCTTCTACACACTTTTGCCCTCTCACTTTTGCACACTATCTCGTTTCGCATGTCCAAACTTTAACGAACTTTGAATGTTGATACAGTTTGCATCATGAACAAAGTCTGAAGGAAACTTTACTCATCTTTCTCAGTTTCCATACTAAAACGCTCAAAAGATGCTTGACGTTCTGATTTTTGTTGATTCAGGTTTCAACAAAAGTTCGTTTTACTTTTCTTCCAAGATTAATAGCACGGCAGATTTATTTTACGCTAAAACCACCAGGTTGCTATTTGCAACATTTTGTTTTTAATTTTAAACAAAAACATTTTTTTTAAATAATAAATTTTAGATCGCAAATATGTTTTAATAAATATTTTCGGCCTGAATCACAGACACGACATCTGTTCGGTGCTGAATCTGGAGGAACTGGGCGAGCACGCCGACTGTGGCTGCGGAGTGCTCAAGGGAGTCGGCTACAGCTATGAGCCAGAGCGGTTCATGCGACATGACAGTTTGTAACTCCTCTCATTTCTCTCTCTCTCTCTCTCTCTCTCTTTCTCTGCCTCTCTCTCTCTCTTTCTCTGTCTCTCTATCTCTCTCGCTCTCTCTCTCTCTTTCTCTCTCTTTTTCGCTCGTTCTTTCTCTCTCTCTCTCTCACTCTCTCTCTCTACCGATCTCTGTTCTCTAGCAGTGCCAAGTTCCCCCCTTCTCTCTCTCGCCGTCTCTCTTACTTTTTCTATTCTTCTCTATGATCTCTCGATGGTCTCTTTATCCACCAACTACTCAAGAACCCTTATCGTATCGTCAACAATTCCCTGAACTGCCTTTCATTCCCAGTCTTCTACTACAACTACCCTCTGCCCGACTTCCAAACCTGCGCCGTCACACATCTCGTGGACATCATCCATGTCATCGACTTTGCTCTCCAGCAAGGTTTCTTTCATCTCCAACTCTCTTCTCTCTTCTTCTCTTGCCTCTCTGTCTCTCGCTACTTTCTTCTCCCTCACTCTCTATGACGGCCTACTCCTACTCTTCGCTCTCTTCATCCGTTATCTCTCCTTTTGGCCTTTTTTCTCAACTCTCTCTCTCCTCTCTCTCTCTCTTTCTCCCTCCTTCCCTCTCTCTCTCTCTTCCTGTCTCTCTCCCACTCTCTCCTTCTCTCTCGCCGTTCAGGCCGTCTTGCCGTGCACTGCCACGCCGGCCACGGCCGCACGGGGATGGCGATAGCTGCCCATCTCGTGTGCCGCTACGGCCTCCGTCCCGCCGCCGCAGTCTCGTGGGTGCGCTCTGTCAGGTTCTTAATCGGCTAGTTAATTAGGAAATTAATTATTATTTATAAATCAATTCATTTTTGGTTTTTTGATAGATATTTTAAGTAGCCAATTAATTAAAGTATTTTACTAGCTGACAATGAACATTTTCTTCTTCTCTGAGAAGAAATGTTTAAAATACATTTCGGGAAAAACTAATATGTGAAATTTTTTTTCATAATTTAAAATAAAATGAATAAAATAAATCTTTAGACGCAGCTCGGTGCAGTCGATTGATCAGGTGGAGACGCTGAATGAGCTGCAACGAGTGCTCGCAACTCGTGCGCTCGCATTTCCAGTCGGAATCTTTCCATGAATTTGAATACGATATATTCTATATGCACCGGAACACATCTATATATCTGATAGGACTGCAGTTAAAACCAAGGGTGCTCGAAGAATGGACAATCCGTTTCGAAATTATGCAGTTAAATTTAGTCATGCTTAATTCAGTATGTTTATTCGGAGTACGAAAATTCTGTTCTTGAAAATCGCACATTCCACAGGAATCGCCATTTGCGACGGTTTCGGAGGCTCTCGCCTTTGAACGGCCGTTCCTCGGTGGTGAAGAGCGGCGGAAGTTCGCACAAATTCCCAAGGTCGCCCGAATTATTTTGCTTTTTCTGTTTTCTTATTAGCGTCTTTTTCGAAACGTTTTCTGTATATTGCATATGTATAATGGTTCAAATGAATGTTGATGAGAGATTTTGCTTTCTTGAGATGTGATATGTTTAATTGGATTTTTATTGATTGATTTATTTATTGATTTTTCCCCTTCACTTCGTCAGATCGCGTACACTCTCTGCTGCTCTCTTCTGCAGCAGTTCTTCACTCGTGCCTCTCATCCTCCACGCCTCGAGATGGCTCGCGTTGATCTCAATCTCTACCGCGTCGTCTTCCATGTCGACGGGCCGGCAGCCAAGTCTGACATTTGTAGAATTTTACGGTTTTAATTTTATTTTTAATTTTACGGTTTTGAAAGGTTTTGATTTTACGATTTTTTTTTGTTGTACATTTTTATTACAATTCTTATACCAGCTTTACTAGTCTACCTTGAACTGGCACAAATATATCATATATCCTGAAGAGCAAGGATGGCAGCTGATAGATTTTGAATTAAAATGTCATAAATAATATATGATTCATTTCTCACTCTCTCTCCTTCTCTCTTGCATTTCTCTCTTATTTACTTGAGGCAGAAGGAGCCGTCGCTGGCCGATCTGCTCAACCGCGCGCTCTGTGAAGTTGACATGAGGAGGTTGCGAGAACGATGGCGACGCTCTTGTGGCTCAGCCACCGTTACCGTTCCCAACTTTCAGGTAATGGCAAGTCTGGATTACTTTAATTTATGAATTTTTATTTTTATTTTTTAACATTTATATTTTATAATATTTTAAAAGAATAATATTTAAACCAGTTTTTTTGAAGAAAATTATAATACTTCAAAGTGCCCATCTGGGATAATACGTTCTAAACGCTTGAAGTATTTCCTCGACTCGTCCTCCTGGTTGACGCTCACAGCGGAACGCGCCGCCAAGCTCTCTGGCGCATGCGTTCAACCGGTACGGAGATATTTTTTCTTAATATTTTTTACAAATCGTATTCAAAAACAATTTCATCACATTATTATTTCGGAAGATTAACGATAGTAACTACAAGCCAGCTCAAAATTTTTATTGAGGTAATTATGTTATTTTAGTAAATGAATGAATATATATATTTTTTTTTTAAATAAAAATTATTTTATTTGAAAAGTATTAAAAACAAATAAGCTCTATCCCACAGATGACAGCGCCGATGGCGGTCGCACTCCTCGACGGGTACATGAGCGGATGCTTCTGCATCGACGGGCTGAGCATCGACGAACTCGCCGAGTTCGTCGACAGCAACTACGTGTATGCAGAGCAGACGGGCGCCATGATTATGTACAAGGTGAGGAGGGAACGAGAGAGAGAGAGAGAGAGAGAGAGAGTGAGTGAAAGAAATAGAGAAAGAGAGGGAAGGAATGAGCGAGGACTGTTGAGAGTGAGGGAATGAAAAAAGATTAAATTTGTCATGGAAAATTGAGTTGTTGTTAGAGAATAATCAAAGTATAAAACGAATGTGATAAATAAATGCATAACAGGATTGGCACTGGCTCTTCTCGCTCTTTACTGCATGCTTCGGTAAACTATCGTCGGAGGTTTACATTTAAATTTTTTCTTGCCTCATTTATTCATTGATAATTTAACGTCTAAAGTTTCTTTTTTATATCTCTTTCATTGGATTCTCCAGGTGCGCGAAGTGCTCGCAGCTCGGCTTGTTTCGTGGTTTTCGGCAGCAAAGACGGATGACCAAAACTGTGAGACGCAACGAAATTATTCTGTTATTATCTGATAGTAAAGCAAAAAACTATTACAAAATTACTCTAAAATTAATATACTGAATCACCAACAAAAAATAAAATGATCAATTCATCCCTAAAACAGGCGCCCGTTCCGTGGTTCGTTCGGTCGCACGACTCCTCTCGATTGTTTCCGACGGTAAAGTAGCACATGATCAAGAAGAAGAAGAGGAAGAAGACGCCGAACTAGGCGACTCAGTGGACGAGGAGGCGGAGCTTGTTTTCGAGGGAGATGAAGAAACGGAGGATGACGAGCGTTCAATGCCTCTTCTCGTACGAACGACTATGCAGGAAGCTGAGCGTAAGACTCTATGAAAGGATGTGAATACGCTGTGTTTATCAGGCCATAAGAATAGCCAATTCTACTGTCGTATAATATAACCGGTGATTACTGTAATTTTGCATCGTAGCAATATCGAACGTGTCCTTTCGTAGATGTAGTGTGCTGCTTTATAATGCGGAATGTCATTGTTCTACTTCCTTGTGGCCAATGCTATCATAGAGTGAAATACATCTAGTGAAATTGAAGCTAATTATAATTTATAAATCCATTTCTTATTATAAATCAAGCGGTTGTCGTCGCACTTCCCGTAGTTCTTTCCACAGTTTGTAATGAGAGGCTAAATGAGATATCAAGAGAAACACTTTTATCGGAACAGTTCAGTGGTATTCGACTGAGTTCTCATTGTCAGGACATCGAAAGAGATGGCTCTCTCTCATTCTTCGCAGAGCGAGTTCGAGTCATTGCGACATGGTACTTCCCATATGAGAAGATATTATTATTTAAAATAATGCCAACCCTCTCAAACGTTTGTCCTTGCGCCTGAAAAATAAATATTCATGGAATCAAGTTTTCTTTAAAGAAGGGCGATCACCGAAACTACAGTAATGTGCGTTCAAACGTACAAATATTTCGAACGGAAGTCCGTTTAATTGCTCAAAAATGTACGGTAGACTAGGAATGTGCGTGTGTTTTTTGAAGCGGGTTGTTATTGCTGTTATACCTATTTGATAATGTTTTGCGTAAGAAGAGTTTATAAAAACATTTTCTGAAACAAATGAACCAAAAGGTGATAAAGCATTCACCATAACAATTTCTTCAAATCCTTGTAATTTTATTTTCCCGCGATGGGTACGTGACCGTGAAGTTTGGCTACCGATGGGTTCTGCTTTTTCCCTGGCACACCAATCACAAATTCATTCAAAATTTGCATTTTAAAGTTCATTATACTTGAATATGGAACTTTCTTGTACATTTTCATATACATATTCTTTTTCTGCATGCCCCAGACTATTCGAAAATAACTAAGATGGTTCATTTATCGTCAATGACTTTTCGGTGATCGCTCTCCTTTAAATTTTAAATCACACCTTACCGTTAACTGTGCAAAGTCATATTATGGCTAGTAACATTGTTGATTGTCATGGCGTAGGCGAGACGGAGAGGTAACTGCAAACACGTACACTCCAGCGTACCCTTCTTCTGGCTTGCCGGAGAGAGGAAGCACTTTGGAATTAGTGCTATTTCGCCGTCGAAGTCGGTGGACATGAGCCGGCAACGGGGGCCAATGATCATGCGTGTTACGTTGCCCAGGCCTCCAGCAACGCCCAAATTGGGAGCAAGATTACACGTGCCCCTCTCTTTAAAAAGAAAGTTTAGTGACAACAATTTGAATAATATTTAAGGATAACGGTGCAAGAACTGACAGCGGGAAATCTAACATTGTTAGGAGGCATCCCAAACTCCAATTCCTCGGCAAATTACTCGAGAGCCGCCTGCACACGTGCAAACTCGTCCTTGCCATTTCGGGCAGTCGTTCGAGAACCTTAGAAATTTATTTAAACCAATTTTATTATGTTAAAATATGCATCGGGTCGCTTGTTCAATATTGTAAGTTGACAACTTTCTTTAAGCAATCTGCATACTTATTAAACTACAAAGGTAAGGTAGAAAAATTAGTTAACTAGTTGTCATTGTGAAGTTTGGCAGTAGCCGCGTATGCGTTGGCTTCCGGCACTTAGTCAGGCTTGTTGTTGTTGCGATATGATGGTCGTTTAGAAATGCCCTCATTCTCCGCTGTTCTTGCCGGGCAGGTCTATGCTGCCAGAGTTTCTGTGAGCACTCGCATGTATGGCGAGCTGGAAAGTAACAGTGGAAGTTTTTTTTTAAAGAAAAAGTCAAAGCAAATATATATATTTTTTCTTCATGTACATACATCAATATCTCACTCACATACAAAACACGCATCAAGACATCACAAAGTCGGAGTTTGATAAGAGAAAATATTTTTTTCTGCCATTACATGGTATGACACGCAGAGATCCGAGTGGGCATAGTGGGCGGTCGATACCACGAGTATCCGTCCTCTGCGCCTCTTCCCGTCTCTGCTTCTCTCGGCTGCTCTGCTTCTCTGCAGAGTCCTGCACTCTCTCCCCCTCTCCATCTTTCTCTCTTTTTCTCGCTTATTGTCTTTCTCCCCTTGCGATGCCCTGAAATCGCTTCGCTGCCTCTCCTCTCTCATTTTCGATTTGGCTGCCAGTGTTTTCCCCTCTCGTTCTTTCATTGTGAATGTAACACAACGCCAAAAAAGGACTCATCTTGCCCTCCTTGTCCACTTTATTCGCCAAAATGAGCACCATACAATATGCAAATACACAATATATGGTAACGGAAAAGAAATAAGACAGCCTCTCCCTCAAGAGGCGATCTGCCCGGCTTTAAAAAAAATTGAATTTTCTTCATTGG
This sequence comes from Allodiplogaster sudhausi, assembly GCA_945643635.1. NCBI lineage: Eukaryota > Metazoa > Nematoda > Chromadorea > Rhabditida > Diplogasteridae > Allodiplogaster > Allodiplogaster sudhausi. The sequence goes on along the minus strand of CALZFC010000041.1, from coordinate 3,611,331 downwards.
TGATTCTTGAGCACTTATGCTACTCGCTGTGGTCTTTAAAACTATGTTTGCAATAGTGGGTTCGAAAAAACATTTCTATTGAGACAACCGTGATCTAATTTCTAAATTGCCATGCCCATAAATCATTCCTAGTCGTTGTTGAATGATATTGCTTCACGATGCTTTGCAACAGTTACTCGTATTTATAGCTTCGCCTTCAGTCATAGACACATTCGTTGCCTGACAATTCAATCATTTCCTTGAGCTTTGACACCGAATCAGGAGCCACAATTTTTTTTCCAACGACACGAGGAGGTTGTTGTGATACATCTTCGAGATCCTTTAAATCTTTGCGACGTTCCATCTGGCTGATTCCTAATGGCTCCAGTAAACTGTAAAAAGTGCTCTTCACAATGACAGCGACTATTGAAGGACTGCAATCAGTCGAAGAAAAATACAAGGAGAATCACTTACTTTTGAGACAGTGGCAGAAAATCGTGTTGTTCATTGTTTACGATCGGTGATTGTGCAAATGCATTATTGATGAGCGACAGCTTGAACTTGGAGCTGGCCGATTGAATTGAGAGCTAACATGAGCCTCAATACATTCTTATGAGATGAACAGATTGCAAAGGAAAATAAAAATGATAGTGATAAGTATTTTTGTTTGTGTGAATTAATCAGTGATATGGTAAACTTACGAAGACCAGGATGCAAATGAGCTCCTTTTCCATCTCGAACGGCGTGCGCCTCATCCATTGTAACATCGCGTCTAGCTGATTCGGACGAAGCATCTATAACCATTGTCCGTTTATCCGTTTAATTCATTATTTATTTTAAGATACACCGTTTGCATCCTTATCATCAAGAAATTCATGAATCCCTTACTAAATATATTCTTACGATCTTAATATTATATTTTTTATGCAAATGTCAAGGAAAGGTTTCTCTTAAAATAAATGTCTAAAGCCATTATTAGTTTAAATCCATCGAATTGCAAACACCATTTCACTTTTCCTTTCTAACCTGTACCCTTCCTCTGTTATAAGCGTTTTCTTCATGATAGGCTTCATTTCTTCATTACTTATGTTATATCCTAATTTCTTATTTGATACCAACCTTCTTCGTGGTAGGATTTCTTCACGCTTGCTGATTGTGCTTGGTGGAGATTTCCCATTCAGTTGAGAGTTCGCTGATGTGTCTGTCGCAGATTATTCTCTGTCCAATTCCGTGCAGCCAAATGATCTACATATATGTAGACCGTTTGTTCCATCTTTAGTCGGTCTTATACTTCATAACTTGCACTTATAAACGTCGATTTCGCAGTCTGCGCAAATATCACTGACTTTATCCAATTCCAACATTTCCGATCAGAGTGGATGCAATGCCTGTGTAAGCTTGTCAGTATTCAGGCTTTGAACGAAGTCACTATAACCAGAAAATTAATCCAATTAATTTATATTTCCTTTCTCTGTTAAGTTCATGCAAATGTCATGCGCTATTTCGAAGAAGCCAATTTTTTACGAATAACAAGCCAAAACAGCTATGTACATAAGTACATAGCTGTTTGTATGTTTGCTTGACCGTAATGGTTTTAAGTAGCAGTCGTTTTCAAGCAATATGGTGAAAAAAAATTTTCCTCATTCAATGTTGTGAGAAAAAACGTTTTTTTTTTCTAGCAGACTATTTCGGAAGCAAATATGCTAAGCTACTAAAATTACTTACATGTGCTTAGTACAACAGACGAGCATTAGGGTGAAGACCGCGTTGTCAGTCGTTTTCCGGCACAAAGTTAAGCTTGTTGTCGTTTGGAGAAGTAATCATTCTCCGCTGTTCTTGCCGGGCAGGTCTATGCTGCCAGAGTTGCTGTGAACACTCGCATGTATGGCGAGAGGAATGGGGCTGCAAAGTAATTATCCAAAAGTGTAAAAACCAATTGAATATAGATTTTAAAGAAAGAAAAACTTCTTTCTCTTTTCTTCATAAATAAGAACATTCATATGTACATATGTATGTTTCAATGAAGAGAGTAAAAGAACCTCACCCACATAAAAAATACACATAAAGCATCTCAAAGTTTCAGCTCGAAAGGATAAAATATGTTTCTGCCATTAATATGCCAGTGCTGAGGTGAGAGCGGGCATAGTGGGCGGTCGATACCACAATGTTTATTCTCTGCACCTCTCGGCGTTTCAGCTTCTCTCAGCTGCTCTGCTTCTCTCCAGGGTCCTGCACTCTCGCTTTTTCTTTCTTTATCTTGCTCTCTCTCTCTTTCTCTCTTTCACGCCGGTTGTCCTTTTCCCTTGCGATGAATCGAAATGGCTTCGCTGCCTCTCCTCTCTCAATTTCCATTTGGATGCCGGTAATGAGTACAAAATGGAGCACAAAATTAGGAGGCACAATTTTTTTATCGGTTTCAAAAGTAACAAGAAGGTTCCGCGCCTTTCGTCGAGATCGTTGAAATCTTGAAATCTTTGCAACATTCCATCTGCCGTGTTCCTTATAACTCCAGGTACATGTTAAACATTCCATTCACAGTGACATAGACTATTGGCAGGCTGCGTTTCATCAGTGGCGCATCAGTCGGCGGGACATGTAGAGTACCATTTTCATGAGACGGTGATCGAATATCTTGTTGGTCTCTGTGCTTGCGCAAATCGGTTATTCATGTTTGGTCATACTGATTTGTGGCATTATAAACATAAAAAGACCAGGATATAGAAGAATTCCTTCTCTATGTATCTGTGATGTGAGTTACAACATTTAATCGAAATTTTAGCAGGACAATAAATGAAGCACCTCAGCTGAATAACAACATTTAGCGATTTGAAAGATGTCCTTAAATGACGGAAGGCCTAGGGAATGACACTCGCATGAAGCAGTTTGCCTTCCTCTTCTATCCAAGTGTGCATGCAGCGGTAGCCGCGCATAGGTATAATACTTAATTCTTTACTTATACATCATACATACTGTAGCGATTATATCTGTGCCTCGTGAATCTATACAAAGGGGTGTAGCGATCGTGCAGAGCAGTACGTTATGCTTTATCAACATCTAACACATAAGAAACATTGCCATGAAGAGATAAAGGGGAGGGAAAACGACAGCCGGACAGAGCTGGGACACTGCAACTGCCCGATCCTCAGATCACCTCCGCCCAAGGGGTTGCCTGTATGTTTTCACGAGAGCTGCGAGCGGAGATGTAGTTCCTTTGCTACCATCTCTGCTTGCTCTCGGTTTTTTTCTTTCTTGGTTTCTTTCCGTCGTCACTCGACTCAGGCGATTCGTTTGGCGGTATTGCGTTTCGCCTGCTGTTCGCAGCTGTCGCATGTGCATACGTTCAACGTCGGAGAGTTTCTTCAGCTATCTCTGCAATCTTGAATTCCATCTCGCCTTGCTCTTTTTCGTGGCGTCCCTCAGTGATAGTTGTAGTCATTGCGATAAGACTGCATTTCGGAAACGTCTTCGTTGTCAGATGTTTTTTGTCGGGCAGGTCCATGCTGCCACAGTCATTGTGAACACTCGCATGTATGGCGAGACGTTGGCTGCAAGTAATTACATATTCAAAAGTGGAGAGCAAAATAAAACTCTTATGTGAGGAGCAACGCAATTAAATTCAGGAAAATTTAATTTAAAAAATAATGATAATAACGAATAATATTTAAGGTCAATAATAAGTGAATTGGCAAAGGAATCCTTGGAAATAGATTTAAAAAATTGCTATTTCTTATCTTTTCTTCACAAATATGTACAATACGCATCAATGCAGGCCCAGAGTAGGATCTCACCTTCGTTCAACTCACGCATCAAAACATAACATAGTCGTAGTTCGAAAAGATAAAATATTTTTCTGCCATTAAAAGGCTTGACACGAGGAAAGTGCAGAAATCTGAGCGGGCCAAATGAGCGGTCGATACCACGAGTGTCCCCGTCCGACCTCTTTGAGTCTATGCTTCTCTCGGGTGCTCTGCTTCTCTGCAGGCTCTCTCTCTCTATCCTGTTGTCTTTCTTCCCGAGCTATGCCCCGTTCATCCTTGTCGTATACGCTGTCTCCTTTCGCTGCCATTACGTTATGCTTGATCAACATCTATCACATAAGATAGCCATGATGAGATAAAGGGGAGGGGAAACGACCGTGGGTCACTGCCACCGCGCGATCTTAAGCTCCGCCCAAGGGGGCCACTTGTGTCGTGGCGCCAGCAATGTGATAATTTTTTACTATCTACATACATATGTAAGTGTGTATGTATGTTTGTACACGTAGTGTGGCCCCGGATGTCGCCAATGACGGTTACTATAAATTGAAGTTAACGCTCATCGGTTTCCTGAAGACAAATGGGAGAAAAGAAATACAGAGTGGGAGTGGGAATACCGTTGCCCGGGGCGCCTGCCAATCCGTTCCGAAATTTCTCCAAAGATTCGCTGATAGGCATATGATGACAGCCATTCCCCCGAAGGGGAAGGAGCTGGCGCCGGCTAAGTGGGCTTCTGCTAAGTGGAGCAGCGTCTTGTGACGACGACCACGGCATCTATGTCTTCGAATGGACGTGAGTATTGTGCTTATATTTATATTTTACGTTCTAATTTTATTAAACAGTTGAATAAATATATATCTATTTCCCCTCTGCCTTCTTGACGTATAAAGTGGGCTAACGAGCGTTGCCAAAGGTAGGTAAAGTCGTAGAGTACAGTCGAATCGGCCAACTCGTCAAGAATCACTATACTCCCCTGGCTACAGATTCATTCATTCGTCTTGAGAAGGTATGAAAGACAAGCAAGGAAAGAAAGAGGAGCGATAGAGAGATAGAAAGAAGGAAAGAGCGACAGAGAGATTGAAAGAAAGAGAGAGCGACAGAGAGATTGAAAGAAAGAGAGAGCGACAGAGAGATTGAAAGAAAGAGAGAGCGACAGAGAGATTGAAAGAAAGAGAGAGCGACAGAGAGATTGAAAGAAAGAGAGAGCGACAGATAGATTGAAAGAAAGAGAGAGCGACAGAGAGATTGAAAGAAAGAGAGAGCTACTGAGAGATTGAAAGAAACAGAGAGCGACTAAGAGATTGAAAGAGAGAGAGAGAGAGAGGACAGTTCTTCTCCATGTTTACACATACGACGATTTTCATCGGATACAATCTTTAATATTTTAGATGAAAAGGTGTGCTTTAAAAGTACAATGATTCTATTTGCATAATCGCAAATTCTAAATTGCATTAATATCTTTCTTTCCTTCCCATCATTATTTTCGCCTTCACCACCGGCGATCGGCTCCTTGCTTCAATGCCCGAGGATATTGAAAAGGTTTTTTCTTCTAAAAAAATAAATTGTCAGCATGGTTATTTTGAATTTATTCAAGATATTGATGTAATTAATACTTTTCTTATTAAGCAAAACATTATTTGAAGAGAAAAATGTCTATAATAAGCTGACTCTCTTCTTCCTAGACAATCTCTCCGATGGCGTCCAGCCATGGGCCTCCGGGGTCCGCCGAAGTGCTGCCTGAAGTAAGACGCATGCGGAAAGCGTCAAAACTAAGGTGGACAAACATCGATTGCTTTCTTGATTGGTGGACGGATGGGCGGAGTCTATCATCTAAAATGACGTCACTTCACAGTGCTCATCTTCTCGTGTTCCTGCGTTCTCTTCATGCTCTACGCGTTGGCTGTTATTCTCGCTGTTCGACAAGCAGCTTCATTTCTCGTGATTCGGCCATGGGTTTGCTTCTGGCTCTTTCTCTAATCAATTTAGTTTTTATTTTCAATAATGATTCTATCACAACTCTGCAAAAGACGTTCTTGGATGATAAAATGCGCGGGAATAGCAAGACGCGGGGGAATTAATGAAGATGGGAAGCAACCGGCGAGGGAGACTTCTCCCTGCGGCTACAATGCGAGCATAACGGGAATGAAAGCGAACACGTGGCAATGCTAAAAAGGGAACGAAATGAAGGATACGTGTGGAATTAGATATTGCACTATATCTATGGCTCCCTCTCTCTTTCTCTCCTTCGCTCTCACAATCGCCCTCTCTCTCCCCCCTATTTTTCTCTCTCTTTCTCTCCTTCGCTCTTACAATCACCCTCTCTCTTTCCCCCTCTCTCCCTCTCTCTTTCTCTCCTTCTCTCACACAATCACCTACTCTCTCTTCCCCCTCTCTCCCTCTCTCTTTCTCTCCTTCTCTCGCACAATCAACCTCTCTCTTTCCCCCTCTCTCTTTCTCTCCTTCTTTCGCAAAATCATCCACTCTCTCTTCCCCCCTCTCTACAGGACTCATGGTACGCAGGGCGAGGGAAGAAGATAGAAGTGACGACGTTTCCTGTGGCGGCCTTCCAATCTCCGTCTCTCTACTGCTCAGAGTTTGGCAGGTGAAAACCATTCTTGATTGTGCTTTGCAATACTTTAAAAAATAATTTCTTTTTTATAACATATTAATATTAGTGGAAAACATAAATATAAACTTAGCTAAATAAAAAAAGATAATTCGACAGATTTCTAATGCTGAACAACCGAGAGAAAGAAATGAACGCCTCCGATGCACGCATCGGCATCATGCTTTGTCTTCGACTCGCACATCCACATCATGTCAGATTGAGGGAGAGAGAGAGAGAGGGAGAGCGGCAGAGTGAAACATAGAGAGGGAGAGAGAGAGAGAAAGAGAGAGAGGTAGAGAAAAAGAGAGAGATGGGTTAGAGAGAGCGGGCAAGAGAGGTTGAGAGAGATAGAGATAGAGAGAGACACGAGAGAGAGATTGAGAGAGCTTGAGAGAACGGGAGAGAGAGATGGATAGAAAGAGAGAGAGAGGGAAAGAGAGACTGAGAGATAGGGAGAGATAGATGAGAGAGACTGGGAGACAAAGGGCGAGAGAGGGAGAGGTAGATGAGAGATAGGGAGATATAAGGAGAGAGAGATAGGGAGAAATAGGGAGAGAGAGGGAGAGGTAGATGAGAGAGATTAGGGAGAGAGATCTAGAGAGATTTAGAAAGAGGGAGAGATGAGAGAGATTGAGAGTAGTTGAGAGAAAGTTAGAGAGATAGAGAGAGAAAGAGAGAGAGGGGGATTGGGATTGAGAGAGAGATTGGGAATGATAGAGAAAGAGGGGTAGAGAGATTGGGAGAGGGGTTAGAGAGAGCGGGCAACAGAAGTTGAGAGAGATAGAGATAGAGGGAGAGATGAGAGAGCTAGAGAGATCGAGAAAAAGGGAGAGATAAGAGAGAGAGAGATTGAGAGAGGATGAGAGAAAGGGACAGAGATAGAGGGATAGAGAGAGAAAGAGAGAGAGAGAGAGAGAGAGAGAGAGAGAGAAAGAAAGAGAGAGAAGAGAGAGAGAGAGAGAGAGAGAGAGAGAGAGAGAGATAGCAGGGAAATATTGTGAGAGTGGTGAACTGAGCAAAGTCGAATTGGAAGACTAATAAAGCTCATTAAATATTAACTTTAGAAGTCCTAAAATAAAAAAAAAACAAAAAAAATTACAGGCAAGTCCCAGCGCCGTCCTAGCCCTTCTCGAAGTTAAAGGTGGCAGGTGCGAGTTGTTTTTTCTACAAGCAATCACTCACATTATTTATGGATAGTTTCTTAAATCAACTAATATAATTTACTCTTATAAATTAAACTTTTTATTTACTACATACATCCATAAAAAGATTAAAGGGAAATGGATCGCGCCCGCTCGACTGCCTCCAAGACATTCTTTCCATTTGAGCCCGCCATATTCCAGGAAAACATCTCCAACAATAATTTTCTCCTTCAAAGTGGTTAGATTAAATGTATACTCAAGTTTTGTACAATTGTACCTAAATAATTTCTTTTTAAATAAATGAAAATAGAATGAAAAAAGTGCTTGAGGTCCAACGTCGACGGCTTCGACGGCTTAGGAGGACATTCTTCTTCGCTCTACAACTCCCACCAAGTTGGTGCGGATCATTCTTTGGTGGACAAATAATGGCACGGTTTGTGCACTTTTATCAATACTTTCATTTTCAATCGCCCAGATGTAATAATTAATTAATAAGACAAAAAGGATATTTTGGGTAGTTTGTTCTAAATTCAGAACATTCCGGTGTCTCCCTCGCTGGCGGCCGCCATTCAGCAGAATGAGCAGCAACTCGCAGCCGCGCCCGGATTGTCAGGCAGTTCGAGACAATAATGTTGCGCTTGAATTGACATTCATTGTGTTTGTTTCCATTGTTAGGTCGTCCTTTGTGGACGACGAGCAAGGCCGCCATGTCGAGCTCGACGTCTTCAATTCGGAATACGCACAACGACTAAATAAGATCGAGAAGAATCTCTCCCACGCTATTCTGGAAATGGAACATCAGAAGAACAACGAAAATGAAGACGCTAGCGATTGTAAGAAGGAAGAGATTGAAGAGAGGGCATAAACAGTTCAAGAGATAGAGAGTGTGTTAAGAAAAAGAGGAAGAGCGAGAGAGAGAGAGAGAGAGAGAGAGAGAGAGCGAAAGTCAGAGCTCTTTTCTCAGTGTTGACAACATCAGTTTGGAAAACAGCCGAAAACCTATCGGTTTCGATCGCGGCTATTCGCTCCTTGATTCGTGTATGGTCTTTATTATTCTCTTTTTTCATATCTTCATGATCTATTTATGTACGTATTAAAAAATTATTCTTCAGGTCTACGGAATCCCCGGCGAACACTACACTTCTGTCGACGCTCTCGACTACTTTCGCGCTCTCAGTGGTTTGCAAATAAATATTTGTGTTGCCAATAAAAATTGAATTCAATTAGCCGAACAATTAATCTTGACTTCGCTCCTTTTTTGCCTGACAGAAAGACGAGAGAGAATGTTCCTTAGAGAGACGAAACTAAGAAAATTCAATTTTATTACGGTTGTGAATCATGCACCTTTAAAATAAATAAATAAATAAAAGAGTAATTGTAGTCGACAGACAGAAAGACCGAAACTATCTCGGTCCGATGCAGTTCAGCGAGGCATCGCTAGCGGAACGGCTTCTTCAGAAGCGTTTCAAGAGGCTGTCAGTTAAATGCTGCCTGATGAGTTCTATTCGGTTCTTCCCAAATTAAAGATACAATCTTAAATGTCGGCATTTTTTCCTCTTTCAAAGGATGTGAACAGACGGACAACTCGTCACTAAGCATGGATGGCGAGCTTCTCTCGCGAAAACACAGCGTCGTCAGCGTTTTGGCGTTCATCAAATTTGTCGACTATATATGTATGTAGCTTAAATGTGAATTACTAATACATAAGTGAGGAGATGATCGAATTCAAATAAGCAAGAGAGTGGCTCTTTTATTTAGATAAAAGAGGATAATTTTTTTAAGTGGTTAAAGGTATGATTTATTGGCAGAAATACGAAGGTTGCGGTTGTTCTTGAGAACGGCGATTCGGCCGTCGGCATCACGAGTCTCTACTCTTCGTCAGCATATCTTCATTTATTTCCATCTTAATTTATCCTATCAATATCAGCAGATTGATTACTTTTTTAAGTTTAAAGGAAACACTCTCACAGATTCGGTTCACACTTCGCGGTTGGCGGCTCGCCATCGAACAACTTTATGAAGATGTACTCTTATTCGGCTAGTCTCTTTCTTCTTGTTCTCCTCTCGAAATGCAGCGGGTCTACTTATCTCCAAACGAGTGTCATGAAACTTTAGCAACAACCAAAGAAGACGACTGATTTATTTTTTAATTATTTTAGAATGTAAGAGCAAAACGAATTCAAAGAAAAATATAAGCCAGTTTATCTACTCACTTGAGGGCAACTTTGAGACGTGGCTCTGCGATTCGCGATCGGCAGTGAAGAAGCCAGTACCGATTCTCATGGCTCCTCTCATCGCCTCCCATCGAAGTGGCTACGATGACGTCAGCTATTCTATTCTTTCTTTTAATCTTATTTCATAATAATAATTACTAAATATCAACAAATAGATAAGGCATTGAAGAGATCAAAATTCACAGGCCAGCATTACCATCGGCGTGTCGCGGGGCCCACACGAAGCTTCGCACAATTCTTATGTACGCTTTGTTTATTTATTTATTTAAATAATTTTATTCATTTAAAAAATTCTTTCTTTCCCATAGTTACATTCTCTTCTCGTTGTGCCTTCGTCTTAATCTTTGTTTTAAAAAACTCATGTCCCTGATTTCGCTCTGTCTCTTATTCTTCGTCTCTCTCTTTCTCTCTCTCTCACACTCTCCCTTACTTTCAAAAACTCTCTCCCTCTCGCTTCCTTCCCTCCATCCCTCTCTTTTACTCACTCTGTCTTCATTACTGCCCGTCTCTCTGTCTCTTTCTCTCCTCTCTTTCTCTCCTCTCTCTCTCACTCTCTCTCTCTCCTCTCTCTCTCTCTTTCTCTCCTCTCTCTCACTCGCTCTCTCTCCTCTCTCTCTTTATCTCCTCTCTCTCACTCGCTCTCTCTGTCCTCTCTCTCACTCTCTCTCTCTCTCCTTCCAGACCCTCTTCAATGCCATCAGTCAGGGTATCCATCTGGCATTTGCACTGATTGATCCGCGTGTCTACATCATGAACGATGACATGGTCTTCTTTGACCACGGCTTCCCTTCGGTTTTGCTTTCTTTTAATGTCTCATTTGAGTGTGTTAACTACCGTATTCACAGGACTTTAAATGTCTCGCTTACATAAGTTGTGGTTTTTTTAAAGGAACTACGCCAAGAAATCATGGACAAGCTGGGGCCCAAGTTCCGCCAGGTACATATGTAATTCGATCGTATCTATCAGCTGGATCCCGCTTTCCTTATCACTCTTTCTCCCTGTTTCAGACCCACTCACTCTTTCTCTTATCTCTCATTCCCCTCTTTTCTCTCTCAGTCCCCTCTCTTCTTTCTCATTCTCCTCTCTTCTCTCTCATTCCCCTCTCTTATCTCTCATTCCCCTCTTTTCTCTCTCAGTCCCCTCTCTTCTTTCTCATTCCCCTCTCTTCTCTCTCATTCCCCTCTCTTCTCTCTCATTCCCCTCTCTTCTTTCTCTTCTCTGTCTCTGCTCCCTCTCCCTTCTCCTTTTCAGGCGGCTGCTAAGGACTGGGAGACGATGGGCTTCTCAGGACTCCAGTGGAGCCGCCGAAAAGGTGCCGTGGCCGTTGACTTCAACGTCCGTTCTATGAAAGAGTACGCGGCCGGATTCTAGAGAAGCCCCTGACCCGAACTCTGGCCAGATTCTTGGTTCTCGCATTTCTCATTTCTGACCCGACTGGCCTTGGCAAAAGTTCCCTCTCTCTTTCCTCAGTGTCGCCGTATATCATGAGAATAAAGTTTTTGTTTGTTCCATTCTTGACAGTTTAAATTAAACTGTTCCTTGACAGAACAGAATGACAGATTGGGAAATTAAGATAGTGAAGAGAGAGTGATTTCTATTGCAAAGTGAAAGGGCAGTGCCATTATCTCTGCCCTGTCTCTACTTTTAAACCCTTCCTCAGCTGATGGGTATCCTGAATGTATGTACATACATACATATATATATATGTGCTCTTCTTCTAAGCCCACTTAATGGGTCTTGCCAGCCTCGTACACTCTTTTCAATGGGACCTCGCCCTCCCCTCTGGTGCCAATACTATTTAGCTGATGCCTCCTTCATTCTCCCATCCCCTATTGCTAATGTAAACCGTAATTTAAAGTTTCATGGTTGAACTAATTACCTTATATTTTCGTTGTCGTTATACTCAGCTCTGAGAGATCTCAAAAATATTTTATACTTATTTCAACTGATGCATAATTGATTGAATGTATGAAGGCCAGGTTTAACAAAACGTAACGACGAAGACAAATCAACAGCTTAACAGAAAAACAGGAATTATATCGCTTTGAAATTTATTTTAATTCGCATTTCCAAAACAAAACCTCGTCATCGTCAGCATTTACCACAAAATTCGTGTCAAAATTGAAAAATGTAACAAAACTAAAAAGAAAAAAAACAGAATTTCGGTCTATTCGAGTGACTGCTGCGCCGCGAGTGCCGCGTACTTCCCACGTCGCCTCAGCAGCTCTTGATGGCTGCCGCTCTCCATTATCATGAATTGTTATTTTTTATGTCTATTTTATTTATGTAAATTTTTTTATATAAACCCCACAACGTAGTACAATTTTCACACAAGACTTTTTTAACAGGAGAAAATGAAAGAGAATAAGAAGTAATCCCGGCCGTCCTCGCTTCGATGGACCCGAGTCGGTGGGCGAAGTAGCATTTTCATGCGACAGTCATCGAAAACCTTGTTGGTCTCTGTCTTGAGCTAATCGATCATTAATGTTTGGTTGCACTGATTTATAACTTTATAAACATAAAAGGCCAGGATGTAAAAGAAATCCTTCTCTATCCAGAACTGCGTGAACCTCATATTGTGTACCAGTGGGGCGGCAGAATATATAACCGCTGTATCCTTTACTTGACTGTCTCTCATTTTTCGCAAGTTCTGCTTACGTCGTTGGCATCTAGAAAATGCAGCGTTTCAGAGATTGAAGACTGAGATTCACTCTCATATATTCGCATTGGATTTTTAAACTGATATTAATATCGTAAATTTGCCTTCCTCTTCTATACAAGTGTTTATGTAACGATAGCCGGGCATATTAATAATACTTTATTCTTTACTTATTCATGTTATACGTACTGTAACGATTATATCTGTGCCTCGCGTATCTATACAAAGGGGTGTAGTGGTCGTGTAGGCCATTACGTTACGCCTTATCAACGTCTAACACGTAATATACATAGTCACGTAGAGATAAAGGGGAGGGAAAACGACCGCCGGGCAGCGCTGGGTCACTGCCACTGCTCGATCTTGAGTGCTATCACAATCAGGGAACCGCCAATGTTCCACCCATGCTTTTTGGTTTTCTAGATGGAATCTTGCAATCTCTCTTTTTTTCTTATTGAGAACTCTCTCGCGGACTTCCTTTGTGAGACGATCTTCAGCCTTATCTAAGAAATGGCGCAGTCCGTATGCCTCTCGGATAGGCCCTGATTTGCTCGTCTGCTTCCGTCATGGCTGCAACCCAAAAGAACGAAGTGGAGAGAGAATAAACTTGCATAGTGATGGAGGAAATGAAAATGTTCACAAAAGAGTGTCGCGTTCATTAAGAGAGTGATAGAGAATACAAAAGAATTAGTAAAAATATTTTATCCCTGGCCACTTTATGTTATTCAATGGACCCTAGCTCGAATGTTCATGAGCGGCCAGCGTCGTACGTCTACGGTGTGTTCGCTCAACCCGGAACCTCCATTTCGAGTCAGACCCCTTGTTTCGTGGCGCCTGCTATGCAAAGTTGCAATGTACTATGTACATATATACATATACATATATATGTGCATGTGTATGTACACGTAGTGTGACCCCGTATCTCGCCATTGACGGTTACTATAAATTGAAGTTACTCGGTTATCGGTTTCCTGAAGAGAAAAGGGAGAAAAGAAATACACGGTGGGAGTACGCGCCTGAGACTGGCTGGCAGGCACACACATTTCCCCCGAAGGGGAAGGAGCGCCTAGCCACGTAACACTCCGCTACCACTTAAGACTGCTCTCTGAGTCTTTAAAAAAAAGAAGCAAATGTAAATACAGGAAATGAAAAAAACTAAGAGCTAATCAGTTACTTTTTAAAACAGTTGATAACAGAGAAGCTTAAACTAATTCGAGCGCCATTCAGAGCGAGTCGAGTGAGAAAGAAGATTAATAGGCTTGGTCTGTCGGCTCGGCCTCCGAGGATATAGAGAGAGGAAGATTCTTTCATTCTCTGCAGTTTTAAGCTTTGTTTTACAAGAATAGCAACAAGAGTAATAAAAGAATACAAGATGAATAAAATAATTGTTCGCACTTACTCAATTCATCGAAATCATTGAGTGTCGTCAACGGCGGATTTATGCTGCCAGCAGTTGGTAGAAATCACCGCGTACAGGAGAAGAAAGAAGAGCGAAGAGACGCCGATCGTGTAGAGCAGCAACTGGCGATGACCACGAGCAGGTCGCAGTACACACTTCACAATATCACTCTCTCTCTCTCTCTCTCTCTCTCTCTCTCTCTCTTGCTTTATATCTAGACATTTGTCTTTCTCTCTCTCTCTCTTTATCTGTCTATGGTCACTCTTTCTTCCTCTTCTCTCTAGTGTACACTGCGCCTTACTCTCCGCTTCTCTCCTCTATCACCTTCACTTCCTTGATTTGTCATTTATATGTCCGATCGACATCTCCTACCACATTTTACTCGGTGGAAAACACGAAGCATCATTTTATTAAAACAGTGGCAGAAAATCTTTGTTGACGATTTTGCGAAAATCGATTATTTAAGAGTGGCGGATTGAAGTTGAAGCCGGCCGGTTGAACTGCATTCAGCATCACCATGATTATCAGCTTTAGTTGGACATTGGATGCATTCATATCATTCGAACAGACTGCTGCACATGAAAAGAAATACGGTAGAATTAATTGTGGTTGCAAATTGTGGCCTAGAATATTGCGGAAGGTCGAGATCTGTGTAGGCGACAATGGGCATTGGATTGCGATGGGCAAGTGTTCCTCGGTAAGCAGGGTAGTACTGCACCTATATTAAGCAAAATTATCTAAGAATTAAAATGAATAAATCCTAACCGGCACCACGATGGCTTCGAGAAGGGGTGGGTGCACTGCCTTCTGCTTTGAACGGTTGGCAGATTGCCGTCAAGGCAGCGACCCAATCTTGCTTCAATCCTGGCATCCTTCGTTCTTACCTAAATAAACAGTTCAATCATTATCATTTTCTAGTCGATATATGTACCTGATTCCTGGATACAAACGTATCAAGGAGCCATTGTTGACCCCAATGAGAGCCTCCTGGAAGCACTCGCAGCGCATGAAGAACGCCAACTTGTGACCGTCGAAGGGCGCTCTAAATAGCCTGCATCCAACATTGCCCGGTACCAATACATCGGGGCAGACATCAATCAGGAAAGCAAGCTGCCGCTGGAACGAGACATGTTAACGCTACTCGTCCTCACTGGCATATGCATACGTTCAACGTCGGAGAGTTCCTTCGGCTATCTCTGCGATCTTGAATTCCATCTCGCCTTGCTCTTTTTCGTGGCGCCTCTCATTGTCAGTGAAAGTTGTAGTCATTGCGATAAGACGACATTTCGGAAAAAAATCTTCGTAATCAGATGTTTTTGGTCGGGCAGGTCTATGCTGCCAAAGTCATTGTGAATACTCGCATATATGGCGAGACGTGGGCTGCAAGCAATTACATATTCAAAAGTGGAGAACAAAAAACTCGTATGTGAAGAGCAACGCAATTAAATATAAGAAAATTTAATTTAAAAAAATAATTATAATATCGAATAATATGTAAGGTCAATAATAAAGGCATCCTTGGATATAGATTTAAAAAAATTCCTATTTCTTTTCTTTTCTTCACAAATATGTACAATGATACATACATGCGCATCAATACTCTTACACACGTACAAAGCACGCATCAAAACATCACAATGTCGCAGCTCGAAAGAGAAAATATTTTCAGCCATTATAAGAAATGACATGAGGCTGGTGCAGAGAACAGAGCGGGCATAGTGCGCGGTCGATACCACGAGTGTCCGTTCTCTGCGCCTCTCTTCATTTCTACTTCTCTCGGCTGTTCTGCTTCTCTGCAGCGTCCTGCACTCTCTCTCTCTCTCTCACTCGCCTATTGCCTTTCTCTCCTCGCGATGCCCCGTTCATCCTCGTTCTTTCGCTCTCTCCAGATGAAACCGCTTCGCTGCCTCTACTCTCTCAGTTCGCCCTCTTTCTCTTTCGTGTTGACCGTTTTGTTACGACAGAAAAAAAAACAAGACTCACCTTGCCTTCCTCCTCTGCTTAATTCGCCGTAATGAATAAGTACATAGAAGAACTCCCCTCATCTGGGTCGCGGACTTTTCTCTGGTTTAACACAACAACAGTTATTAAGTAAGAATAGTAAGACATATTTATGTATGAATGAAGCATTCGAGTGAGTGGTTTATGTATTTATCGTACGTTTATAGTACTAAAAAGTATATTCCAGTTTTATCTCATAAGGACTTGTGAAATCGAATTGAATAATGTAGAATTTGAATGGTTGCATGAATTTTGGAAATATAGTATAGTATGGTTTTCGTTTTTAAATAAGTAGATATAATGATATATGTATGTACAATAAAAATTAAAAGAAATGACGATAATTTATTACTGGTCGTGGATATGAATTCATCATATTGGGGGACTCGTCGGATGCACACATCAATATTGATGGTGAGCTTGCTTTCTGGCAAATCCAATGATGCGAGGAGTGCCGGTGCCCTGCGTGAAATCGTAACGTAATTCGGCGATATGAGGATAAGATGACGGGTCCGTTCGTGCTTCGTTTGGATAGAATTGCAATATTAAGTAATCAGGAGTTCCTGGCGATCCATTTTAATTAGCATTGGGAAATGCAACTGTCGTGACGAATCGTAGTGCGTAAGCACAAGGATATTTTTCTCTCTGTTTCCATTTTCTTCTTGCTTGATCACCGATTAGTCCGGCGACAGTTTTCCTTTGTAGCGATGACTATATAGCGAAAAGGGAAGGCGTATAATCGATTTGGATGTCAACCTCATCTTTGATCGTGGCTCGATATGCAGCCAAGGAATCTCTGAAGGAAGAAAATCTCGATGCATCATGGAAATAAAACTGATACGAATGTGGTCTCTTCTCTTACAATCAATATATGGATGGAATTGAATCAGCTATGAAATATATATTTTCACCGGACGTATAAATTTATTCAGCAAGAGAAGAAGGTTATGAAGTAGGATAATTAAATGAATTAATATGTTTCATGTGTTGAAATTTGCTACAAAGTTAGCTAACTTTAAAAAAATTGAAAGGAACGTGTTATGGGATTTTGCACTTACTATCTACATACATAGTACATATGTTAGCAATAATGCTCAAGCTCTAAATTACCATGCAAGAGGTCAGTCGGGGATTTTCGTTGGGAATTTGATGGCTATTCATCTCATAGCTCCATAACTTTGCTCAAACTTTCTATTTTCGTTTTGTTTCCACCAACTGAAAATTTCTTCATAGTGAACTGCGCTCACCTCAGTTAACATGTCTTTATTCCAACAAAGCCTCACAATGAGTTATTAATGGCGCGGAATTATAGAATCATTATAGCTAGATGATCCGATAAGTTCAAAGTATTTTTAAATTTTACGGTACGTACATATCTCATCAATGTTTGGATTATCATCACTTATTGAACATTTAATTGTGAACGCGTCTAGGTGCATTAATTAGATCATCCAACGAATCAAAAACAATATATTACTTTAAAAAAACTTAACTATACCTTTATTAAATGATACTGGTCGAGAACACGATTTCTTCATGGAAGACATTCTTCGCTTGAAGTGGTTGTACTGGGCGGATATGTCCCATTCACTTGCCAGCTCGCTGATATGTCTCTCACATATCATGCCCAATTCCTTGTACCTAAATGGTTTATGTGCATGCTTTTCAAACAGTATAATTCAGAGCTTGCGTTGATCAACCTCAACTTCGCTGTCGTAATCCCATTCAAACTCTCCACCTCCACGGCTTAAAATGAGATCAAGCATATTTGCGGCCCCGAAAAGTTGTTTGAACTTCCTGTCACGAAGTTCAATCCTCCTGAAGCAGAATATGAAAGACAATGTTTGCCTGGAAAGTATTGCTTACTTCGTGAGCTTTCCTTCGCACTTGGTCGATACTGCTGAGAACTTTGGTCGCTCCTTTGTTCGTTTGTTTATTTCCTGTTTGAGTACATTTATTTGTCGAGTGAGAGACATGTACTTTTCATAAGCATGGGAAAAGAGAAAATGAATGGGCATCTACCCTCCATGACACTATCTTTTGCTCCACGGTAGTCTCACCATTTATAACAGATCCACTCGTTGGCGACGTTTCTCTTCCCGTTCGTCGCCCTCATAAAGGGCGGTGCGCACCTCAGCAAGCTTGTCTGCCATCTCTTCCATCTGCTGTTCGAGATATTGAATGCGATCATTCTTCTTCTGCAGCAAGATGAAGAATGGCAGGACATCTGGGCAGCAAGGCGCTTCCGCAGAACGGTTCATGACAATCTAAGAAAATGGCAAGAAGCTGGATATAGATTGGCACCCTAAGAAGGAAAGAGGTTCGAACTTTCGCTTCAAAACACATGAAGTCTCTCTCTTAGCTCCACCTCTTTCGCTTCAGTGCGCTCGAAGGACGAGCCTTTCCATGCTTTGTGGAAGCAGAGTGCCCCAATTCCAACCATAAAAAAGAGTGAGAGAGATGCACTAAGAGAGAGAGAGAGAGAGAAGAATAACAGATGTATATAGAGTGAAAGACATGTACTTGAGGATTCCAAAGCCACACAAACGGAATCACCTGATCAGCTCTCGAATATGTGCCTTGACGCGTCGTTCACATTGAACTGTTCTGACAAAAAGTCATGATAATCCAAAGATATTTGTTTATTGATGAGCTACCGTAAGAGACTTGAAAATGCTTCGAACTTATCGAATCATCTATTTAGCTATAATTATTTTATAATTCAGCGCCATTGTGAAGTTTTGTTGGAATAAACATTTGTTGACTGACAATGAGTGCAATTCACTATGAACAAACTTTCAGTTGGTGGAACCAGAATAAAAAAAAGAAAGTTATGGAGCTATGAGATGAATAGCTATCAAATTGCGACCGAAGATATGTTGTTTGCTAGTTTCCAAAACAGTGCAAAACTTTGCCCCAACCGGGCACCGAAACCGGACCTATGGTAGTTTAGAGCACTGGAATTTTAAATTAATATCGCTGTTATCCCGACAGAATTTTTTTTCGAAATCATGATTATAAAGAGCATCTCGAGTAGAAGAAATGATCAAGTTTTCAGCTATTTTAAAAATAAAAAATTTCCTATTGCAGGGGGTAAATCGAGCCTTACAGATAGGCTGTCTTAATAAAATTGGTCAACTTACAATTACTCAACCAGTTGTCATTGCGATAAGACGGTCGATTGGAAAAGTCCTCATTGTCAGCTATTTTTGCAGGGCAGGTCTATGCTGCCAGAGTTGCTGTGAACACTCGCGTGTATGGCGAGAGGAATGGGGCTGCAAAGTAATTATTCAAAAGTGGAACAAATGCACTTTTAGGCGGCGAATCGCGAAGAAATTAAATATAGATTAAAAATAAAGTAAAATTTCTCTTTTCGTCACGTACGAAGTACACATTGAAACATCCCAAAGTTACAGATATAGAAGCGAAAATATTTTTCAGCCATCAAAGCCATGCCACGAGGCCACTGCTAAGATCCGTGCAGGCATAGGGGGCGGTCGATACCACGAGCGTCCGTTCTCTGCTTCTCTCTAGGTCTATGCTTCTCTCGGCTGCTCTGCTTCCTTCACTCTTTCTCTCTCTCTCGCCTGTTGTATTTCTCCCCTTGCGATGCCCCGTTCTTAATGGCCGAAACGGCGGCCATTATCGCGAGGCCAGCGCGTTTCGTCTCGGGAAAGGGGGCATCTCTATTGGGCAAGGGCGCTTTCTCTTCTTTCCGAACGTTTCTCACTTTTTTGAGTTTCCAGTTTTGTTTTGTTTGAATTTCTCATTTTGTTTATGTGTAAACGATGGCAAAAAGGAAAAAAAGATTTCTCTCCCGGGCAAAAACTTGTTCTCGACCGGGTATCGAACCCGTTTACGAGACATTACGAGACGATGAAGCCTTTGATTTGACAGCGTCGACTGCCTGACCATTGCGTCACCGCTAAAAGGCTGGCCAAAAGGCTAGGGTGTATCGTTAGAACAACGATTTCTTCTCTGCTAACCTTCTTTCGCCTCTGTCGATGAGTCTTCACTGCACACTATGGACGGCGATTGCTTTGTCATGCAATTAGATAAGTTCTTCTCTTATATTACTAAAAAAGTAATTTGAAAGAAAAAGTTTATCTTATTTGAAAGAATATTTAAATTTTTTCTTCATAATTTACGGGTGGTGGCTTCAGTTGTATTTAGATGGTCCCCTTCAAGTCTGCCATTGCCGTGGAGAGAATCAGCCGAAGCGATGACCATGGACGAGGAGGAGGAGATGTCGTAAAGGAGGACTTGTTGAATGGCTAGAAATATCCCACTCTTCCTCTTCTTAACCCTAGCCCAACTTTTATTTTAAGTTAATGTTGTTTTTACTGTTCGATGCAGCTGTTATGTTTTATGCCTAGTTTCATTACAATAAAACGAGTCATACTCAGTACAGTTGCACTAACAAACAAAAGAATTTGTTGTAGAAGAATAAAGAAAGATCTAAGGTGGAGGGTTATTTTTTGTCGTGAATATGTAACTGAAAAGAAGACTAGAATAGAAGTGAATGTTTTAAGGGGAATCATTCATTGCATAAAGGATCAAGCAGGCTGAAAAAAACATGAACTCGAACGGCCAGCTGTACAAGAGTGTAGTCGACGATGCTGAAGCTCTGTGGGATTTTGCCGTCTTTGCACTCCGATTTGAGTTCGACGAACGGTGAAGTCGCATCAGGAAACAGAAAACGGGAAAAAGGGAAGATAGCCCATTAATGCGGAGTCGGCAGTGTCGTCGAATACCTCCACGATCCTGACACGCGCGGCCGCTTCACGACACTTGATGAAACTGGCACTAAATAACAATACAAATACATTTCAATAGCGTTGTCATCACCAACGATCTCAGTCGCTTCCATCGACATTTTAGAATCAGCTATGGGAATGGAATTTACAATGATTTTTTTATATTTTGTTTAATAATCTATATATTAATTGATTATTATATAAGCCTATTTAATAGTAGATTTAAAAATATTGTTTAAAAAGAATACCCGCGATATAAAGAATGCCGGTGATGATGACTGTCGAGCCGACAGCGGCCGGCTCGACAGTCGCAGCTTGTGGTCTCCGATCGAAGAAACCACATGGAGACCGTAGTTGCTCTCACCGACGGTACACTTCTTGAAGATGTAGCCACCGGTCAGTCCTAAATTTATAAGTAGCTTCTTATCTATTTCTTTTAATTACGTCCTATTTGTTCTCTTAAAGAGGCTGTTAAGAGAGATAAAAATTTACCTTCATCGCTAAAAAACACATTTCTTGGACGTAGACTTTAATTTATATACAACATGTTATTGATTTTTTGACATTATTTCTTTCGAAGAATTCTATGTAGTTTTTTTTAAACTAAAGATATGTAATAGCTTACTGTATCGGCAGGCTCGACAATGTTGAAGACAGACTTATGGCCATAACTCTTGGCATCGAAAGCGTAGGTCGAAAAACTTTTCCTTTTTGGAATCGTCCTTATCATCAGCAATTTTTCGGGCAGGTCTATGCTGCCAGAGTTGCTGTGAACACTCGCGTGTATGGCGAGAGGAATGGGCTGCAAAGTAATTATTCAAAAATTTAACAAAAAGACTTTTAGGCGAACAGCAAATCAATTAAATATATATTTAAAGAAAGTTACATTTCTTCTTTTTCTTTTCTTCACAAATATGTACATTCATACATTCATACATAGATATGCATCATAGATATCAACATGAGCACATAGTATAACCTCACCGACGTACAATACAAAGTACACATAAAAATCACAATAATATAGCTCAAGCCAGAATATTTTTCAGCGATTAAAAAGGCATGACACGGAGATCCGAGCAGAGTGGGCGGTCGATTCCACGATTGTCCGTCCTCTGCGCCACTCTGCATCTCTGCTTCTCTCGGGTGCTCTGCTTCTCTGCTCTGTCATGCCTCTCTCTCCCTCTCTCTCTCCCTCTCTCTCTCTCTCTCTCGCTTGTTGTTGTCTTTCTCCTTTGCGATGCTTCGAAATCGCTTCGCTACTTCTCTCTGCTGCTCTGCTTCTCTGCACTGCCCCTGTTCTCTCTCTCACACACACTCTCTCGATTGTTGTTGTCTTTCTCCCCTCGTGATTGCCCGGTCATCCTTCCTTTCGCTCGCTCATGATGAAACCGCTCCTCTGCCTCTCCTTTCTCGGTTGCCATTTGGTTGCCAGTGTGAGCTAGAAGGACTGTTCTTCCATCCTTTCGTGTGAGTGACCATGGCCTCCGTCGACAACAGCATCTACCAGTTCAACGTCAAGGATGCGAGTGGCAAGGAAGTCTCTCTCGGCGATCGCTACAAGGGCAAGGTTGGCTCTCGTCTCATTTTTGGCTATTTCCGCTTTCGCTTTGCTTATTATTATGAGCTCTGGTGTGAATCTTCAAATGATATGAAGAATTGCTGTTAGTTGAGAAATAGGGAGCACTAACCGATGTTTTCATTTCTATTTTAGCAGCATTTGATACTAGATGTCTTTATGAGGGAAATAGGGAAAATAGCGTGAGGTTTTCATGACAGTTTTATTGCCTTTCGACGCATTCGCTAACATATTATATAAATTACGTATTTGATGATGATGAATTGTCCTGAATCCCTGCCTATTTCAATCATTCCATTTGAGGTTGTCCTCATCGTGAATGTTGCGTCGGAATGCGGGCTGACGAATGCGAACTACACTCAGCTGAAGGTGCTGCTGGACAAGCACAGGAGCAGTGGCTTTGAGGTTCGTTTCTGGGGCTAGTAATTTCTGCATTTACTTATTTGTGATTTATTCATTTATAAGTTTACTTTGTATTCGTTTTTACTTATTTATTTATCATTTATTTATTTATTCATTTATGTATTTATTCTCTTTACACGACCACTGGCATTTAGCTGACCATGAGTCTTATTTGAGGTGAGTTACAAAGTTGTCTAATATTTACTTCCTTGTTTACTTATTGTTTATGTATTTATTTATTATTGTTTTATTCCTCTTTCTCGTATACGACGACTAGAGTAAGTGACATACATTGTCCCCTTTGAGGTGGCCGCCTTCCCTTGCAATCAGTTCGCCGGCGAGGAGCCGGCTTGCGAGCTTGACATCCAGAACTTTGTCAGCGACAAGTTCAAGTTCGAGCCCGATCTCTACGCCAAGATCGAGGTCAACGGCGACAACGCCGATCCGCTCTACAAATTCCTCAAGAAGGAGAAGGTACGCACTGCTTTTCGTTTCTTTCGCCATTCTCTAGTCTTTTTTTCTCGTTTTTCTGCTCGGCTCGTCATTTAAAGCAGTTTTGACTACGTTCCTGTGATTAGAGTAGTTATACATACTTTAACTCTTTTTGCTGCAGGGCGGCACTCTCTTCGATGCGATCAAGTGGAACTTCACGAAGTTCCTGATCGGCCGCGACGGAGTGCCCATCCAGAGATACGGCCCGACCACCGAGCCAATGTCCATTGAGAAGGATGTCATTAAGGCTCTCTATCAACACAACGATCAGTAAATGATTATTTTTTTCTCTATTCGGCTTTCATATGTTAAGTCCTATTCTCTTCTCCGTCAATTCTTCTGTGAAGCCTAACTATTCTCGGGTTTACTTAAGCACCGCTAGCTGTTTGTCTGTTCAAAGGATTGTTTCCCTAATGGTTACATTTGTATTTGTCAAGATAAATGTTCATTGTGATTTCTCTCAAATATCAATATTCAATTCTTCAAGAACCGCCTGGATGAATTTTTCTTCCCCGATCGTTGCAACCAGTGAGAATATGAAGTCTAGAGGGTTGCTCTCGGAGCGGAAAGACCATGCCATGCGTGCCAGAGAATCGGCCAGGACCTTTACGCCATTTGGTAGATTGGTGCGGTTGGTCACGCACAATTGATCTTGTTATGATAGTTTCAACCGTGTCCATCTTCTGAATATGATCCGTATTGTAATTGTAATTGGAAAAAGATACCCTCGAGAAGGGCGGAAAAGAAATGAGCGCTGATACTATGATTTTTCTAAAACACTTCTCTACGAGATGTGAAACTAAGAAAAGTTCGGAATTATTCAAAAGCCGATCAATGCCGGGGGGGGGGAATGAGGGGGGTAGGAAATGAGTGAGAGAGGGAGGGCGGGTGTTAACAGCCGAATTGTTGAACTGAACCGCTTTTTCTATCTCTTTGGGTGGCGGGGAGCGGAGAAGGTATCGAGAGTAGTTGATGAGAGAAGGCTGACTAGCAATGCGAATGGCACAGCTTTCGGGAACTAGTTCGTAGCGTAATTAATTGCTGTTGATTGCACATCTGTATTATCCAGCCGCTTTACTCCCTCCGTCTCACGGAACTATCACTCTGTCGAGTAAAAGAGAACTACCAAGAAGCTAAGGAAAGAATGGAAAGAAAATTTGCTTATGTTAGATATAGAATCATCTTATTTGTCATGGCTGCAATATTTGTCACTATTGTAGACATTGACATATTGTTTTTGAAAAGCTGCATAGGTTGAGCGACGACGCTCCCCCTACCACATACATAAGACTGATTTCTGAGTCTTTTAAAAGATAGCTGCAAATAAGCAAACGAAATTTTAGAACAAAACACAGCTAATCCGTTATTGCTTTAAACACAGTCGATAAAAGAGAAACACAAAATACCTGCGGAGCGCCATGCAGAGCGAGTCTTGAGAGGATAAGGAACGGACACTCCTAATTAATATGCTTGGCTTCACTGCCTCTTGTTCGTTATCGCTGCTGGTGACTAACAATAAGTGATACGGCAAAGTGAGAGAGAAGGGAGGTCCATGTTAGGTTCGGCTAACAATAAGGGACATAAAAGAGCTTTTCATACTGAGCAGTTTTAAGTTTTTCAAGAATTGTGACAAGAATTAGTATGAAAAGTATGACGATTACAAAAATATAAATACAATAATTGCTCTCACTTACTCAATTCATCGAAACCATTGCGTGTGGTCAGCGGCAGATGTATGCTGCCAGCAGTTTGTAAAATCATCGTCCGTGTACGGGAGCAGAAAGAGGAGTGATGAGACCCCGATTGTGAGGAGCAGCAACAGGCGATGACCACGAGCAGTCCCGTTGTACACACCTCCCTACATCTCTCTCTCTCTCTATCTCTCTCTCTATCTCTCTCTTGCTTTCTATCTCGTCTCTCATTCTCTTTCTCCCTCTCTCTCATCTCTCTTTCATGCTCGTTCTCTCGCTCTCTCTCCTCTCTCTCTCTCCCTAGTAACTCTCCCTCCTTTACACTGTCTCTTTCTCTGAGCTTCTCTCCTCCAACTATCCCTCCCCTCTCACGTCAGTTCCTTGTTTTGTCGGATGCGATTTTTTTTAAGATATGAACATACATACATACATATAACGGGTGCAGATGTTCTCTAAATTTGAATCTCTGCGTGATGCTGGCTCTGTAATTTGATTCATTCCTACATGAGCACATTCTTTCTATGACAAGTTTATCGCATATTAGAAGACAAGATGGTAGAAGAAATACAAAGGGAGAGATCCGCGGCCGCTTTTTCTTATTTATTCCTGTCAAGAAGACGTTGGTGTGTCGCCTCTCGTGTGTATGTACATGTCATATGTGGCCCCGGATCTCCCCATTGACGGTAATTCTACTAGACTTCTTAGATTTTGATTTATCACTTACGTTTACACAACACTTAACACAAGGTGCATGTCAAAGGGGGGAGATCTTTCCTTCTTTCAAAGCCTGAGGGGCGGGGGCTGCTCTTCCTGCCCGGCCACTTAACATCCCCCCTATTGTTTAGACTGGTCTCTCAGTCTTGGAAATAAAAAAAAAGACACACGTCTCTAAACTACATATCAGCTAAGGGCACAATGAAAAGGAGCCGACAGCACATGAGCACGACATCGACACGCAAGTTTCTGGTCTCGCGCAACCCCGAAACCCCCTTGTTGCGGTCGGCTTCGGGTCATGGCAGATTCTGAGCGGTTTTTCATTTTTCAAGAATTCCAACAAGAAAGAGTATGAAAAGTAGATTACGAATATATGAATAGAATAATTGCTCTCACTTACCAAATTCATCGAAAGCGTGTAGTCAGCGGCAGATTTATGCTGCCAGCAGTGAGTAGAAAGCGCCGTCTACGGGAGCCAAAAGAAGAACTAGGATACCCGGATCGTGTGGGGGTGCAACTGGCTATGACCCGAGCAGGCCCTAGTACACACGTCCCTCCATCTCCATCTCTCTATCCGCTATCACTCGTTCTCTCGCTTTCCACTCTCTCTCTCGCTACTATTCTCTCTCTCTCTTTTTTTCGTTCTCTCGCACCTACTCTCTCTCTCATCTCTCTCTGCCTCTATCTCTCTCTCTTTCTTTTGCCCGTTGTCTCTTTCTCTTCACTATTTCTTCCACATCTACCTCCTTTACACTACGTCTTACTCCAAGCTTCTCTCCTCCAACTCTCCCATCTCTCTTACCCTCATTGTCCTTTCCTTGATCGCCACTTTCGGATGCTAATTGTAAGTAAGTGACTCTCCTCAATTCACAAGTATACCGATGCATATTCGACGTCTCCTCCAATCATATTTTACTTCTTTGATTCTCTCACTGAAAGGAAGGGAGACAGAAGGAAGATATTTAAGAGGGTCCTAGATGTTATTAAAAAAAAAGAATGAGGAGGGTGCGATATTTCCTCATTGTAGGCTTTCTTCACTTGTAGTGAGAGTACACCATTTCACTTTAATTTTTCTAAACTGCATCCTTCTTGATACAGGTTTTCTTCATGGTAGGATTCATTTCTTCATTTCTTATGTGACATACATTCTTTTTATTTCTAATGTGATACACATTTTCTCATTACTTATGTGATTCATTTCTTTATTTCTTATGTGGTACACATTTTCTTCATCAATTGAAATGATAGTACTTGGCGGAGATGTCCCATTCCGTTGCAAGTTCGCTGATGTGCCTCTCAGGTGCCGAATTCCGTGCATCTAAAAGATTTTTGCATATCATTTTTGCCTTCGAATCCTATCGAATCCTATAGTTCAGAGCTTTCGCTTATAAATCTCGCCTTCGCTGCCTGAACAAATAACACTGACGTTATTTAATTCCTACGTGAATCGTTGTTGCGCTGTTGTGCCATTTACGAGCAGAGTGGATGCGATGCCAGTGTGAGCTTCCCAGTCCTCAGGCGATGATAGAGTGCACTATAATCAGAATTTTTTTTAACTAAATCGATTTATATTTTCTCTATTAAACTCCTTGCTCTGCGCACGATAAAAGGAGATTACCGCAATCTCTTCTCGAGAGGCGATTTTAGCGAGATTTGTACGATTGCTTCGGCTTCCATCGGATTCTCGAGAGACGTGCCAACGCCTTTTTGTCTGCCGTTCACGCTCATCAGCACGAAGATGGCATTCGCGTATCGGGTGAGTTCGGCTACGCCTAACGGTGTCAATTGCGCAATTGTCACCTCGGAGTGCAGCCGCAGCATTAATCTTGCCTTTTGTCCTGGACATGTCAAGGACAAGCGGTCATAACCGTTTCAGAATGAAACGGACACATGTCCTGGACACATCCACTTCTGCCTATCTTAATACACAGGGGTCTAGGACATGTCTAAGACATGTCCTGGACGTGTCCTGGACAAAAAAGAAAGAAATCTCGAAGGTCATGGACACTTTGGTGGGCTTGTCCCTTACGTGGTCATGACCATAGCGAGAGAGTGCATAAACGCGGAGAACACAGAGTGACACGCTCGCGGTTACTACCGATGTCCCGGACAAATTATGGCATGCGACACAGTTGATGACATATGGCACTTCTTTTTTTAGTTTTGTTTGAAGTCAATTTGGGGGGAAATTTTTTTACGAGCCAACAATTCTCGAATGAATGCAAGAACGTTCTTCCACTGTCTTTAACAGGCTGCACACATTTTGTGTTGTTTTGTTTTCTAGACTGAATTACTGACTGACTCCTATGCTCGGCGCCATCGTATTCAAGCAGTGCTCGCGAATGTTGCACTGATTGCACCCGTTCCTCTGCTATGTTTCTCTCTCCCATCCTTTCTGTTATGCCCATGTTCTGAAGCCACATCTATAAATGTTGTAACATCTTTCTCGAGATTTGGTTGTGCATGAGAAGGGGAAACATACGGGGAAACTGGCTTGCAGGAAGGTACTAGGGTGTAAGAGTTGGGGGATGGAAATGAATCTGATCATGGGTATTCGATAGTTTCAAGCAGATGACAATCTGCAGCCTGTTTCTCCAGCCGGAGTGGGTGACCCTCTTCCAATTGTTTGGTGCATAAGTAAATAACCTGTCTGGTGCACTTCGAAGTAAAAAGTTGATTTTTTTTTCAAAAGTGGACTTAGAGTGAACCGTTTTAGCTTCTCTTTTTTTAATTTGATTGTTTTTGTGAAACAAATACAGAATAACGGTAAAAAGAGCAGAATATGTCAAAAAAAGTATTTTAACACACATTTGTGCAGGTGTCCATGACATGTCCATGACTTGTCCATGACATGGTAATGACCACAAACGGTCATGACCGCTTGTCCATGACATGTCCAGGACAAAAGGCAAGATTAATGTCGCGGCAGGTATCCGTTGTAGAAGGGATCAGATGACAGTCTTGCCAAGCTCTTCGGCATGCGGTAGATCTGACGCAGGAAAACCGTGGAGAACTTCCCTAGTCGTCGAGCGACGGAGAGTGCCGGTTGCGCTGCGAATCTCTGAGCGACATTCTCTGGATCGTACTTGAAGGGCGGGAGCTGTTTCGTGTCACCCACGAGAGCGACGCGGGCCCTTGGGAGACAACGAACGATGGCAAGTATATTTTTTAAAGTAGATATAAAAATGGGATGCAGTGCTGCGAGAGGGTCGAGATGAGAAAATCGGGGATATTCAGGAAAGTCCTAATCCCAAAAAAAAAAAGAAATTTCCACGTCTGAATCGGGCGCCAACCATATTCTAACGATCAGAAAGACGCTAGGCCACGGAATAGCATTCGGTCGATACCATGATTGTTCATTCTCTGATCCTCTCGGCGCCTCTCTGTTTCTCTCGTCTGCTCTGCTTCTCTGCACTTTCCATGCACTATCTCTCCCACTTTATTTGACTAATGCATGGAGTAGAAGGTATTCGCACTAGTAGGTCGCTGGCTTCTCTCCGGTTCCAGGCAAATACAAAATTCGATAAAATACTTTCTCTATGTCGCCGAGCAGACGGAATTTCGGCAAGCGGTTTCGAAGTGAGGTGCCGTGAAGGATGATGGGCTCCCGTCTGCACCGACTCTTCTCAAGGCCATGTTTACAAAAGAAGCCGAAGCCATGATCGTGTGTCCTTTAGACGAGAGATACGCGTGGGCGGCCAGCTCAACAAACGTATACTCGCCAATATTTACGCGGGAAGGACTTTCAGAATTGTTGCGTTGCACACTACAGAAAATTCAATGAAAAGGGGATGAAGCTTCTGCGGATTCAAGATCTCATTGGGATGTAAATACTAACCTTCAATTCTCGAATTCATGAGCCGTCGAGCATCTTCGAATGCTGGATACACGGCGCGCGCTTCATCCTTTTCGACTGACATGACGCTTGTGGTGTACAACAGTTCATTGTCAGCAGTCGAATGGCGAAAACGTCAAAAAAATCGGACGTTGAATCGGCGAACGCGAACCACCATCTTGGTACTTCCAGCATTTCATCCGATTGACTACTATCGCGTTTATGGTCTGCAAGAGAGAGATCATCGCGGACTTGCTATAATAAACTTGTTGGCCAATTTTACTTGTGATAAAAAATACCTTCCTCGTCTTCGATGCCTTTCACTTCAATGTTGCCAAAAGACGACTTTTTCAGACACATTCGTCTTTGGGAACAACTAATTTGTTAGTAAAATTAGTCAATTTACTATTAGTCAACTACATATGTTGATATCGTTGTGAAAAGACGTTGTTTGTAAAAAGTCCTCATTGTCATCCGTTTTCCAGGCAGGTCTATGCTGCCAGAATTGCTGTGAACGCTCGCATGTATGGCGAGAGGAATGGGACTGCAAAGTAATTATTTGAAAATGGAAAAAAACTCTTATGAGAAGATCACTGCTTCTTTTATAAAGACGATTTAAAAAATTCTTTTTATTATCTTGACAAATATGTCCATTCATACATACATATGTAGATAGGCATCAATGTGGATTCCGCGTACGAGATCCACCCACGACATGCAAATTACGCGTCAAAACATAACAAAGTTGTAGCTCGTAAAGCGAACATATTTTTATGTCATTAAAAGACGCTAGGCCACGGAATAGCATTCGGTCGATACCATGATTGTTCATTCTCTGATCCTCTCGGCGCCTCTCTGTTTCTCTCGTCTGCTCTGCTTCTCTGCACTTTCCATGCACTATCTCTCCCACTTTATTTGACTAATGCATGGAGTAGAAGGTATTCGCACTAGTAGGTCGCTGGCTTCTCTCCGGTTCCAGGCAAATACAAAATTCGATAAAATATTAAGTAAAATTAAGTATTATGCTAAGGCTAACGTTGAGGTTACTGTAATGGTTCAACCTAACAACAACAAAAAAATGAGAGAGGACAAAATTTTTTTCGAGATAGCGGTGATCTAATTTTTAAATCGACATAAACCTGTTGCAGCTTAACGTTTTTTTGCAATCAATAGCTTGTTAAAGGCTCTAGAAAAGCTTTCTGCTTTCTCATTAAACTTTTTTAGCTGAAATCACAAACATAGATTTAACAAGAGGGGTTTCCGGGCATTTCAGGCCATATGTATGTACATACATGCATATGCATCAATGATCTAACACACACATATCACAAAGTCACAATTCGAACAACAAAAATATTTTTCAGACATTAATAGGAATAACGCAAGGCCATAATAGCATAGGGCCGAAGGTCCGAGCGGGCAAAGTGGGCGGTCGATACCACGAGTGTCTGTTGTCTGCGCCTCTCTGAGTCAACGCTTCCCTCGGCTGCTCTGTTTCTTTGTAGGCTCTCTCTCTCTCTCGCTCTCTCTTTCTCTATTTCTCTCTCTCGCCTGTTGTCTTTCTCCCTTGCGACGCCTCGAAATCGCTTCGCTGTTTCTTTCGCAGCTCTGCTTCTCTGCTGTGTCCGTGCACACTCTCTCTCTCTCTCTCTCTCTCTCTCTCTCTCTGGATAGATTCTTCTTCTTTCCTTAGTCCTGTCAAAAAGACGTTGGTGTATCGCCTCTCGTGTGTATGTACATTTCATATGTGGCCCCGGAACTCCCCATTGACGGTAATTCTACTAGACTTCTTAGATGTAGATTTATCATTTACCTTTAAACAACAGTTGACACAAGGTGCATAACAAAGAGAGGAGATCTTTCCTTCTTTCAAGCCGGAAGGTGGGGGTTGCTCTTCCTGCCCCGTTCACTTAACATCCCCTCTATTGTTTAGACTTCTCTCTCGTTCCTACTCTCTTTCTTTCTATTCTTTCTCTCGCTCCTACTCTATCTTCTCTCTATCTCTCTCGCTAGTTCTCTCTCTTTCTCTCTTTCTCGCTCGTTGTCTTTCTCTTTCTTCACTCTTTCTTCCTCATCTACCTCATTTACATTTTGTCTCACTCTACGCTTCTCTCCTCCAACTCTTCCTTCTCTCTCACCTTCACTATCCGTTCCTTGATAGCCATTTTCGGATGCTGACCGTCCACAATTCACAAGTATACCGTTACAGTGCCGCCCAACATTATGGGGTCACGAAATGCGAAACAGATAAAGCAAAGCAAAGAGAAACAGCGGAGGATTGCTTGTGCTGCTGTCCCTTTCCTTTTAACCAGCAGTCGGAGGCGTGTCCTTGGATGTTTGAAAAAAAACCCAGCGCTTATTCTCTGTTCGTCTTACATGGCTGTACTTTTCCTCTTATGTATTTCCTTCATCTCCGTTGTCTTTTCGTGTGGGCTTCTGTTCTATAGCCTTATGTAAAGTAAAGACCGAGAAGGAGAGAGAGAAAATTTATTTTTACAAGTTTATTTTTACAAGTCAAGTCCGCTTGGTGTTACACATCGCGGAAAATTCACGCTCTAACTGAGCGATCTCCGCTTCCGCGGTTCTTCTGTCGGCCCTTTCTACAGCCAGCTCAGACAAAAGATCGTCTAGGATCGTCTCGAGCAGCTTGACGCGTTCTTTCAGTCTTGCTCATCTCCTTCGTCCGACGCGATGAGAACTTCGTCGAGGATCTCCTTGAGCTCCTCGATTTCTCGATATTTCTTATCGAGGAGCATCGCGAAGGGTCGCACGTATTCGTTCAGATTCATCTCAATTACAAGAATTTGTAAACGGGAAGAAGAATAAAACGCACACACACATCAATGGGAGAGAAGTATATCTGAAAATGGATGTCTGAAAATTGGCCGGGCAGTAGGCCTCTCCATGCATGATTTCATTCTCCGGTCGTGTTCCCTTTCCATATGCGCTTGAGAGAGGAAAAATAATTGGCCTCTCGGGGCGGTTTTCGCTTTCCATGCATGCGCAGTGCCCAATCTCTAACTATATTTAAAAAAGAGAGAAAGAGAGAGAGAGAGAGAGAAAACAAACTGACAGATGTACATAGAGAGACGTACACGTATGTATGTATGTATGTATGTACACGCTTATGTGAACACCGATTGCCCCAGCTCTAGTTCATATTCGTCATTGGAATTTTAGCGGAACAGATAAATAAAGAACAAAACCTCCATTCTACATTGACTTCCCGGCTACTGCAAGCGAAAATTACACATTTCCATGTCTGTGAAAATCCTTGTGGCGAATTCTCAGCTCCTTGCCGATTGAAAAAAAAACACAAACCAGTTCATATGATTCTACATATGTTCATCAAATGTAACGATCCTAACGTGGGGGCCGGTGGGGCAGTCGGTGAAAATAAATTTTCTATTGCATTTTTTTCTCCATCTTCTTTATTTCTTTCTCAAATGCGACATCCTTGTCGTGAAATCTCGGACTCTTTTCTATGGAATGACGCCAAAAAAGGCCCAATTTGAGGCCGAATTGAACCTTGTGACAATTCTTTTACTGGGGCAGTCATGAGTTCCGCTGTATTTTGGTGCGTCAAAGTCAGTTTTAGTGTACCTTCTACAGACTCCATTAACTGAGCCCGTATGCACATGTATGTTTCCTCCCTCGTTTATCTCTCTTTTTTTCTGTCTTCCATATGGTGTTTCTTCGGGTAACGTATACTCGCCTATATTTACGCTGGAAGGACGTTCAGAACTGTTGCGTTGCACACACACACTACAGAAAATTCAATGAAAAAGGGATCGAGCCTCTACGGATTAAAAATCCCATTGGGATGTATGCAAATAATAACATTCGAGTTCTGAATTCATGAGCCATCGAACATCATCGAATGTTGGAACGGCCCTAGCTTCATCCTTTTCGACTGCAAAGAAGCTTGCGATGTAGAGCTACTGTTTATTGCCAGCAGTCGAATGGCGAAAACGTCAAGAAATCGGACGTTGAATCGGCGAACGCGGACCACCATCTTGGTACTTCCAGCATTTCATCCGATTGACTACTATCGCGTTCATCGTCTGCAAGAGAGAGATCATCGCGGACTTGCTAATAAACTTGTTGGCAAATTTTGCTTGTGATAAAAAAATACATTCAGCATCTTCGCTGCCTTTTTCTTCAATGTTGCAAAAAGACAACGGGAACAACTAATTTGTTAGTAAGAAACTAATTTGTTCGTCTTCGGGAACAACTATTTTGTTAGTAAAATTGGCCAACTTACTATTAGTCAACTAGTTGTCGTTGTGAAAAGACGTTGATTGGAAAAAGTACTCGTTGTTATCTATGTATTTTCCGGGCAGGACTATGCTGCCAGAGTTACTGTGAACACTCGCATGTATGGCGAGAGGAATGGGCTGCAAAGTAATTATTCAAAAATGGAAATAAAAAACTCTTATAAGAAGATCAATGCTATTTTTTTTTAAGACGATTATAAAATTATTTTTTATTTAGTTAACAAATACGTACATTCATACACAGGTATGCATCAATGTGAATTCCGCGTATGTGATCCACCGACGGCATACATGCAAATCCTCGAAAAGCGAACATATTTTTCTGTCATTAAACCACGGAAGAGCGGGCGGTCGATACCACGATTGGCTATTCTCTGCACCTCTGTGCGTGTCTGCTCTCTTTCTCTGCACTTTCCATGTACTCTCTCCTACCTTATTTGCCTAATGCATGGTGTAGAAGGTATGCGCACTGGTAGGTCGCGGGCTTCTCTCCCGTTTAATAAAAATGCAAAATATTAAGGTTAACAGTATTGCTAAGGTTAACGTTGAGGTCACTGTAATGGTTAAGCCTAGAGACAAAAAAAAATGAGATAGAGAAAATTTCTTTTGAGATGACGGTAGTCTAATCCTTGTTACAAGCTCTTCAGAAAACATCTCTGTAACTTCTTCATTAAAATAACAATTTTAAGCTGCGATCACAAACATAGATTTAACAAGAGGGTTTGTCGGGCTTTTCAGGCCATATGTATGTGTGTACATGCATATGCATCAATGATCTGACATACGCACATGGCACACATACATATCACAAAGTCACAACTCGAACAGCGAAAATATTTTTCAGACATTAAAAGGAATGACGCAAGGCCGTAGCAGAGGGCCGAAAGTCCGAGCGTGCTAGTGGGCGGTCGATACAACGATTGTCCGTTCTCTGCGCCTCTCTGCATATCGGTTTCTCTCGTCGCTCTGATGTGTCCGTGCACTCTCTCTCTCACTTGTTGTCCTTCTCTCCTTGCGGCGCCCCGGTCATCCTGCTTTCGCTCTCTCCCCTCGTGATGGCCCGGTCATCCTTGCTTTCGCTCGGTCATGATGAAACCGCCTCTCCTCCCTCGGTTGCCATTTGGATACCAGTGTGAGCTTCGCAAACGGTTCTTCAATCCTTTCGTGTGACAATGACTTCTGTCGAGAACAGCATCTACCAGTTCAACGTCAAGGATGCGAGTGGGAAGGAAGTCTCACTCGGCGATCGCTACAAGGGCAAGGTTGGCTCTCGTCTCTTTTTGGCTTTTTTGCGTTGCTTGGGATTATGAGCTTTGATGCACATTTTAAGCACTGAACATTAGCATTGTGATGACTTACTTTCTGGTAGTATTGTACTATCCCCACCCTATAGGTGAAATAAATTTATCAGAAAAAAATTTTTTACACTGACTCCAGAGGGGTTTGGGAAGACGATTATCATATTGTTCTACGCATTTATTGGGTAATAATACTCTAGAGTCGACGTTCTAATTTCAGTCGTTCCATTTGAGGTTCTCCTCCTTGTGAATGTTGCGTCGGAATGCTCGATCACCAACTCGAACTACACGCAGCTGAAGGAGCTGCTCGACAAGCACAAGAGCAGCGGCTTCGAGGTTCGTTTCCGGGGGCTTTCATTGCAAAGTTATCTAAGTATTTACTTGTTTGTTTATTTATTGGTTACTTGTTTTTGTACTTATTTATTGTTAATTTGTTTATTGTTTAAATACCTCTTCCTAATACACGATGGCTGGCATAACTGTCTTTGCCCCTTTGAGGTAGCGGCCTTCCCATGCAACCAGTTCGGCGGCGAGGAGCCAGCGTGCGAGGCGGACATCAAGGACTTTGTCAAGGACAAGTTCAAGTTTGAGCCGGATCTCTACGCCAAGATCGACGTCAACGGCGACAACGCTGATCCGCTCTACAAATTCCTCAAGAAGGAGAAGGTCGGGCTTTCTACATACTTTTTCTTTTATGCAATTTTTTCTTTTTCTTCTACTTTTTTCCCGTTTTTATGTTCGTCTCATTCTTTAAAGCACACTTTTGACTATTATAATTCAATTTTCTTTTTCTGCAGGGTGGCACTCTCTTCGATGCGATCAAGTGGAACTTCACGAAGTTCCTGATCGGCCGCGACGGAGTGCCCATCCAGAGATACGGCCCGACCACCGAGCCAAATGCCATCGAGAAGGATGTGATTAATGCGCTCGCCCTACGCGACGACCAGTAAATGATTTTTTGTGTTTAATCCGCTTTAATATATAATCTCATTCTGTTCCCCCTCCATGCTTTCTGTGAAGGCTTACGATATTCGGGTTTGCTTCATAAGCATCGGTATATGTATGAGTACATTCTTCTTCATGTCTACATATTCGACGAAATGTCCTCTGTATAAATGATTTATTTCCCTCAATTACAGACACAGTATTCATTTTTGTTTAGCTTGCATTTATTTTCAGTGATCATGAACGGAATACTGTTTGATTTATAAATTATCAGAATGCAAAAAAAAGACAAAATGAAATGTGCAAGAAGTGACAATAATTTCTCATCTTGAAGGTACCTGATATATCAGGTAGTGGGCGTTGTGAGTTCTCTTTTCATCTTCGAAGTTGTCGAATGTTATTTTGCTTGGAAGAAGTCCTCCTGCTGCTTAGCATGCTGATGATGCTCGGTCATTGAGACCTTCGTCACATTATTGTAAAGAGCTGCAAAGATAGGGAAAATACAATGTTCCACGTTTGTTCAAGATATTTCTTATCAATAATTTTCATGCGAAGCTCTGGAAGCGTTCTATTTGCAAGTTAAGACGAAGCACAAGATACGATTTGGCGATGGAGGTTCTGCTGCGTGGCCCTCGAAAAATTCCCTTCGCACTGATATGAAGGCTGAAAATGACATGCCCCACCCAGCATCTCTGTACCTCTCTCATCTTCCGTAGTATCTCCTTTCTCTGTTCTTCTGTCATATCACTGCTACGACCACTCCTTCTTTGGTCGCCAGCTTCATACTTCATATCTAGCATTGCTATCGAAATACATGTACTTGTATCGAAATGCTTAAGAAAAACAGAAGAACATAAATAACATTCAAGATTATGAGAAGATTTTCATAGCAACTTTACAGGTGCAATATGCATACATCATAGTTCATGCTATAGTAATTGCTTGAGGCTGCGAACAAGCACAACTTCCAAGGGCTTCATTCCGTTCGCTAGGCAGTTATTAAAATAACTTGACAAATATAAATTTCATGCAGAGAATAATTAGAAAACAACCTGACCAGGTAGGTATGCTTCAACTTATTTAAAAAATCTTCATAAGGTAACCAGTTAGAAACAGAAAGCCACCCGGCAGAGACCCTGATATTTCTTCATGGAAATGTTATTCATTTCTGCATCACTCAGCATGATCTCTTTTTTTGGCTTTTGGAATGGCATCTCGGGCGAAAGTTCTCATGCTTATGTCGAAGATGCTGGACCTTTCTGACTCTTCATCTGAAGATGGCCGCTCTGATACCGCTTGCTTGACCAGCAGTCTTTCTCCTCGACGATATGCGTGAAGTCCCATAGTTTCATCCTCACATCAGTCATATTGGCCTCTTCTGTTCCGCAGCTAGCCAATCATACTTGTGCTCTTTCCTCGAGTGACGGTCGTCAATCTCCGGGACAATTCCAAATTAAGATGATACATCCGGATGCACTAAATCTTAAATGTGGTTTTATTTAATTAAAAAAAATCTAAGAAGGAAACAAAGCTAAAAATATACAATGTTATTGCTTGTTTTCGACAACTTAATGCTTAAAATATTTAATACCTGTGCGGTCTTTCGTTGCAATCCTTGGCAGATGTATGCTGCCCCGAATGAGTTTACTCCACGCTCGTGTTTATGACGAGAGAGAAAGAGAGAGAAAGAAACTGCAATGCAATTGATTCATCATATTACTTTGTACATAAACAATTTTAAATTGCAAAAAAATGCACACGAAATAATCGCAATAAGCGCACAGGAAAAGACGCCAATATACTAAAGAACATACAAGACACTTGATATTTTTGAAACGCATACATGTTTGTATATATGTACATATAAAACTACACGAGTCATTTTGAAAGAAAGAAATGAAATTGGGAGAGGGCATTCCGTTTCAGGCAGCTGCATTGAATGAATGGGCGGAGAGGGCTATGCGGGCGGTCGATACGACTCTCTGCTTCTCTGCCGTCTCCATCACATACACGCTCTCTTGCTTCAGAAAATTTAGACCTCGTTAGCGACCTTTTCAAAGGTCAAATATAATGCATAATATATGGCAGTGAGAGAGAGAAAGAGAGAGAGAGAAAGAGAGAGAGAGAGAGAGAGACAGAGAGAGAAAGAGAGAGAGAGCATTTCATTGGGGCGAACTCACCTTTCTCTCCTGCCAAGCTTGCCGAAGTCCTTCTCGTCATAACTTTTTAATGCCCCAGCTGAAAAAGGTGAACTGAAGTGTTTGATTCATTTAATGGGCATCCCATAGGTAATATAAAGACAAAATGAGTAAAGTATGTATAGTGTGTTATGTTGGCTGAACGATATATCAGTGTAGCAACAGTTGAAAAGAAATATTATGTTATAATAATAGCTTAATCTAGAACTATTTCTTCTCTCCTCTGTTCCTCCTCGCTATCGTCGAGAGATGCTACCGCCAGATGGAGCTTCTCTTCTGACTGTATGCTCACTTGCTCCCACGATAGTCGATATTAAAACAAAGCAAACTTATACATGAAAAGTGCAAAATATATGTACCTATGAGAATATACGTAGTATATACATATTTTTTGTCCTTCATTTCGTAGTTTTTGGGATGTCTCACTATCATCAGATGAATTTAAAATGAAAGCCTGACCCTGGCAGATTAAGTCCCGCAATTATTACGCAAACTTTCACTTGAATTTTTTTCCTGACCAAAGTGTCAGCGCAAGCAGGTTTCAACCTGTCCAGCACTGTTTAATCTTTTCATTCAGTTCCGTAGATCTTCTGGCTTTTCTCTAATTTCCCTTAGGCAATCATTTCTCCTCCTAACCAAGGCAATTCGTGACCTTGTACACTTTTTTTCCGCAGAACAGTTCGCCCAGGTGATCTCCTCAATTTAAGCGGGTTTTGCTGGCAGAACGGCCGTCCAATCCATCGTTTGGCACTGGCTTTCAAGTCATTATTTCTTGTATAATTAGTTACTCGCTTTATTCTCATGTTCATCACGTATCACTCCGCTTTCTTTTTTGAAATATCAATTATCGAGCGCTAGTAGACGTTTCAAGCCATGGTTGCTCTGACATTAAATGATGCGAAATTTGTATATGTATACAATTGAATTGATACCTACTGACACCCACCCAATATTGTGCTTTGCATCGAAAGATACATTTCAAGTGCGATACATAAATAAGCGAATAGCTGAATATGTATGATAAGTCAGTAGCAAGAAAGATTCGACGCTTTCTCCTTTCCCCTTTGCCATTATCTCTTGTCATATTTTTGTTGACTGAAGAAAAGGAAAGAACACATTTGTATAAATGAAGCGAACTATAGGAAGAGAGATACTAGAAAAGTTCGCAATCCTCATCAGCTATTTCTTCAATGACATCTTCCACATTTGCGAGGCCAACTTGCCTTTACCTCCTGTCATGCTTGCCAAAGTGTGTCTTATCATCTTCATTTCTTCGTGCCCCAGAAAGAAGGGACATTGAAAAAGTGTTCGATATCATTGAGTTATACATATAATTGCAAAACATGCTTATAAGAAGATACATATGAATATTTTCCTTTTGTCATTAACAGCGCAGTTTTTTTGGTCAAGATGCAATTTAAAGGGAGGGTTTCACATTTTAAGTCAGGCAAATATTACACGTACTTTCACTTGGATTGCGAAAGAGACAGAGCGATTGCTGATTAAAATCAAGTCTCAACATGCCAGGCTTCTTTCCCTTGTTCCCCGGAATACTTTCACTAATTTTTCATTAGGCAGTCGTTTCCTTCCCCATTGGCAATTGCCGACCTTGCGTTCGCAAATTCGGCAATGATTTACTTTATATTTGTCTTGTCGCGTTGATGTGACAAAATAAAATTAGTCAGTTTTGGAAAGATTTAATTCATTCTCCTTTCCCAGCTTCCATTCTCTCTCGACCTTTCGGTACACTTTTTCTTCAGAGAGAAAAAGGAAAGAGAAGAGAAGAATATTGAATGTGTGCATAAATGAAGAGAGAAAGTGATGGATAGGAGGAGAGAGAGAAAAGTTCCCTATCAACGTCAGCATTTTCTTCAACGGCATTTTCATCCTTGGCGATGTAAGCTCGCTTTCCCTCCCCTTCCAAGCTTGCCAAAGTGTGTCTTCTCTTCATCACTTTTTAACGGGCAGCTAAAAAAGACGTTGAAAGAATCGTCAATTCATTGAAACGGCAAGCAGCAGGTAAAAGATTGGCAAATCGAGTTTACATCGTGCGTCAATTAGCGAAGTGATATATTAGCGTAAAAGCGCTTGAAAAACAATCTGATTAAAGTTGGATACAGCGGATATAAAAAAAATTCATGACAAGTACAAAATATACTTTTGAGAATATGCATATCTATGTATCATGTGCTCATGTCGCACTCCCCATCAAATGGATGTGAATAGAAAGTTGAAAACTATAAGTCCTGTAATTTTTACGCGTACTTTCATTTGCATATCGACCTCATAATACAATGTCCAGCCATACTTTTGAGACTCTCGTAGATGTTTTAAATGATTGCTCCTCTGACAGCAAAGAGTACAACAACAACATGTTCATGATAACAATTATTCCTTTTTTTATATCCCAGGAAACTCGAAATATGTTAAATAACAATATGTAAATAAATGTGGCCGGTAAGATTTAATGCCTGC
The DNA here is from genome assembly GCA_945643635.1 of Allodiplogaster sudhausi. Classification (NCBI taxonomy): domain Eukaryota; kingdom Metazoa; phylum Nematoda; class Chromadorea; order Rhabditida; family Diplogasteridae; genus Allodiplogaster; species Allodiplogaster sudhausi. The sequence goes on along the minus strand of CALZFC010000041.1, from coordinate 3,570,894 downwards.
AGTTCTCGGCTCGTGCAACTCCGGAGTCATAAATTACACGCATTCATCTGCTCTTCGCCTTCTGCCTGGCCGCGACTTGCCCCTCAACACTCGCGTGTATGGCCATGGTGCCCACGCACCCCTCCACGACGAGGTTAACCAGTATGAATACCCTCTCAAAGTCGAACTTCTATATGCAAACCGTACTAATACTTTAATCAGATGTCAAAACTAAAGTAATTTTCCAATTCTCAGACCTCCAGTGACCAGCACAACTCCGGATGTAGGGGGCGGGTCAACTACTACAATAGCAACAACTTCATCATCTACAACTCCTCCGCCAACTTGCGATAAATGCGAGGCAGTTGTTTACCAGGTTAAAGATGCGCCGGCGGCTAATAAATGTATTAAAAAAGATTTTCGCTTGCAATTACATACATGCGTTGTATTCAAACCCGTTTTGATGCCATTACTATATGGAAATGTGGTGGGAAGATCTCAGTAGAGCACTCTTCTTCCCATAGCCAGCTAAAACTATGATTGATGTATTTTCTGATGTCAGGTGCCAGTGAAGCCAGAAGCCTGTGGCGGCGACGCGTTCTATTGCACGGACGATGGCCTCCTTTCGAAGTCATCCACGCCGCCGTGTCCGACTGCCTCGTGCAAGAATAACGCGAGACTCTTCGTATACGATGCCAGTACCTGTTGGATTTTTACAGCCATTTTTGACTTACCTTGCTTGATTCTCTCTTCTAGCTTATTTCCCTAGCAATCGCGTCTATTAAGACAGCCTCTCCATAAGACTCGAGCACGGCATTATTGGGTGCTGCCCTGGGGCATTTTTTTTTCGATTTCGTTTATGAAAATTGGCTCACCTATACAACTCGACGTCCTCTACAACATACCGTACATTTTAATTTTTTTTTTTCAGAAAAATTCCGTTCGAGAAACAGTAGAGTACCCTTCAAAATATGATGAATTATAACTTTTCCGAATTTGACGAAAACAAAGATACCGTTCGATAGTCCGTTGGACGCACTTCAATTTTGATCGTGGGTAAAATTTTCTGCTCGAATCCTCTCATGAACTACGCCGTCGGAGTGCTCGCCCAAGGTTTCAAAGTGGCTCATGTATTATCTTAAAATCAATGTTCTCGATGCTGCAACCACAAAATATGCATATATCCTTCGGAGGACACTTTAATTATTCACTTTAATTACAAAGATTTGTTTTCTTGAGTTTTGTGATGCGGTTCATGCATGACTTGCCTCCTTCTCGCTCTCAACCGTCTATTCTCTCTAACAAGGAGAAATACGACGCTCTTAAAGGTGACATTAATAAGTCTTTTTAATTACTTTAAACCTTTTAGTTGGTTCTTTACTATTGCAATACGGACAGTAAGTATGAAACTTTTTTAATCCATTGAAGGGCAATCGAGCCTGGCTAATCCTCCTCGTGCCCACTGCCTACGGCATCTATTTTGGGTCATCCCAGTTTCTTTTTTGTTCTAGGCTTTTCAATATTTCGCTGGCTTCCTTTTAAGATTTAAAGGAGGGCGATCACCGAAAAGTCATTGCCGATTTATGAAACATCTTAGCTATTTTCGAATAGTCTCGGGCATGAGGAAAAAGAAAAAGCAAATGAAAAAGCACAAAAAAGGTTCCATATTCAAGTATAAGATACTTGAAAGTACAAATTTTGAATGAATTTGTGATTGGTGTCAGTGCAAAAATGGCACTTGATGGTAGATTAACGGCCACGTACCCATCCCGGGAAGATTGAATTTACAAATATTTCAAGACATTTTTTGGTTTATGCTTTACCACCTTTCTTATGTGAATTTTCTTGAGTAAACTAAAGAATTTTAGGCAAAACAGTATCAAATTAGTAAACGAGCAATAACATATCGCTTCGAAAAAGAAACAGATTTTTCGAAACCAGCGCTACTTTAGCCTCCTTGTCTACCGTAATATTTTGAGTAATTAAATGGACTTCCGTTTGAAACCTTTGCACGTTTGAACATACAATTGCAGTTTTTCGGTGATCGCCCTTCTTTAAACATTTCACTTTCTACGCTGTCAAGAGACAAGCTGCAATTGAATGACCTGACTCCCTCAGTATGTTCAGCTTCTTCACACCACCGCCCCTCTTCAACTCTGCCCATGGCGCTTGGTTCTTCGACCCATTCATCCAAGATTCTGAAGACGGCATCGAGGTGACGATAGGTTTAAAGAAAAACTTTTTTTGGAGAAACAAATTTTTCAAAGCAATTTTGAAATCCGTTGCAATTATTCAATCGAAAAGGAGCAGACAATTGCAATTCAACACAACTTCGTAATGGACTTTTATCGACATCGACCAGTCGAGGGAGTAATTGACTGATACATCGTTCTAATCGATCTTCACGTTCCTGATCTTGAGTATGAGAACTTTTCGCATCTGGTGAACAACTTGGGGCTCGTGCTCACCATCTGCGGTCTCTATATCGCCATCGGTGTCTTGCTGTGCCAACAACGGTTAGGTCACGTTTTTAACCCATTCCAAAGGAAGACATACTGAAAGACATGGGAATAAATATTCGAGAGTAAGTCACACAACAACACGGTATATATTTAACAATTTGGACGTATCACGTCCCATATGCAATACGACCTATATAAATGGCTTTTATTACAAACCCTCTCTTCGGCACGGGTGCAGCAAAAAATTCACGCGGTGCGCACGCCACTACGCAAAATGTTTGTTCAAAAGAGGAAACTTATTTTGAATACATGACAACATGGTTTTGCCTGACAATGTTTATACTTGAGAATTCTACTTCCATTTTCCGTAAACGCTTGATTTGCACAGTTCTTCATTCAAACATCCCTGATATGCTCGACAAATTTCTTGGCTTCTCTGATCTATGTCTACATGAACTTCTTCCCCGCGACCCCACAACTCATCGTAGCTGCGCAGTTCTTCTGGGAGCATGGACACGGTGAGATGCTTTGAAAACAGCCATAAAACACTTGGGTTCTTACAGAGTCTGAATGAACGTGGCAGTGAAAAAAATGTAGTAGAATACTTGCGGTCAATAGTCTGTGAATGAAAGGTTTTCTATTTCAGCATTTCCAGCATTCATTTATGTACTACTGAACAAAACGGTGCGCCGCAACATAAAAACATTTCTTCCTTTTGCGGTGGGTGCATTCACTCAATTTATGTTACTTTTGTTCGATATACAAAGGATACCATCAAGATATGTCATTCTATTTCATACTCCAACTGCTTCAGAGTGCGACAATGAAAGTAAAAGAAGGTGCCGTGGGCCCGGCTACGATCTCTCTACGCACTCTCTAGGGCACGCAATCTCTTCGATGCCATCATTACTGTCTCGATGTGTTGTATTTTCACGTTAACTTTAATGTATGTATATAGAAAAATTACTAGAATATATTTTAAAGAACGAAATTCATTTGTATATATGATCTAAAAGTTCTTTGTGCACTTTTTACACCAATTCTTTATATCTAATTAAATAAAGAAACTAGAGACATCGATCAAATCAAAGGCAGAAAGACGACCACTCGATCAAGACGAAATGACTTGCCACCTTCCAAAAGCAATGCTCCGGATTGGCAATGCTCTCGTTCATTTCCAAGGAACACGGAAAAGGTAAATTACATACACGCGTTTAATGGACTTAAACTGCAAATCTTCATATCAATCCACAAAAGGTATACTTTGTTGTACCAAAAGTCTGCACTTGTACATAACAGCGAGTGGCATTTTTTTAGGCAAATTAAAAAAAGCAATTTCTGAATTGCGAAATAACAAAAATTCATTGCGTGCGAAACTGCTAGAAAACTCTCATTTATAAAGGCATAAGTGCCTCGCATTAATGGAAGATGAAGTAAATCTTCATTCCGATCGAAATGACTGCCGCAGTCATCGTCACCGGCACAGAACCGTACAGGATGATGTTTGCCTAGAAAACAAATGTATTAGAAGGAAATATAATTTTAATTCTTAGATTAACCACATGGGAAAAACTTGCAGGCAGGAGAGCCCTCAGTGCTCTTCTTTGATAATGAAAGAAAAATGACAAACTGCTATAGTGTCATTAGAAAAAGTTGGTTTAGTATATACATTCAAATGTCTTGAAAAAACACATTTCTTTTGAATCCAAATTAATTAAAGAAATTGGTTTTGATATATGTATGCTAGATTAATAAAAAAAATCTTTAAAAAATGAATATGTTTTAAACAGAATAAAAATTTTCTAAACAAGCAGATGGACGTTTCGAGATACAAGTCGTACCATCAAAGGTGTAATCTCGACGAATGAAGACTTCAGTGGCGGTTCTTCACGAGGAGTCGTCGAGCTGTAGCAAGAAGCGTTCATCCCTTTTCACGTCATTTAAGAGCATATATGTAACTCAATAAATTAATATACAGTGTGACTGTGGACCTTTTTTGATACTCCAAGTACGAAAACCCCTTTTCGTGAGAGAATGCAGCTGGTTAGCAATGAAAACATAAAAAATTCCAAAAGGCAACGCGAAGTTTTCTCTTCACTTGGAAGTTGTGTGTGTCGCTTCCTGGGTTGTTTCTTGGGTAGCTTCTTCGGTAGCTTCTTGAGTAGCTTCTTGGGAAGTAGATATCATCGCTGAGTTCGCTGGAGACGTCGATACCTTCTGGACCGGGATATGACTGAAATATATTCATAAATGCAAAGATAAATAAGACGCTAAGCTTGTCACAAAGATCGAAGCCACGCATGCTTAACCATTTATATCCAATTATAATTTTTTTCCAGATTTTATTTTAATTTTAAAAATTTCTTTTAATCTTTTTGTACTTAAAACCGCCTGTTGTGCGAGAGATGATAATAATGTTGCTTATGTTAGAAGCGATGATTGTAAAATAAACAATGATTGTATATAAACAATGATTGTTTTTGCAGTTACGCTATTTCCCAGGTAATACTCTACTCGTATGCAGCATACGAGTAGAGTATTACCTGGGAAATAGCGTAACTAAGAACTAAGGCAGCGCAGATGGCAGGAAGAACGCTGGTCATCATCTAAGGATTTTTTATTTATTTATTTATTTAAACTTAAATATAAATATAAAAATATTCAGTCTCTTCATCCGATGATGTCGTCCTAGTTTCAAGAAATCCCAGTATCCAGTAATATTGAGTAATTAGTAGACATTAACGATGTAGAGAGAGCTGACGGAGATGACAGTGAGAAAGTGGCAGAGAAGGCAGAGAGACGACCACTCGATCCAGACGAGATGACTTGCCTGCCTTCAAACAGCTCGGTTTTATAGTGTGCCAGGGTTGCACTTGGATGCCGAACTTGTACTTCACGCGTGCAGTTCCAAAGAGCACAGAAAGGACAAAGAAGAATATAGGACTTGGTAATTTATAACATCAACGTTTATTGAAATGCTCGACTTACGGCTCGGTAGTTGCCGTTTTCTTTTTCACTAGATTGTCGCTGACGAAGGAAGAAGCGAGATTGGCGAAGAACAGAAACGACTGACGACTCGTCTCTTCTCGCTTTCACTCTCCCTTCGGCACCGATTCCTCGAGAGGCCGCTGATAATAACGCAGTTCAATCAACAACACTAGAAGCCTGATCCCCTTTCGAAATATATTACATTAATAACTCATGCTAATAACTGTTTTGCCTTGTTTTCTTGCATTCACGGCTTAATTTTCGCTATGATTATTTTTAGAAATATAAATGAAAATAAACTTTTTTTTTCTTATTAATCGATTAATATGCATATGTAAATTAAATTAACTATAAATATATGAGTTCTTTCCGAATATTAGTTCGCAATCGTTCGATATCCATTGGATCCTTTCGCTTTTTGTTGCTCGCTTTCGCCGTCATCGATATTGTTAACTCAGTGATTAACGCCTTTGCTGTGCCGGTAATCAATATCCATTTTCCTTTTTTGTTTGGCAAAATTGTATAATTGCCTGAATATGCCTATTAAAGTCGTTTTCATTCCTAAAAAGAAGAATAATGAGAACACCATCTTCCAGTACGTCCACATGACGTCACGTGGTTTCATCTTTTTTCTCGGTCACAGTCGAGAGATCACTTACACCAAGAACATTGTCATCTGCCTTGTCTTTGCCTTTTTCTTCTATCAGCCTTATAGTTTGCTTGCCTTGCACTTTGTCTACCGCTACAAAGCAGTTTGCAGGCAGGAAGTTTGTTGCTGCTAACATTCTACGCGTATCATCGAAAACAACTAGAGAATATTAAGAGATATGGAGAGAATGAGGCTACGATAACTTTAGTCAAAGTTGGCTGAGCTTTATCGACAAGTCAAAGACGGCGACAGTCGGCGCGCTATGTGTCGCCATGGTTTTTGGACATACAAGTTGCTGTTCTGCGCTCGCCGTTGCCTACTTTCCAAATGACGTCACTACTCATGTAACACAACGACAAAAACAATTGCAGTGAAACTTATCTAGAATTTTAGGAATTTTCGTCTGACCTCTCCATTTTCTACGGAATAAGCCTACACGAAATCTTCTACCTTGGCATCGTTTTTCATGTCTATTTTCATGTCTTCATTTACCATTAAATGATGAGCTTGTTTCTTTGAATGCAACACTTTTAATTAATTGTGTTTCCAGGTGGAGGGCAAGCACGGCAGCGTCCGCGAGTGGCAATGGATGACGCTACTTGTTTTATTCGTTATATGGCTCTTCCTCGGTTGCACCGTAGCCGTAATTATCTTCTGCACCCTGCGAATCTATTGTACATAGCAATTCAAGCAACTTTTCAATGTCTTCAAAGACCAGATGCAACTCTTTATTGCGCTCATAATTCAGGCAATTCGTCGATACCTTCAACAATCAATATTTTTTGATATGTTTATTTTATTTTAATAAAAAAAAATTTATCTGCTTTGTAACATAACTTGAATTTTAAACTCCATTTCTCTTGTCCAGACTCTCACTCCTTTATTAGCGACTTTCATTCCAATGGCGGTGATCATTCATTGGTTGGTGTCTTAAAAGAAAAAAAAAGAAACTTAACCGTAATCTTTTTGAATTTTCCTGAAGATTGAAACTGAGTCTCTATTAATCACATGCTTTCTCGCACTTGTGTCAGGCAAAAATGAGGAAATTCAAGATTGAGTTCAAGGCTTCTTTTATAGAAAAGTTGCAGTTAGATATTGAGATCAATCTATGAATGTATTTATTCAGAGAAACAAAAACATTTAGACAACAAATTATTGCAGGGATAAATGTGGGCATCATTGGCGGAGCAATGTATTTATTCAGAGAAACAAAAACATTTAGACAACAAATTATTGCAGGGATAAATGTGGGCATCATTGGCGGAGCTATCTTCTTGCCACTTGCGATTTTTCTCGTTGTAGATCCAATTTTTATGATTTCCTTTGTTCACTGCTATCGTCGATTGGTGAGTTTGAGTTATTTTCCATTTCTTAAAGGAGGGCGAGCAACAACGAATTATGTTGGATTTTAAATTGTCGTGGCCCTACGCACTTTACGCAGCGGGTTTGTGAAACTTGCGAAATAGCACGCGAGAATGAGAGGTCCTACTCAAAGTGAGTAAACTATGCAATGCACGAAATATCTTTCTCTGGTCGTCCTCCTTTAAAAAATTTCACTCACATTAAATTAATAGTTTAATTGTGATTTTGTTAAGGTTTTAAAATTTTTCTCACATATCTTCAACTGTTGTGCGGCAAAAGTCGATCCGTTGGTGATTTTTTCTATCACGGAAGTTATTTAGTTTACAAGTATCCTTTGAAAAGAACGTATGCAGTATGTGGGAACAACTGTCTGAATTTTACATTGTAGTTCCATCCACAAGTGTGTGTACGTTAAAATTGTTTCTTGTTATTCAACTTTTATTTCAATGAGCTCTTCCTTGCTTTCTCACGGAAATGTGTTGTATGTTGAGCCGCTTGATTACTTCCTCGTTTCGTTACCACTGAGACATAGTGCATCCAAAGTTCTCATGGTCAGCACGTCTTGTCTTTCTACTCATAGTATTCCACCCACATGCCTTAACGAATATAAACGCGGCGATTTGATCTGAATCAATACAATACATACATTGTAAAGGTTTCCTTGGCAAGCAAACAATATTACAGCGTTTTTCAAAGACTCCCGACCTTCGACTTTTAGCTAATGGTAAGAGGCCGGATTTTGACGCCTCTCAGATCACACAACATATGATTTTGTGATTGGCCACAATATAGCTAGGAAGAGACATTTTGATAATACACATATTTCACGACAACGTTGAAAATAATATTCACATAGTCAATGTGAAAGTCTGACAATGTGACTATTATCGTGATAATAATAAATAATTTTCTTATGTTCTGAAAGGTTCGAACACGATGTCCTTAAACAAAAGCGAGTCAGATCAAGAAAAAAACAGATTGCATACTTGCATTGATCCATGTAAATAGTACAATTCGGGAATGATAGTGCATATTCCTAAAAAACAAGGTTTGACATACAATGTACATATATGCATGAGTTTTCACCTATGTGCAAGATTTATCACATTTGAAACAAAAATCATGTGATGAGTGGCCGTTTCATTTTCTACTCTCCAGACATTGTCTTGCCAGACTGAATAATAATGAGAAAGAGCAGAGAAAGGAGGGAGAAGAATAGAGAGAAAATAAGAAAGGGGGGAGGAGAGAAAGGTAAGAGAAGAGAAAAGACAGGGAAGAGAAAGCGGGAGAAGAGAAAGAGGGAGAAAAGAAAAAAAGCTACTTTCCAATTACCAGCTATGTGCAATTTAACAGAGCAGAAACGAGAAACCTTCATATAAGTTGCTTGTTTAATTGCTGGATTCAAATTTACTGGAATAATTTAGTTATTTGGGCATTTTATTGATACTCTCAAACAAGCATATCCCTCAAAGGCATACCCCTCAGAGATGACAAAGGCAACAAGTGCTGCTTCGTAGTAAAAAAATATTTATTTATTTGAATACCAACTCGTTAGTTTGCGAAACAAAAGTCTCTTTCTGTATAAATTGATTTATAAATAGAGAATGATGAATGCGATCATAGCACGGGAGTGAGAAAGGACAGCTCAGACTCAAGAGATATATTTGCATTTGGTCCCGCTGAGGTGGCGACCTCAAGTGGCGACCTCTCTTTTTCTCGGACGCGACAGTCGAAGGAGATCGTTGATGTTGTCGAGCTGATGAGTTGACTTTCAAACAAATTTAACTGTTGTCTGTTCATTTACGCGAGAACCTAGTCGGGAAGGAAGCAATTACCTTGCTACCGATCATGAATGCGTTTTTTTTAAATACCATATGTGCGGGCAGCCGACGAAGATAAAGGCTGCAAAGCGCCGCCACGCACGGAAAAGCGAAGAGAAAGGCGGATTTGGGAAGAGGGTCCTGAAAAAAAACGAATTTTTTCCCAATAGAATTCGGCAAAGTCTCTGGAAAAGAGAGTGGCTGCTTTGAATTGAGTCACAAAGAATAAACGAAGAAACATTATCGAAAAGCACCATGTTCCTGAAAACGGTCCTAGCAGCTGTCGCAGTGAGGACTGAGAAAGACATCACCATCGTGAACATGGGTGCGCTGCAAATCGGAATTAATTTTTTTTATATCTATATGTAAGTATTTAAATAGTTTACGCTATTATTTATTGAATTAATTTTTTTCTACACAAATTTCGATGTACCGCATGACAATCGGCGTGATCCGCATAAGAATTGCGCCAGCAAACGCAACGCCGCTGTTGCCAATGGCCATGATCGCAACGATCAGCAAGGCGGACAGGAAGAAATCTGAAGGAGTATATGGTTTATGTTATTTTATAATTTCTTTTTAATACATGAATATATATTGTATAGTATCATTATAGTAAGAATAATTATTTAAAAAAATCTTTAAAGGAGGTATCCGGGGAATAATTAACCAATGTTTTGTTCTATGTGTAAAACATATTTTCAGAAAGTTTGAGCGATTTTCTTTAATTACATTCTGAGTAAGAGTAGCGTGAAAACTGGCGGGTAGAGAATTAGCTACGGTAGGTCAGAGCCGCCCTCCTATCTCACATGCTCTCTCGACCGAGCGACAGGCAACTTTATGAGCGCGCGCATTCAAAGTGCTTCTTTAGCGCTACTGTATAATTATTCGCCGGATACTTCCTTTAATAGTCAATTTCATGTTCCAATTCGAGGCAACTGCCGTTACGATGCACGAGTGTTGCTGCTGGAAGAAGCTCGCGCTGAAGGCTGACATCAGGCCGAGCATGCCGAGCGAACTGGCGAGGGGCAGAAAGATGCGGTGGCCGGCACTGGAAGACATGGGTATATGCCGGCATGCTATATGAGTTGTAGATCGACTCTTATTTTCTTTTGCCAGTTTAATCCGCAAGATAGTAGATTGCCAACTATGCTTGTTAACAAAATTGAACAAACCAAGCAAGCTGGATGGAATAAACAATCGGAATCGTCAGAATTGCTCCAATGCACCTGAGCAAACGGCGCTGAAAAAAGACGATATTATAAAAAGGATGTAAAGAGGCACGAAACCATTCACCGAAGAAATAAAAATTACAAAATAAGCGGGTTCCTTTTAAGCAACATCCTTGTTATCAATGTTTTCCTATCTCTCCCTCTTTTCTCTCTCTCCCCGCCTCTAACCTCAGGATATTCAAGCGGTGAGAACACAAATTGTGCTGTTGACGTCGTCATGTAGCTCGCCAGACTCAAAATATATTATTTTTAAATTTAACTTGACTCTTTACCAGCAACGAATATTATTTCGTTAAAAGAAGGATAATGTTTTCCCCTTTTTTCACTTATTTATAAATAAATAAAGAATTCCACCGAGCAAAAGGCTACAAACAATCCAAGAATGGCGACCGCGATGAACAAGAATGAACGGCTTGACAACATCTAAATATCAATGCACGGATTAACAGCAGCAAAATATATCTATAAACAGTTCTTTATTAGCCTTTCAAAACAAAAAAAAAACTCGTTTTAAAACATTAAGCTTCTTAGGTATGTGAAAAATGTTATGGAAATCTCAAGCTTCGGAGATAGTATGACGAAATGTAGATTTCACACATCACACATCACACCCCTTGCGCACGTATTGCCACAAGTTATGTTCGTAGTCGTTGTCGCGGCACTGAAGATCGTCCGCAATCCGTTGCGCTTTCTGCATCGAGCATTCTGTAAAGAAACATAGTGCAGAGTCGCATTATGTATGTTATTGTAGAATATCTTTACGAAAATGACGTTCGGTGAAATTGTAATAAAAAAACAATAATAAACAACTGTTAAATACATTAGCATATCACTCGAATGCAAGAATTCTTTTTAAGCATGATCATTTTTTCATTATTTATTTTAAAATAAGTCTTTTTTTAATGAAGAAGCGTACCCTGATTGGGCAGACTTTGCATGAAGAAGTCCATGAGTGCAACGTGATTCTGCTGAATAAGCATCGCAGAGGGCGAGTTGGGCGCGCGGCTACATTGAAAAAATATAAATAAAGGCACTTCAAATATTTGAAATTTCTCAAATATCGACTTTTAGTAGAGCTGAAACCACTTGGAAAAAATTAGAAATCTCAAAATCTAAAAAAAAAAATCCTGCGAAATTCCTCTCCTTTCTACGTTTTCACTAGAAGAAAAAAAAAGATTTTTTAAACACATTAACATTGCTAGCAGCGCCGAGATGAGAGCGAGCGAAGCCGCGATGCAGTCAAGAGCCAACCTAAGTAATATATAATGCGTATGTACATATATAATGTGTGTGTTAATTAAGATTAAACTTCAAATGATTAACTATCTAACCAGCCGACGTATCTTTCAATCAGGAAGACTGGCAGAAAACCCATCGCGGCGAGTTGTAACGCCAAAACATGGATGCTATAAAGCGGCTCAATTGCATGAGCTGGCGATGGCAAAAGATAGATTTAGTTTTTTGTAGTCATGCATTTTTTGTTTGTTTGTCTATTTGTTCATTTACCATTAAGTATTAAGAGAGCCAATCTGAGAGACTCGACCATGCCCCCATTGTAAGAGGACAGGGAACAAAAGTACCCTTTGATCCTAATTTCCTTAATATAGCGTGTGTAGGACCTAAATGGCTTCCCAAAACCGTTTTCAGAAAAAAATTTTTCTCAAGTATGTCTACAGTATACCCTGATATACCAAAAATATGATTTATAACAAAAGATCGTATGCATGGAATTCCATTAAAAGGGGTTCATCTTGTATAAAATTTCATCCTCTTTCTTATGATGTATGTTTAGACAGGCGAAAATGTTATTAAAGTAGTTTTTTAAGCCTTCTAATTGTACAGACGAAATTTCCCATATAAAACGAAAATTTACAATAAAAGTATGTATGTAACATTTGAAGATAGATGATATGCTAACGATTTTGTAATATTAACATTGAGCGCAGTTATGGTTCGATGAATGCGCTTGCACGGTGCCTCGGAGGCCGAAAATGCGCCATTTTGGCCGACTCGCGCGCATTTATAACGTGCTACCCTAAAAAGTGGTCGGACTTCCACTTTAGCAATAATTGTTGTAGAGGTAAGAAATTACGCTCTTTCACGTGGTGTACTCCGTTTTTTAACATGGGGGGGTCCCGATGCCCGAAATGGACCCCTCAAAACACATTTTCGCCAAAATGACCCCTATAATGAAGATTTTAGAAAACAGTTACTGAAGCCGTTTTATGCCGCATCAGACAAGGAATCGAACAAATGTTTCAAAATTGAGATTGGTCTCCATTTAACGGAGTTACGTTCATTTGAATATTTTTGGTATATCAGGGTATACTGTAGACATACTTGAGAAAAATTTTTTTCTGAAAACGCTTTAGGGAAGCCATTTATGTTCTACACACGCTATATTAAGACAGCCTCTCCGTAAGACTCGAGCACGGCATTATTGGGTGCTGCACTGGGGAATTTTTTTCGATTTCGCTTATGAAAATTGGCTCATCTATGCAACTCGACGTCCTCTACAACATACCGTACATTTTAATTTTTTTCAGAAACATTACGTTCGGGAAACGGTACAGTACCCTTCAAAATATGATGAACCATAACTCGGCTAATTTTCCGAATTTGAAGAAATCAAAGATACCGTTCGATAGCCCTTTGGACACTCTTCAAATTGATCATACGTAACATTTTCTAAAAAATCAATTTTGAATCAAAACACGGCCCTTAACATTTTTTTGACCACTTTTTGGCAAATTTTTGTTCATTTTTGGAAAGAGTACCCTGCAGTTTTTTGATATGTTGTAGCGTGTGAAATTTGCTACAAGAATTCGTTTCAGTCAATAACATAGCGGTAGGCACACCTTGCGAAAAATAGGCGCGAGTCGGTCAAAATGGCGCATTTTCGGTCGCCGAGGCACAGTGCAAGCGCATTCATTGGTCCATAACTACGCTCAATCTTAATCTTTCAAAATCGTAAGTATATCATCTTAGAGCTCTCATGGAGATCTTCAAATGCAAACTTTTATTGAAAAGTTTGGATTTATATGGGAAATTTCGTTTTGTATGATAAGAAGGCTTAAAAAACTACTTCAGAAACATTTCCACATGCCCAAACATACATCGAAAGAAAGAGGATGAAATTTGGTACAAGATGAACTCCTTTAAATGAAATTAAATGCGTACAATCTGTTGTTAAAAGCCATACGATTAGGGCCAGTAGCGTCACTGTCATTTCTCCCAAGTATTCATAGTTTAGTTTATTCGAATTAGAATATTCCAATCCTTTTTTTTCTACACCTTTTCCATAAGGCCTTGTTATCCTACTCTTTTGGCAGCGTAGTTATGGACCAATGAATGCGCTTGCACTGTGCCTCGGCGACCGAAAATGCGCCATTTTGACCGATTCGCGCCTATTTTTCGCAAGGTGTGCCTACCGCTATGTTATTGACTGAAACGAATTCTTGTAGCACATTTCACGCGCTACAACATATCAAAAAACTGCAGGGTACTCTTTCCAAAAATGAACAAAAATTTGCCAAAAAGTGGTCAAAAAAATGTTAAGGGCCGTGTTTTGATTCAAAATTGATTTTTTAGAAAATGTTACGTATGATCAATTTGAAGAGTGTCCAAAGGGCTATCGAACGGTATCTTTGATTTCTTCAAATTCGGAAAATTAGCCGAGTTATGGTTCATCATATTTTGAAGGGTACTGTACCGTTTCCCGAACGTAATTTTTCTGAAAAAAATTAAAATGTACGGTATGTTGTAGAGGACGTCGAGTTGCATAGGTGAGCCAATTTTCATAAGCGAAATCGAAAAAAATTCCCCAGGGCAGGTCGTGCTCAAAGGCTACAGACATGCTGTCTTAAGGAAATTAATTGTAAAGGGTACTTTTGTTCCCTGTCCCGTGATGGTCGAGTCTCTCAGACAGGCTCTCTTAAACTTTTGCTTTTTCCTATGCAATAGAAACGGTAAATTGGATGTGAGGAAACTGTATCCATCTCATAAATGCGGGTAGCCATGAAGGAGCCAAACCTCATCGTCGACGGCAACAGCTCGCAAAGCAACGTACAGCACATGACCAGCTCGGCCTAGAAGAAAGGTGGAACATGACTCAACTTTTTTTTACTTATGTAGTATCTAATATTGCAATTAGAAATGACAATTAATAACCAGATATGGTGAACTTGATTTAAAAAAAAAGTTCAATCAAAGTATGCGTGTCAATTTCCCAGTTAAAAATTTAAGCGATGCCCTGCTTTTTGAGGGAATTTTCTTCGTTCAATAGCGCGAAAATAATCCTCGATTTAGCTTCCAGGTCGGGGGCTTATAATCCGAGAAACACGACACCCCTCAAAAGATCAAGTCGATTAAATTCATGGAAGTTCCGAATCCAAAGCCGAGAATCAAAGAAAGAAATTTATATTGCTTTATTCGACTTCTTTTTCCGAGCGGTGGCTATTGGCGCAACGAGCAATCCAGTAGGCCCTGATCTCTCGTTTCGTAAATGTTGGCGAAAAACGAGAAATTGGAGGCATTAGCGTCCATATCTGGGCCACCAGGGATCGAAGAGAGATTCTCTTTTTAACGACTCCTCGCAATGTGAGGTCTGCGGTGCAAAACGTTACGTTATATGGGAATGTCTAAAAAAAAACTCGTAGAAGTCAGTACGATATTCCCACATCCAAATATAAATAGCGTCAGTTGCTCGGGATTTAGGAAGGTTAATCTTGAAGAGGAGGAAGAAGAAGAAGCCGCGGACAAACTAACCAAAGTGCACGCCATTTCCAGTTCGATACACATTATCTTCCAGTAGAACTGAGCATTTGGAAAGAATAGCTTGAGAACGATCAGAGCGCCTCTCAGCAAAAGAACGAATTGAATGGTGTGTTTGCGATTCCTGGGCAAGAATAAGTTAGTTGCTGCTCATAAACATTCAGTTCACAGGCTGTCTAGATAAAATGGACGAACTAATACATACATACATACATACATATATATATATATATACAGTACGGCTCAGCGGCCAGGGGTCTCGGCTATAGCGGCTATAGCGGCCGCGTGCCAAAGAGGCCAAGCGAAATTAAGCCATTTAAGATTTTTATTTTCAGAATTCGTTGTTATTTTTGTGTTCAGGGTAACTTGCTGCTTCGATTAAGCTCAAAAACTTTATAAAGTGAAGCATATTAGCGAAAATAGAAAATCTTGTAAAATTACTGGTGCAGTAACACCTCAATTCGTAGTGTGTGCGTGTGCCATCGTTTCAGTGAAATTTATTAAGGCGGTTGCATGAACAACATTACTTTAACTTACATTTACAGACTTCCTTTAGTATCCTTTTGTCTTATCAATTGACTTTTTAACGCATCAAGTGATAAAGGTTGCCAAAAAAACCTTGCAAAAAACTGCAAAAATGTAGCTCAAAAGAGGAACCGAACACATGCACTTCTCCCAATGTGCAGAGAAGCATGCCAATGCTCTATCCAGACTCGTTCTTACTCTAAACAATTTTAGTAAGCATCTTGACGCTATTTTTAGGTACTGTCTACTTGACAGTACAACCAAAAAAATTCCATGGCATCCGCAGTGTTCTTTTCTCACGATCGCTCTGCACAGAGCATTTGGTGAGCCGCTTAGCTGACATAGACTAGCATACACTCTCAAAACGCCGGCCACAATAGGGTGCGCGCCTTGCTGAACAGTTTCTTCTTTTCGATTCCATCACGGTCAGGGCGACCGCGGCGAAGCTCTGTCAAAAAATGTTTATAAATGGCGCGAAAATTTAATATTTTTGAATTTGGTTGGGTATTCACCTGAAATAATTCTGATAAGCCTGTTTGGATCTGAATTCTGCTTATGCTTTCGAATGAAATGTACTGGGTGTGGCAGACAAGATTTCCGTTGTGATGAATACAATGGCAAAAGTACGAAGTCCACCCAGCCATGATGCAAAAGCATCATGGCTGGGTGGTTGTGTTACACACAATCGACATAACTGGCAGTGGTTCGGTTCCGTCACGTAGCAAAATGTTTTGCCCATTTTAGTTTGGGGAAACTTCTTTTGATTTCCTTTAGCTTTTTCTTGGAAAGCCTCATGATAGAAATATTTCAGCAGGTCACCCAATCGAATTCAAACATCTTATATTTTCGAGCCAATCTAAATATTTTTGGTAGTGCTCATCCGCGGTCCCAAGATGTGATCCAAATGCTCTGTGAAAAGCGATCGTGAGAAAAGAACACTGCGGATGCCATGGAATTTTTGTGGCTGGACTGTCAAGTAGGCAGTACCTAAAAATAGCGTCAGGATGCTTACTAAAATTGTTTAGAGTAAGAACGAGTCTGGATGGAGCATTGGCATGCTTCTCTGCACATTGGGAGAAGTGCTTGTGTTCGGTCCCTCTTTGGAGCTACATTTTTGCAGTTTTTTTGCTAGGTTTTTTTGGCAACCTTTATCACTTGATGCGTTAAAAAGTCAATTGATAAGACAAAAGGATACTAAAAGGAAGTCTGTAAATGTAAGTTAAAGTAATGCTGTTCATGCAACTGCCTTAATAAATTTCACTGAAACGATGGCACACGCACACACTACGAATTGAGGTGTTACTGCACCAGTAATTTTACAAGATTTTCTATTTTCGCTAATATGCATCACTTTATAAAGTTTTTGAGCTTAATCGAAGCAGCAAGTTACCCTGAACACAAAAATAACAACGAATTCTGAAAATAAAAATCTTAAATGGCTTAATTTCGCTTGGCCTCTTTGGCACGCGGCCGCTATAGCCGCTATAGCCGAGACCCCTGGCCGCTGAGCCGTACTGTATATATATATATATATATATATATATATATATATATATGTGTGTATATGTATATGTATATATTACATATAACCTGTACGAAATGATGGTCGGAATCAGAAGGAGCGCATTGCAAATCAGCGTAATCAGACCGGTAATTTTTTTGTCGCCGGCACTCTAAACATGGATAAAGAGATAAGAATTCAACAACAACAAAAATGTAGGTATGAAACTTAAAATATGCGTTTTCGCAAAAAACAGTTTATTAATAGCTTTGTAATGCATAAAGCCGTTTTAGGGCCATGCAGAATTTATATGACTTTTAAATATATATATAAAAAACTTTGTCCCTAACCCAGTCCAACAAGTTCTTCGGGATCCGAGCTTTCTCCGAGCTGCAGTTGCAAGTGGTGTCCACGTCAACAGAATCCTCCTCAAATATTGATTGCTTTGGTAAATGATTATATTTGCAACTTTAAATTATTTGCTTCCTTTTCTTATACGTCATTGAACTAGTACTTAGATTTCGTGTTCAATTATATTTATTTTTATAGCTTTTTTAATGAACCTGTGACAACTGCATGAGATGGATCCTGGCGGTTCCGAACGTGGTAACCATGGAGATCACGAGGTAGATCAAAATTTTCCAGCGGTAGTGCGCCCACCAACTGGGCTTGCCTCGAAGAGCATTTGTCAAATAATGCTCTCATTCATTCGCGACTTTTTGCCTGACACAATGACAAGCGAGCATGTATGTGATTTTGAGAACCGAGACAAAAAATAATCAGGAAAATTCAAATAGGTAACGGTTGAGTTGCTGCTTTTATATTTTTAAATTCTACTGATAAAGAGCTAAGCGTTGGTATGTAGTCGATTTCTTCCGGAAGCTTCCATGCTCCTTCCGTTTTAACTACTCAAGTTTGAGTTATTCAAACGGTAAACTACGAACATTCCCACTTTCGCGCCTAACCATACGTATGTATGACCAGGGGTGGCCGGGAGCCGAAAATATCCGGCCCCTGCCCCGGCCCCGGCCCCCGTGGTCGGTCCCGGCAGCCGGGGTCGGCCCCGAAGTAGGCCCCGGCCCCAAATTTTGAAATTTTTCTAAAACATTCCAAAACTGAGAAAATTCGTACATCTGTAACGCATACGAAATAAATCGGGGCACTTTTCATCATAAATTGGCTCATGCTGCTCAACTGGGGGTGAACTTCACTCAATTATCCACGGCCCCGGCCCCCAAGGTCGGCCCTGGCCCCCGAGGTCGGCCCCGGCCCCCAGGGTCGGCCCCGGCCCCGGGGGCCGGGGCCTGGGGCCGGGGCCGGCCACCCCTGTGTATGACATTCACTTTCTCGAAAATTCCCGAAGAGGCCTAATTCTGCTTTCATGCTCCCAGAATATTCCAGATCAGTCCCTTGAATTCTTCAGAATTCAAGGGACACCCTGAATACGCTGACTCTTGCCCCGGGCAGTGGATTGGTCCCGAATTTGGTTTCATTCCTTTCATATCACCAAGGATATTCCAGATGAGTCCGAAAGGAGCCGACATCTAACGCGGATCTGGATTTTAACAGAACATTCCTAAAAATTCCAGCTTCAGCCCGGACCTGGAATTTCCCAGAACATTCCGGAAAGGACGAGCTCTGCCCTTGGGAGCATTCCAAACGATTTCGGAAGGAGTTGTATTCAGTTCGCGGCCCGTAAAACATTCAGAAGACTCAAATGGGGCCGCCTGTTGCTCCGAGCCCTATAAGATCCCCCAATATCCCACAAGGGGCCGATTTTGTCCATTCACCCTGGGATGATTCCGGGGGAGGGGCAGAATCCGTTCCTGGCTCTTAGAATATTACACGATAATCTGAAAGGGACCTACATTTGGGCCTGGGAACATTCCCGCTACATTCATTGTCTGTAAAGGACCGAGCCCTTTCCAAAGGCATTGAATTTTTCAGAACATCCCGGAGGGTCCTAGAACACTCCAGAAGTTCCTGAAGAAACCGTCTTCTGACCGAAAGCCTGGGAAAATTTCAGAAGATGAAAGAGGGATAAAGTCCTGCCCTAAGATATTGAATAAATATCATTCTGACGTCTTCTAGAAAATTTCAGAAGATTTCGAAAGGGTCAACTTCTGGCCCCGGGATTCGCCGTTCTCGGCTCTTGGAACATTTTCGAATAATCCAGAAGCTCAGATTAATAACATGTAGTAATGATTAATAATCATTATCCACAAACATATATATTCTTGTTGCAAAACACACTCGCACAGTAACGAAAGACGGAGTCAAGAGTTGCAACTTTCTGCTACTCCAGACCATCTGGCAATATTGTGGCGTCATCCGACATCTGAAGGTGAAAAGGAAGTAAATAACCGTTAGTCCACACGGAGATTAAACTACAACTAATGTTGTTTATCTACATAATTAATTTGCTGAAGTAATTTGATCACATATTTAAAAGTTTCTTCCTTTTTCTCTAGTTTGTTTCCATCTGCACTAATAAACGTTTAAAAAGCTACCCTTGTTATAGATGACAATAAAAGTAAATGTCTTGGTTAGAAAAAGTAAATGAACTAACCACCGGCCAGCCGCTCTCCCGCCGCGTTTTGCTGCTAAATGCCGGGAAATCTCGTGCTCTAACCAAATGCTTACTTAAGATATTCTAATACATAAATTGTGTTTCGTAATATGCGAAACTTGCCTCTGCCGAGAACATCACTTTCTTCAACGGTCTTATTGTCTTTGTTATTAAACTTAATAGGAATAATAATAATTCATTACATATTGAATATCTGCTGCCACCACACCTGGTATTTAACATCGCGAAATCATTGAAAAATCCTTGTATATTTTGGTAGAGAGAGAGAGAGAGCGGGAGAATTGAACAGAGAGCAGCACTGCTTTTTCAAACGGCCGCCGCATTTACTGGCGCAATTCTTGTGCGGATCACCCCGATTGTCATGTGGTACGTCGAAATTTGTTCAGAAAAATATATATATATATAAAAAAAAATAATAGCATAAACTTGTTAAATACTCACATAGTATATGTATGTAGATATCAAAATTAATTAATTCTGTTTTGCAGCGCACCCATGTTCACGATGGTGATGTCTTTCTCAGTCGTCACTGCGACAGCCGCTAGGATGGTTTTCAGGAGCATGGTGCTTTTCGATAATGTTTCTTCGCTTATTCTTAGTGACTCAATTCAAATCAGAAACTACTTTTAAGAGTCTTTGCCTAATTATATTGGAAATGCATTGCACAATATCTTGATCAAAATCCGAGCAGGACGATAATGCAGTACATTGTGTAAGTGGAGGGAGCACATGCCCAGCCAGACAACATTTTCCCACTTGCTAATCTTCTATTTCGATATCTTCGAGCGTCTAATCGCGATGGACTTCAAAAAAGTGCCGTGGTCCTTTATTCATTTAAACTTGTAGGTAGAGAGAATATGACAGAGAGAGAGAGAGAAGAACCAGAATGACTAAATATAGAGAGAAAGTAGTGTGAAGTCAGAAAGGATGCGATAAATGAAGTTGTCTACATCTGGATGATGCTGAATCGTCGCACTTCCGCACCGGGTCCTTTCTCAGCCATAGCCTGAGTTATGAAAATGGATAGACCTTTCTTCTTCTCACCTCCATATAAGAATAGTTTACGTCAGTTAAATTCTTTAAAAATGTTAAATTCAAGTTTTATTTTTTTAAGCCACGGCATTTGAATATAACTCTTTTTTGCACCTCGAAAATTTGAACAGCTTGTCGCGACTGTTCAACTCCACTTACCATTTCGTCTTCGTGCGGCAGCGTCTTTTTGGCTCGGACCTGGCTCTTAATTCGATGAACAGCGTAGATACAAATGACGAAGAGACACATCGCGATCTCAACCACAGTGATGCCAGAAAGGCCGAGCCAGATGCCAGCTTGACCGCCGAGTTCGGAGAGAGCGTCGGAAATCTGTTTTTAAAATAACCAAATAAATAATTTAAAAACTAATTAATCATTCCTACCGTATACGAAGGCTTCTCCGTGTAAACCTTCTGCGCCAGCGTTCCAAAGTAGACGTTCACGATGAGTGCGTTCTTTTTGTACCTGAATATGTAATATTTGTTGGAATGACTAATACAAACTTCTTTTTATGTCTAATGAGTTGCGAACCATGCGACACATGCGTCGACTGAAGCAAAGTTGATGTTCCAAGGCTCGCAACTGCCGAGCTGGAATTTATGAATATTTTCACCACCGAAATATAATTAATGCAAGATCGTAGTTGCCGTGTTTACCCGGGGCTTAGGCACCCTTATTCTTACGGAAAAAGGAAGGTAAAATCAGAGTGCGATGGGATGCGGCAATTTGAAATCTGACATAATTTTACACGTGATCGCCCCCCTATAAGTATGTTTTGAAGTGTCCTATTCAAGTACAAAGAATAACAGAATAAATCAGCAATGCTGGCGATTGCTATCTAATGATCTGCATCTGTCAAAATATGGACGCATGTTGACAGTCATAATATCTATTGAACTCACGCCGGCAGTGCCTCTGCTCGCCAGAAGGTCTTGTCTGGTGGAAGCCTCTCGCTTTCGACGACCTATTGATTACTGGCAGCTGTTTCTTTTAGTATTTCAAAACATCTCAAACTCAATTCAATGATGAGTATCAACCAAACTCACGTTTTGCAATAATGTGCCTAATTGTATTCAATGTGTGCATAGAATGAAGCGAACCTGAAGAGCATCTTTGAAAGTACTTTAGATCACAGTTCTGAGTTCACGTTTTGTTTTTAATCTGCAGATGACTTCCTTCGCCAACACAGAAAACTTCTGGTTCCGGGTAGTGGTCAAGCCGATATTGGTAGTCGTTGTAACACTGAATGAATGTTGTGATGTAAGTAAAATCAAAATACTCATCATTGTCATCCGTATTAAATTCCCTATTATTTATTTATTAGGCCACAAAAATAAATAATTGAGAAATAAGGCCAACTTATATTTACCGAATTAGAATTATGTGAAGATCTCCTACGCCGCAATGAAGGATTCAACAGACCATCGGTTGCAGCTGAAGAGAAACATTATCCTATTGAAGGATAGCCAAATGGAAAAAAAAGAATAGAAACTGCGATTAAATGCGTTTTTAAATATCATTGGCGAAAATAGAGACATGATTTGCATGAAGAGCAGCAAGCATTTTATGATTCTTTTCATGACAAACGGGTACGGGTACGGCAAATTCGAAAATACCTGGACAGGGAGGAAACCGTGAAAGCTTGCAGTTTGACACTGCATCTGCGCAAAAATCTGTATAAACCAGCGCTCCGGAGCTGTCAACGCAGAAGCAGTGCATGTTGCCGTACAGGGCATAGTTAATGGTGGCCCGGTGCGCGCAGGACCCAGTCTAAGGAATCGTCAAAGTCTTCCTCTTTGGCTGTTAGAAGAATACGCTCCATGTTAGAAAAAATTGCTCTACATTCTTTTGCGAATTAAATATATTGACTGTAGTTGTGCTGAGCGTAGACGTCGTAGTGACTTCCGTTGAAGAGGTCGATATAGTTGAGGGCGAAGGTGAAGTATTAGTATCGGAAGTGCTTGAATCTGACGCCGAGGAAGTCTCGCGATTCGAAAGAGTGACAGTCGATGAAGGAATTGTCTCGACTATCGAGATTG
The DNA here is from genome assembly GCA_945643635.1 of Allodiplogaster sudhausi. Lineage (NCBI taxonomy): Eukaryota > Metazoa > Nematoda > Chromadorea > Rhabditida > Diplogasteridae > Allodiplogaster > Allodiplogaster sudhausi. The sequence goes on along the minus strand of CALZFC010000041.1, from coordinate 3,547,942 downwards.
TAGAGATCGGCATTTTGCTCGTCACGGGAATGGAGACAGAAGATTGCACTGAAGCGTTCCGTATCAGAAGAAGAACTCGATATTGCGGAGGATTTAGCACTTTAGAAAGGGAATTTCAGTATAAGGATAAAAAGAAGTAGAAGGAGCTTCAGAAGCAGAACGAGGTGATGTCGATGTTGAAGTCTCGGAATTAGAGACTGTAGAAGAAGCTGTTTCCGACGAAGACTGAGGTGTCGTGGAATCAGGCTGAGTCGTCCTAGTTGTCCCTGCTGATGAAGACGTCCAGAATGGCTTCTGCTGCTCCTGAACGGTGGTCTGATAAAGAAGTCGAAGAAAATCAAGGAATCAATAGCCTATTCCGTGTTCTTGCAAGCTTCAATAAGTCTAAGCTATCTTTATGGTGGCAAGCAACCAACGATTCTTTTCTCACGCTCTTTCTGAGTGCCGGTGCCGACGGTGTATTTGAGGGAGGGATACCTGAGAGTATTATAACATAAAAAAAGAAGTCCTGATGACTTTCAAAAAATAAATACATATATTAGGTGAGAAATAATGAAAACTGTTACTCGGCGGTGGAGAGAGTGGGCAGAAAGGACACCGTGTGGCATGCTCGGGGGCAGGAGCACGCCAGTTCGGCTGCCTCGGAGCCGTTGCCAGGAGAATGTCGTTGTCGCCGCAAGGTTCGAATGCATTTCACTGGATGACTTTGTGAAACCCCAAAAGCTTCTTCTCTTTTTTAATTGATCCTGTTCAGATGAATATATTTCTGAATGTAATATTAATTTCAATCCTTTGCATATGAACACACAGTACCGCTAACGAGCATGGGGATACGGCTCGAGTGGCTCGAGCGCAACGAGCCAAGATTAATCATAAATTGTAAAAAAAATTATTCAACAGATATTGTCATCATTTCAATTTTCGCTCTCGCATCAGAAGAAGTTTAAAAAAAGTATAAAAATGCATTAAATTAACTGAGTTATCAATAAATCTAATTTTAATTTCGTGGCTCTTATTGTTAGCGGCTCGAACCACTCAGAGCCGTTCGAGCCGTTAAGAGCCTTTTAATTTTTCGAGATTTGTCACAGTTTGACAAATGTAAGGATGTTTCAGAACTCTTCAATGTTGGTCTCGTGCGAGGTACTGAAGATTTCACAGAACGAAGAAGATGCTCAGCTCACAATCATCAATTGTTTGACAGAGCATTATCGCGGTATTGTTGCCAAGAGGGATGCGAGGGTCGGCGCAGCCGCATCTGATTGGCACGCTTTACTTATTGTTAGATCTTACAACTACGCTTCCTCTCCATCGAGTAAATTTGTAAATTTCTCTTAATGCAGCTCAATGTGAAACTCTCTCAATACGTATATCCGAATGGTTGGGAAAGACCATTCCAACCGTTTGATAGTCTGCCGCTGCCTGCAGCTGTTCATGCAGCCCTGCTGCGTGTAGTTCATTCCCTATAAATTGTCCACTCACCATTATTCTTTTCCAGATTTGTTGAGCATATGGAAGACTATCATAGCCTTACTAGCTGCACTATTCCCTCTCCCTTACGAAAGTACTCTATCCTACTGCGCTATATAAACCATCCACCTGATTGTGAGTCATAAACAGACTGAGTCCTACCCGGCTATCTCTCCTTCTCCACATTTCCTGTGTTGAAATGCAAGCAATATAACTGAATGGTGTTTGAAAACTTCTAAAGGCTGTACTGAGTTCAGTTTTTCTTCAGAAGTTTTAACTGCATGAATACTTAACCGCGTAATAGTTGGAATCGGGTTCGAGGCCATCGACGCATCTCGTATAAGGAGTTCCCAATCGGATCTTCACTTCCTGTGAAATTATTAGTCGATGTTCACTTACTATCACAATCCATCATTGTTTTAATAATTATGTTGCTAAAGTATTAGTTTTTGCCGCACCTTTTCAATGACAATGGACGTTTGCTTTCCAACGGCAATGGGGATTTGCCGAGTGACTGTAGATGGATATCTCAAATTGAATCGGTTATTTGGCGTACTTTCTAATATATCGATACAAATCAATCTACCTTCTGTCATGAATCGCCATACGACAGTTCGCTGTTTCAGAAGTAGGCAAGAAGTCGTTTTTCAGCTTCATGGGGTCTTCTTGCTGAGTGGTGTCTTTTCTTTCTTTTCTCTTGTTTTGAGAACATATATGAGAATTAAAACGAGGGTTTTTAAACTAAAGACTTTCTCGTATACGGTATGACCATGCTAACCTTTACAGTGAGAAGCATTCTGAGTCCATATTTGATGCCTGGCCTGGAGATTGAAATGTTTGGCTGAAGCTGCAGGCAAGCGCCAAATTCAGCGTCCATGTGAATTGAAAACCAATTCCTGTGGTAGAGAGCGCAGATCAATACAGGTTACTCTGCGAAAAAAAAACGCTAACTTTTCGCACTGCTTGCCACCGAGAGTGCATTCTGTGACCAAGTCATCAAAGCTGTACATCGCGGGTATCTGAATTGTTTGGTCTTCGTGATTAAAATACAATTCTATTATCGTTTGGCGCACCTTTTCCTCTTCAGTCATGCTTGCGGCGAGTAGCATGACCATATCTTTCGTCACAAGTTGTCTTGTTCGTGGTTGCATCGCAGACTAGAGGCAGATTCAGTTACCAAGCTCATATTATCAAAGGAACGAGGCCACTTCAAATTAGTTCCAACGTACCAGTCCATAAGAGTCGTTCGTTTCCAAGCCAGTGCGAATCGCTCGATATGACTGGAGTAGTTCCGAAATGGCGCGAAACGACGGATTATTGTCGACTTTCGACAATTTGTACGGATTGGAGTTGCAAAAGGTTACGGTGGGAAATTCCTGTGACACGAGATGAATTCATCATGATAGACGTGAATCAACCTTACTTGCATAGCAAACTCGACCGTCGTTGTCATTTGAGAAGGAAAGGCGAGGTAGCGGACGACGGAGAGAGCAACGCTTATGGCAAAAGCAATGACACTGTCAAAGGGATTTCGTCATTCTCATCAAAGGCTATTTCAATGAAATTGAAGTGTTCGTTTGGTTAAATCTGCAATCTTTTCGCAACTTACAGCAAGATTGAAGCGATTCCCCAAAAGATTCGCTCCAGCTTAGTGTCGCAGCAGCAGAAGAACCGGATACATGCAACTGAGGACCAGCGAGAAAAGTCAAAGAATACGCTCAGAAGAGTTGCTTTTGCCATGAGCCTTTCCTAAAAATAAACAATAAGTTGAAAGAAGAAATAATAAGCTAAGCAGATGTGAATTCTCACAAGAGTCGGAGTCTGTTCCGCAGGCCAATGGCATTTAGGAAAGATGCTCCTTTTCCACCTTTTCTTTCGTCACTTTGCACTCTGGCGTTGTCAGGCAAATCTTTGTTTACGAAGCGTGGCATTTCATTGCTCCCCTTGTCGAGGCCAAATTCTCTCCAAAGCGAATGAATAAGCAATTAGGGTGGCTCCATTCTTGGAATTCGGATGGTTCGGAACAAAAGATATTCACTTTTCCATGACAACGACCTCAGAAAGGACGCATACCAGCGATGCTAGCAAAGTTTAGAGAGAGAGAAAAAAAGATGCCTTAAGTGCATTCGCGGATGAAGAAGCCACTTTTGAGTGAAATCCTTTATACAGATTTTACTAAAGCAGCATCAAGCTAAAAAAAAACACACAAGAAAAGCCATTAAGCTGCCTCTAATTTCAAAGAGAGGAGAATTCTGTGGGATTCTTATGATAGAGCATAGGCAAACTGTCATTATGATATTGATATGTGATTTGCCTGAAAATGTTTTCAACAGCGAGATATTCCATTTGGCCCATTTGGCCGCGGCCGCCATATCCGACATAGAATTGACCCCTCGCCGTTGAGCGGTACTGTATGTTCATACTTTTTAATCATTACTTGTTATTCGACTTTGATTTCAATGAGCTCTTCCTTGCTTTCTCACGGAAATATTTTGTAAGTTGAGCCGGTTAATTACATCCACGTTTTCTTACTACAGAACTATCTGCAGCCTAATTTCCATACCCTCTCATTGCTCAGCACTGCTGTCTATCTAATCATAGTATTTCAAACACATACATAAACTTATACAAACGAGGCAATTTTAACCTGAATTAATACAATACATTGTAAAGTTAGCTGTGTTCCCTGGCAAGGAAAAATAGTACGGCAGTTATTCGAAGACTCCCGTTCTTCGACTTTTCGCTAAGAGGCCAGATTTTGACGCTTCTCTGATCACCCAACATATAATATTGTTGTTGTCAACATGTGGCTAGGAAGAGACAATTAGAGATCAAGGATTTTGTTACTACAAAAATTTCACGACAACATTGAAAAAAAATCGTCAATGTGAAAGTCTTTTCATTGGAATAAAAATAATTTTCTGATGTGAAGTATTTGCATTGATCTATGCAATATAATCTCGGAATGACATACGTATTATTTTTCATATTATATACAATACTAGAGTTGCATGTTGTTAAATTATTGCAAAACAATTGAACTTCTCTGGGTATATGCAATATTAAAATGGATCGTTTATATGCATGAAGATAAGTATATATGTATATAATTAAAATAATGTGTCAAGAATAAACATAATACTTATTATACTAGAGTAATACTCCTATTCGAAAATGCTGACGCAGCTTCTAACATCGGCACCTCTTTACTCTTGAGAGCACTGACGAATTCCAAAAGAAACGAGATGCGAGCGACGACCTGACATATTGTTTAAAGGTTGTTTAGAGAACAAAAGATGCTAAAAAAAATGTTTCGAATTAAAAAAAAACACCGTATCATTTGAAAAGCTCGTCTAGCCTGGACTCGCAGACATTTGACAAAGAAGATAACGATGATGGGATCCGTGATTGGGAAGATAATGGTGAGCCGGACGAGTAGAGTGCCCGTGTTGCCAAGATTTACGCATGGAAGAAGCATTTATTATATCTGGATGTGTTCTATAAAAATGACCTTGAAAATGCTGGGTAATACAACATGTAGTATATAGTATGTATGTATATACCATATATGTATCTATCAATGTATGCACATGTTAGCTGGAACAATGTCTCTCGTCAATTATTGTCTAACCTGTGAATGGAGTCCATACAACCACGACTGATGGGAGACAAGAAACGAAAGTTGGAATGAGTGTCTGAAAAGTTGGCGATGCGTTGATAATGTCGCATTTGTCCCGGATGCTATGGGCTTATTATTTGTGGCTACCTGAACGAGGAGCGCTGTGAAGAGCTGCCGATGCAGCTCACGCGTCCGCTCCGACATTTGGATAGTTTTGAAAGCGCGCCGAATTCGGATGATGCAAAAGATGATGACGCAGCTGGTGACTGCGAACAAAGTATAAGGAGCAGGAACGGGCGGAAAATACAGGCTAGATTAAAACAAACCCATCACGATTAAGCTGGCCGCCGCAAGCACGACCTGGTTCGACGTGTGCGTTGGGAACCTTGTAAACAGAAAATAGAATACGGGAAATATGGTGTAATTGGAGATAAAAAATTACTTTTACAATTATAGCAGAATAAGTGTGACGATAGACGTCCATGTTGTAGTGCTCTTTTAATGGAAGCCTGGTGAATATCTAAACGGTGAGTGATTGCAATTTGTTATGCCACATTATGTACTTTGTACTTTGGTCTAATAGTTAGGGGAAACTTATACATAGGAGCTATGCAATATTATTACTGAATCGCTTCTATGTACATATACATGAGAATGATACCACCTCTTCAGAATATGCAGTTTTCTCGGAGGCGACATGAGTGAGCAGTGCAAAAAGTGCATTGACTAAGAACGCGCAGGTTCCAATGAGCGCGCAAGTCTTCCAGAGGCGAATGCCGCTTGTCCATCGTAGCCACGCCGGTCTGCATTAGTAAAAATACTATTTTGATTAATAATTTTTCGCTCTAAGTTTCTTTTTATTTAAATAAACAATATTCTGCAATAATAGAAAGTAATCGTAACTTGCAAATGGCGTTGTATCGGTAGAGAAAGTGGACCGCGAGCAGGCTGGAGGTCTGGTAGAAGAGAAAAATGAAGATCGTGCTTGACACTTTACCGCAGGAATGCGGTAGTCGAGAAGAGAGTTCGGTGAAGAAAAAGAGACTGTTCTCTGCCATGTATATTACCTGGAAGAGTGTTTCGTAGACATCGGCTTAAAGGAGCTCATACAGTTGCCTTGTACACATCTTCAATTATACGTAAGCGAACATGTTCAAGACATGTTTATGATCTTACCGGCCTTATGAGAGCATGCCCGAGAGCGAGGATCATGTTCGAGATGGTGAAGGCGAAAAGCAGCAGCCGGTAGTTGCCGATGCTCTGGAGAGTCAGGAAGGCGAGCAGGCAGTTCGTGCTGATTGCCAGGAGGGTCGCCGTGATAGTTAGCGCTTCCTCCATCGAAAATAATATCACATTCTCAAGTGAGAAAGTTGTCAACGGAAATAATAAAAACTTTCGCTAGTTATATCAACTCTTCTTCTGTCAAATTATACTTATCGTATTTTCTCAATTGGTACCCCGGGGGTACTATTTAACAACCGAAACAATGACGTAAGATAATACGCGAAAAATAATTTTGAATGTTTTACAAAACGCGAATATCCTTTAGTAAATTGGTTTCTGGAATCGAACGCACATAGATGACGAAAGCAGATAGGAGGACCTTTTTTTATAGAGAGTGCGGAGGGACCGTAGAAAAAGTTCCAGGTATCATCCCAAAGAGAAGCTACGTCGATGGCGGACTGGAGATTGGCGGGAAAGGGATTGGTGTAAGAAGGAGAGAAAGACCCAAATATGTCTTAGCGAAGCAAATGGAAGTTGCGCCCTGAGAGGAGACAAGAGAGGAGGTCGGGAATGTAGACGATGAAGAGGATAACGTTGCCTTGAGGTATTCCGCTAATTACAGAACGGGGTATAGATAGGGTCTTATTGTACGATTGTCAAGAAATCTATCTCTCCTGTTAACTTTAACAGGCCGGAATGAGAGACATTCGTGCTGATAAAGAAGCTTGGGAAAACTATCCCTATCAAAAGCTTTTGCGTCATCAAAGTAAACAACGTCATTAAAACTGCCTTTATGCAGCGATTCAGACCAATTTTCTAAACAGTGAAACAACTGAAATTCTATGGAGAACTTACGACGGAAATGCTCATCCGAAAAAAATATAATTGTCAACGAACTATTGTCCTTTGTCTCTTCATTAAGCTAACAGTCTCGTTAGTTAGATCGAGAAAAACAGATAACGGACAAGCTTTTAAGCGCTGAAATTCACGCATATTCTATTCTTACATATAAAAAAAACAATGATATTCTCAGAAAATGTTGTCTCATTCACTTCCTTCCCTACATTGTCTTGTCTGACAAAGTTCGAAAAGTTGTCATGGGAATCAGTATTTATCTTATTAATTATTAATACAATAGTAGAGTTGCAAATTGGATTTTTTTTTAGCAAAACAAGTGAAACATCGCTTGATATTATTTGATATGTGCATATAAAGTATATGCAATTTGATTATATAATAAAATAATCATTCTATGTCAAATCACTTCAAACTGCAAATGCTCAGGTGACATACATGATGAGGCAAATGGTCGCTGGAGTAATGTGTGTACCTATTTACATCGTGTGTTTATGCATATACGTTTACTGGATTATTAACAAAGGGTTTTTTGAGCGTGGATCTATTCGCATCTTTCTACAACATACTTTTAGAGAGTTTGAACCATTTTTATAAAAATTGTTTCAAAGTTAGAAATACACAAAATATGACTCGGTCAAAATTTTTACTGCAGCAGCTAGTCACGCTCCAATTTCACATGCTCTCTAACCAGCAGAGTGTCCAAATATTTGAGAGAGCGCTTTCAAATGGCCCTAATGTATTACTGTAAAAGCATTCAGTGCAAGGTTCCTTTAAGAGAGCCTATATGAGGATCTCAGCCGTGACGACTAAGGCCTCCTCTCTGACATGCGACAACATTGAAAATAATATTCACATAGTCAGTGTGAAAGTCAGTCATGCGAGTAATCACAATTTTCTGCGTGCTTTGATAGAGAAAAACAAAACAGATGATGCATGTGCAAGTTGTAGTACAATTCAGGAACAATAGAATATAAATGTAAAGGACATGGTTTTGGTTTAGGTATAATCGTTCGTATTTGATATCGGGGTGAAGCAACTAAAGAATGACTAGAGTACATATATCTGCATAAATAAAGTGCACATAAACAAGAAAAATTCACAAGATTCTCGGGTCAGTCCACTTGCCAGTATTTATTAGCTTTTTAAAATCGAAACTATTGTACTATGTATGTACGAATGTTTCAAATTCTTCAGTTACATTATTTTATAACTTCAAAATAATAATAATAGCGAAAGTTAAGCAATGAATGCAACAAAACAAGGCAAAACAGTTATTAGCATGAATTATTAATGACTCAATTTTCAACGATGGGAAATCACTCTTCAAGCGTTGTTGATGGATCAGCGGCCTCTAGAGGAATCGGTGCTCTTGGGAGAGTGGAAGCGAGACGAGTCGTCATCTTTCTGTTCCTCGCCAATCTCGCTTCTCCCGTCGTCAGCGACTACCACAGCAGCATCTGGAGTTGTTGTCTTCACATTTTTCTCGTCGGCGAACGGGCGAGGAGGACCGAAGTAGCCTGGAATCATGTTGACATTTAAATTTAGAATATAGAATATTTTAATGTATGCTTGAATTTTAAGAGAATTAAATTAAATAGGTAGTATTCGCTACTTTGACATTTCAGTGAGCTTAATAAAGTTTTTGTGTTAGTTTTTCTGTAAAAACTTTTAGCAAGAACAAAACAACATCAAAATAGCCAATCAGAATTGACATCCCGCTTTGGAAAAAACCATGCATTTGGCCACAAGTGTACCGTGCATCTTAGTTTGCTCCGATGGACTACCATTCGAGATTTTTGCATGTTTGAACGCAAATTAGTAAATTTTCGGTGATCGCCCTTCTTTAAAGGAACCTTGCACTGAATGCTTCTACAGTAGTACATTAGGGCCATTTTGAAAGTGCAAATATGTGGCACTCTTCTGCTGGTTAGAGAGCGAATACAATTGGAGCTTGGCTGGCAGCTGCAGTAAAAATGTTGGCCGAGCCATATTTTGCGTGTTTTAAACTTGGCAACAAGGTGATAAAAATGATTCAAACTCTCCAAAAATACCATGTTGTAGACAGATGCGAATAGATCTATTTCATTTTCAAACCCAATGTTAATTATCCAAAGAACTGGCCCTTTAATATGCATATACACACGATGTAAATATGTAGGCGTATACGGATGTAGAAAACTCCAGCGACCATTTATATAATCATGAATGTCAACATTTGCAGTTTGAAGTGCCTTGACGTAGAATAGTTATTTTATTATATAATCAAATTGCATATACTATTTATATACATAAATAAATAAATAAATATATATATATATATATATATATATGTATATATATATATATGATATATCAAATAATATCAAGCGATCTTTCACTTGTTTTGCTAAAAAAAATTCCAATTTGAGACTCTACTATTGTATTAATAAGATAAATACTTATTCTCATGACAAGTTTTCGAACTTTGTTAGACAAAAATGGTGCTACTGCCCCTCGCCTCTCTCCACAGAAACTTGTGCTTTGCTCAACTGCCATATGAGCCGACGTCTTAAGAAAAATCCGGCCAATTTTGGTTACGCGCATCATATCTATTTGTTTTGAGAGTCAAAGGCCCACGGCGAAGCTTTGCCCAATTTTTTTTTTGAAAATGGCGGGAAAATGAAATATTCACGGTTAATTTCCTCAGGGCAGAGGGATTTTTGTGACTTCGGGACTCTTGCAATCGAAGTGTCTAGCTCAATCTGACCGAATAAGGCAAAAAAAACAAGACACTATTTATTCGGCTCAGGCCTCCTATAATTAGATCACCCCTTCAGTGAGCGCATCGAAATGCTCTGTAAAGGTGGCGATCAGCGAAAAATATATGCGATTTTAAACTGCCCCCCCCCCTTCGAGATTGTGCGACTTGCGAAATAGCAACGCACACAATAATGAGAATGAGAATACCGTGGTGAAAGACGGCAACTCAAATTTGCACGAGTTATATATTCAGTGATTATCGTCTTTTGTATAGGTTGGGTGGCCAAATGACTTACTTTTGCGACGTAGTAGTTGTCCTCGGACGACTGAGTGTCCGTGCACGTGCCGTAAGGCGGCTTCAGTCGTTTGAAGGCCTTCTTCAATGCAAACACATCGTTATTGTTAAATGCTACACTACATTCTTCGTGACTGTTTCGGAGCGGTGCGGAAGTGTTTTGGGGCAAACATAACGGGTGGTGGTTGGCATCTTTCAGAATGCTACTTGCCTTCTACTTCTCATTTTCAAACCCAATGTTAATTATCCAAAGAACTGGCCCTTTAATATGCATATACACACGATGTAAATATGTAGGCGTATACGGATGTAGAAAACCATTTATCTCATCATGAATGTCACCTGAACATTTGCAGTTTGAAGTGCCTTGACGTAAAATAGTTATTTTATTATATAATCAAATTGCATATACTATTTATATACATAAATAAATAAATAAATATATATATATATATATATATATATATATATATATATATGATATATCAAATAATATCAAGCGATCTTTCACTTGTTTTGCTAAAAAAAAATTCCAATTTGAGACTCTACTATTGTATTAATAAGATAAATACTTATTCTCATGACAAGTTTTCGAACTTTGTTAGACAAAACAATGTAGGGAAATAAGTGAGAATATCATTGTTTTTTTCTAATGTAAGGATAGAATATGCGTGAATTTATGCGCTTAAAAACTTGTCCGCTTTCTGTTTTTTCTCGATCTAACATATGTAACTGTTAGTTTACTGGAGCGACAAAGAACAATAGTTCAATGATAATTATATTTTTTCCGGATGAGCACTTCGGTTTGTAAGTTCTCCATAGAATTTCAGTTGTTAGACTGTTTAGAACATTGTCCTGAATCGTTACACAAATTCAGTTTTAATGATGTTGTTTACTTTGATGACGCAAAAGCTTTTGATCGGGTTAGTTATCCCAAGCTTCTTTATCAGCTCGAATGTCCCATCAACGTATGATAGATTCTTCATTAACTTCTCACAGGATATAAAAAAAATTTTCAAAACAAAGTCCGGGAGGTTCAGCACGCATGTGAAATTCACATTAAATTATTTACTTTATTGATTTTAGTAATGGTTTCTTCATGAGAGAATTCTGTCTGGCATGAGTATACGTACATATGTATGTGCTCCGGGAAAAATGAATCGAACTTGAGGCTTGTCAGATCCTGTGAACCAAAATTGTCTTTAGATATCATCAAGAATGACATAATGTTGACATTTTGAATTTTTTTTTTTTTTATTATCTTTTATACTCTTTCATGCTTGGGAATTTTACCAGCAATTCTATTTTGCAGGGCAACTTACTGCTCGCCGAGATGTGGACTGAGATGGAGGAGGCTGTTGAAGTGCTCACAGTCGCCATATCTGCTATCGCCATCTGCACGAATAGCCTGCTCGCCTTCTTGACTGTCCATCCGCGCGCGCGTGTACGCTTAGGGAACTATCGCCTTCTGCTGCTCGCCTTTGCCATCTCTAACATTATCTTCTCGCTCAGTCATGCAATTCTACGACCGGTTCATTAAATTAAAATTTTTTTGTAAATGGTTTAAAGTTTAGAAAAAAAATGTTCGAACACATGTTTTGCCAACGTCAGATCATCTACTTCACCGACAACGGTTTCATCTTCTTTTCTGAGCTTGCGCCACATCTGCCATACGACGGTGGAATGATTGCGTGCGCAATTTCTATTCTTATGTATAGCCAGACTTTCATTCTGCTCGCGGTGCACTTTCTCTACCGATACAACGTTATTTGCCGGTGAGCAACTCTTCTTGCTTCTCTCTGTAACTTGATAGTTTGTGCAGTTCAGGGGTGGCCGGCCCCGGCCCCGTCCCCGGGCCTCGGCCCCCGGCCCCGGCCCCCGGGGCCGGGGCCGACCCTGGGGGCCGGGGCAGGGGCCGGGGCCGACCTCGGGGGCCGGGGCCTACATATGGGGGCTGTGGATAATTTAATGAAGTTCTCCACCAGTTGAACAAATCATGAGCCAATTTATGATGAAATGTGCCACGCTTTATTCAGTATGCGTTACAGATCTAATGCGCATACGCATTATCTCAATTTTGGACGGATATTCTCCCGACGCGAAATATTGTAAAGAAAATTTTTTAGCTTTGGGGTTGGGCCTCCTTCGGGGCCGACCACGGGGGCCGGGGCCGACCTTGGGGGCCGGGGCCGACCTCGGCCGACGTTGGGGGCCGGGCCTACCCTGGGTGCCGAGGCCGGATATTTTCAGCCCCCGGGCCACCCCTGGAGCAGTTCCTGATATAAAATTCTAGAGCGATCACTCGTCAAGAATTAATATAACATTGTTTTTTAATAGTTTCCCCAATTGCAGGCCCGCTTGGCTTGAGTGGCTCAAGGACTGGCGTGTATGGCATGCGTCGCTGTTGGTTGTCGCCGTACTCGTTCCTTATAATTCGCTGCTCGTACTGAACATAAAAGCATGCTGCTCGCCAACAGATTATTCAAGCGCTGTTAGTGGTGGTTATCTTTTAAACTAGCCAAAAACTCCCTTTTTGGCTGATTCAAGAGATCGTGTGATTTAGGGGCAATGGTCGAGAAAATTCAAATAGATTACAGTCGAGTTTTCGTTTTATAAAAGTACAATATTTCCTTTGTTACCGTGTGACACAGCCTAAACACTGAAAATGAAAATTGGAACAATAAGGCATTATCATTACATTTTTTACTTTTTTTATGTTTCATTTACTTTGCAGTTATTCGGGAGGCTGACGCTTTTGCAGCTCTACAACTTGGATGTCAGGCAGCATTCATATTTCGCCATCATATTCAAGGTATGCAGACACGTTTAATCCTCGTTTCCTTTAAGACACCGAACAAGTTGCATAATCCTTTGAACTGTATGGCTCCAGTGATATAGATCAGCCCTAATGATCACAGTGACTAAATCAATACCTGGAATGATTTGGACATTCTGTTGGTTACTTATGAACTACCATTGGAGCCTTTTTGCTTAAAGGAAATTACAATTTATACGACTTCTTGTAAGAATGTAAAATTATCCGAGAAATTTTTTTCGGTGTTCATTAAAGGTGCCCGATGGCAATGGCGGCATTAAATGGAACACACCAACAATTCTCGCGAGCCTGGGCGCAATGGCGCTTGTCCTGTGTGGGTGTTTTTTTATTGTCAGAGGTATATACATAACGCCTTACTTCTTGTTCATCATTTCTTTTGCTTATTTTTTTCGATAATAAAACTTACATGTATTATATCTAAGTCACCTGCGTTCCGATCATCTTCTGCATCATACAAATCCGTCGTGCCTTCAAGACGGTAGTCATGTCGAAGCGAACATGCGAATTGCATCAGAATCTCTTCCATGCGCTCCTCCTTCAGGTGTGTTGTTGATTCGTGTTGATAAATTAACATCCCAGAGTTAGATAGTTGGATACTGTAAAAGAAAAATTCTACAAAAAATATCTCACATGAGCCAGAAAAGGGCTAACTCGAAACTACTCGAATTCTTTTCCTATGCAGACGCTGGTTCCAGCCGTCTTCTGCTACATCCCTCTTGCAATCGTTCTACTGACGCCCTTCACAGGCACTCTTAACTTTGGGCCATTTCTAGAATGGGCATATGGATTATTAACCTTCAAACTCGCTTGGCTTAATTGTGCACAATCAACATTCAACCACCAAAATTATTTTTTTTTTGTTCTTCCAGTACACTTTCCCCTCTCTCAGGCGTAGATCTCGGGCGCATTGGAGAGGTTTTAATCCGCAATACTGTCATCTTTCCGGTGACCGATCCTCTGGTCGTTATTTGGTTCATCAAAATCTTTCGACATCAGGTCTAGTTAATTTTATTTTTTCTTATTTTTGCGATTTTTCAACTTAGTTTATCCTCTTTAATTTTTGTTTCTCAGGTCACGTCCAGTTCAATTTTCAAATGCTTCAATTCGAAAACAGGAACGGAACTTCCGGCTTCGTCTCCTGACATTCCCCCCCTCTGATATTTTCTTCGAGCTCAATCATGTCATTTCGCTATCGGTAAAGTGATACAATCATGCCTGTTTCCTATTCTATTCACATTTATTTCTAGCCTGAAAGTTCGCAATTTACACTTCACTTTCCCGCACATACTTAGTAGAAAACAAGTTTTTCCGTTGAATTCTTACAGCTTCTTTGCCATGTCAGTTCGATAAAGTATTTGCTGAACCATGACAGAGTGTGAAGAATATACATAAAGCGAAAGTCAATTTAAAATCAATGGAGGATACATTATACACTATATATATATATATATAACACTTTGTTCCTTTGTCTCCGGTCCCGCTACGACGAAATAATCGCGAGAACGTCAGCGCCTAGCAGCTTTGGTATGCAGTTGTGCAAGCAAGAGACAAAGAGTCTGGATTGACGCCTCTGTGGAACTTTGACTTGGGTCACTCTTCATTACCCGACTTGAGGCCATATATAAGCCCACATAGCCGCTTCATCGGCAGCACCTGCACAGCTTCTTCTTCGTCTTCTTCTTCTTGACTCCGAGCCATCGCCGTCATGACCTCCGCTTTCCTTCTTTTCGTGGCCGCCTCAGGCATCTGCGCAATGAAATGTCAGAAAAGAGTCTAGAATGATTCTTTAGCAACCTTTTTATCTCCTAAAGAATAAGGTAAATGTGTAATTAAGTTAATAGTACTAGATGAGCAAGAACATATGCACATATGTGCATCGAATACGTACAATCCATATAATCCTTTCTTCCCTTTAGCGCTCCCTCATCCCCCTGCACCGATTGGACTTCTCCTCCAACCCAAGTTCCTCGCCGAGCTTGACCAAGAGGCACGCAAGGAATTTTACTCCATCACTGCGAATCAATCGTCAAGCCGCCGTGAAACGAGAACTTCTCTTATCGACTGGGCCGAACGAAATAATGTAACGGTCAGAGATCTTTTACAATTTAATTTTTACATTCTCTCAAAGGCCGTTTTGTCTACGATTTATTGTTCGAATTTAAAGTCACTGTATTTGTTTATGGTATGTCTAAGTAGTTACAACATGTTTTTATTCTAGGACGAGTTTTTGGAGTTCGACGAACGCTCTAAGTCTGCCGTCGAGCAGCGAAAAGAGTCTATTGTTGCTGCTATTCAGAAGCTGCCGGCTGCTTTTGCTGAGGTCACATAATAGAAAACATTTCTCTCGTCATCATAATATCATAATAGTAATTTATAGCTTTATTATATTTTTGAGTAAATAATTTTTTTCATATTTTTCCGAAATATTTTCATGTCTTTTTACATAGTTTTTTAGCTGTCTTCAATCTACGAGGACGAGAGCCTGAGCTCGGCGGAGGGGCAAAAGAAGATCCAAACGGCATTCAAGTCTCAAGATGACGACGTCAAGCGATTCCTCATCGCCATTTCGCATCCGTATGCTATGAATGTCTTCAGTGGTTTCAAGACTGTCGTGGAACCACGACGAATCGAACGAAGTAGAAGAAGTCTCCTTAACAGCGACGAGCAGCAGAATGCATTCCAAGCTCCGAGTCAACGGAGCAATCTCCCCGGATTCGGAGCAGGTCTTGGGCATCCCTCAGGACTTCTGAAGAACACCGGACTTGGTTTGCCTCCACTCTTCGTGCTTCCCCAGCCTCTTGGAAATAACGGGTTCAGCAGTAACGGAAACATCTTCCCGGGACCTGTTGATGGACTTAACGGGAACAACGGAAACCTTTTCCCGGGCGCTTACAATGGGTTTGGTGGCAGTCCCTTTGCTGGCAATCTCTATGGCCTAAATGGTCTCGGCCAGTTTGGCCAGTCGCCATACGGGCCCCAATTGTCTCCGTACGGAAATCCGTATGGATTCGGCTACGGATACGGTGGATTTCCGTTCGGGAACCAGGGCGGCATGAACAACGGATTCTTGTCAGGTTAGCGAACGAAAGAGAATTTAACATATCCTATACTATTTAATTTAGTGCTCTTAAAATTCAAGGTAGTTCAATTGAATAGCTAAATCCAGCCCCCTTCCACCGTCAACCATATCTTCTAACAGCGCATTCTCGATACCATCCTGATTATACTTTTCTTCATATTTCCCACCCTCTTTTAATCATGCAAATTCTATACACGTGCCACTTTCGTGAGCGTAATTAAAGTTAAAGTTTAAAGTTAAAGCATGCATTATTGATGTGTGCTATATTCTAAATATAAATGTCAAAATGATTCCAGGCATCTTCGGTCCCCCTCGCCCGTTCGCCGACGAGAAAAATGTGCAGACAACAACGCCAGATGCTGCTGTGGTAGTCGCTGACGACGGTAGAAGCGAGATTGGCGAGAAACAGAAAGATGACGACTCGTCTCGTCTCGCTTCCACTCTCCCAAGAGCACCGATTCCTCTAGAGGCCGCTGATCCATCAACAACGCTTGAAGAGTGATTTCCCATCGTTGAAAATTGAGTCATTAATAATTCATGCTAATAACTGTTTTGCCTTGTTTTGTTGCATTCATTGCTTAACTTTCGCTATTATTATTATTTTGAAGTTATAAAATAATGTAACTGAAGAATTTGAAACATTCGTACATACATAGTACAATAGTTTCGATTTTAAAAAGCTAATAAATACTGGCAAGTGGACTGACCCGAGAATCTTGTGAATTTTTCTTGTTTATGTGCACTTTATTTATGCAGATATATGTACTCTAGTCATTCTTTAGTTGCTTCACCCCGATATCAAATACGAACGATTATACCTAAACCAAAACCATGTCCTTTACATTTATATTCTATTGTTCCTGAATTGTACTACAACTTGCACATGCATCATCTGTTTTGTTTTTCTCTATCAAAGCACGCAGAAAATTGTGATTACTCGCATGACTGACTTTCACACTGACTATGTGAATATTATTTTCAATGTTGTCGCATGTCAGAGAGGAGGCCTTAGTCGTCACGGCTGAGATCCTCATATAGGCTCTCTTAAAGGAACCTTGCACTGAATGCTTTTACAGTAATACATTAGGGCCATTTGAAAGCGCTCTCTCAAATATTTGGACACTCTGCTGGTTAGAGAGCATGTGAAATTGGAGCGTGACTAGCTGCTGCAGTAAAAATTTTGACCGAGTCATATTTTGTGTATTTCTAACTTTGAAACAATTTTTATAAAAATGGTTCAAACTCTCTAAAAGTATGTTGTAGAAAGATGCGAATAGATCCACGCTCAAAAAACCCTTTGTTAATAATCCAGTAAACGTATATGCATAAACACACGATGTAAATAGGTACACACATTACTCCAGCGACCATTTGCCTCATCATGTATGTCACCTGAGCATTTGCAGTTTGAAGTGATTTGACATAGAATGATTATTTTATTATATAATCAAATTGCATATACTTTATATGCACATATCAAATAATATCAAGCGATGTTTCACTTGTTTTGCTAAAAAAAAATCCAATTTGCAACTCTACTATTGTATTAATAATTAATAAGATAAATACTGATTCCCATGACAACTTTTCGAACTTTGTCAGACAAGACAATGTAGGGAAGGAAGTGAATGAGACAACATTTTCTGAGAATATCATTGTTTTTTTTATATGTAAGAATAGAATATGCGTGAATTTCAGCGCTTAAAAGCTTGTCCGTTATCTGTTTTTCTCGATCTAACTAACGAGACTGTTAGCTTAATGAAGAGACAAAGGACAATAGTTCGTTGACAATTATATTTTTTTCGGATGAGCATTTCCGTCGTAAGTTCTCCATAGAATTTCAGTTGTTTCACTGTTTAGAAAATTGGTCTGAATCGCTGCATAAAGGCAGTTTTAATGACGTTGTTTACTTTGATGACGCAAAAGCTTTTGATAGGGATAGTTTTCCCAAGCTTCTTTATCAGCACGAATGTCTCTCATTCCGGCCTGTTAAAGTTAACAGGAGAGATAGATTTCTTGACAATCGTACAATAAGACCCTATCTATACCCCGTTCTGTAATTAGCGGAATACCTCAAGGCAACGTTATCCTCTTCATCGTCTACATTCCCGACCTCCTCTCTTGTCTCCTCTCAGGGCGCAACTTCCATTTGCTTCGCTAAGACATATTTGGGTCTTTCTCTCCTTCTTACACCAATCCCTTTCCCGCCAATCTCCAGTCCGCCATCGACGTAGCTTCTCTTTGGGATGATACCTGGAACTTTTTCTACGGTCCCTCCGCACTCTCTATAAAAAAAGGTCCTCCTATCTGCTTTCGTCATCTATGTGCGTTCGATTCCAGAAACCAATTTACTAAAGGATATTCGCGTTTTGTAAAACATTCAAAATTATTTTTCGCGTATTATCTTACGTCATTGTTTCGGTTGTTAAATAGTACCCCCGGGGTACCAATTGAGAAAATACGATAAGTATAATTTGACAGAAGAAGAGTTGATATAACTAGCGAAAGTTTTTATTATTTCCGTTGACAACTTTCTCACTTGAGAATGTGATATTATTTTCGATGGAGGAAGCGCTAACTATCACGGCGACCCTCCTGGCAATCAGCACGAACTGCCTGCTCGCCTTCCTGACTCTCCAGAGCATCGGCAACTACCGGCTGCTGCTTTTCGCCTTCACCATCTCGAACATGATCCTCGCTCTCGGGCATGCTCTCATAAGGCCGGTAAGATCATAAACATGTCTTGAACATGTTCGCTTACGTATAATTGAAGATGTGTACAAGGCAACTGTATGAGCTCCTTTAAGCCGATGTCTACGAAACACTCTTCCAGGTAATATACATGGCAGAGAACAGTCTCTTTTTCTTCACCGAACTCTCTTCTCGACTACCGCATTCCTGCGGTAAAGTGTCAAGCACGATCTTCATTTTTCTCTTCTACCAGACCTCCAGCCTGCTCGCGGTCCACTTTCTCTACCGATACAACGCCATTTGCAAGTTACGATTACTTTCTATTATTGCAGAATATTGTTTATTTAAATAAAAAGAAACTTAGAGCGAAAAATTATTAATCAAAATAGTATTTTTACTAATGCAGACCGGCGTGGCTACGATGGACAAGCGGCATTCGCCTCTGGAAGACTTGCGCGCTCATTGGAACCTGCGCGTTCTTAGTCAATGCACTTTTTGCACTGCTCACTCATGTCGCCTCCGAGAAAACTGCATATTCTGAAGAGGTGGTATCATTCTCATGTATATGTACATAGAAGCGATTCAGTAATAATATTGCATAGCTCCTATGTATAAGTTTCCCCTAACTATTAGACCAAAGTACAAAGTACATAATGTGGCATAACAAATTGCAATCACTCACCGTTTAGATATTCACCAGGCTTCCATTAAAAGAGCACTACAACATGGACGTCTATCGTCACACTTATTCTGCTATAATTGTAAAAGTAATTTTTTATCTCCAATTACACCATATTTCCCGTATTCTATTTTCTGTTTACAAGGTTCCCAACGCACACGTCGAACCAGGTCGTGCTTGCGGCGGCCAGCTTAATCGTGATGGGTTTGTTTTAATCTAGCCTGTATTTTCCGCCCGTTCCTGCTCCTTATACTTTGTTCGCAGTCACCAGCTGCGTCATCATCTTTTGCATCATCCGAATTCGGCGCGCTTTCAAAACTATCCAAATGTCGGAGCGGACGCGTGAGCTGCATCGGCAGCTCTTCACAGCGCTCCTCGTTCAGGTAGCCACAAATAATAAGCCCATAGCATCCGGGACAAATGCGACATTATCAACGCATCGCCAACTTTTCAGACACTCATTCCAACTTTCGTTTCTTGTCTCCCATCAGTCGTGGTTGTATGGACTCCATTCACAGGTTAGACAATAATTGACGAGAGACATTGTTCCAGCTAACATGTGCATACATTGATAGATACATATATGGTATATACATACATACTATATACTACATGTTGTATTACCCAGCATTTTCAAGGTCATTTTTATAGAACACATCCAGATATAATAAATGCTTCTTCCATGCGTAAATCTTGGCAACACGGGCACTCTACTCGTCCGGCTCACCATTATCTTCCCAATCACGGATCCCATCATCGTTATCTTCTTTGTCAAATGTCTGCGAGTCCAGGCTAGACGAGCTTTTCAAATGATACGGTGTTTTTTTTTAATTCGAAACATTTTTTTTAGCATCTTTTGTTCTCTAAACAACCTTTAAACAATATGTCAGGTCGTCGCTCGCATCTCGTTTCTTTTGGAATTCGTCAGTGCTCTCAAGAGTAAAGAGGTGCCGATGTTAGAAGCTGCGTCAGCATTTTCGAATAGGAGTATTACTCTAGTATAATAAGTATTATGTTTATTCTTGACACATTATTTTAATTATATACATATATACTTATCTTCATGCATATAAACGATCCATTTTAATATTGCATATACCCAGAGAAGTTCAATTGTTTTGCAATAATTTAACAACATGCAACTCTAGTATTGTATATAATATGAAAAATAATACGTATGTCATTCCGAGATTATATTGCATAGATCAATGCAAATACTTCACATCAGAAAATTATTTTTATTCCAATGAAAAGACTTTCACATTGACGATTTTTTTTCAATGTTGTCGTGAAATTTTTGTAGTAACAAAATCCTTGATCTCTAATTGTCTCTTCCTAGCCACATGTTGACAACAACAATATTATATGTTGGGTGATCAGAGAAGCGTCAAAATCTGGCCTCTTAGCGAAAAGTCGAAGAACGGGAGTCTTCGAATAACTGCCGTACTATTTTTCCTTGCCAGGGAACACAGCTAACTTTACAATGTATTGTATTAATTCAGGTTAAAATTGCCTCGTTTGTATAAGTTTATGTATGTGTTTGAAATACTATGATTAGATAGACAGCAGTGCTGAGCAATGAGAGGGTATGGAAATTAGGCTGCAGATAGTTCTGTAGTAAGAAAACGTGGATGTAATTAACCGGCTCAACTTACAAAATATTTCCGTGAGAAAGCAAGGAAGAGCTCATTGAAATCAAAGTCGAATAACAAGTAATGATTAAAAAGTATGAACATACAGTACCGCTCAACGGCGAGGGGTCAATTCTATGTCGGATATGGCGGCCGCGGCCAAATGGGCCAAATGGAATATCTCGCTGTTGAAAACATTTTCAGGCAAATCACATATCAATATCATAATGACAGTTTGCCTATGCTCTATCATAAGAATCCCACAGAATTCTCCTCTCTTTGAAATTAGAGGCAGCTTAATGGCTTTTCTTGTGTGTTTTTTTTTAGCTTGATGCTGCTTTAGTAAAATCTGTATAAAGGATTTCACTCAAAAGTGGCTTCTTCATCCGCGAATGCACTTAAGGCATCTTTTTTTCTCTCTCTCTAAACTTTGCTAGCATCGCTGGTATGCGTCCTTTCTGAGGTCGTTGTCATGGAAAAGTGAATATCTTTTGTTCCGAACCATCCGAATTCCAAGAATGGAGCCACCCTAATTGCTTATTCATTCGCTTTGGAGAGAATTTGGCCTCGACAAGGGGAGCAATGAAATGCCACGCTTCGTAAACAAAGATTTGCCTGACAACGCCAGAGTGCAAAGTGACGAAAGAAAAGGTGGAAAAGGAGCATCTTTCCTAAATGCCATTGGCCTGCGGAACAGACTCCGACTCTTGTGAGAATTCACATCTGCTTAGCTTATTATTTCTTCTTTCAACTTATTGTTTATTTTTAGGAAAGGCTCATGGCAAAAGCAACTCTTCTGAGCGTATTCTTTGACTTTTCTCGCTGGTCCTCAGTTGCATGTATCCGGTTCTTCTGCTGCTGCGACACTAAGCTGGAGCGAATCTTTTGGGGAATCGCTTCAATCTTGCTGTAAGTTGCGAAAAGATTGCAGATTTAACCAAACGAACACTTCAATTTCATTGAAATAGCCTTTGATGAGAATGACGAAATCCCTTTGACAGTGTCATTGCTTTTGCCATAAGCGTTGCTCTCTCCGTCGTCCGCTACCTCGCCTTTCCTTCTCAAATGACAACGACGGTCGAGTTTGCTATGCAAGTAAGGTTGATTCACGTCTATCATGATGAATTCATCTCGTGTCACAGGAATTTCCCACCGTAACCTTTTGCAACTCCAATCCGTACAAATTGTCGAAAGTCGACAATAATCCGTCGTTTCGCGCCATTTCGGAACTACTCCAGTCATATCGAGCGATTCGCACTGGCTTGGAAACGAACGACTCTTATGGACTGGTACGTTGGAACTAATTTGAAGTGGCCTCGTTCCTTTGATAATATGAGCTTGGTAACTGAATCTGCCTCTAGTCTGCGATGCAACCACGAACAAGACAACTTGTGACGAAAGATATGGTCATGCTACTCGCCGCAAGCATGACTGAAGAGGAAAAGGTGCGCCAAACGATAATAGAATTGTATTTTAATCACGAAGACCAAACAATTCAGATACCCGCGATGTACAGCTTTGATGACTTGGTCACAGAATGCACTCTCGGTGGCAAGCAGTGCGAAAAGTTAGCGTTTTTTTTCGCAGAGTAACCTGTATTGATCTGCGCTCTCTACCACAGGAATTGGTTTTCAATTCACATGGACGCTGAATTTGGCGCTTGCCTGCAGCTTCAGCCAAACATTTCAATCTCCAGGCCAGGCATCAAATATGGACTCAGAATGCTTCTCACTGTAAAGGTTAGCATGGTCATACCGTATACGAGAAAGTCTTTAGTTTAAAAACCCTCGTTTTAATTCTCATATATGTTCTCAAAACAAGAGAAAAGAAAGAAAAGACACCACTCAGCAAGAAGACCCCATGAAGCTGAAAAACGACTTCTTGCCTACTTCTGAAACAGCGAACTGTCGTATGGCGATTCATGACAGAAGGTAGATTGATTTGTATCGATATATTAGAAAGTACGCCAAATAACCGATTCAATTTGAGATATCCATCTACAGTCACTCGGCAAATCCCCATTGCCGTTGGAAAGCAAACGTCCATTGTCATTGAAAAGGTGCGGCAAAAACTAATACTTTAGCAACATAATTATTAAAACAATGATGGATTGTGATAGTAAGTGAACATCGACTAATAATTTCACAGGAAGTGAAGATCCGATTGGGAACTCCTTATACGAGATGCGTCGATGGCCTCGAACCCGATTCCAACTATTACGCGGTTAAGTATTCATGCAGTTAAAACTTCTGAAGAAAAACTGAACTCAGTACAGCCTTTAGAAGTTTTCAAACACCATTCAGTTATATTGCTTGCATTTCAACACAGGAAATGTGAAAAAAATAAAAAGATTTAAAAGTTCAGGATGCACAATAAACAAAATCCGTATAGAAATGACGTAAAAAATTGGTGCGATACCGCTTTTTTTTCTTCTTTTCAAAATCTTGTAACTGAGCTCTTTCTGAGTGTTATAAGGTTCCAGAAACAAAATGCAATTCCACAACAATTATATCATTTAAACTAATTCTACCAAATAGTGGGTTCACCTGACAATGAGTAAGTTCTTTTCCAAACGTTTTTACGAATCCGTGAGTACTGTTGTGAATACATATTTTGTTTTTGCAAATGCTTTCACAAGGACATGCACTTCTAGTGCAAACTCATGAAAAAATGAAGATAAAATGGGTTTTCATTCGATGTACATACATAGCTCCATTTTGCTCATAAGTCGCTATAAAAAAATGCTCATACTCCGGATTTTAAATTTTACTTCCTGTTTTCTTTTACTTCCTGTGTGCCGCTCATCCTCGCACAAAATGTGCAAGTCTGCAAGTTGTTATTGACACTTGACGACTTTTGAATGCGCAAAACGTTTTGAATACCGGGAATCTCTCTTTCTCTCAATTTACCCCAACCACTCACTCTCTGCTGAAATAATAAGGGAGCCGAGCGAACGTTACGCTTCAAAAAAGGTAGTGACAAGGCTTCTCTGCTAATTCACAATTCGCCGCCGACTTGTAAGTTGTAATTACTCAGAAATTGCATATTTAAATAGAGTTATTGGTTATTTTCCAGACGTGATCTTTCGTTCGCAGATGACGCCATAAAGTTGACGTTAGCTGAGGACATTGCAGATGTTAGAAGTGCACTTCGGGTTGGAATTCAAGAATGCAAATTCATATGATCTGAAGAGAGCTATACCGTGCACCTGGCATTCTTCGTTTATATTATAGAAGGGTTTAAAACAAATGTACACATTTAGGGTAGCAGAGGATTCAGGAGTAGCGACATGGCTTGATTCTCTCTCTTCTTGCCATCTTGATGCACGCAGTGCAACTGTATACATACGTTGTTGTGCTGGTTCTGCAGCGTCTTTTTGCTTATACAAGACACACTGCTCATATTCTTAAGAGTATATTAAATATATTTAATGCTCTCGTGACCCAATAATGTTTGGCGGTACTGGTTATGTAAAAAAAAGGAGTGACAATCAAAGAGCGCAGCACCAGACGGTTGCCAACAATTGTCTGGAGAAAGACGGCTTGCTTACATACGAAAGGGAGGAAACAAAGGCGCACATTGCTCCTCATGGACTTTTGGCAACAGAGGATGAATAGCTTTGCTTACAACTTTGTCTTCAGCCACGTGGCGCTATTCGCCTGTCAACAAGACGCCCACGGGAAGGCCGTCATCTTCTTTTGTGATACTTCCTGGCGCGACCTTTCAAACAAAGCAAAAATGTCCTTGGCGAAGGCTCGCATTCTTCGCATGTATCCAACCAACCCTCTTTAGTTCGCTTCTTTAAATTTTTAGTTTATACATTTAACTGTTTCGTTCAGCGTTCCGGCGTAAGAAATATAGTTGTCTATAATTTGAAGGCACAAAACGTCTTGAAATGTCTGTGCGCTCTTGCTTGGACGTCTTCGCCAACTTCGCCGTCTGGTCGAGCATCGCGAGCATTCGCAGCATCCCGAACAGCCTCACGCGATGCGAGTCGATCTTCTGGATTGTCGTCTCCGTCGTGCTGTTCGTGAGCTACTCTACATTGATCCCTCGTTGACCAACACGTTGTAGACGAGAAGTCAATTTGACGAGAAACTATTTGACGAGAAGTCACTTCTTCAGTCAGAATCATAAACATTTTCATTCAGCACTGGCCTCTTCGTCCTGCAACTCGTTGTGATCATCATACGGTACTTGTCCTACCCGGCGCAGGCGCTCGCAACGGTTGCGTTCAATGAGCAGGTGTGGGCACTCAAAATTGGTTGAAATCCAATTGTTATTTTAAAGGAGGAAGTATATGTAGTTAATGCAGGTTCAAATTGCCGCATCTGCACAGGCGAGCAGGCACTCTCGTTCTGCTATTTCACGCATTGTGCAAACATTGTAAAGAGCACACGCATATCCATATGTACATATAAGATAGTGTGAATTAAAAAATTTGGTTTTTTTCTGCATTTTGCGATTAAGCTGTTATTTTTGGCACGAATTTAGAGTATTCCACTGTGGTTTTAGAATATTCCATTGTTTGCCATTATTGACGATCGTAAAAATTGCCAGATCAGCGTTTTGACAATTTTAACGATCGTCAAAAATGGCAAGAAGTGGAATATTATAAATCCGTGCCAAAAATAACAGATTATTCGTAAATTGCAGAAAAAAAAGAAATTTTTTAATTCACACTGTCTTATATGTACACACGACAGTGCGAAATACAGCAGCAATTTGAAATGTCACACAATTTCGCGATGATCGCCCTCATTTAAGCTGTATTGCGCTAACTAGCAAGTATAATATGTGCATTGAAGACGTTCCCCGTTGTGACACTCTGCAACTTCAACGCTTTCAAACGATCTGTCGTCGAAAGCGATCCTCATTTTTCGGACATTGCCAAGTTGATGCGCGAGTTCACAGCTCTCATGAAAGATGCAACCTCTGCAGACACATATGGACTGGTTGGATGGACTTAACTTTCCTGAGTTTCCGCAACAAATACCGTAATTGAATGACGACCTTAAATTCTTTGACACTACTTTACGGCCTCTGACCGAAGTTAATTCTGCTAATTTACGGCCAACGGCCAGAGTAAGGTCTCCTAATTTACGGCCCCGGCCGGGGTAAATTCTGTTAATTTACGGCCTCTGGTGGTGTATCGAAAACGGAGATGGCCGACCGTGCGCGTGACATGCTCGCGTTGCTTGCGGGCCAGCTGAGCGACGAGCAGAAGGCGGCTGCCGTCTACAACTACGACGACTTCTTCACCGAGTGCACCTTTGCCGCCCAGCGATGTCCCTTGTATGCCACGAGGCTTCTGAAATACAAAGAAATCCTAGGCATTCCTCCCACAAACTTTTCACTCTTCTGCACGCACATACTATTTCCAGATGCACTTTCGCGTTCTTGCCAAACTTACACAGTACTTTCTTTGGCAACTAGAGAAGTTCGAGAGATAATGGGAAGACGACAGAAAAATTAGAGCGGGAAAATATTCCTTTAACACAACCAGACGCTGTCTAGAGGGCAACGACTCTCGAAAACGGAATTATTTCATTCAGAAGCGCCTTTTCTGTTTTCATCCACGCCGAGTATGGCTCATGCTTCCAATTCAACATTAACAAGACAGTCTCACGAATCGGCCTCAGCAACGGTCTGCGGATGCTGCTCACCTCAAAGGCACGCGTGTTTTGTTGTCTGCCGATGGACATTGCCATTCAAATACCTTTCGCAGTGAGTGTTTTGAAGGGGGGTTAAAGCTTGAAGCTTAAGCAGTATACATGGATGCCAGTGGGCACGCGTGAGCGCGGTGGGATTGCGAGTGCAAAGAAAGAGAAAGCCTGAGACTAGGAAGGAAGGATTATTAGTGATTCAGTAAATGTTTTTCTTAACCTCGGTGAAAAGTTCGAGTGCACTTGAAGAAAAGAATTATTAGTGATTCAGCAAATGTGTGGCTTGACTTCTGTGAAACGCCCAAATGTACTGAAAGAAAGAGCTTATCGGGGGATTCCGTGGAATTATTAAAGGCGATCACGAGGGAAAACGTCTACCACGAGTCCCTAACAGATAGTTAAAAAGTACGATATAAAAAATCTACTAAAATGATGCTAGTCCTTCGCACTCTCTGCGCAGAAATTTGTATTTACACAATTTACTTGAGAGCGAATATGTTAAGGAAAAGCTGGCCAATGTTGGTTTGCGCACACCTTGTGCTTTCGTTGCAAGAGCAAAAGTGTAGTGCCCCCCCCCGTCCATCATAAATTTGTGTGACAATATATTTATTCCTTATTTGCCTATCCACTTTCCTCTGCAGCAAGACGACTCGGTGACGTCTGCCTTTGACTTTCTCGCGACGACCGAACAAACCGGTTACCGTATCGCTGTACATGAAGCGGCAATTGCGCCTCCGCTTGAGACGCGCCCAATCGATGTCGGCGTCGGTTACGAGACTGTGGTAGCGCTCCAGAAGGCAAGTAGCATTCTGAAAGATGCCAACCACCACCCGTTATGTTTGCCCCAAAACACTTCCGCACCGCTCCGAAACAGTCACGAAGAATGTAGTGTAGCATTTAACAATAACGATGTGTTTGCATTGAAGAAGGCCTTCAAACGACTGAAGCCGCCTTACGGCACGTGCACGAACACTCAGTCGTCCGAGGACAACTACTACGTCGCAAAAGTAAGTCATTTGGCCACCCAACCTATACAAAAGACGATAATCACTGAATATATAACTCGTGCAAATTTGAGTTGCCGTCTTTCACCACGGTATTCTCATTCTCATTATTGTGTGCGTTGCTATTTCGCAAGTCGCACAATCTCGAAGGGGGGGGGGCAGTTTAAAATCGCATATATTTTTCGCTGATCGCCTCCCTTACAGAGCATTTCGATGCGCTCACTGAAGGGGTGATCTAATTAAAGGAGGCCTGAGGCGAATAAATAGTGTCTTGTTTTTTTTGCCTTATTCGGTCAGATTGAGCTAGACACTTCGATTGCAAGAGTCCCGAAGTCACAAAAATCCCTCTGCCCTGAGGAAATTAACCGTGAATATTTCATTTTCCCGCCATTTTCAAAACAAAAATTGGGCAAAGCTTCGCCGTGGGCCTTTGACTCTCAAAACAAATAGATATGATGCGCGTAACCAAAATTGGCCGGATTTTTCTTAAGACGTCGGCTCATATGGCAGTTGAGCAAAGCACAAGTTTCTGTGGAGAGAGGCGAGGGGCAGTAGCACCATTTTTGTGTATTCTTTTCACCGTACTTTTGATCAAGCTGTCCAAATCTGTCAAGGTATTCGTGATAGGCGTTTTTCCCTTATGGTCTTTTTTAAGGGATTCAACTACACCTACGAGTCATGCACATACAGCTGTATACAGCGCTTCGTCATTGAACAGTCAATAATTTTATTTTTCTTCCGTCTCTGAAATTCAATGAGATTAAATGGCGCGTTAAGTGCCATTTCCATTTCTTCTTTATTAAAAAATATTGCAAGTTAAAAAAAATTAATTTGAAGTTGTGGCTGCGCGGATCCGCGCCTGGAGAAAGCCAGCGATGCAATCGTTCGCCTTTGCCATACTGCAGCAGACTGTTTCCTTTTTAATTATCTTTCGCTGCTAATAATTTATGTATTTTCATTTAATTTATTTTTTTAAATATTTTTATTAAATATTAAAATATGAAAATAAAACTCTTCAGTGGCTTGCCTGCAGACGCTGAAGGGGATCGGAGATTCAGATCAGAGTCCGGCAACGGACTGCGGCTGCAAGAGGCCATGCGACGAAGTTGACTATGATGTCACTGTGACGCAAGCAAAGTAAGAGAGAAGGCAATAACACCCCCCCCCCCCCTCCCCCCAAACCAAAATCAACGAATGAGTGCACAAAGAATAAATGCTATACATCTTAAGAAGATTAACATAATACTGATACAATGTCCCTATTTTGGAACCACATGAAAAAGACGTTCTTAGACTTCATTTTTTTTCCAAAATGACAGATATCCCGCGTTGCGATATATCGTTGGCACAGGAACAACGGGACAACTAAAAGAGCTTCAGGTGGTTTTTTGCGATTCGATAGCATTGAAGATAAGTCGATTTTGGAAGAGAGCAGAAGATGTCGTTGATTTCCTTCAGAAAAAAGTGGCTTAAAGAAACTATCAACGTATTCATGCACTTGCAGAAGAAACAAGGAGTCACTGTGATCTATACATCGCGTCCACCAGCAACTACAACGGGGTCGATAGCTTTCATTAAATTAAAACAAACATTTTGACGGAATGGAAATTTTGGATGGACTACATTTGAGCGCACACAGTTGCGCAAACGAACACTTTCACACTTTGGACATGTGCACACTGAGACATTTGCGCATAGAAATTTGTGCACGCTAACAGTTGACAATGACATCACCATGGTGCAAGCAAAGTAAGGCAGGCGGCAATATCCCCCTCCCCAAAATCAATGAAAGAGCAGTCCACCCGAAACTTTCTGTATATGCATTCCGAGCGGTCTGAAGATTGTTTTTATAATTCTTTCATTCCCTTCCTTTGCAGAAGCACCACAGTAGCGAAGGACAGCTCATCAACGAGTACTTTGTCCGCAACGTCATCTACCTTAGCTTCCACGGATTCTAGTCCAGTATTCATTAGCACAACGTCAACATCCAACGGTATTGTCACTACAAGGACCGACTCCACATCGAGCTCCGCCAGTTCGCATTCTTTCTTCTTTTTTTCAAGTATTATTTTATCGTACTTTTGCCTTCTGATTGTAAGCGAATATGTTTCTAACAATCTTGCGTCTTACCTGTAATTCTTGACCAATCAGCGATCACGTCTACGGCATCCGAAACGACGTTGCCTTCAAGTTCTTCAGTGACCTCTGCTTCAACCATGCCTTCGACCTCTGGCCCGAGCACATCGTCAATCTCTGCTGACACATCAACAACTGCGAAATCAATCACAATCGATATCAGCACTCCTGCCATTACGACGGCATCCACCTCTATCACTCCTCAGTCGACGACTGAGCCGACTACCACCACCACAACAACAACAACAACAACAACAACAGAGGCAACAACAACGACAACAACTACTCCGTGAGCGTTGCCTTCAGTAGCATAGTACATGCATACAAATCAGCAAAAGACGATATAAAGGAAGACTGTCCAAATTTTTCCACTTTCAGTAGTTGTGATGTAGACAAGTATGCACTCTATCTGAAGAGCACGGGGAAGTTTAAGAAGTGCGACAGCTCGCCTGTTGAGCTCGGTTGCTGGTACGCACATCACCCGACACTCCCATTCGCTCAACTAACATTTTACTTCTGCCTTTTCGAATGAAAGCTAATATGAATTGTGTGAAACTGCATCCGATTTTTCGGATACGTGCATACAATTCATAACAATTGTTTTCTTTTGCCATTTAGCACCAATTTTTCAGATTAATTTTTTTTTCTCACCATCAGTCATTTTGTACCATTTAATTCAAACATTGAGGGGCGCGCACATTTGCTGCGATCCAGGAAATAAGGAACACTGGACGGATTGTTGGCCATGCACCTACTACTGTGATCAGAATAGTCAGCAAAAGTTCAAAAGCGACGGCACCCTTTGCCGCGAGGTAAATGGTCCAAGAGGACATTTCAGGCGAATCAGATATCAATATGAGATCGAAAAATGTATTCACTAGCTCCGTTATCTTTTAAATCTTTGAAAATTTGTGAAATATATGCGTTCATGAGGGACATACAATTAATGTGTTGTCGTGTATTTGGCAGACGCATCAAATGGGTCATTGTAAACCTTTTTGTTATTTTGCATATATTTGTTCAATTGATTTTTGTGTTTAGTTCTTTCGGTGGCACATCTTCGTCAACACAGCGAATCAGGAGCCCAACTGGGACTTTATGTATAATGATTGGCCGAGTGTCGGCTGCGACATTGACGACTTTAAAGGAAAGTCCAGGGACAACGGCGATAAGACCAAACATCTTACGACGTACATAGCAGGGCGGAAAAAGCGGTGTGTGCTTTATTGGAATGAACTAATTCAAACAGTGTAACCGTTTAGGGAAACAAAATGCGCTTTCACTTTTTAAGATCTTCGAAGGTCACGGAAGATGAAGAACACCGCGATGAGCGCAGTGTGGACGCCAGTCTAGTCCAGCCATCGGGCTCTGCTGGCGTCAGTGACAAATTATTACATTTATACATATTGCTTACATTTGTTATCAATGAAGGATACAAATGTACATATATACCGTATTTTCTCTATTAATACCCCCGGGAGCACTATTTTTCAATATTTTCGAATTCTATTAGAGGGAAGGGTTCTATTAGAGGGAGGGGAACTATTTTTAAATGTGATACCCTAAAAGCTTGATAACATTTTTTTTCTTCAAAAAACAAGATCATAGCTCGATTTTAAATGAAATCGTCACTGGAATATATGTTTTACCGCAGCTTTTTTTAGTCTTGTGATATCTTTGGAAGTGAAAAAAGTCCTTTAAATTTAGCTTGGCAGCTGTGAGGCGTGGAATGAGAACTTTGCCAACGTGACCGAATGCCTTGAATGGTCCGTAGCCAGTTGCCTACTTTTATTTTGTATTCACCACTCTTCAATCGTAAATAATACCAGTAATACGACTGTGATTTTTATTTCGGTCGGTCTGAAGAGTGTTGGGAAGAGAGTTTAGTGCACTTTGTTGCTAGGTACAAGAATAATGGCCTCATCCTCCAAGTCTACTTCACCTCGTTGGCGGCGGAAACCTTGACGGAAACGGCAAGCTATGATGTAAGTCCGCAAGGATTCAAAGATATTTCCACATTTTAACATTGAAATGAAGCAGATCAGTAAATGTACAATTGATATTATGTCGCTCCAAATATTCATTGTTTGTGCGCCTAGCAAAATATGTAGCACACGCGAGACTCAGAGAATGCCTACTTCCAGGATGAAAACTCGGCAATTCGAACATGCATTTATAAATATTCGGTGATCATACGGTGTCATCATTATAGCTTTCTACTGCTGTCGCGGACCTTGGCGGTCAAGCCGGCTTCTATCTTGGCCTGTCCATCATTTCGTTGGTTGAAATTGCCGGTCTCTCCGTGGTTCTCTTCATCTTCTCCATCCACGGCTGCAAGGAAATGACGCCAAAAGTTGGCGCAAAATTTTTGCCTATAATTTTTTATACGAGTTGAGTAAAAAAAAGACAACAATGTGCGCTTGAATATATATATCTTATAATGAACATATTATGCGGATTCATTCAGGCTGCCGAGCAGCCGCACAGTGCCAGACGAGATCGTCGCGATTCGTACATTTCAGGCGATGAGTAGCGTCTTTTCCATATTATTTCCACCTACTATTTACACCAATTTATATTATTGAATGAAGACAGTTTCAACTAAAGATCTCAAAGTATCTCTGTGATGGCAATAACTATGAACTATGTAATCTAGCTGTTTCTCTCCATAACTTTGATAAACAACTTTTTCCCTGAAATATCAATGCAAAATCTGTACATTTATAACGCTATAAAGTACTTATCTAATGAAATCGTTTCTTTCGCATTTCACTCTCAAAAAAATGCATACACAGTCATGCTGCGCAACATATTTATAGCCAATTATTGGTTTCTATGAAGAAAATATAGGATTAAAAGTTCGGGCATTTCCATGTCATAGAATCGTCATTCAATTGGTAATGCTTTCATTGTACATTTGAAAGAGCTTCAATTGCTTGCCAAAGGACTTTATTCCACAGAATACAGAATCAAATTGCCATCGAATGACGTAGTCGAAATCTCTACTGCCAGATTACTGCAAGAAAATAGCAGGTATAATCACAGAGTATGTCGGATCAGGCTAGCAAAACAATGGTTTTGTTTGCAATTTCTTTTACAAAAAACGCGAAAACATTTCACGTTGAAAAAGACTCACGACAGCGCGGGCGGAGAACTCGATCTGCGAGAGGAAATAGCGATTGTAGGCATTGATAAACATGGTGTTTCCCTCGGAGGTGATCGGATCCTGACGCACCTTCGTGTCGCAAACTCTAGGAAATGATTAATTTGACGGATAGTAATCATAAAGAAGGTGTACAAAAATTACTTGATTCCCGAGAGGCGAGCATCGGTCTTGAAGATGATCTCAGCACCGCCAAAGGCGCAGTTTGCGGAGAGAACGCCGGCGCCTTCTATGAAGGTCAGCTCGATTCTCATGCCAGCCGGGGCCTGAAAGTCGATGATAGGTTATCATTCAATTGATATTTGCTATTGTTCTTACCTCAAGAAGGTAGTACTGGTTGTCGAAGTTGTTCTTCGGCTGCTGACCGCGGTCTCCAACCTCGACATAAAAGGACTTCGGGGACGAAGACACTTGGATGGTCTCGGTTCCAGAGGGCTGAGAGGAAACAATTATGAATTAAAAAGTTCAGAAGTTTGATATTCTGAGAGCAGACGAAAAAACATCTTACGCGCTGAGAGCAGGTGGTTCCGGTGAACCCGAGGGGGCAGAGGCACTGGTTGCAGCGGTTGACGTCTTGGATTCCACCGTTCTCGCACGAGATCGTGTTCTCGCAGTTCTCTGGAATTGGGTTTCTCAAAGATCTCCAGAAATATGGTTTAAAGAGATACTCACTGTCGCACTCGTAGTATTTGTTGACAAGGGTGATGTCGTAGAAAGTGGGGAGGCGGTTCTTAATAGGATATACATATATAATCGTTTGACTCAATCCAATGGTGATAAAGGATGCATACGCTCATCGAGTGCTGATAGATGGAGTGGGGCTCGCGAGCAAGAAGAGCCGGCTTTGAGCGGTCAAGGCCGAAGCTAGAAAAGATAAATATGTAAGTTCTGTTAATGAGCAGGAAATTATGAGAGAACAATGGACGTACTCTCCCTCTCCGTAATGCATGTTGGAGCCGAACTCGTATGGAATGTCGTAATTAGTCGACTGCGGAGATTCAATGTCGAAATTGTGTAGCGAGTTTGATTCGATGTTGGCCTGATAGTGAAGAGCCATTCGAAATACCATTTTCCTTCAAAGAGATCGCTGACCTTGTTGATGAGGACGTAGTTCTCAAGGTCGTAGCGGGACTGGACATGGAAGATGCCGAAAGTGTGAGAGCTCGTTTGTGACAATTCCGGTCTACTTTGTTAGAATGCCTTCTTTGATTCATCGTATTTTCTTTAATGTAATAATGTTTACCACGTGTTTTCCATTATTATGTTCCGGCGTAAAAATTGATATATTGATTGCTCACTGAGATACATCCATTTCCAATGGAGACCACTTGCTCGCCTCCTATTCGGCCGACATACGAGTAGCAGCCAGAATCGAAGATGAACTTCACGCTGCAAAGGTATACATAAGAAAGAGCCCAATCGCACTTTATTACACAGGGAATGAGCTAACCGGTCCCTTCCATCAGTTGTCTCCTTAAAGCGGATGCAGGTGTTGTCCTCCCAGAACTTGATGGCCGACTTGATGGCCTCACGGTTGGTGAAGTGACCGTTATCGTGGGCTGAATAGTAAGATTGCAAAGTATGAGAAGATATCTATGTAATTCTTGATATTTATGAAAAAGGCTACGATAAAACGGGTTGCATGAAGAGCTGCTTCTAACGGTAGCGAGCGTCGAAGGAGTATGGGATGATCGGGTTCTTGCCCCAGGTATTAGTAGGGAAACGACGGCCCGTCTGTGCTTGGCGGCGAGCACGCGAACCGTTGTTGGGGACGTAGAGTTGGAACTCTTCCAGCTGCTCGCTGCAATTATAATTTTTATAGATCACGTCAATTTATTCTTCTTAAAACTTTTAATTTTAATGAAATCACGCCTCACTTAGTAAGCATCATGTCTCCTTCGAAGAGGTCAGCATCCAGACCAGCAGCGTTGTTAAGCTCAGTGACGTCCTCGCCCATAAGCTGGAATTGTCTCATATTGGATCCATAAAGGAATTTTGTTCGACTGTTTAAAATAGGACGATCGCCGAAAAAAATTAAGGTTCGAATTACAGCCCATTAGCTGGGATAAGGCACTCTCATTCTCCCATGCAATTTTTCAGGGCGCACAGACCCGCTGCTTGAAAATATTAAGCGCAAATGAGAGTTTGAAAAATTTAAAATCAGACATAATATTTCGGTTAGATAAATAACTAACAACTTGAGCGCCGTGGGTGACTTGAGAATCAGCGAGCTTGCTAAGCAGCCTGTCGACCTCCTCCTTCTCCTCCGGCGACTGCTGAAGCTTCTGTTCAATGTCAGATCTCAGCTTCCCCAGCACCTCCTGCAACGATCGTCATTTTTATTATCCATAAAACTTAATTCGTAATTTTTTTAAAATTATTTCTTAAAATGAAGTCGAAACAAATATCATGAATTGCCTTGAGCTTTGTGAGGTCGAGATGTCCCGAAAGGGTCTTCTCGAGATCCTCTCGATTAGCCGAAGCGACCGCAGCCAGAAGTGAGAGAACGACGAAGAAGCGCATGTTGCTTGCCTGCCAGAGGTGAACTGTTGCCGATGATGGATGTTTCGGCGACAGTCGCGCTACTTTTAAAGGGTCAACAATGAACACAAAAGGTACAGCTTGTGATTTCAGAACATAGCTTGATCTCCCTGCCTATGCTCTTCTTCTAGCTGTGCAAATAATCATACTAGGAGCATGATTATTTGCAGAACATAAGGGCAGCCGTGAGTCTCCACGACTATTTTGCGCTTTGCGGGCGTTCCATGCTCTACAGAGCTTTTGATGTCTCGTGATTTCTTCCATACAGTTTGCTCAGTCGCGCTGCTCTGATCAAGCACCGTGTCAGATATGGCATACTCCGCCTTGTAGAAGAAACGCGAATGCAACGCGAGGAAACGTCGTATTGTGTCCGTAGATTAGTAACAGTCCACGGAATATGTCCGTAGCTTGGTAAAACATCAGATGCCTCTCAAACTACGGGGACCATACGCTGTTTAGTGGGATAAAAGCCTAACAATTTCAATGAGAAACCGTCATCTGCAATAAGTAGCGGCAGTTACAAAGCATGTCGATGAGTTGTTAGAATTAATTCATTAATATTTATTATCTTTATTATTTGATTAATTACATTTACTGGATAAAGTAATTGGAGATTCTTGCAGGAGGTACTGGAGAAGCTGAAGTCTGACATCGAGCAGAAGCTTCAGCAGTCGCCAGAGGAGAAGGAGGAGGTCAACAGGCTGCTTATCAAGCTGGCTGATTCTCAAGTCACCCACGGCGCTCAAGTTGTCAGTAATTTATTTACTGATGATTTGGTTTTTAATGACCGAACGATTATGTGAGATTTCAAATTTTTCGAATTTTCATTCGCTCTTCTTGTTAATATTTTCCGTGCGGGGTTTGTGCGACCTATGAAATAACATGGGAGAATGAGAGTGCCTTTTCCCAAGGTAAAGGCTGTATTTCGAACCTTTATTTTTATTTTTTTTCGATCGTCTTAGTTTAAACAGTCGAACGAAATTCCTTTACGAATCCAATATGAGACAATTCCAGCTCTCGGGCGAGGACGTCACCGAGCTGAACAACGCTGCAGGTCTGGATGCTGACCTCTTCGAAGGAGACATGGTGCTCACTAAGTGAGGCGTGATTTCATAACAAATACAATTTTTAAACAACATAAATCGACTCGTTTTTATTCCTTTTATTGCAGCGAGCAGCTTGACGAGTTTCAACTCTAAGTCCAGAACAACGGTTCACGTGCTCGCCGCCAGGCACAGACGGGCCGTCGTTTCCCGACCAATACCTGGGGCAAGAACCCGGTCATCCCATACTCCTTCGACGCTCGCTACCGTTAGAAGCAGCTTTTCTTGCATTAAGAGCCCATTTTGTCGTAACCATGTTCATGAATATCAAGAAGAACACATATAATGTTCTTGTAGTTAGCAATCCTGGTATTCAGCCCACGATAACGGTCACTTCACCAACCGTGAGGCCATTAAGTCGGCCATCAAGTTCTGGGAGGACAACACCTGCATCCGCTTTAAGGAGACAACTGATGGAAGGGACCGGTTAGCTCATTCCCTGTGTAATAAAGTGCGATTGGGCTCTTTCTTATGTATACCTTTGCAGCGTGAAGTTCATCTTCGATTCTGGCTGCTACTCGTATGTCGGCCGAATAGGAGGCGAGCAAGTGGTCTCCATTGGAAATGGATGTATCTCAGTGAGCAATCAATATATCAATTTTTACGCCGGAACATAATAATGGAAAACACGTGGTAAACATTATTACATTAAAGAAAATACGATGAATCAAAGAAGGCATTCTAACAAAGTAGACCGGAATTGTCACAAACGAGCTCTCACACTTTCGGCATCTTCCATGTCCAGTCCCGCTACGACCTTGAGAACTACGTCCTCATCAACAAGGTCAGCGATCTCTTTGAAGGAAAATGGTATTTCGAATGGCTCTTCACTATCAGGCCAACATCGAATCAAACTCGCTACACAATTTCGACATTGAATCTCCGCAGTCGACTAATTACGACATTCCATACGAGTTCGGCTCCAACATGCATTACGGAGAGGGAGAGTACGTGCATTGTTCTCTCATAATTTCCTTCTCATTAACAGAACTTATATACATATTTATGTTTTCTAGCTTCGGGATTGACAGCTCAAAGCCGGCTCTTCTTGCTCGCGAGCCATACGCCATCTATCAGCACTCGATGAGCGTATGCATCCTTTATCACCATTGGATTGAGTCAAACGATTATATATGTATATCCTATAAAGAACCGCCTCCCCACTTTCTACGACATCACCCTTGTCAACAAGTACTACGAGTGCGACAGTAAGTCTCTTTTGAAACTTCATCTATGGAGATCTTTGAGAAAACCAATTCCAGAGAACTGCGAGAACACGATCTCGTGCGAGAACGGTGGAATCCAAGACGTTAACCGCTGCGACCATTGCCTCTGCCCCTCGGGTTCTCCGGAACCACTTGCTCTGAGCGCGTATGATATATCTTTTTTACTTTTCTCTCAGAATATCAGACTTCTGAACTTTTTAATTCATAATTGTTTCATTTCAGCCCTCTGGAACCGAGACCATCCAAGTGTCTTCGTCCCCGAAATCCTTTTATGTCGAGATTGGAGACCGCAGTCAGCAGCCGAAGAATAACTTCGACAACCAGTACTACCTTCTTGAGGTAAGAACAAATGCAAATATCTGTTGAATGATAACCTATCATCGACTTTCATGTCCCGGTTCTCATGAGAATCGAGCTGGCCTTTATAGAAGGCGCCGGCGTTCTCTCCACAAACTGCGCCTTTGGCGGTGCTAAGATCATCTTCAAGACCGATGCTCGCCTTTCGGGAATCAGTAATTTTTGTACACCTTCTTTATGATTACTATCAAATGCTGATTTTAGACAAGAGAGTCATCAAATTAATCATTTTATAGGGTTTACGACACGAAGGTGCGTCAGGATCCGATCATCCCGGAGAGCAACACCATGTTCATCAATGCCTACAACCGCTATTTCCTCTCGCAGATCGAGTTCTCCGCCCGCACTGTCGTGAGTCTTTCTTTAACGAGAAATGTGTTCTCGTTAAAATAATTTTTGTAAAGGAACTTGCAAAAGAAAACCATCGTTTTGCTTGCCTGATCGGACATTCTCTGAGATTATTACTGGTACTTTCTTGCAGTAATCTGGCAGTACAGCCTTACGTTATCCGATGGCAATTTGATTATATATTCTGTGGAATAAAGTCCTTTGGCAAGCAATTGAAGCTCTCAGATTGTAGTACACTGATTAATTGGATGTGCCCGATATTTGTACCACACTAAATTCGAGACAGGAATGCAAAAGATTCATCACTGATGATCTTTGGCATTTAAGTGTGGGTGTCTGAAGACGGTATAGTTTATTTTGCAGATTTCTTAGAGAAAGAAACCTTTGCCGTTCTAATGAGCTCTTGTTTATAAAACCCGTCTCAAATTCTCATCACTGCTAGCGATAACTAAGGCAGAGGCATGCTCCGAGTAGAAATGACAGTTTGCCTAGGCTCTACTATTGGAATCCCACAAAATTTTCCTATGTTGAATGTAGAGGCAGCTTTATGTACATTTCTTTTTTTGCTTGAAGCCGCTTCAGTAAAATCGCTGAAAGTATTTCACTCAAAACTGACTTCTTCATCCGCGAATGCACTTTAGGCGCTTTATTCTCTCTTTCTCTTGTTCTCTAAACTTGCAAGCATCGCTTGTATGCTTCCTTCCCTCGTGATCCCTTTTTGAGGTCGCTGTCATGGAAAAGAGAATATCTTTTGTCTCGAACGATCCAAATTGCTTGCGGAAGCCACCAGAATCGCGCATTCTTTCTCTTTGGAGAGACTTTGACCTCGACAATAGTAGCAATGGCTTTCCATGCTTCGTAGACAGAGATTTGATTGACAACACCAGAGACCAAAGGGGCAGAATTAAAGGTGGAAAAAGAACGCCTTTCCCAAATGGCTTTAATGACCTGTAGAACCGATACGAACTCTTATGAGAATTCAATTTTTTTTGCTCACATGATACTGCACTGGTTTTGATCGGGCATGCTAAATGGCGGGGTGGCCTGGTGGCAAGTGGAGCCGCCAGTCATTCGTTCTCTTCGCAAAACAGGCTTGTTCGTCCGCCGCCTCGCTCCACACACGATCCTTCTCAAATCAAATCCATCTTGAGATTGCCTACTCGGGATATGATCTGCCTAGTTGTCATCGAAAAAAATCGCCTGCGCCCATCATTCCCACGTCACTTTCATCCCAGTGTTTCATTACATGTACAGAAATTCAGAGGGGAGCTTGTGAGCAAGGATGTGTAAGTGCATGACAAGGATGCTGCCCTCACCCACACAAAAAGGGGATCATTGTCTTCATGAGTTGCCATGGAATTTTCACCGAAATTTTTCTGGACTTTTAACAAGTACTTGCGTACCCACCCTCCTTTCACTACAGTTTTATACACATGCCCAAATGCTATTGCGTGCTCAGTCTAGATGAAAAACACAAACTCATCCGTTTTTTCATTATTATTTATATTTCTATTGCCTATTTTTTTCGATCAGGCTCATGGCAAAAGCGACTCTTCTGAGCGTCCTCTTAGACTTTTCTCGATGGTCGTCAGTTGCATGTATCCGGTTCTTCTGCTGTTGCGACACTAAGCTGTAGCGAATCTTTTGGGGAATCGCTTCAATTGTGCTGTAAGTTGTGAAAACATTGCAAATTCTTCAATTCCTTTGACATTGCCTTTGACAAGAATGACGAAATCCCTTTGGCAGCGTCATTGCTTTTGCCATAAGCGTTGCTCTCTCCGTCGTCCGCTACCTCGCCTTTCCTTCGCACATGACAACGACGGTCGAGTTTGCCATGCAGGTAAAGTTGTTTCTAGCCTATCAAGATGATTTCGTCTCGTCCGACAGGAATTTCTCACCGTAACCTTCTGCAACGCCAATCCGTACAAATTGTCGAAAGTCGACAATAATCCGTCGTTTCGCGCCATTTCGGAACTACTCCAGTCATATCGAGCGATTCGTAGAGGTCTCGAAACGAACGACTCTTATGGACTGGTACGTTGGAACTAATGTTAAGTGTCTTGGTAAATGTTAAGTGTGATTCCAGACTGCGATGCGTCCACGAGAGAGACAACTTGTGACGAAAGATATGGTTATGCTACTCGCTGCAAGCATGACAGAAGAGGAAAAGGTGCGCCAAACGAAATTGTATTTAACTAGCGGCGATCAAAACAATTCAGATACCGGCGATGTATGGCTTTGATGACTTGGTCACGGAATGCACTCTCGGTGGCAAGCAGTGCGAAAAGTTAGCTTTTTTAAGCAGTGCAACCCGTATTGATCAGCGCTCACTACTACAGGAGCTGGTTTTCAATTCACATGGACACTGAATTTGGCGCTTGCCTGCAGCTTCAGCCAAACATTTCAATGTCTCGGCCAGGCATCAAATAGGGACTCAGAATGCTTCTCACTGTAAAGGTTAGCATGGTCATACCGAATGCGAGAAAGTTTAGAGATCCTTGTTTTTACACTTAAAGCAAGAGAAAAGAAGATAAATCATTCAGCAAGAAGACCCTCTGACTCTGGAAAACGACTTCTTGCCAACTTCTGAAACAGCGAACTGTCGCCTGGCGATTCATGACAGAAGGAAGATTGATTTGTATCGATAGATTAGAATGTACGTCATAATGCCGATTCAATTTGAGATATCCACCTACAGTCACTCGGCAAATCCCGATAACCGTTGGAATGCAAACGTCCGTTGTCATTGAAAAGGTGCGGCAAAAACTATAACTTTAACAGCATAATTATTAAAACAATGATGGATTGTGATAGTACTAATTTAAGTAAACATCGATTAATAATTTCACAAAAAAAAAGATCCGATTGCTAAGTCCTTACACGAGATGCGTTGATGGCCTCGAACACGATTCCAACTATTACGCGGTTAAGTATTCATGCAGTTAAGAGAGCCAATCTTAGAGATTCGACCAGGGCTCTATGTAAGGCATGTCGGGAACAAAATTATTTTTTGATTTTCTTTTCCTTCTAAAGGCTTATGAGGCATCCTAAAAAGACCTCAAAAACATTTTTTTTCAAAAATTATTTTCTTCAGTTCTCAAATTTCGTTTTGTACAATTAGAAGGCTTAAAAAACACTTTAAAAACATTTTCGCCTGTCGAAACATACATCATAAGAAAGAGGATGAAATTTGCTACAAGATGAACTCCTTTCAATGGAATTCCATGCATACGATCTTTTGTTATAAGCCATAAGAGTAGGATAGCAAGGCGTTATGGAAAAACTGTAGAAAAAAGGATTGGAATATTCTAATTCGAATTTGGAATATTCTAATTCGAATAACCTAAAATGTGAATTCTCGGGCAAAATGACAGCGACGCTACTGGCACTACATTTATGATTTATAACAAAAGATCGTATGCATGGAATTCCATTGAAAGGGGTTCATCTTGTATCAAATTTCATCCTCTTTCTTATGATGTATGTTTCGACAGGCGAAAATGTTTTTAAAGTAGTCTTTTAAGCCTTCTAATTGTACATAACGAAATTTCCCATATACATTGAAAGTTTTCAATAAAAGTATGTATGTAACATTTGAAGATCTCCGTGAGAGCTCTTAGATGATATATTTACGATTTTTAATATTGACATTGAGCGCAGTTATGGATCGATGAATGCGCTTGCACGGTGCCTCGGCGGCCGAAAAATGCGCCATTTTGACAAACTCGCGCGCTTCATGTCAAAATATTGAAACAGGTGTATCGGAGTTTTTTAGTAAAAGGCATTTAAATAGGGGTAAAAAAGGTCGCTATTTCACGTGGTGCCTTCAGTTTTTTAACATGGGGGGGTTTTTATGCCCCAAACGCACCACTCGAAATATTAAAATGCCAAAATGAGGCATTTAATGAAATATTTTTAAAAAGTGATTAACACGATTTTTGTGCGCCTTTCAATTTGGACTCGACTGTCACTTGACCATTCCTTCTCCGACTCGCAGCAGCCTAGCCTCTTTCACGGGTCGGGTTCTCCTGAACTATGACACCCTCTCAGTAATTTTA
Source organism: Allodiplogaster sudhausi (assembly GCA_945643635.1). NCBI lineage: Eukaryota > Metazoa > Nematoda > Chromadorea > Rhabditida > Diplogasteridae > Allodiplogaster > Allodiplogaster sudhausi. Next base: position 3,505,222 of record CALZFC010000041.1, on the reverse strand, counting down.
ATTATTTTTTTTTTTTAAACAAATTCCCTTATTTTTTTGAGCGGCCTCTCGCTCACTGTTCATTGACAATGCAAAAAGCTTTACTGTCTCATTCTGACTATCATTGGTTCTCACTTACGCTCGGTTCCGGCGAAGGTGGGACTGGTAATCGTCCCGACCTCAACTGTTAGGAAGTCGTAGTAGTAAATATTGCTGATTCCGCTTGCACTGTGCATCCTTCGGTTTCGTCCTGCAATAAAAAATACCTTAAAATCAGATTGTGTAATCTTTAGCAGCTCAACAAAGTGCGGCTATGTAAAGGTATTAGAAGGTCTTTCTCTATTGTTTGGATCCATTGGTTTGCGCAAAAGGAAATCGCAATAAGCAAAAAAAGTGTGAAATAAAAGAGAGAGAGAGAGAGAGAGAGAGAAGAGGCAAAGAAGCATAAAGTCAATTAGCAAAAATCTACATATATACTCCTTTGTAAGCCACTTAAAAAACTCTCGAGAAATGTTAAATGACATTTTATTATAAATGAAATTTTATACAAATGTTTTTTTAGAATACGAAAATGGCAACTGCCACACGATTATTCTCCCTCGAGGACACGGACAAGCGTCTCTGATATGTCCAGGACATTTTCTAGGGTGGGAGACAAATGTCCCAGACACTAATGAAAAGGCCTATGTTAATACACGGGTCTCGCATCTGTCTCTCATATGTCTTTGAAATGTCTCGGACACTTTTGTGAAAATGTTATGTCCAAGACATTGAGAATGTCTGCGACAATGTCCAAGACATCCCGAGAATGCGAGAGAGTATGAAATTTGAAGAGAGGCGAAACAAACACGCCAAATGTAATTTCTTGTCTCCGAGACAAAAGTTATGACTTCGTCTTATTGAACACGCAATCGTACTGTTTATAAGTACTGTAACTGCTACTTTTGGCAGAAGAAGCCGTTTTCAAAAAAGGTTTTTTTCTTCGAATTTTTTGTCGTTTTGCTTACTTAAATCTGTGATTTGTTCTCAAATACGTTTTGATGATTAAATAGATGAGCTCCGCTCACTTGACCAGCGAATAAAAGAATTCATTCCGCTTTCAGAAGATGCGCGTTACATCTAGGCGTTCTTGGTGGCAAAGCAGCTCCGTCCACTTCCGACTTCAGAACATCCTCAGTTCTGAAGACCGGCGCAGACGCTGAGAAGGTGCGGTCTTCCTTCTTTTCTCCCTCTTTTTTTTGCTTTTTAATCCCATTTTTCTTCGTGTAAGTTTTTTGAAGTGGGCGACAAGATATTCTTGCAAGATATTCCTGTTAAACTGCTATAGTAAAGCAAGGAAATGTTTGTTAAATCGTCATTTCCATAATTGTTGCTCTTTCAGGTTCTTTTTGCCATAATTCGTTTATTAATTTGTGTCGCAAAACACTCTATTTTCTCATTTTATTTATCGAATTGCTCGTTCTTCAACAATATCTCAATATGTTATTGTTGAGTTTAGTAATCAGCTTGTTGTGATTGCAGAAGGGTGGCGACTCGTTTGGCGGGAAAGTCGCTGCCCCAACTGTTACCGGGTTGCTCAAAGGGAGGCGCAGCCGCGGCTGCTTGCTGCTGCCGCCGCCGCGCCAACCACCGCTGCCGAACAGGAGAAGCCGGTGAAGAAGGAAGAAAAGGAGCAGTAAGACGACGACATGAGATTCGCCCTCCTCGGCTAAGTCTCTCACTCTCTGCCTCTTGTTTTGTCTGATAAACTTGTTTATCATAGCTCTTCTGTATTGACATAATGAAGTAATGGAAGGAGACATCTATGGGTGTTTTTGCTGGAAAAGAATTCAAAATATCTACAAGCATATTTCGTCTCGAAAATATTCGGAGTGCTGATTTGAAGAATAGAAAATAAAAAATGGGAAGTATTTCCAAAATGCTTCGTGTCTGATTCTGCTTTGTGCACTCTTCTTTCGTCTCCCTTGTCAAAGATGAGTGTTCACAGTCTGGAGAGTAAAAAACATGCAACGTGTGCATGTCATATAAAGAAAGCGAAGGAAAAATATATAAAAAGCATTAATTTGGACGCCTCCCTTTGGAAAATTTGTCCCTGACATGTCTACCAAGTGTCTCTAAAATGTCATGGACAATAAAATGTCCTGGACATATCAGAGACGCTTGTCCATGTCCTCGAGGGAGATTAATCGTGCGGCAGGTGAACTAACCATGGCTGATGCTGCACGTAAGTACATATGTAAATATTTGCAGATTCACGCTGCCTTTACGTCGCTTCTTCTCGCGTGTATGGCGAGAGAAATCTAAATTATTAATAAGAAGAAGACGAACAAAAAGAAACTATTGGTCACCAGTTTTAGCAGTATTAAACAGAAGAAGTAAGTACGAGGGAGACGAAATAGGAAGGTTCAGTGCTTGCTGAATGTGGCGCAAGCGATAGCTCCAAGGCATGCTCGGGGTACATAAGTGTCCTCACTTCCTATATCTCTCTCCGACTATCTCCATCTAGCTTTCTCGCTCTCTACCCATGCCTCACTGTCTCTCTTATTTTCTCAACCTGTATATCACTTTCTTCTCTTCTTGCAAGTTTAATTTACTCTATCAGCATAGGCCGCTTCCCGTTTGATCTAACTTTTCTTTGGTATGTATTCATTTCCACTCGGCTCTCTCTCCCACACTCTCTCTCGTTCTCCCACTATCACTCTATCTTTCTATCTCTCCTTCTCTCTTTCACGTATGTAGTACATCTCGCATTTGTCGCCCGTGACCAATTTACTCTCCCTTAAAATGACGTGAAAATCATAGTTCATTAGTAGAAATTGTTAGTCTAGATTTCTCCAACTATGGCGACAGTACGGTAAATAATCTGTTTTATTAAAGATTTAGAAAAGAACTGCGACATTATTTTACTTTTCAAAATACATGAATCTCATATGTAAGCTTTTCAAAATACATGAATCTCATATGTAAGCTTTAAAAAAGTGGATTTGAGCTGTAAATCTTTCGCTACTTATTAACAGAATCTCAGTGTCTGAATATGAAAGACCATTACGATAACATCCTCGGCAGTTCTAAGGTAAGCTGTTTTTTACATCACACAGATTATGCTAAAAGAGAGAGAGAATAATTGATAACGAACGCTTTGTTCGTAAAGGAGGATAACTTAGATACGCTAGACTATTCGTACTAATGTGATCTCAGAATGCTTTTGCTCTTTTTTTTCTTATTTTCTCTCTCGCTCTCCCTCCCTCTCTCCCTCTTTCTATCTGACCTGGTTCTCACCAGATGCGAGGGATGTCTAAGTAGATTTTCAATCAAACGCATCTGTCATAATGATCGTTTCTTTAAATTAAAGAATAGTTAATAGCACGAAGGTCTACATAATGTGTTGGCCGTTCATGTGTTCAACGTCCCAAATAACGAAATTTAGTAATACTCGGAATCCTGCTTCCATGGGTGGCCCCGTTTACCACGTCCGGTGAAGTAAGCCCGGCCCTGCCATTGTTGTTGGCATTGTTATTAACTGTTTATTCATGTTATTAAGAAAAATTTACATCTCACACTTGATTAAATAAAAAGTAATGAAGAGGTATGCGAGCTTTAATGTTTGTTGTAAAAACATTCTTCTGTGCTGAGGCATAGTCGCCGTTGAAATCGTCGTCGTTTGCATGGATTGTCGCACCTGAGAACTATGTATGTAATTCGTTTGTATTTTTGTGCTCTATTCTAGCGTAGGTGTCCCAACTATTTATTAGCGTCCTATGGAAAATTCAGGCAGTCGATCAATTCCTGACGCTTCCCTCTCTATTCCTCTTACTATTGTAAAAAAAGGACTTTCATGCTAAAAAAAGAATTTTAAATTTGGGAAAACAATTTATCCTTTTATTTACCATAAAATACCAGGATAGAGATTTTTTTTGTGCGTTTACTAACAGCTGTAGGAAATTCGAAAAAATGTGTTGGCCATTCGTTTGTCTCAAACAACACAGTATAATTATATGTATTACGAATGATTGCTTTTCAAACGATAGTTGATACATAGATTTTATCTTAGATAAGAAGGTAAATTAGATACACGATGCAGATCTATAGTAGGCGACGAATGGCAAAAACGAAAAGTTCGAAGCTGCTATACAGGTTTCTTGTGCTTTACTGATTTTTACTGCTGCGTGTATACATATGGACATATATTCATGAACAATCTTGAAAGGGAGCATTTTTTCAGAATATTAACTCAGAAAAGAGATGACATACATACCTACATTAGTCGCATCTTCACAACATTTGAACACGATCTGCTCCAACTACTGAATATCTCTGCCATTCAGTTTTGGTGTGGCGGATTGTGAGGTCCAACTCAATCTTCTCCACCTCTTCCGTCATCGTTGCCACGTCGACCGTGTTAAAATAATAAGATGATATATAAAAAATTAACTAGAAGAAGAAAGAGATAGAGCATGAGTGAGAGAATGAGAGTGAAAGAGAAACAGAGAGAAAAGAAAGAGAGAGAGAAATGCAGAGAGAAAAACAGAGAGAGAGAGGAAGAGAAAAAGAGAGAGAGAAAGAGGGATAAAGAGAGAGAAAGCGTGTATAAACGAAGAGGTGACAGATGATCTTGCAGACCATTGAGCAGGCAATAATAGCGAACATAAAAGAAATTGGTCAGAGTGCCCTGTACAATGGTCAAGTAACAATAAGGGAAATTCACTAATGGTATGCCAATGTAGAAGTGATCGGGTGCTACTAATCAAGTTTATTTATCGTGCATTATGCACATAATCAACATTTTGCCAATGCAAAATAAAGTATTTATCTACAAGAATAACGTGTTCGAAATATTGTATTTTAAAACCGTATAGGTAGCTTACATATTGCCTGTTCGAAATGGCTCGTGCAATCTTTAAGACAGCTGATCTGTTAGGTTTGAGCAGGGCGCAATGCAGTGCTGTACTAGGAAATTTTTGATTTTTAAAATTTCTGAAAACTTGATCATTTGTACTACTCGACATGCTCTTTAAAACTCTGAAATTTTTAATTCGAAAATAATTATAATTTTAGCTGCATTTTTGTTTTAAAATTCACATGCACATAAACCAGTTATTTCTTAATATTTTGCAATCTATTTTTTTGCAATCCATAAATCTTTACATCCTCTTTAAAAAAACGTCTCGGTGAATTTTTCATGGAAAAAAGTTAAAGCAGCAAAATCTGAAAAATAAATATTAAAAGATGGTTTTTCGGGGTTTTTAGGCCGAAAGAACCCCGCAGGAAAGGTAAGGTGTTCATAGAAAGAAGGCCCATTAAATTTTCTACAAAGATAGCCAATTTAAAAAAAATCGAAGGGTAGATATTTTGGGAATTTGCAATTCAGCAATAATACTCAAGTTCCAACTGACCAAGACGTCCGGTTTCGATGCCTGGTCAGGGCAAATTTTTGGAAACTAGCAAAAAAAAACATATTTTCGATCGGAAATTGATGGCTTATCATCTATTAGCTCCATAACTTTGGTCAAACTTTAGATTTTTCATTACGTCTTCATCAACAAACAACGTATTTTTACTCAGCATTTTCTGCACTTTATTATGTACGATTTCATCTTGTCAGGCCAGGCTCTCGTGGAGTATACTTGTATTCTTACACCGGCTTTCTCCATTGACGGTACTGCTACTTAGATATAACTTTATCACTTACTTAATCGATAAGAAGGTACAGGGAGTATAAAGGATGAGGAGAGGGCTCGAAGTGGGCGCTTGAGGACACCCGTTCTAGTTCCTCTCCTCCTCAACCTAGCGCTGGAGATTCATGATTTGCTCATCCCTCGACCATAGGCGGCGGTAGGCAGTTCGCGCTGCTGGTGCTCTCGTTCCGTGCGGGCCAACTCCAGTTTCTTCCTTTCAAAAGCAGCGTTCAGCTCGATTATGCTGTTTTTCAGATTTCTTTCTGGGCCCCGCAGGCCTCTGAATAGCCGACAACGGTAATAAAGAGGAAATTGTGAAGATGGATCCTCACCGAACGAAGTGCTTGTACGGATAACGACTTGCCACATATTTAGAAGGGAGGAGATCTCGTCTGATCAATGTAGTCTCCTCCTCCTTTCTTTTTTTCGCTTTCTTTAGGTAACGTCTCTTGATCTTATGTGTTCTCTTAGTTTAAGCCAGAACTCTCTCTCTCTTTCTTGGCCTTTGTGGGTCTCTGGGGGCCTAAACATGTCTTCCAAGGCAGATGTATGCTGCTAGGAGGAAAATGACATCGCGTCAATAGCGACAAGAAGGTGAAATATGGATGTTTGCATTGTATTTACCTACATATATGTACATGCAAAATGAACATTTTGTTTGTTGCGACGACCGGGCGAGAGTGTGAAGGAGAGAAAGAAAGAAAGGAATTGCGAGAATTAAAAGAGAAAGAGAGCGAGAGAGAGAGAGAATGAGAAAGAGAAACTGAAAGAGGGAGAGAAAGAGATTCACAGAGGTGGCAGAGTTAAAAGAGAAGGCTAAACTTTGCTTGAATTAACGGAAAAAATGCGAGGAAGTGGTCAAAACAAAATTGCCCTTTGCAATGGGCAGCTGGGCAGCTAGGGGAGAAGCTGGCTACGCATGCTGTCGATAAAGGACGCAAGGACTGGCTGCTACTCTCTAACATGAGCTCCGTGTTCTCACTGGTCTTTTCCAGTAGTCTCCCTATCTCTTACTCTCTCTCTCTATCTCCATCTCCATCACCATCTCTCTCTCTCTCTCTCTATCTTTCCGTCGCCACCTTCGGCCTCTACTCTTTCTTTCTAACTCTTCTCGCTCACTCTCTCTATCTCGCGCTTTCTATCCCCGACTCTCGCTCTCTCTCGCTCTCTCTCTCATCTGTTGTTCGTCCGATCGCCACATTCTTCCATTGTTCTTAAGAGAGCCTGTCTGAGTTATTCGACCTTCTATAGAGCATGCAGCAAAATTTTTTATTGTAGGCGGTCAGAGCAAAACGACCCTTTGCAGTGAGCAACTGGAGGAGGAGCTGGCTAACGCAAGGACTGCTTGCTCCTCTCTAACAAGCTCCGTGTTCTCATTGCTCTCTTTTAATCTTCCTTCTATCCCTGACTCTCTCTCTATCTTCCTTTCTCCATCTCTCTCTCTTTTCTCTCTATTTCTCTCACACACTTAGATTTAGATGCTAGGAGCCGTGTGAGAGACAGACAGTCAAGGATATAGGTAGGATCTGAGAAGACAAAGAGGAGGTTAGAGATGAGCAGACAGTGCAAGCCTGTATTATCGACAACAATGGCAGCTACTCCCTCTCTTTCTCTGACCAATTAATTGTATTTTTGCTGTTCTGCAATATCTTCCAACCTATCGCTATTGCGTTTCTCCCCTTTTATTTCAATCTCTCTATTCTCTTTCTCAACTCGCTTTCTCTCCTTCTCTCTCTCTCTCTTTCTCTCTCTCTGCTTCTTGATCGGTAGCGGTCTTAAATATTCTGCTCTTTATTGTAAGTATGTGCATACATATGTACATATAATTATGTACTTTACATCCACTTTTCAGCTTCTTGTCGTCATTGACGCGATGTTATTTTCATCATAGCAGCATAACTGATTGGAAGAGCCTTTTTGAGCGGGTACGAAATAAACTAAAAGGCTATTCTTAAAATACAATGTTTCATTTATGTCAATCAGTTATACAATAATTTTCCTTTTCTTTTATCGAGAAAGGGTGCTTAATGCGTGATAAAAAACCATTTATTGTTTAACAACATGAGACCCCTCAGTTGAAAGATGAATATAAGAAGGAGGATCATCAGAAACGAACCGAGAAGGAAGGAAGTGGTCTTCGTCCCTCTCGACGAGAGGCGCAGACGAGAAGAAAGGCCGACTACTGCGCCTACTCCGAGAGCCTTGATCGTGAGCCACCGAGCCATTCACGCGACTCGGACACGATAGAGACTACGACGCACTCCATTGCAGACCTTTCGCCTACTTCTACTGCTCACAACCGATCAAAAAAAAATCTGTACTTGGCTACCAACGCAGCGTCACCAGGTTAAACATTAATTGTCTCGCAAAACATTCATTCTTATAATTTAATTCCATTTCTTTATCTTCTTTATTTTCTCCTACAAAGGGTTTTCTTCTTCTCTATCTTTTTTTTTTAAATCATCACAACTTTCTCTCCTCTGCAGAAGAGACGGCGGCGAACGCATAGTCTGTTCTTTCGCCTCTCTGCTGAGATCTCTCTCATCATCTTCCACTACTTCCCGTTGTCACTGAACAGCCGATAAACATGTGTTGCCATTAATTCTCTTGTTCACATGCAGCAGTACTCGCTCGAGAGGATTGAGCCACTGTCCATTTGAGCAAATGAGTGTAAACGTTTTGAACACTGGTTGGCCATCCACCATACCGTTAATGCAGTTATTTAACTGTAGAAAGATATGATGCTGAAAAGAGAGAGAGAGAGAGAGAGAGAGAGAGAGAGAAAGGGAGAGAAAGAGAAAGAGAGCGAGAGAGAGAGAGAGTGAGTTAGTGAGAGAGAGTGAGTGAGAGAGAAAGAGAGAGAGAGAGAGAGAGAGAGAGAGAGTGTGAAGTTACAAACTGAGGCTTAATATTCTCTTGGAACAAAAATCGCACAAGAACTGCCTTGAGCTGTTTATACAAAAGAAGCCTTGGCATTCAAAAGATCAAGCATTGAAGCATTTTAAAGGCATATTGATGCAGCAAGAGGCAATCGCTTCCCTCCTATTTAATCGGCTTACAATTAGTTTAACTTCGATGAGCGCCGTGTTCGCTGCTCGGTAGTCGAATCGCCTCGTGCAGACGCCTTTTACAATTTCGATGACCTCTGTGTCAAAGGCCACAAAGGCCTTCGCACTAGCGCCGCCCCTCGGAGCTACGTTGACGAGGGCCTATAGAGGAAGTAGAGTCACATAGACTACACTCTTGCTGTCATCATAGGAATTATTCTCAAAAACGTGACCACCCGACAGTGGTTAGTGAGCAACAATATATACATACATATACTTCGGTGCCAACTTTAAAAAGGTGTTTTTTTCTACCCGTTATGCACATTCGCATAAAAATGTGTGTGCACTTTTTTGCATATGCTGCAAGAATGTACAAAATGGTCAAAAAGTACGTTTACATTTTTGAGCAAATTTTCACACGGGTCTAAAACCCAAAATATGGTGGGCACCATCATATCTAAATTGGTGAACAAGGCTATTTTTATCACGACTATATCGATTTCTTTGCAGAAAAAAAAATTCTGCTCAGAAATTCGTTGAGCATGAAGTTCAGCACAGTGTATATAATTATGAACGATTCTAATAAATTGTTGTATGTAGTTGTGGAATAATTTTTTTTTATTTAAAAGTTAATTACCGGGTTACACATGCATATGTATGTTCGACGTCGGCAACTTCGTCGGGTAGAGGGGGCCGCACGCGGAGACTTCTTCGGATGCTAGGCGAGCAAGCAGAAGAACGAGAAGCAGTCGAATCATCCTTTAAAGGAGCTCAAAACTAAATCTTGAAGTCGCGCCTTTTCATAAAAGGGAAGAGTGTGCCTGCTCGTATCGATAGAAGTCAAAAAAGTGCTGAATTTACTTCATAATTTCCTATGAAAAAATAGGAAAATTTTAATAAAGTATGCAGCAGAAAATACAATAAATTTTATCATACTCATAAGGCGATGCATCACAGAAAGCTTACGTAAAATACCTTAAAAAAAGAGAATGGTTTTTAAATTTTCTTAATTCTGCGGAAAAATAAAAATGACACTACCAAAATTAAGCGTACTATTCAAAGTGGGCTTTCGCAGCGGATGCTTTCGAGGAGAAAACTAAGATCTCATCACCGCTTTGACAGAAGTGAGGGAAGAGCACCTTTAACAATAGAAACGCTTCTTCCCCTTCTGTCATCTCTCTCTCCTCCGTTTACGCTTTTGAACTTTTTTCTATGTTCCATTTCGCTTGTTCTATATCTCCCTGTCTTTTCTCATTTATTTTATTTTTGTGTCCAATTCGTTTGCTCAATGTCGCCCTGTCTTTTCTTATTAACTTTTTTCTCTCTCTCTCTTTCATCCTCCATTTCTCCAGACCATTTCTCTCTTTCTCTATTTTCGTTTTCTCTCACTCTCTGTTCTCTCGCTTGCCGTAACGAAAGACAATGTCGATTTTTATACTCAAATCAAGCTTCACAGCTGCCTTTTTCTCTATTAATTCCCCCAAGGTACTATTTATTATTCATTCTGCTCCGATAGGTGGCGGAACAAAAAAAAAGAGGATTAAAAAGAGCATATTTAATTCGTTTTTATAGAACGTGGGAGAATAAATCTGGGAATTAAAAAATAAAGGGTAATTGAAAGATATATAGGGATACTGAGGTGCAGAGTACAAGATTATGCAAAACTTTGGATGGGAATTTACTGAAAAATGCAAGAAAGTGATCAGAGTAAAAGAGCCCTTTGCAATGCGCACTGTGCGAGGAGTTGGGTCCTCTCTAACCTCAGTCTCGCCCAGATCACTCCACCCCTTTTCTACTTTCCTCTCTCCTCAACCCGATACGAATACAAAGTCATGTCAAATAACATGCCAGCCAACTTTTTCTCAGCAAGTAATTTCACTGTGGCATCCGGATGATCGTTTAAACTATTGATATTTCCAAAACATCAATTCTGAAAACCTATCTATTAAAGTTACTTATTAAAAAAAATCTGATCCTAATAAGTCCATATCCCTTGAAATCAACACTCCTTCCAGTATCAGTCACTTGAAATATCACAGGCTGCCACAAATATTTCGTTTGAATGAAATCGTTCGGCCTTTAGGTCTTTCCCATTATTTCTTGGATGTCTATTTTACAACTCTTAACGTTATAATGTGACCAAGAGAATTGTGATTGTCATAGCCACATTTATAGCAGAACATTCTCGTCCGTGTTCATTTAAGCAGATGAAGCAGATGTTCATGAATACCGCTTGATCGTAGCGATCGTCCGCAGTAGAGAAGCTCATGCGTTTCGTAGATATTTGGGTGCTGACGTCACGATTGTTGGATGTCGTAGATGTTGCAGATGAGGGGCGTGCCACGGATAGGTTGAACGATGGTGGAGATCGAGGCCGCGCTGAGATCGGCTCGGTGAGCGCTGTTCCTTCCTAGGCGCCGTCTTCTTAGATGGTTTCTTCTTGGGGAGGGGAGATGGCGAGCGAGTCGATGAAGATGAAGAAGATGATGACGATGATGAAGGAGATCTTTTCTTAGATCTCTTAGATAGCTTCTTTGGGGGAGGAGAAGGGGTCTTTTCCTTCGTAGATTTCTTAGATTTCGAGCAGCATGGGTGTTCCGGCGAAGATGGCACAGATAAGATGTCGTCGTCGTCGGACTCACAGTAGTCCCTCCCCGGCTCAAGTGTTTCCGAGATATCTGTCTGCGTGCCCACAGATCTCTTCTTAGATAGAGTGGGGCCGACTGGAGAGGGGGGGACGTCTGGGCCGTCACGTGCCTGGTGTTAGATGAAGTCGACAGATGGTTAGCTGATGCAGAAGATGTGGGACGCGCCACGGTGGCCGTCAGATTGAAGGGTGGAGGAGCGCGTGGCTTCCGCATATGAAATGCGTCCTCTCATTGCCGGCCCGACTCGTGGCAGTCCGCGGGATCTGCCTCTGCCTTGTCTGAGCCAGCCATTTGGCACCTTAAAACTGTAGTAATAAGATACATTCCCGATTATTCTCATTGTATCTGTAAAAAGATATAGAATTTTTATAAAATAATAGATCGTATGTGGTCCTTTTCGTAGGTACCAGTTAGATACATAAATAGATATTTTTAGTCTCTTTTCGCGCGATTGCGCAGAGTGAGAAAGAGACAAAGTAATTCTGGAGATAGGGAGCCGACCAGGATAACGTTTAGAATAATGAAGATAAGGAGGGCTCCCGCCAGGAAACAGGATAAGATACGATTGAATAGAGAATGTGATAGATATCCAGGAAATTAAATTCATAATTATTCATCGTCGATGAGGACGGTGAAATAGATCCAGATGATTGATGAGGGCCCATGAATTGTAATTGCCCTGCTATCATAACAGTTGATTCCGAATTGACGCCTCATTTTAATGAGCCAGATTCGGAATAGTTGGCAGTAGATGCAGAGATACAATGATTATTTGAAGAGTCACTGGGAATTAGATAGGAGAAAGATAGGCATTGCAGATGTACATGTGCATGCATGCTAGATATGCAAGAGATGTTCGCAGTTACGGATACTCGTTTAAACTAATAAGCTAATTGATTTTTCCTAAACATCAATTCTTAAAATACTTTCGATGCTTCTCTTGAGGTTCTCAACTAATAAGGAGTTTCATGGTGTTAAACAATAAATCGTATTAATCGTGAATTCTGCACGGAGAGAACAATTCAAGAATGCAAAACATGCAATTGATTGGCATGTACGAAACATTGTATTTTTTATTACTTTTAGTTTATTTCTTACCTTTTCGAAGTCACTCCTGCAATCAGTGAGGCAGATGTATGCTGCCAGGAGAAAAATCACATCGCTTCTATGGCGACAAGAAGCTGAAATGTGGGTGGTTGTTATCTATATATATATATATATATATATATATATATATATATATATATAAAGTGATCGGACCAAAAGAACCCTTTGCATTGGGCAACAGGGAAGGAGCTGGCGGTCTCGCGATGAATGCGAAGACTGACTGCTTCTTTCTGACCACCGGGTTCTCATTCAAAACTTCCCTCTAACATTCGCTCTCTCTCTCTCACTCTCTCTCTCTCTCTTTCTAGTAAGCGTAAGAGAGATAGAGAGACAGCAAGATACGATCTATAGTAAGAGTGGAAGGAAGAAAAACGGATTATTCATAAGAGCGAGAGAGAGCGAAAGAGCGAGCAAAAAGAGGAGAGAGAAAGAGAGTGAAAGAGAAAGAGATGGAAGATGTTGCAGAACTGTGTGCAGGAGTTGCGAAACAGCAAAATACAAGAAATTGAACAAAAAATGTCCTATGCAGCGGGCAACTGAAGGAGGAGCTGGTTGAGTTGTCGATAATACATGCTTGAAATGGGAGCGAGAGAGAGAGAGAGAGAGCTATATAGGTAGAGAGATAGAGATGGAGAAAGACAGAGGGGAGAGAATCAGGGATTAGGCGGGCGGCGGGAGAGCAATAAGAATATGGAGCTTATTGTAAGAGAGGAGCAGACAGTCCTAGCGCCCAGACCAAGATCAACCACAGACCAAGAGTATCAATGATGTTCATATATTCTCAAGTAATTACTGAACTAATTTAAGTGGTAAATTGAGCTCTGGAAATTAGGTGCTAACTATTTGTGCATACTTTGAACAACACGGTCAACTTTGGTCGGCAGCGCAGTGGGCAACAGAGGGAGTATCTGCATGTGTTGTCGATAATACAGACCTGCACTGTCTGCTCTTCTCTAACCTCCTCCCTGCCCTTTCAGATTCTATCTATGTCCTTGACTCTCTCTCTTTCTCACGTCGCTCCTAAGTGTGTGAGAGATAGATAGAGAGAAAAAATCTGGGATAGAGGGACGATTAGAACAGAGCGAACAGAGCAAAACAGCTTGTTAGAGAGGAGCAGACAGTCCTAGCGTCCATTATCGACAGCAGAGATAGCCGGGTATTTCCCCAGCTGCCCACTGCAAATCGCTACTTTGCTTTGACCTCTTCTTGCATTTTGCTGTTAATTCAAACTCAAAGTTTTGCATTCTCTTCTCCCTCTCTCTGTATCTCTCTCTCTCTGCCTTTTTATTTTCTTTTTCATATTATAGTTCTCTCTTTACTCTATTTTTCTGTAAATTCTCGCTTTGCTGTCTTTCTTTCTCACTCTCACACTCTCGTCCTGTCGCCGCCACAAATATAATAATAGTTTTGTATTTACTCACATATAAAGACAATACAGCCACCCACATTTCAGCTTCTTGTCGCCATAGACGTGATGTGATTTTCCTCCTGGCAGCATAGATCTGCCTCATCGATTACAAGGGCCATTTCGAACCGGTAAGAAATAAGTCATAATTTTTTAAAGTAACCTTTTTTTTGTAAAGTGACTAATAAATAACTTTCTTGATATATTGAAATTATCTTCTTTTTTCATCAAAGAAGCGACCGATTTGCAAATGCGGCAATGAGATGACGATGAAAGTGTTCTGAAGGGTGAGCATGTTAATATTTTCAACTTGGTTATATTTTTTATATTTTCCTTTTTTTTATTTTTATAGTATTTAGAACGTTGTGTTCTCTTGCGCGGAGCACACCGAGCACAAGATTCGAGCCTTCGGTGATCAGGACGAATACGAGAAGTTGGTCAAATCCTGTCATCACTCGGAGAGGAAGGAATTCACATCCACGACAATCACGAACCCCGGAAGGATGTTCACCACCTGCAAGAACTGCGGATCCTTCCAGTGGAAGTGATCGTGTGCAGAAGTGATTGATGTGGTACAGGTATTATTTATTTCGATGTTGACAAAAAGTTCTCGAAATACACAGCTGTTAAAAATCCTGACATTCACTTTTCACTGAAATATATGAACTAATAATTCATTAAAAACGTGTAGCTAACAGTAAATGTTTTTTTTAAACAATTCAATAAATCATAGTTTTTAAAAATAAATATTATTTAATAAAATGTACATACATCGCCACTCCCGTTGACGTGTTCGCAAAGGAGATCTCTTTGCGCGTATACGTATACTATAGTATGTTCGAATGTTATTCGAGTATACCGATTTATTCACGTAGTAAGCCCTTGACTGGCCTTCTTGGTTAATGGCGACAGATACACGGATGTCGCTTCCATGCTGAGCCGGCTTGCTTTCTCGAGCACGTCTATCATAACCTAATATTATAATGAAATAAAACAAACAATGTACTAGTTCTGTACAAACTAACTGACCAGGTCGAAGAGTCCATCGAGATCCTTCGTTCTCTTGGCTAGCTTGCGGAAGCGGATGATAATGTCTCCTTTTTCACTCTGAACCTCTTGTTTCGGCTTCTCCATAGGTCGTCCACTTTGTAGAAATCTTTGACATCGTGAAGCACACCATCAACCTCTATAATATTGTTCATTTGAAATAAAAAAAACCCTATCTCCGCTTCTTCTGCTTCTTGGACTTTGTCTTCTTCATCCATTTCCTCTTCTTCACTTTCTTCATATGCAGTGTATTACTCTGAAATGCCACTGTCACTTGACGATTCATTGTCGACGTATTCTTCGTCCTCAGTCTGTTATGGTAATTATTTTGAATAATAATAAATAACTGGTTCAAGAGGAACATATAAAATTGTAAAATAGAAGCGAAAATATGTAGAAAAATAATATTTAAAAGACCTTGTGGAACATATCAAAGGGTAAATTAAATAGAAAAATATGTACATAACGGTTTTCCATTGCTACTGCTACTGCTGCCGCTGCCGCTGCTGCCGCTATTGCTGCTTCTGCCACTGCTTGCAATTAGTAATCCTTTTTTTCTTCCACGAACGAGTTAGAATACGGGACATTGAATTTCGTGTGTGTTGTAATTCTATAAATATATTGCGTAGAGGGTTGAAATCAGCGTTGCCCTAACAAGGCGGGCTTTTTTTCTGCACATTTTTTTTACTTACTATTTTTTCGGCAGATTTTTCTTACATTTTTGTAAGATTAAAAGATTACGTTCAATGAATAAAAAAAGTCAATTAGAGAGTTGTGTTGGTCACCTTGACAAAGTTTATCTTTATAATTCTTGGGGGCGCGTGGGCCACCTTGAGCAATGACGAGTGGTGTTGCGTGGCTGTGCCTGACGAGTGCTTCGGGTCAGCTTGACGAGTCCTGCGTTTAGTCATTGGCAAGAGTGCAACAGAATCGAAGAGTAGTTAGAGAGTCAAAGAAAAAGCAAATAAAGAGAGGGGAAGAGCGAGAGAAAGAGAGATAAAGTGAGGAAGAGATAGAGAGAAAGTGAGAATAAGAGAGAAAACGAGAGGCAGGGGACGGCCCCTCCCTGCAGTGGCTCACTCCCACACCGATCTGATTGCTCTTATTCTTCCTATCTTTGCTCGAGCGGAGGAGCATTCTTTACTACATAATTTTTCTTGACTTATTTCTTAGCGTCTTTTATTAATTACTATAAATAATAATACGGTATATTTTCTTCTACTAAATTGTTTTTTTGCAGTTACTCATACACAGCGACTTCTTCACCCTCAACGGCAGCATACATCTGTTAACTCTCATCGAGTATCGAATATTTTTTGAAAACAAATTACCATCTGAACTAGGTCAGTAATTCCTTCTTTTTGTAAGAGCTCATTATTGCATAGCTAATTCTATTACACGGTGTCTAACAATATGCAATATGCAATCCTGTCTCTATCCTTGATTTACCATCTTTTTAATTATTTTTTTCCAACATTTTATAGCAAGTAGCCTAAATTAGAATTTGGAGTGAAATTACACTTCTTCTTTTTATTATACCCATCAACTTGAAAAATTGTTCTGTATGTATGCACATATCTTATCACACAAAGGCACATAAGCATCTTCAGAAGATTTTAGAAAAATGGCAATGACAAACATGCACTTTATAGTATATGTAGATATTCAGCATACTTGGAATAAGAGTGGTTTGTGATTAGTCGTATTGTTTACTTGGCGCAAATATTCATGATATTTACAGAAATCTGTTCAAATTTTTCTTTTAAAAAAATTATAAAAAATATCAAAAGATACATTTATTTATAATTTTTAATAAATGGCTATTTTTAAAACAATTTACACAGCTTTTCATTGCCCTTCTAGGAATGGCTCAACCTCCGTCTCAGCTGGAATTCCGCCGAGCACGGCGGAGTCGCCCACATTGCCCTCAACAAGCTCTGGCTACCCGACTTTTCCACTTGCGATAGGTTGGATTCCCTATCCCTCTAGATTTAATTCGCAAGCTTAAACTCCAACATCCGAATGGATCCTTTCGCTTTCCCTTCTTTTCACCCTAAAGGAGTTCCGAGGCGATAAATAATGTCTTGTTTTTTCGCCTTATTTGGTCAGGTTGAGCTGAAACTTCGGTTGCAAATATCCCAAAGTTCACAAAAATGACTCTGCTCTGCGTAAAATAACAGCATTCTCTACTTTGAATTCGCGGATATTTTATTTTCCCGCCATTTAAAAAAATTGGCAGAGCAACACCGTGGCCGACAGGGCCATTAAATTCCTGCGCTTGAAAAGCATGCATTTAGTGTGCGCAACCAATGAAAAATTTCATATCAAATTTAAATAAAGCATATTTTAAGGTAGAAGACTTAACATTCGACATGCAATAATGCGCGTGCAGCTTCATTTTCTCAAACTATGAGGAGAGTCCATCTGCAAGATATCAACTCAATCCAGTCGAACAAGACGAACCAACAGCCGTAGATGAGCTCTTCGATGAAATTTAATAACTCAGCACGAAAGTTGATAACCTGAAGGTCGCTGTCGCGATTGAGCAAGAACTGCACAACAATTCAAGTACCATGAAGCACAAATCAACCCAAATCTCCAACTCCAGTTATTTTATTGCACCGTTCAAAAGAGTTTAAAAAAATATTTGTGAGATAGAGTGATTAATGTCAATAAATTCGATAAGCCAATTAATTTTTTTCGATTTGATGAATAATTTTGTCGATTTGATGAATATTAATTATAATACTGTCTCGAGTGTTAAATGTTAAGAAGCTGTCGAAAACAGGACACATAGAGACAGACATAAAGAGAGAGGAAGAGAGAAAGAAAGAAAGAGAAAGACAGAGAGAGAGAGAGAGAGAAGAGCGTACAGGACCCGGCCCCTCCGTGCCATGATTCACTCACGCATTGATTGCGAGCAGGCAGGAGGTTTGCTATCATACCTCCCTCCCCATTTGAAAGTGCGGAGGAGTTATCGTTTTCTTGATGGTTTGTTGCATGCATAATATTTATTTAATTAATTATTATTATTATTAAATGGTCTATTACTAATTCTTCTTAATTTCTATCTACAGTTCGCTCATACACAGTGACTTCTTCGCGTTCCTCTCGCAGCATACATCTGCCAACTCGAGAATCGAACGCGCTTTTTGTAACCAAATTAACCATCCGACTCAGGTCAGTAGTCCCTGATATGCTTTTCAAGAGCTCCCCCCCCCCCTCATTTCTCTTTGTATTGTTTCCTTCGGCTTCTCGGTCAATCCTTTGTCGATTTACAATATCCAGACTCTCACGCTGCTTCCTCCTGAGAGAGAGAGAGAGAGAGAGAGAGAGGCCAATTGCGAGGGGTAGAGGAAGAGAGATAGAAAGAAAGATAGAGAGTGATAGCATGATAAGGAGAGATAGAGACAGACATATAGAGAGGAAGACAGCTATCAGAAGCGCGGGCGAATTGCAGACATCAATCCGCAGTTTAAAACTGATCACCACCTCCAGCAACGACTCCTGTGCTGTCACTGAGAACAAACTTGGTGGATGCTACGACTGCATGACCGGAGCAGTCATCAACGTCTCTTGCAAAGCTACGAGCACGGAGCTGCTTGCCCGAATGTCCTGCGGAAACCTCATTAACACTCTGAAGTGTTCCCCCTCGAGCACTCTCAACGAACTCCGCTTCCACGTCAACGAGCCAAGCATCAACATCAATTGCATTGTTTCGTGCCCCGGAGGATCCGCTGAGTTTAATCGCAGCTGTGAATTGGTATACGTTGCCATACTCGTGAAAGGCCAATATTCATCTGTGCCAAATAGAAATTTCTCGCCACCAGATCCCAACTTCTGTATATTCTTCTAAGCAATTTTGCTCTCTCCTTCTCATAATTTCTCCTCTATATCATCATTGCCGCCATCCTCGCAATCGCGATGCTCATCCTTTATTTTTATTGTAATTACCGCTCCCATACTAATCTGATGACAACTGAAGGTAACTAGATGAACTGATTTCCTCCCTTTTTTGTGGTTGGAGTGTTCGTAATTATTCATTTTGTACAGTTGTATAGCTCCGTTTCTCTCGCTCGTACAGTCGTATAGCTCCGTTTCTCTATCTTGCTGTATAAGAAGGCCATAGCGAGGGCTCCAGCATTTTCTTCCCTTCAATGGTCTTCTTGAATTGTTATCGCCAATGTGGTTTTAATCCAGAATAAAGGTTTAATTACCCAAGCTTGAGGTTTTGGCAAGAGTCCTATTCTTGCTTCTATTTCGAATGTTTCTCTAATAATTGAATGAAAATTATGGTTTCTCTTCACCCTCAAATTCGTGAATTTCGTTTCTTTGTTTCTTCTTTCAAGTTCAGTCGGAATATGCATAATTTCAAAAGTGTAAATTCAAGCTGTTGTTCGTAGTTTCTAATTTTTTTTCAATAAACGTTTTCCCTAATACTCACGCATTCTCATCGAGGCATTGGTCTTTATTCCGAGTTCAAGGAAGAACTCTAAAATGATGGTGGGAGGGTTAAGCGATCGAGTTTGTTGGAAATACTATTACAAAGTACATACGTACATATCTCAGAGCCTTTTATACTGACGTCGAAGATGACTAGTGGCATATCCGGTTCAGCTATTTATTTCTATTCCTCTCCTCCTCTTCTCTGTTTCTCTCTAACTCTCTCCTTTCTATGTGCATCTCTATCTGAATGGTTTCAGTGTCACCGCCGTCGTAGTTGCGCCCAGCTCTTGGCGGACATTGCGGACTGTTCCCTTATTGAACTGAATTTTTTTTTTGTTAAAGGAGGAATTATTTCTCTCTCATCGAAAAATTATGTGACATTGCAAATTGCCGCGGCCCTTCTCACTCTCATTCGTGCGTGCCAATTTTGATTAATAGATAATTACGATTATTAACTTTCAAAAGATTTTTTTTATACGATCATTTAAAACACAAATAATTATTGAAATCGCAGCAACAAAAAGAACTTGTTGTTGTCTAAATGAAACCGTTAAGAATATCTGAAACGTTTCAAATTTATATGTACGATCGAGCAAAAAACGACTCTTTATTGAAATCGTAGCAGCAAAGAAAGTAAATCTGTAGCAGCAAAATAAGGTTGTAGAAAACGTAAAGAAAATATGATTCAAAGATTTACATATGTAAAAAAAAATCATTCTTCTAATTCGAAGCTACTACAGTTCTCACATGTTGAGTAGCACCTCCCGAGATTCTGCGGAGATTTCTTGGTGACGTTCAGGTGACGCCTGGGTCTTTTACAGCACTTCTTCAGTGAGACGAAACGGAGAGGAGAATGTTTCATCCTGTGTTGGAGTTCATGTTTGTGGCAGCTCATCCACCATATCTAAAATCATATTTCTCGGCAAGTAAATTTCTATGTAAAAAACACAAACCTTCTTCTTTTCGTTCCAGCTGAAGACACCTGGTATTCTTATCTACACTTGTATTGCTAGAAGTTTCTCCTGCAATCAGCGAGGCAGATATATGCTGCCAGGTGGAAAATCACATAGCGCCTATGGCGACAGGAAGCTGAAATGTGGATGGTTGTATTGTGTTTATATGCACATACAAAACTATGTATTGGTGGCGGCAACGGAGAGAGAAAGAATAAGAAAATGTGAAAGAGAATTAAAAGTGAAAGAGAGAGAGGGAGGAGGGAGAGTGAGAAAGAGAAAGAAAGTGCGATACTGAGCTTTTTTGAATTGACAGCAAAATGCGAAGAAGTGGTCAAAACAAAATTGCCCTTTGCAGTTGGCAACTGGGGAAAGAGCCAGGTTGAAAATGGACGCTAGGACTGTCTGTTCCTCTCAAAGTTATGTGTTCTCATTGCTCTCTCGCCACCCGCCTTCTCTAATCGTCTCTCTATCCCCGACTCTCTCTTTTTCTCTCTCTCTATCTCTCTCGCTCTTTCTCCATCTTTCTGTCTCTAACTTTATCACTCCATCTCTCTCGCTCTCTTAGAGAGGAGCACACAGTTCAGGCATTTACTATCGACAACTCAGCCGCTCCTCCTTCAGTTGCCACTGCATAGGACTCTTTTTCTCTGACCAATTTCTTCCTCTCTCTCTCTCGCTCACTCCCCCTTTTCATTTCTCTCTATCCTACATCTCTCTCTCTCTCTCTCTCTGTTGCTATCTAGAGTGAGAGAGCGAATGCCAGAGAGAAGATCTGAATGAGAAACAGGAGGTCAGAAAGAAGCAGACAGTCCTCGCGTGCATCGAGAGACCGCCAGTTCCTCCCCTGTTGCCCAATGCAAAGGGTTCTTCTGCTCTTATCACTTTATTTCTATTTTGCTGTTTCACAATTCACAATCAATATTCTGCAATATCTTCTGCGTCTTCTTCTTTTTTTATTTCTCTCTCTCTCTCTCTCTCTCTCGCTCGGTAACCGCCGGAAATATACCAATCTTTTTCGTATGTATGTACATACATACATACATATAGAAAACAGCCATCCACATTTCAGATTCTTGTCGCCATAGACGCGATGTGATATAACTGCCTCACTGATTGCCTGAGTGGCTTCGAACAGGTTAGAATTAAAATAAAACTTATAAAAAAATACACTGTTTCGTACATGCCAACCATTTACATAATAATTTTGTTTTTCAAATTGTTCTCTTTGTGCATAATGCACGATAATAAATAACTTTCTTGACTTTTGCAGATTTCAAATGGCCAACGGCTCCACCGGGCCATCATGAGACCACAGCACGCAGACGCCGCCCCACGAAAGGATAAAAAGTACTCTTGTTCATATATTGGTGAACATTCAGCGTTAAGATTGGAATAACCGAGTATATTATTTTCTGTATGCCATTAATTTAACTTTGAGCGCTTATCTTGTTTCTTTCTTTTGCACTGGTTCATACAATTATGCATTCCATTGCAGCGCATTTATTTCATCTCTCTCTCTTTGTATGGCAGTGCCATATACCATCATTTGCAATCCTGTATGATTCTATGCCATATCTTTGACCTTGAGCCTTCATTTTTTTTTATTTTAAGAAAATGCCTGCAAAACTAAATAAATGAATGAAAGAATCGCTCTCTCTCTCTCTCTCTATCGCTCTCTCTCCTTCTAATTGTTATACTTCCATTTTTAAGGAAATGCCGATAAACCTGACAAATGAACAATTCACTCTCTCTTATTCGATTTCTCTCTCCCTTCTTTACTTGTGTTCTCACAATGCTCACCTTCCTTTCTCATTTCTTTCTCACAGCCACATCATATTGACTCCCTCTTCTTCTTGTTAGCGTGCTGTTAAGCAAAACAATTGAGCCTCAGAGCTGCGTAGCCCCTATTTATACCTTGCTGAAGGTGCATAGAGTTATTTCAGGAGTCTCTCCTTCCTCGTCAATTTGACCTTAAGCATTAAAAAAAGGGAAAAAAGTAATAAACCATGTTGCTGGATATTTCAGGCGGGGCGCTGCTAAATCGGCATCTTCTGATTCAATAGCCAAAGCGAGGGCGAGTATTGTTGCGAGCGCCCGTGACTCCGTACTCTCATGAGTCGCCTTCCCGCAGCCAGATGAACGAACCCCTCCTGCTCATTCTCCATCAGCACGAAGAAGCACGAGGAGTGAGCAGATCATGCAGCAATGAGCGTGAGCTGGAGATCGCGCTCAAAGTGCTGCAGGGAATACAAGACTGCCACGTGCCAGTTTCACCCAAAGCAGCGTACGTGGTGTGCATGTACAAAGACCAGATGCACAATGCACAGGCCACGGTATGCACCGCGGATACCGCTGAGGGTCGCGTTCCTGTCCATACGGTCACAGAGCACGCGTGCTAACCCGTTCTTTGATGAACAGCGGCGACTCAACGTCGCCACCTCCAGGGCACGTTCCGCAATGCTCCTCATCGCTACAAAAGAGGCGATCAAGGGGACGATTCACTGGCACCGCCTCCACAACTACTTCATCCAACGAGAGGCTGTCATTGACGCAGCGAGTCTCTCTTCCCTTCTCCATCCCCTCCACAACAATAGCCTTCTTTCTGCGAGATCCTCTTCTAGCTTCTATTTGGAATGTCTCTCTAATAATTGAATGAAAATTATGGTTTCTATTCACTTATTGAATCATGCTTGACTCCGACAGAATGTTTTTTTTTCAATAAATGCTTTCCCACATTCTCACGCATTCTCATTCACACATTAGTCTTTATTCCGAGTTCAAGAACGAACTCTAAAATGACGGTGGGAGGTTTAAGCGATCAGGTTAGTTGAAAATACGGGCACAGTACAAAGTACATACAAATGTACTACATGCATACATACATATCTCAGGGCCTTTCAAACAGACGATGAAGGACTTATGACATATCCGGTTAAGCTATTTATTTCTATTCTTTTCTTCTTTTCTCTGTTTCTCCGTAACTCTCTCCTTTCTATGTGCATCTCTTTACTTTCCTAATACAGATAATGTCCGCATATCAGAGAAGCGCCGAAGCGGATGATACAAAAGAGGCCCGAGACGGAGACACAGGGAGGAACGTGTTCTCATTGCTCTCCTTTTCAAATCGTCTCTCCTGCCTAGACTCTCGTTCCCTCTCTTTCTCTTTCTCTTTCTCTTTCTCTCTCTCTCTCTCTTTCTCCTCTCTGATGCGTCCGGTCGCCACATGGGGCCCAAAACTCTTTATCTCTCTATCTCTCTCACTCGTTTACTCTCACTCTTTTTCTCTCTCGCTCTCAGGATTACGATCCTTTCACTTTACCAGCAGTAGAGAGAGAGCCTAGGAAAAAGAAAGAAAGAGTAGGGGCTGAAGGTGCCAACGGAACGCTCAAAAGAGAGAGAGAGAGAGAGAGAGAGAGAGAGAGAGAGCGAGAGAGAGAGTCAGGGATAGAGAGTCGAATTGAAGAAGCGATCGGTGAGATAACGGAGGTTAGAGTGGAGCAGACAGTCTCAGGCGTCCATTTTAATCTACATAGCCAGCTCGTCCCCCCCAGATGCCCACTGCAAAGGGCTCCTTTGCTCTGACCACTTCTTGCATTTATACTATTTCACAATTCCTTCTCAAAGTTATTCAATCCTGTCACCTGTGCGCCTCTTTCTTTCTCTTTCTCTCTCTCTCTATCTCTCTCTCCCTCTCTCTCTCTCTCTTTCTCTCTCCCTCTCTCGCTCGGTCGCCATAAATCGAACGCTCATTTTTACATACATATGTATAAATTCAATACATCATTCCACATTGCAGCTTCTTTTCGCCATAAACGCGATGTGATTTTCCTCCAAGCAGCATATATCTACCTCGATCATTTGAAGAGACTTTTCGACCAATAAGAAGTAAGTTGAAAAGTATGAGATTGGGCTTACATTTTTTTATTATTAATTATTGTTTAAAAAAATATGCATTTACAGGAGCCACTAAATCTCAACGATGCCTTCTTATGCGGGCGCTGCGAAGTCTTTCGCATGCACGCCAAGCCAGAGCCAGGATGCCCGTTTTGGTAGCTGAATGTAACAAGTAGGTTTTTTTTTAAAATTTAATTGCTTGGTTCCAAACAAATGATAATTTTTTGGTTTACAAAAAATAATCTAATAAAATAGCATTAACCCGGGAACCATTGTATTCAACTTTAAAAAAAAGAATACATTACACCAAACAGACACCAAACTTCCATGCCCACTCTTTTTTTTGGATTTTTGATAGTTGGCGTGTTTTGCGTTTAGAACCGAGGAAGTTACAGCGAAAAATTATGTGACTTTATGTATATAGTGTGCATATTCATAAATAAATAAAAGACATAAAAATAGATATTAACTATAACTAAATGTGTAACCGCTCTCTCTACTCGTGCTGCTCTTAGCGCTTACTTATCCTTATGCTATCCCGCGGTTAACTCTGTACAATGTGCACATGCGAGCCATGTTCACTTTCCTTTATTCAATTTATACGATCAAATCCTCCTCTTTTCCATGCCATTTTTGGATTATCTTCTGCCACTATCAAAGCAGGGTCGAATAAGTTCGATAATTTCTCTTGTTGCATCTTGCACCTTGCAGAAAGAATCCGTAAATGCTTTGTATAATTGTATGCATGAAGCGAGATGTAATATGACATGCAACTATAATTCACATCAGGACGAGAAATATCGTCCGTATGGACGTGAATTGTGCTCTTCGAATGAATGCATAATTTTACGAAACAGCCACCTTTTCAATCCGATGTAGCCCTAACGGACAGCCGACTGTCCTTCTCATCCCGACCACCTCTGCCCCTTACACCGATGTATGTATGCATCCTTTTTTGTGGCTTGAATCAGAACAAAATCTTCCGATCATCTCTATTATTTTGGCGGCACCACTCAACTATCCGATAATCCAACTATTTTTGATCCGCATAGCTTTGAAATTTCGGTAACTGATTTTGGTTTCATCTTATTCGCATCTCTTTCACATCCACTCGTCTTCGCACTCGCCACCCTCCTCGCATACCTACTACAACTGTGGCGATGCCCCCCCCCCCACTGTGTGGCGATGGCTCCGCATCCACAGCGAAACTATCCGAAAATCCAACCATATTTCATCCGCATTGTTTTGAAATATCCACCCCTGATTTTAGTTACATCTTATCCGCATTCCTTTCACATCCACTATTTCTGGCACTCACTATCATTTCATTTATCGCTCTCGCGATCCTCATTATGTATATGCTCCAACCCTTCATCCCTCCATTATTAGTTCGATACGGCTGGAAATTATTCCATTGTCTTTTGTGCTTACCACTACGTCTCATTTGCGCTGCTAGAAAAATCTTAAGGAATAAGCGAGAATAAATCATATGTAGATCTCTTATCCTTATTCATATACAATATTTTTTAAATACACTAACGAATCTCAGATAAATTCATTTCACTACAGGGAATTTCTTTTCTTCTTTTCATTCATATAGACTCGAATTCATCCTTTTGCCTTTTAAGGACTTGATTCCATTCATTTTTTTTTATATACAATTAACCATTTCTCACAACATTTTTCGGGCATCAATGTGCTTGTTCATAGATGGATGACGAGCACGAAGAGTTGGACTATGGGGACGAGCCAATTGACGACAACGACAAGGAGCCTGAGGGAGAAGTGGAAGAAGAATCCGAGAGGCCATCTATCCATGAGCGCGTCTCTTTCCCATCGCCACGTCGCACCCGCCGTAACGACAATCGCGCAGTCCCTCCTCCATTGTTCCCAGACCCAACCTTCCCACCTCTCGGGAGTCAGTCGCGTTCTCCGCAAATTTTTCCTTGCGTCCATCACCGTCTTTCTCTTGGAATTAATTGAATTTGTTTAACCTCTCCCACCTCATCTGAACTATAACCCTCTCACTGGGCAGCTAACCTTCTCTCCTGACAAACTTTTCTCACCCAGTAAGCCATTCGCTCCCCCCTCCACCTTTGTGTGACCCCACAACAGCACATACATGCAACTGCTGCTCACAATCAGAATCTCCTCATGTCATCTCACCTACTCGCGTCCACTTGAAGTTTTGCGCTTTTTGCACATCTCCAGATCATATTTCTGATCCATGCACTAGGTACGTCACGCAACGTAGAGTGCGAGCTGCAAAACTGGGGCGCTGCCCACACTGCACTTCCAAACACGGCGGAGAATGCCGACGCCGACGCTTGTGTCCACTCGGATGTGGGCTGTTCCACCACCAGACGGCGTTCTGTATGAGGGACGACTAGAATCTAACCACGCCCACTGGCTAACCCTCCCTCTGCTTCTCAGACACCCGATTCGTTCCTCCCCTCCCCCCCTCAGTGTGGCGAGGCCCCCCCCACTCCTCCCTCTGAACTAACCATAAGGCCCCCTCCTGTCACTGCTTTTAGTATTCTGAAACATCCTACTGTGACTCGTTGTTTTACTTGCTGTATTCCTTTACTCCTCTGATTGCTGTGACTCGCTATTGTCTGACATCCGGTTGACTTCTGATAAAAGTCTTTGTTGCTTTGTTCTGGTGTTCATTGCATTTCACTGCAAGAGAGAAGAGACGAACCCAAGGAGGGCCAAATTGGCACAGCAACCTTTTCTGCCTATCTTGTTGGCCAGATACAGCTGTAAAATTTTCCATTATCTCTTGTGCAGTATCAGTATAATCTGCGCTGTCAGAAGGATTTCAAATAATAAGAGAGAATAAGTTATCCGTATTGATATTTCATTCTTATTTTCTCTTTTTATAGTTCATTTTAGCTGCAGGACACTTTGTTTTTCATTTATACTTTATAATTATCCCTACAGGACGTGTATATATATATTCATATTTCTTATTCACACATTATTATACATTGGCACATCTACATTTCCTCTCTTTTTCTAAGATGGAAGACGAACAACTGGAGCTGGACTACGAGGAGGATGCAACTGTCGGAGAACGAAGAAGGGACAGAGCCAAGACTTGCACCTATTCCGCATGCGCCGTCGACAGCTCGTGTGCAATTGAAGTTCTGTGCCTTCTGTTCTTCCCCCGGACACAGCTCATTGTCAGATACATGCATCACGTATGTCACATCAGCACAACCGCGGGTACGAGCAGCAAAATGTAATTTTCTGCAGAGTGTATCATGCGCTACCGCGCCACATCTAAACTTTATTTATAATCTTTGCGATTCAGCCCTGTTGAATGAAACCTACACCTCGCAGTGTGGTCCGCAAAAACTCAGGGGCAATTTACATTTTCTACAGCGACCAATTTCATTCCATAGTCCATAGAATGATCATTTTTCCACCTCCTCTGACTTTCATTTCCCTAATATTTGTCATATGATAGATTCACTTCTTCAGTATCCTTACTTTTGTATCACTGCTTTTCTCTCAAGTTCTTGACACTCTTCCTAGTTCTCTTTATCTTTTCACCTACTACTCTCTTCATTTCTTCTAGTCTATTTATCTTTCAAACTCTACCGCCTCTCTGTACATATCTTACGCTTTTCACTTATCTCTCTACAACCTATTTTTTTAAAAATAATTTATAACAATTATTCTTATTTGATATCTTCATTTATTTACTTATTTTATTTTATAATTTTTTTTTCTATTTTTTCTTGTTGAGGGGATACCGGGAGGCAACTATCTGTTCTCCTTCCCTCGTGGACTGCAACTCCACCTTCCGGAACGATTCGAAATGAACTTCACGATTTATTCTCCCTGGGCTATTTGAACTTTGCGAGTCCTCTGACCCACAATAAGGGAGAGGCGCAACATGCCTCAGCGAATGCAATAGTCTTTTCAACTGGTAATAAGTGAGCTGAAAACTATCAGTTAGAGTAGCCACTGAATCTCATCAATGCCTCATTTGACGGACGAAATCTTTCACATGTACGCGAAGCCAAAGCCAGGGTGTACGATTTGGTACACGAGTTGGATTTTTTTTTATATTTACTTTCGTGGTTGCCAAACTAATGAGAATAAAATAAAGTTTATTTTTATTTTTGTCGCAAAGAATAAGCAAAATTCTCACAAATGATCACGAGCACGTCGATCGGGTAGACGTTGCCTCCATGCTCGGAGACGATTGGGGCTCTGGGCATCATGATGGAAATGCCGTGTGCTTAGCGAAGTAATAGTCCAGCTGTGAAGGCAATTGCGAGAAGAAAGATATGATAAAAAAGGAACCTTCGCTGTGACCCTGGCTTGCTGCTCCTCGACGAGGTGGATTGCTGAAAAAGGATCCGTGCGTATTTTTTTCTTATTTACTTTATTATTTATTCATATGCAATAAGTGTGGTATGAAGATTCTCTTTTACAGAGCGGCGACCAGCTCATTAGGTGCGTGAGCTGTCGCGCATATGAAGTTGCGTGAGCTCCCATTCCCACGAAAATCAACAGTAATCTATTTGAATCTTTTTTTACCATAGTATTTGCATCTCTCTAAATTATATATTCTCTCGCCCTTGTATCCAACAAATAACGGTGTCAGTTCAAGATTAGGTTGTTTTACTCCATTAAAGATCTCTAAGATGGTCTGAAATAAAAAATTTTTGACTACTTTGATGTACATACATACATTATTGCGATGTGAAAGAATATGGGACAAAGGTTGAATGCAGAGGGAAATGTAATGAAATGACTCTGTAAGTCAAGAAAATGCAGTTTATTGGAAATAAAAAAATATGCTTCAGACCGGAGGCGACCCGCTGTAAAAGCAAGACCCGGGGCATTGGACAGAAAATGTATTTTATTTGGAAATGTAAAAATACCAGACCGGAGGCATCACCCAACACATTGGAGGCATCACACAGCCTGAGGCGTCGAGCACTACTCTCTCACAGTGACAACAATTCGACAATGCAATATAAAATTATAATATAACTGATACATTGTATTTTTTTAACTTTTAAGCTTATTCTAACGGGTGCGAAGCGATTCTCGCATTCAGTGAGGCTGCTGATATATGCTGCCAGGAGGAAAATCACATCGCGTCTATGGCGAAACGAAGCTGAAATTGGATTGTTTTTATATTTACATTCAAAAAATAACATTCTACTTGTTCTGGAGACCGATCGCGAGGGAGAGAGAGATAGAAAGAGAAAGATAAAGAGATAGAGGGACAAATAGGTGGCAGAGTCAAGATAAAGATAAACTTAAGTGGGAAGTAACAACAAAATGCTAGAAAGTGATCAGAGCAAAAATGCCCTTTGCATGGACAACTGAGGGAGGAGTATGTAGTCGATAATGCACGCCTAGACTGTCTGCTCCTCTCGAATATCCGGATTCTCATTGCTCTCTCACCGCTCTCCCTCTCTCCGCTGCTAGCAAAGTGATTGTAACATCAGTCTGGCGGTGATAAAGAGCGAGAGGAAGATAGAAAGAAAAGAGTAGCCGACCGAGAGAGACAGAGAGTGAATGAGGCAGAGATACATAATTGTATCAACGAGTATGTCCTCCGTGATTATGTATTTGATATCTCCATATTTTTGCGTATTCATAATTCGCCACTAAATCGAGGTTATGCAGATCGTACCTTAGGTAACATGATTAGTACTCAAGAATAGACGGACATATCAGGGAAACGCATTAAAACACTATTTGTTTTTGATGATTGTTGTGAGGTGTATTACGAGAATGGATGAAGAGATTTCTTTATTCACTTCTTCTCGTTTGCATAACTTTTCCAATGATATTAGTCGGTCTAGCATGAAGAAAGTCTGAGTGTCAATATATTGACTTGGTTCTCTCCTTGTGCTAGGAGTTTGAAATGATTGTGCTACGGGGAAGTACAATTCATTCACTTCATGAACAGGAACCGGTTGCCAGCGACATTAAAACAACCCCATTGAATGAAAACCCTGTTGTATGGATTCCTTAAAATGTTCTCAAACATCTTTCTTCCGATGATTTTCTTGATTGTGGCGCGAGGGATCTGAAAGAAGCAGAAAAATGCATTCTTAGGATGACGAGTCGATCTGATTTTGTATCAATGCCCATGCAGAAGTCATCTGTTGTTATATGATAAATCTCATTTATCGTAAATTTTGCACAGAGAAAACAACTAGAAATGGCAAAATAAAATTATTACATAAATAATTAAAGGATGAATTTTTTTCTATTTATTTCATAACTTTTTAGCATATTTCTAACCGGTTCGAAGAGAATCTTGCAACCTTTGAGGCAAATATACGCTGCCTGGAGGAAACTCACATCGCGTCTATGGCGATAAGAAGCTGAAATGTGGGTGGCTGTATTGTATTTACGTACATATATGTATGTACATTCAACTTACATAGAGCAATATTGTATTTGGGTGGCGACCGAGCCAGATTGTAATAGAGAGAAAGATAAAGGCGAGCGAGAAACAGAACAACAAAAGCGAGAGAGAGAGAGAGAGAGAGAGAGAGAAGGAGAAAAAGAAAGAGAGAGAGCGACACCAATGTGGCAAAGAAGAAGATAATGCGAAGCTTCGAGTATAAAATAACAGCGAAATGCAAGAGAGTAATCAGAGCAAAAGAGCCCTTTGCAGTGAGCAACTGAGGGATGAGTTGGCTGTGTTGTCGATAATGCACGCCTGGACTATCTTTTAACCTCCGTGTTCTTACACCTCTCATCTCTTTCAAATCGTCTCTCTATACGTGACTCTGACTTTCTCTGACACACTCTCTCTCTCTCTCTATTGTGCGTACCATGGCCACGTTCGTCCCCCACATACTGTCTCTCTATCTCTCTCACTATCTCACATCTCTCGGTCTCCAGATTGGGATCCTATTCACTATACTTGCAGGAAGAGTGCGATAGGGATAGAGAATGAGAGAGATAAAGAGTGAGTGAGAGATAAAGAGTGAGAAGAAGAAAGAGTGGTTGCTAAAGGTGGCGACGGATGCACAACATAGAGAAGGAGAAGGAGAAAGCGACAGAGAGAAAGAGAGAAAGAGTCAGATATAGAGGGACGAATTGAAAAGAGAGAGCAATGAGAACACAGAGGTAGAGAGGTGCATAGGCATGCATTATAGTGAACACAGCCAGCACCTCCTCCTGTTGCCAACTGCAAAGGGCTCTTGAATTTTTACCCAGTTCTTTTACTTTTGCTTTGCGTTCTGCAATTTCACTTCTGCGTTTCTCTCTCTCTCTCTCTCTCTCTCTCTCTCTCTCTCTCTTTCGCTCTCTAATTCTCACTCGGTTGCCGCCACAAATATCATATTGATCGTTTTTGTATGTACAAATAATGCAGCCGCCCACATTTCAGCTTGTTATCGCCATGGACGCGATGTTATTTTGGCAGCATAAATCTGCCTCACAGATGGCGAGAGTCGTTTCGAACGGAATATAGTATGCTGAAAAGTGAAAAAAATACGTGTCAATCATTTACATAATTATTTTATTTTGCATCCATTAATGACAAATGTATTCTGTTTTGGTCTTCTGCATTTTCTGCATCTGCAAAAGAATTCTGCAGTGGCGTAGATTCTGTCCTGAACAAAAACGGATCGACCTGTCATCCTAATAAGGTTATCTTTTCAGAATGGGAAGGATCAGTCAGGGCATCTGGCCGACGAGATGGGCATGTTCTGAGAAGACTAGGATCTCGTGATGGACCTGAGATCAAACTTATCATCACGACTGATGTAGCAATGTCGCTTATAGTCGATGAAGCGTACCTGTTCAAGAAGTGGATGAAGTGTACTTCCATGTTGCCCATTCATTTCGAACTCCTAGGACAAGGGGAGAATCAGATCAAGAATGACACAGTTTTGCATACGACAAGAAGTGAATAAAGAAATTTGTTGTTCCATTCTCGCTATGCATCTCAGAACAGACAAAATAAACAACTCGTGTTTTAATGTGTTTCCAAGATGCTAGAAAATTTAATGGAATCATTATACTCCGAGGAGATACAAAAGAGATAGAGAGAGAGAGAAATAGAGAGAGAGAGAGCGCGAGAGAGAGAGAGAATTTAAAAAGGGAGAGAGACTGAGAGAGAGATCAGAGATAATGAGAGAAAGAGAGAGTCATTGAGAAAGAGACGCTTTGAAAAGGCGAGCTGCGAGAGAGCATTGAGAAAACGGAGGTTAGAGAGGAGCAGAAAATTCAGCAGGCGTGCACTATCGACTAATCAGCCAGTTCCTCTCTCTTGTCAGTTGGGCCACTGCAAGGGGCTCCGGTGAGCACTTTGTTTCATTTTTGTTGTTGACACACTTAAGATTCTTCTACTATGTCACCTCTGTTCCGCTCTTCGTCTCACTGTCTACGTTCTCTCTCTCTCTCTTTCTTTCATTTCTTCTCTCTCTCTCTCTCTCTCTCTCGGTCTCCGCCACAAATATATTTTTTGTATCTACTTATAAATAAAACAAGCCACCCAAATTTTAGCTTCTTGTCGCCATAAACGCGATTTCCTCGTGGCAGCATACATCTGCCTCACTATTGCAGGAGTCTTTTCGAAACGGTAAGATATAAACTATTAAATTTTTAAGAAAATATTTGAATCAATTCAAGTGTGGACTTCCCATAAAATTATAGACGTATCATGGAACATATATGCGTCCGAAGAAATGTTGGGTGTCCTTCATTTTATAGGCATTCGATTGAATTTTTTTTAAAGAAATATTTTATAGTGTAGATGGTAATGTCCGGTATTGCCACTATACGGAGGGTAAAGGGAACAAAATAGTTTTTAAATCAGATACTTCAACGCAAGAAAAAAAGTACGCAATGCGCGCCTCACCACTGTTAGAAGAGGCGAGTGAACCAGAGCAACCTAAAAGGAACGTTTCATCGAATTCATCACGAGGTAAATTCAAGATAATAGAAATTAATGGCTAGCAAATACTATTTTCAGCTACAACGTATCGACTACCATGCCATTCGGCGTTCAGCCGGCTTCTCTTTCAGACGGTACTTCCATTGACTTCGCGAACACTTTGAGATCGCGAAAGCACACTTCAACGAGATAGTTGAAATGTACAAGAGGTAACACTTTCGTTGTAAGCATTCAAGGCATGCTTTTCCTTTTTCTTTCAGAGAATTGAAAGAGACCAAAGAGGGATCTCACTCTGAATCTACAATGTATCGAATTCTGAAGACGTGCTGTGCAGAGCGTCTGAAAAGTCTGCCCGTTGTTGACTTTTATATCACCGACGCAATGGATGTGAGTGCATTTGACAATCAAGAGAGTTTTATACTTTTATTTTTCAGTTTTTCAAGCGCTCTCGTCCTAGTGATGACGATTACAATCGGAAGAAGGTGCTTTAATCGGTTCATCCTCGCATCCAAATGACCACCGGCTGAGACATACGTGTCCGAACTGCGCGTGAACTTCCGGAGCATCATTCTCTAGGCGAAGAAAGGGTAGCAGTGCAAAATCCATGGGGTGACATAAGTGTATCTTGGTGGTACATTCCTAATTACTTCACTTCTTGCTTGTCACATTTGAATGTTGTTACAAACTTAGCATTGTAATATGTAGAAGTGAAATCAGAATACTAATTTAAATATAACTTGTAAAACATTATGTTAGAAGTATTCGTTTACAAGTAATAGATGTTGAACGTATAATCTGTTTACTTAGGAAAGCTAGAAAATAAAGTGATCTTTGACGAGTGGGACATCACAGATTGCATAATTATTCGAGCGGACTTATCCAATAATTCGCGTAGAAAAATAGTGACAAAGCACATTCTACATAAAAAGAAGTCTGGGCATTCACACAGAATGCACATTTAGGTGTAGTCTCCCATATTTTTATGGCAGCTGGCGCCTTTCTGTCATTTTCTAATCTAATTAAACACTGCTTGTTTGCTAGCTATTATGTTCGATTTTCAATGTAGAAGGCGAAGTCACGG
Source organism: Allodiplogaster sudhausi (assembly GCA_945643635.1). Lineage (NCBI taxonomy): Eukaryota > Metazoa > Nematoda > Chromadorea > Rhabditida > Diplogasteridae > Allodiplogaster > Allodiplogaster sudhausi. Next base: position 3,471,044 of record CALZFC010000041.1, on the reverse strand, counting down.
ATAGGAGTACCTAAGCAAAGGTCGAAGGAAGCAACTGCTCACGAAAATCCATGAAGGGAAGACGTACTAGGAATACCGTGAAAACAACGGCAGTGGAATTGCATATGGCAATGGTAATGTAGAAAAGGGGCTGGAAGGAAAGCAAGAATGGAACGATTTGAGGATAGGGAAAAGGCAACTTTCGTCATTGAATGTGTACACGCTTTTTCACTATAGTCTGCATCTATCAATCTCTCTGTCACTCTCTCAATCCGCCTCAGTTTTTGTCATCTGATAATCATGAACATTTGCAGGAATTCTGCAACGGTAGAAATGGTCTTCATCGTCAGCGATTGCGACCGTATCTTTTATTGAAAATACACAGAAGTTCCATTTGCATAATTTAGACGAACAGGAGAGATATGCAGCCCAGCTCATTGTAAAGGCTCAACGCTTGTCGACTGTTTCTGAATGTTTCACGTAAGAGACTAAACATATAGCTTGGCATTCCTCACTTTATCTTTATGCTGATGAGCATATGTAAAATCGAGCAATTGAGGATGTAATATCCTCACCAACCTCTCCTCTTGGATTGACGCCTGGCCAACGCATTCTCTCTCCGTCAGGAACAAGTAGTGGTAGGACTTCATCTGTTCCCTCCTTCATCTCAGCTATGTAACGCTTCGTCCCATAGAAGCCTTTCTTGCCACCGGACATGTTCGAGGGGCCGTTTGTCGCAATGCCGATCAAGTTGGGCTCGTTCCATCTTCCAGATTCAGAGTGAGGTTCTCTCTCTCCTTCTTTTACTGGTCTTCGATGGCCCTTCTTCCGCTTTCGTCTTTGAATAAAAAAATCTCCCGAAAGTATGTGTAGGATAATTTTTTGCAGCTCAAAACAGCGAGGGTATGTTAATTTTAGTATATAAAGTGTATGTTAATTTATGTTGTATGTAAAGTGTATGTTAATTTTAGGATTTTCCCACTTGGAGCTACATATACTGTCGGCTCAGTATGAAAGGATATTGCCAAAAAAAAGAGAAAGGAAGGGAGAGAGATAGAGAACAATTTTTAGAATACGAATAGGCAACTGAACCTTGGCTTGATGAAGCTCATGAACATATTAAATCGAGGCAGATTTACGCTGCCTTCCGGTCGCAGCAATCCTCGCGTGTATGGCGAGAGAAATCTTAATGATTAATATTCTGTATCACACGAAAACTGTTATCACTATTTGCAGCAATATTTAAAAAAAGGTACGAATCAAACAAAGTTGGGAGGATACTTCTCTTCAGTGCATGACTGATCGTATGTGTGGGGCAATCTATCGACTACTGCTTTCTCTCATTGTCAGTGATGTAGGGGGCCAGCGAGAGAGTGGCAGAGAGAGAAAGCCACTGAGAGTAAAAGAGAGAGAATGTGCCTCTGAGAGTAAGAAAGAAAGAGGGAAAGAGAGATAGAGAAAAAAGCACACGAAGGTCACACTCGAAGCAACAGAAAGTGGTTAGAGGCACTAGGCCTTGGAAGGATAGAAGATGAGGGATATTGTGGTCCGAATGCGGCAATTAGAGTAAGAAGAGATACAGCGGGAATGGGAAAAGAGAGAGAAATAGAGACAGAGAAAGATAGAAGGAGAGAGAGAGAACGCTTGCCCTAGTCCATGGCAGAAATGCATTTGTGCATCGATTCCCCAACACTAACTCAGACATGGGAAGAGCAAACATCGTCCCATTTCTCTCTCTCTCTCTCTCTTGTACCTTTTTTTGTTTACAAATTGCTGCAATTGGTGATTAATACGTTGCTTAATGTTCGACAAGGCGTGACGCTTCTTCTTATTAATCATTTAGATTTCTCTCGCCATACACGCGAGAATTGCGTAAAGGCAGCATAAATTTGCCTTCATTTAAGTACGTTCCTGAGCTGCATCAAGCCAAGGTTACTTCACAAGTTGTTTTCTCCGGATTCTAAAAAGAAATTAATATAATGAATCTAGCATAAAAAATACTTTTTCGTTATTTTTTTCTAATTGTGAACAATTCTCGAATCTATTTTCCGAGATATTTAAAATGGTAACATATTTTTGACGCATGATTTTGTTCTCTCGACGCCTTTTGCCTCTCGAAAAAAAGTGTATGGATTCAAACGGAAGGGAAATGGCTAATAAATATTACTATATGTACATACACACTCTGTCTTTTGAAAAATTGCTCATTTACTTTAAGATTGCCTATCTGTACGAGTCGCGCAGGGCTGAATAGGAATTTTTGGATTTTAAGACTTATGAAAACTTGATTATTTGCATTGCACGACATACTCATTATAATAGTATAATTGTGATTTCGAAAAAAAATTTCTTTTAAGATAACAGCCATTTAATATTAAATTTCTCGTGACCATTAACCGGTTATTTCTTAATATTTTGAAATCTTTTTATTTTGCAGTTGATTGCTCTTTACATGCTCTTTAAAAAGGTCCCAGTGACTTTTCGTGAGAAAAATATTTTAAGCTGCAAACATCGCAAAAACAGATCTGAAAAGAGGGGCTTTCGGGGTTTTCAGGCCAAAACACCCCCGCGGGGAAGAGGTTCACAGAAAGAATGGCTGTGAAATTTGTCGCAAAATTAAGTAACTTTAGAAAACAAAAGGGTACATATTTTGAATATTTGCGACGAAAGTCAACCTCTAAACTATGTACCATGCAAGACGTCCGGGTTCGATGCCCGTTCGGCGTGCAAATCTTTTGGAAACTAGCAAAAAAACTGTTTAATGTCCGAAATTAATGACTATTCATCTCATAGCAATATAACTTTGCTCAAGCTTTCTATTTTTCATTCTGTTTTCACCAACTGAAAATTTCTTCATAGTGAATAGCGCTCAGTCAACATGTCTTTATTCCAGCAAAGCTTCACAAGTCAGATATTTGGAAGAAATTGAATTATAGAATCATTATAGCTAGATGATTCGGCAAGTTCAACGCATTTTTCAAGTCTTTTACGGTAGCTGATCAATCCCTACATATTTGTACATATGTAGGGATTATCATCAATAGTTCTTCGTGAAACTTTCGCTGTGTCATTTCAAAGCCCCACTCTCAAAGCCACTTTCAGAGATAGTAAGATGCTCGTGCGAGGACGAGTAGCGTTAGCATGACGTACCAGCCGCAACTTGCTTTCCTGATTGATGTCTGCCCCGATGTATTGCTACCGGGCAATGCTGGGATGCAGGCTATTCAGAGCGCCCTTCGACGATCACAAGTAGGCGTTCTTTGTGCACGCCGAGTGCAGGAGTAAAAAGCCCCACTCAAAGCCACATTCAGAGACAGTAAGATGCCAGTGCGCCCAAAGGACGATGACGAGTTCGACTTCCTCATGGTCGACGTGGCAACGATGACGGAAGAGGACTGGCAGACTGACACTGACAGCGAAGACACTGATTGGCAGAGCTGGCATTGGAGATGCACCGACTCCCTCACCAAGGAAGTCGACTACCTAGAGCGAGAACTCACTCTTGCGAGACAGCTCATTCAGTACTTGGAACAGATCGTGAGGTTGTGAAACTTTTTCTGCTTTAATATTCTGATAAAGTCCTCTCTTTCTAGATTATGTACGCAGCACTACAAACTGAAAAAAAAACACAAAAACCCCATATTACAACTTTCAACTATTGTCCTGAGTCCAATGCTAAAGTTCTTTCCTACTTTGAGCTGCACCCACATATTTGTGCATTGATGAGCCCCCGCAAGAGACTTGATAAATGCATTGAACTTGTCGAATCACCTAGCTATCATGATTCTATTATTCCGCGCCATTAATTCAATTTCTTCATGATAACTGACTTAAGAAGCTTTGTTAGACTAAACATACACATGTTGACTGAAGGCATATCACTAAGACAAAGCTTTCAGTTCTCGAAAATAAAATAAAAAATAGAAAGTTTGAGCAAAGCTATGGAGCATTGAGATGAATAGAAAAACGAAATGTGTTTTTGGATAGTTTCCAAAAATCGCAAAACTTTGCATCGATTGGGCAAAAAATCCGGACCTTTTGTATGGACCTTTAGAGGTTAAGTATAATTGTTTACATGCAAATACCCAGAACACGTACCCTAAGATTTTTTTTTAAAGTTTGCTCATTTTATAGAAAATTTCACCATTCTTTCTATCACATCTTACCCTTCCAATGGGGGCGATTTGGCCTGCAAAACCCGAAAAACCCTCGTTTCAAATCTATTTCTGCGATTTTTGCAGATTACAAGTTTTTTCACAAAGAGACTTTAAAAAACTTAAAAAAAACTTTATTCGCGCTTATCGGGCCAATGTGTTTTTTGATGGAATACACGGGGATCTATCACATGGAAGTGGGCGATCGATGGGCACCGGCGGGTTCGTCGAAGTAGCCGACGAAGATTAGGCAGTTCTTATCCCGGCCAGCCAAGCGGTTTCTCCGGGAGCAGCGTCGATTGATTGAATTGAGGATGATCGAGCGCGGGTCGGGGCGCGGGGCGAACTTGTCATTTTTGACAAGGGAGCGAATGAAGAGCGGCGCCACTTGCCACTGGGCCACCCCGCTTTTTCTAGTCCTTGAAAAAGGTGGCCCCTGTCACTGCTGTGACGATGAAGATCATCACACATCAATGAGCTCTGTTCCCAAACAGCTGCGCGAAAAGATAGTAACTCTCAATGGCTTTTGCAACTTCTGCGAGAATTCTATCCTTCCGAGCAATTTTATCACCATCTCCATCATATATTGAGAGATTAGAACACATTTGTATCATTCTTCTCAAAAGCAGTGAATGGAAGACCAGGTCTCACGACTCGCTCTCCCAAATCACTATCTTCATTGGCATACCACGCCATCGTCATGGATCCTCTGAAGATCAAGGCAGAATTCCATCTCCGTTTTCAAATGCCTGACGATCCTCGCAGCCTCTTCGTCCGCATTGAACACACATTCGCATACATCTACCCTACATCCGAATACCCACCGCCAATCACTCACAACCCGATTGCATTTATCTTTCTTTCTCTCTCTAAGACACTCTACTTCCCCAGCCAACACATCTATGGAAGACCCCAGATCCCAGACTACATCTCATTCACGATCAGCCGCGAGAAATTCTCTGAACCGATCGGTTCTACGACAATTATCATCACTTATGGCACAGCCCGAAGCCATAATCTACATGCGACCATCAACATGGACATCGGCAAAATCATGATCAAGGTTGAAGTCAATCCGACACCACCGTAATCTATCTTGATCATACATTGTCGATTTGTTAAACCTTTATTACTCGTCATTGGGATATATATATATTTTGGGATATATTATTACTGTCGTTAATAAAATTTTCTCTAAAAAACTTGCATACTCACATCCGTGTTTACATGAAAATATATTATCAATTCTACTAAAGATATCTTTTCGATAAAACACAAGTAAATATACATATGTATATACTTCAAACATATGCATACCACAATTTTAAAAGCATTCGTACTTTACTTAAATTACTCTGATAATATATCTTTATACCACATGCTTATATACATACATACAAACCACGACGCTGACGACTTCACACAACGACTTCACGCTGACAACTTCACTCAACATCGTATCACAACACACCAACTTCATGCCCGTTCGACGCTGCTCGATCACGTTCTTCAACTTCGTTTTCCTTTTCGGCCCGGGAGGTGTAAAGCAGGACAGTGCTATACAACTAAGCTACAGATCCTAAATTTTCCCACATGATTCTATTGCCTTCTCTGTAGTAATCATATCTCTTTTGCCTTTTTTAGGGCCCGGAGTGTATCCAACTTGTAAGTTGGATAATTGGATTTTTAGATTTCTAGATTTCTAGAAGAAACCGTTCTATCATAGCCATAAAGTATGGGAAATATTGCCCTCTGAATTTCCCACACGTCTGAGTCGTAACATTTGGCCCGTGTACGCCGTGGGATAATTACTCCTTTAAGACAGGATGTCCATAAGACTCGAGCAGGACCCTATTATGACCTGCCCTAGGAATTTTTTTCGAGTTCGTTCATGAAAATTGGTTACAGTGTACAACTCGACGTGGCGAACAAAATAGGCCATATTTCAAACTTGAAAAAAATTTTCCGCGCGGGACACGGTGCAGTAATTTTAATAATTTCACTTGTCATAACTCGCTTAAAACATATAGTTAGAGAACCATCGAGGTATCATTGGATAGCTTTTTTAAGGGGCTTTAATTTTCATGTTGATGATGTTTTCATAAGATGTCATTTTGGCCCTAAAATACGGCCCTGAATCTTTTCGAAGGCGGTTATTGGCCAACTTAAGTATTTTATGCTCATTTCTGCAGAACTGCTTCTAGATTGGCTTAAAGTGCGTGAAATTTGCTACAACATATGTCTTTTTCAAAAGAAATAAACGTCTCGCTCTTAGGTTCCCAAACGCTTGAACATGATCCAGTGTAAACTGTAACACCTTTTTTAGGGCCCGGAGTGTATCCAACTTGTAAGTTGGATAATTGGATTTTTAGATTTCTAGATTTCTAGAAGAAACCGTTCTATCATAGCCATAAAGTATGGGAAATATTGCCCTCTGAATTTCCCACACGTCTGAGTCGTAACGTTTGGCCCGTGTTCGGAGTGATTTTCCCGTGTGCGACGTGGGATAATTACTCCTTTGTACAGTTTCGTTACCTTTTCGATTGTATGGCTTGCTCTGTACACGATCTGGTCCAAGAATAAAGCTCTATCATAAGAGAGACTATTTCTTGTTGACAATGGGAATTAAGGTCCGTATGTACATTAATTATCGTCCGTTTGGGACGTCAATAAGAAGCAGAAATCCCTAATTTGCGAGAATCTCAAAAATCCCGAACTTGTGAGCCTTTAAAAATCCCAAATTTGTTTGCATTTTGCAAACCTTAAATTTCTGGGACATAAATTCCCGTCCATACGGACGATATCACAATTCCCGTCCATACGGACGATATTTCTCGTCCTGACGTGAATTAACGTCCTTATGGACGGGGATTTTAGATCCCACAAATTTGAGATGAGCAAGATGCAAACAAATTTGGTACATAATTAGGGATTTCTGCTTCATATTGACTTTCGAAAGGGACGATAATTCCCGTCCATACGGACGAGAATTCCCGTCCACACGGACGATAAATTCCTGCCCAGTGGAGGTAAATTCCCTTTCATACGAACGATAATTCCTGCTCATAAGGACGTTAATTCACCTCAGGACGAGAAATATCGTCCGTATGGACGGGAATTGTGATATCGTCCGTATGGACGGGAATTTACGTCCCACAAATTTGAGGTTTGCAAAATGCTAACAAATTTGCGATTTGGAAAGGCTCACAAGTTCCGGGAGTTTTGAGATGGTCGCGAATTACTGATTTCTGCTCCATATTGACGTCCCAAACGGACGATAATTACTGTCCATACTGACCTTAATTTCCGTCCATATGGACGTAAATTCCCGTCCATACGGACGAGAATTCCCGTCCACACGGACGACCAGTGGAGGTGAATTGTGATATCGTCCGTATGGACGGGAATTTACGTCCCATAAATTTGAGGTTTGCAAAATGCTAACAAATTTGGGATTTGGAAAGGCTCACAAGTTCATATTTCCCGTCCATACGGACGTAAATACCTGCCCAGTTCCAGCAGAAATCCCTAATTTACGAGCATCTCAAAAATCCCGAACTTGTGAGCCTTTCCAAATCCCAAATTTGTTAGCATTTTGCAAACCTCAAATTTATGGGACGTAAATTCCCGTCCGTACGGACGATATCACAATTCACGTCCATACGGACGATATTTCTCGTCCTGAGGTGAATTATCGTTATGGGCAGGAATTATCGTTCGAATGAAAGGGAATTTACCTCCACTGGGCAAGAATTTATCGTCCGTGTGGACGGGAATTATCGTCCGTTTCGAAAGTCAATATGAAGCAGAAATCCCTAATTATGTACCAAATTTGTTTGCATCTTGCAAATCTCCAATTTGTGGGATGCAAATTCCCGTCCATACAGACGATAATTCCCGTCCATAAGGACGTTAATTCACCTCAGGACGAGAAATATAGTCCGTATGGACGGGAATTGTGATATCGTCCGTATGGACGGGAATTTATGTCCCAGAAATTTGAGGTTTGCAAAATGCAAACAAATTTGGGATTTTTAAAGGCTCACAAGTTCGGGATTTTTGAGATGCTCGCAAATTAGGGATTTCTGCTTCTTATTGACGTCCCAAACGGACGATAATTACTGTCCATACTGACCTTAATTCCCGTCCATATGGACGTAAATTCCCGTCCATACGGACGAGAATTCCCGTCCACACGGACGACCAGTGGATTCCATTTCATACGAACGATAATTCCTGCCCATAAGGACGTTAATTCACCTCAGGACGAGAAATATCGTCCGTATGGACGGGAATTGTGATATCGTCCGTATGGACGGGAATTTACGTCCCACAAACTTGAGCTTTGCAGAATGCTAACAAATCTGGGATTTGGAAAGGCTCACAAGTTCAGGAGTTTTGAGATGCTCGCAAATTAGGGATTTCTGCTTCTTATTGACGTCCCAAACGGACGATAATTACTGTCCATACTGACCTTAATTCCCGTCCATATGGACGTAAATTCCCGTCCATACGGACGAGAATTCCCGTCCACACGGACGACCAGTGGAGGTAAATTCCCTTTCATTCGAACGATAATTCCAGCCCATAACGATTATTCACCTCAGGACGAGAAATATCGTCCGTATGGACGTGAATTGTGATATCGTCCGAATGGACGGGAATTTACGTCCCACAAATTTGAGGTTTGAAAAATGCTGACAAGTTCGGGAGTTTTGAGATGCTCGCAAATTAGGGATTTCTGCTTCTTATTGACGTTCCAAACGGACGATAATTACTGTCTATACTGACCTTAATTCCCGTCCATATGGACGTAAATTCCCGTCCATACGGACGAGAATTCCCGTCCACACGGGCGAATAGTGGAGGTAAATTCCCTTTCATACGAACGAGAATTCCTGCCCATAAGGACGTAAATTCACCTCAGGACGAGAAATATCGTCCGTATGGACGGGAATTGTGATATCGTCCGTATGGACGGGAATTTATGTCCCAGAAATTTAAGGTTTGCAAAAATGCAAACAAATTTGGGATTTTTAAAGGCTCACAAGTTCGGGATTTTTGAGATGCTCGCAAATTAGGGATTTCTGCTTCATATTGACGTCCCAAACGGACGATAATTACTGTCCATACTGACCTTAATTCCCGTCCATATGGACATAAATTCCCGTCCATACGACGAGAATTCCCGTCCACACGGACGACCAGTGGATTCCATTTCATACGAACGATAATTCCTGCCCATAAGGACGTTAATTCACCTCAGGACGAGAAATATCGTCCGTATGGACGGGAATTGTGATATCGTCCGTATGGACGGGAATTTACGTCCCACAAACTTGAGCTTTGCAGAATGCTAACAAATCTGGGATTTGGAAAGGCTCACAAGTTCAGGAGTTTTGAGATGCTCGCAAATTAGGGATTTCTGCTTCTTATTGACGTCCCAAACGGACGATAATTACTGTCCATACTGACCTTAATTCCCGTCCATATGGACGTAAATTCCCGTCCATACGGACGAGAATTCCCGTCCACACGGACGACCAGTGGAGGTAAATTCCCTTTCATTCGAACGATAATTCCAGCCCATAACGATTATTCACCTCAGGACGAGAAATATCGTCCGTATGGACGTGAATTGTGATATCGTCCGAATGGACGGGAATTTACGTCCCACAAATTTGAGGTTTGAAAAATGCTGACAAGTTCGGGAGTTTTGAGATGCTCGCAAATTAGGGATTTCTGCTTCTTATTGACGTTCCAAACGGACGATAATTACTGTCTATACTGACCTTAATTCCCGTCCATATGGACGTAAATTCCCGTCCATACGGACGAGAATTCCCGTCCACACGGGCGAATAGTGGAGGTAAATTCCCTTTCATACGAACGAGAATTCCTGCCCATAAGGACGTAAATTCACCTCAGGACGAGAAATATCGTCCGTATGGACGGGAATTGTGATATCGTCCGTATGGACGGGAATTTATGTCCCAGAAATTTAAGGTTTGCAAAAATGCAAACAAATTTGGGATTTTTAAAGGCTCACAAGTTCGGGATTTTTGAGATGCTCGCAAATTAGGGATTTCTGCTTCATATTGACGTCCCAAACGGACGATAATTACTGTCCATACTGACCTTAATTCCCGTCCATATGGACATAAATTCCCGTCCATACGACGAGAATTCCCGTCCACACGGACGACCAGTGGATTCCATTTCATACGAACGATAATTCCTGCCCATAAGGACGTTAATTCACCTCAGGACGAGAAATATCGTCCGTATGGACGGGAATTGTGATATCGTCCGTATGGACGGGAATTTACGTCCCACAAACTTGAGCTTTGCAGAATGCTAACAAATCTGGGATTTGGAAAGGCTCACAAGTTCAGGAGTTTTGAGATGCTCGCAAATTAGGGATTTCTGCTTCTTATTGACGTCCCAAACGGACGATAATTACTGTCCATACTGACCTTAATTCCCGTCCATATGGACGTAAATTCCCGTCCATACGGACGAGAATTCCCGTCCACACGGACGACCAGTGGAGGTAAATTCCCTTTCATTCGAACGATAATTCCAGCCCATAACGATTATTCACCTCAGGACGAGAAATATCGTCCGTATGGACGTGAATTGTGATATCGTCCGAATGGACGGGAATTTACGTCCCACAAATTTGAGGTTTGAAAAATGCTGACAAGTTCGGGAGTTTTGAGATGCTCGCAAATTAGGGATTTCTGCTTCTTATTGACGTCCCAAACGGACGATAATTACTGTCTATACTGACCTTAATTCCCGTCCATATGGACGTAAATTCCCGTCCATACGGACGAGAATTCCCGTCCACACGGGCGAATAGTGGAGGTAAATTCCCTTTCATACGAACGAGAATTCCTGCCCATAAGGACGTAAATTCACCTCAGGACGAGAAATATCGTCCGTATGGACGGGAATTGTGATATCGTCCGTATGGACGGGAATTTATGTCCCAGAAATTTAAGGTTTGCAAAAATGCAAACAAATTTGGGATTTTTAAAGGCTCACAAGTTCGGGATTTTTGAGATGCTCGCAAATTAGGGATTTCTGCTTCATATTGACGTCCCAAACGGACGATAATTACTGTCCATACTGACCTTAATTCCCGTCCATATGGACATAAATTCCCGTCCATACGACGAGAATTCCCGTCCACACGGACGACCAGTGGATTCCATTTCATACGAACGATAATTCCTGCCCATAAGGACGTTAATTCACCTCAGGACGAGAAATATCGTCCGTATGGACGGGAATTGTGATATCGTCCGTATGGACGGGAATTTACGTCCCACAAACTTGAGCTTTGCAGAATGCTAACAAATCTGGGATTTGGAAAGGCTCACAAGTTCAGGAGTTTTGAGATGCTCGCAAATTAGGGATTTCTGCTTCTTATTGACGTCCCAAACGGACGATAATTACTGTCCATACTGACCTTAATTCCCGTCCATATGGACGTAAATTCCCGTCCATACGGACGAGAATTCCCGTCCACACGGACGACCAGTGGAGGTAAATTCCCTTTCATTCGAACGATAATTCCAGCCCATAACGATTATTCACCTCAGGACGAGAAATATCGTCCGTATGGACGTGAATTGTGATATCGTCCGAATGGACGGGAATTTACGTCCCACAAATTTGAGGTTTGAAAAATGCTGACAAGTTCGGGAGTTTTGAGATGCTCGCAAATTAGGGATTTCTGCTTCTTATTGACGTTCCAAACGGACGATAATTACTGTCTATACTGACCTTAATTCCCGTCCATATGGACGTAAATTCCCGTCCATACGGACGAGAATTCCCGTCCACACGGGCGAATAGTGGAGGTAAATTCCCTTTCATACGAACGAGAATTCCTGCCCATAAGGACGTAAATTCACCTCAGGACGAGAAATATCGTCCGTATGGACGGGAATTGTGATATCGTCCGTATGGACGGGAATTTATGTCCCAGAAATTTAAGGTTTGCAAAAATGCAAACAAATTTGGGATTTTTAAAGGCTCACAAGTTCGGGATTTTTGAGATGCTCGCAAATTAGGGATTTCTGCTTCATATTGACGTCCCAAACGGACGATAATTACTGTCCATACTGACCTTAATTCCCGTCCATATGGACATAAATTCCCGTCCATACGACGAGAATTCCCGTCCACACGGACGACCAGTGGATTCCATTTCATACGAACGATAATTCCTGCCCATAAGGACGTTAATTCACCTCAGGACGAGAAATATCGTCCGTATGGACGGGAATTGTGATATCGTCCGTATGGACGGGAATTTACGTCCCACAAACTTGAGCTTTGCAGAATGCTAACAAATCTGGGATTTGGAAAGGCTCACAAGTTCAGGAGTTTTGAGATGCTCGCAAATTAGGGATTTCTGCTTCTTATTGACGTCCCAAACGGACGATAATTACTGTCCATACTGACCTTAATTCCCGTCCATATGGACGTAAATTCCCGTCCATACGGACGAGAATTCCCGTCCACACGGACGACCAGTGGAGGTAAATTCCCTTTCATTCGAACGATAATTCCAGCCCATAACGATTATTCACCTCAGGACGAGAAATATCGTCCGTATGGACGTGAATTGTGATATCGTCCGAATGGACGGGAATTTACGTCCCACAAATTTGAGGTTTGAAAAATGCTGACAAGTTCGGGAGTTTTGAGATGCTCGCAAATTAGGGATTTCTGCTTCTTATTGACGTCCCAAACGGACGATAATTACTGTCTATACTGACCTTAATTCCCGTCCATATGGACGTAAATTCCCGTCCATACGGACGAGAATTCCCGTCCACACGGGCGAATAGTGGAGGTAAATTCCCTTTACGAACGAGAATTCCTGCCCATAAGGACGTAAATTCACCTCAGGACGAGAAATATCGTCCGTATCGACGGGAATTGTGATATCGTCCGTATGGACGGGAATTTATGTCCCAGAAATTTAAAGTTTGCAAAAATGCAAACAAATTTGGGATTTTTAAAGGCTCACAAGTTCGGGATTTTTGAGATGCTCGCAAATTAGGGATTTCTGCTTCTTATTGACGTCCCAAACGGACGATAATTACTGTCCATACTGACCTTAATTCCCGTCCATATGGACATAAATTCCCGTCCATACGACGAGAATTCCCGTCCACACGGACGACCAGTGGAGGTAAATTCCCTTTCATACGAACAATAATTCCTGCCCATAAGGACGTAAATTCACCTCAGGACGAGAAATATCGTCCGTATGGACGGGAATTGTGATATCGTCCGTATGGACGGGAATTTATGTCCCAGAAATTTAAGGTTTGCAAAATGCAAACAAATTTGGGATTTTTAAAGGCTCACAAGTTCGGGATTTTTGAGATGCTCGCAAATTAAAGATTTCTGCTTCTTATTGACGTCCCAAACGGACGATAATTACTGTCCATACTGACCTTAATTCCCGTCCATAAGGACGTAAATTCACCTCAGGACGAGAAATATCGTCCGTATGGACGGGAATTGTGATATCGTCCGTATGGACGGGAATTTATGTCCCAGAAATTTAAGGTTTGCAAAATGCAAACAAATTTGGGATTTTTAAAGGTTCACAAGTTCGGGATTTTTGAGATGCTCGCAAATTAAAGATTTCTGCTTCTTATTGACGTCCCAAACGGACGATAATTACTGTCCATACTGACCTGAATTCCCGTCCATAAGGACGTAAATTCACCTCAGGACGAGAAATATCGTCCGTATGGACGGGAATTTACGTCCCACAAATTTGAGGTTTGCAAAATGCTAACAAATTTGGGATTTGGAAAGGCTCACAAGTTCCGGGAGTTTTGAGATGGTCGCGAATTACTGATTTATGCTCCATATTGACGTCCCAAACGCAATAATTACCGTTCACACCTACGTTAATTCCCGTCCATATGGAAGTAAATTCCCATCCATACGGGCGAGAATTACCGTCCACACGGACGGAAAATTCCTGCCCAGTGGAGGTAAATTCCCTTTTATACGAACGATAATTCCTGCATAATTAGGGATTTCTGCTTCATATTGACTTTCGAAACGGACGATAATTCCAGCTCATAACGATAATTCACCTCAGGACGAGAAATATCGTCCGTATGGACGTGAATTGTGATATCGTCCGAATGGACGGGAATTTACGTCCCACAAATTTGAGGTTTGAAAAATGCTGACAAGTTCGGGAGTTTTGAGATGCTCGCAAATTAGGGATTTCTGCTTCTTATTGACGTACCAAACGGACGATAATTACTGTCTATACTGACCTTAATTCCCGTCCATATGGACGTAAATTCCCGTAAAAACGGACGAGAATTCCCGTCCACACGGACGACTAGTGGAGGTAAATTCCCTTTCATACGAACAATAATTCCTGCTCATAAGGACGTTAATTCACCTCAGGACGAGAAATATCGTCCGTATGGACGGGAATTGTGATATCGTCCGTATGGACGGGAATTTACGTCCCACAAATTTGAGGTTTGCAAAATGCTAACAAATTTGAGGTTTGAAAAATGCTGACAAGTTCGGGAGTTTTGAGATGCTCGCAAATTAGGGATTTCTGCTTCTTATTGACGTCCCAAACGGACGATAATTACTGTCTATACTGACCTTAATTCCCGTCCATATGGACGTAAATTCCCGTCCATACGGACGAGAATTCCCGTCCACACGGGCGAATAGTGGAGGTAAATTCCCTTTCATACGAACGAGAATTCCTGCCCATAAGGACGTAAATTCACCTCAGGATGAGAAATATCGTCCGTATGGACGGGAATTGTGATATCGTCCGTATGGACGGGAATTTATGTCCCAGAAATTTAAGGTTTGCAAAAATGCAAACAAATTTGGGATTTTTAAAGGCTCACAAGTTCGGGATTTTTGAGATGCTCGCAAATTAGGGATTTCTGCTTCTTATTGACGTCCCAAAGGGACGATAATTACTGTCCATACTGACCTTAATTCCCGTCCATATGGACATAAATTCCCGTCCATACGACGAGAATTCCCGTCCACACGGACGACCAGTGGAGGTAAATTCCCTTTCATACGAACAATAATTCCTGCCCATAAGGACGTAAATTCACCTCAGGACGAGAAATATCGTCCGTATGGACGGGAATTGTGATATCGTCCGTATGGACGGGAATTTATGTCCCAGAAATTTAAGGTTTGCAAAATGCAAACAAATTTGGGATTTTTAAAGGTTCACAAGTTCGGGATTTTTGAGATGCTCGCAAATTAAAGATTTCTGCTTCTTATTGACGTCCCAAACGGACGATAATTACTGTCCATACTGACCTGAATTCCCGTCCATAAGGACGTAAATTCACCTCAGGACGAGAAATATCGTCCGTATGGACGGGAATTTACGTCCCACAAATTTGAGGTTTGCAAAATGCTAACAAATTTGGGATTTGGAAAGGCTCACAAGTTCCGGGAGTTTTGAGATGGTCGCAAATTACTGATTTATGCTCCATATTGACGTCCCAAACGCAATAATTACCGTTCACACCTACGTTAATTCCCGTCCATATGGAAGTAAATTCCCATCCATACGGGCGAGAATTACCGTCCACACGGACGGAAAATTCCTGCCCAGTGGAGGTAAATTCCCTTTTATACGAACGATAATTCCTGCATAATTAGGGATTTCTGCTTCATATTGACTTTCGAAACGGACGATAATTCCAGCCCATAACGATAATTCACCTCAGGACGAGAAATATCGTCCGTATGGACGTGAATTGTGATATCGTCCGAATGGACGGGAATTTACGTCCCACAAATTTGAGGTTTGAAAAATGCTGACAAGTTCGGGAGTTTTGAGATGCTCGCAAATTAGGGATTTCTGCTTCTTATTGACGTCCCAAACGGACGATAATTACTGTCTATACTGACCTTAATTCCCGTCCATATGGACGTAAATTCCCGTAAAAACGGACGAGAATTCCCGTCCACACGGACGACTAGTGGAGGTAAATTCCCTTTCATACGAACAATAATTCCTGCCCATAAGGACGTTAATTCACCTCAGGACGAGAAATATCGTCCGTATGGACGGGAATTGTGATATCGTCCGTATGGACGGGAATTTACGTCCCACAAATTTGAGGTTTGCAAAATGCTAACAAATTTGGGATTTGGAAAGGCTCACAAGTTCGGGAGTTTTGAGATGCTCGCAAATTAGGGATTTCTGCTTCTTATTGACGTCCCAAACGGACGATAATTACTGTCCATACTGACTTTAATTCCCGTCCATATGGACGTAAATTCCCGTCCATACGGACGAGAATTTCCGTCCATACGGACGACCAGTGGAGGTAAATTCCCTTTCATACGAACGATAATTCCTGCCCATAAGGACGTTAATTCACCTCAGGACGAGAAATATCGTCCGTATGGACGGGAATTGTGATATCGTCCGTATGGACGGGAATTTATGTCCCAGAAATTTAAGGTTTGCAAAAATGCAAACAAATTTGGGATTTTTAAAGGCTCACAAGTTCGGGATTTTTGAGATGCTCGCAAATTAGGGATTTCTGCTTCTTATTGACGTCCCAAACGGACGATAATTACTGTCCATACTGACCTTAATTCCCGTCCATATGGACATAAATTCCCGTCCATACGACGAGAATTCCCGTCCACACGGACGACCAGTGGAGGTAAATTCCCTTTCATACGAACAATAATTCCTGCCCATAAGGACGTAAATTCACCTCAGGACGAGAAATATCGTCCGTATGGACGGGAATTGTGATATCGTCCGTATGGACGGGAATTTATGTCCCAGAAATTTAAGGTTTGCAAAATGCAAACAAATTTGGGATTTTTAAAGGCTCACAAGTTCGGGATTTTTGAGATGCTCGCAAATTAAAGATTTCTGCTTCTTATTGACGTCCCAAACGGACGATAATTACTGTCCATACTGACCTTAATTCCCGTCCATAAGGACGTAAATTCACCTCAGGACGAGAAATATCGTCCGTATGGACGGGAATTTACGTCCCACAAATTTGAGGTTTGCAAAATGCTAACAAATTTGGGATTTGGAAAGGCTCACAAGTTCCGGGAGTTTTGAGATGGTCGCGAATTACTGATTTATGCTCCATATTGACGTCCCAAACGCAATAATTACCGTCCACACCTACGTTAATTCCCGTCCATATGGACGTAAATTCCCATCCATACGGGCGAGAATTACCGTCCACACGGACGGAAAATTCCTGCCCAGTGGAGGTAAATTCCCTTTCATACGAACGATAATTCCTGCGTAATTAGGGATTTCTGCTTCATATTGACTTTCGAAACGGACGATAATTCCAGCCCATAACGATAATTCACCTCAGGACGAGAAATATCGTCCGTATGGACGTGAATTGTGATATCGTCCGAATGGACGGGAATTTACGTCCCACAAATTTGAGGTTTGAAAAATGCTGACAAGTTCGGGAGTTTTGAGATGCTCGCAAATTATTGATTTCTGCATCTTATTGACGTCCCAAACGGACGATAATTACTGTCTATACTGACCTTAATTCCCGTCCATATGGACGTAAATTCCCGTAAAAACAGACGAGAATTCCCGTCCACACGGACGACTAGTGGAGGTAAATTCCCTTTCATACGAACAATAATTCCTGCCCATAAGGACGTTAATTCACCTCAGGACGAGATTTTTCCCGTCCATACGGATGTAAATACCTGCCCAGTTCCAGCAGAAATCCCTAATTTACGAGCATCTCAAAAATCCCAAACTTGTGAGCCTTTCCAAATCCCAAATTTGTTAGCATTTTGCAAACCTCAAATTTATGGGACGTAAATTCCCGTCCGTACGGACGATATCACAATTCACGTCCATACGGACGATATTTATCGTCCTCAGGTGAATTATCGTTATGGGCAGGAATTATCGTTCGAATGAAAGGGAATTTACCTCCACTGGGCAGTAATTTATCGTCCGTGTGGACGGGAATTCTCGTCCGTATGGACGGGAATTATCGTCCCTTTCGAAAGTCAATATGAAGCAGAAATCCCTAATTATGTACCAAATTTGTTTGCATCTTGCACATCTCAAATTTGTGGGATGTAAATTCCCGTCCATAAGGACGTTAATTCACCTCAGGACGAGAAATATAGTCCGTATGGACGGGAATTGTGATATCGTCCGTATGGACGGGAATTTATGTCCCTGAAATTTGAGGTTTGCAAAATGCAAACAAATTTGGGATTTGGAAAGGCTCACAAGTTCGGGAGTTTTGAGATGCTCGCAAATTAGGGATTTCTGCTTCGTATTGACGTCCCAAACGCTATTATTACCGTCCACACCTACGTTAATTCCCGTTAATATGTCTGCTGGAACTGGGCTGGTATTTACGTCCGTATGGACGGGAAATATGAACTTGTGAGCCTTTCCAAATCCCAAATTTGTTAGCATTTTGCAAACCTCAAATTTATGGGACGTAAATTCCCGTCCGTACGGACGATATCACAATTCACGTCCATACGGACGATATTTCTCGTACTGAGGTGAATTATCGTTATGGGCAGGAATTATCGTTCGAATGAAAGGGAATTTACCTCCACTGGGCAGGAATTTATCGTCCGTGTGGACGGGAATTCTCGTCCGTATGGACGGGAATTATCGTCCGTTTCGAAAGTCAATATGAAGCAGAAATCCCTAATTATGCAGGAATTATCGTTCGTATTTACCTCCACTGGGCAGGAATTTTCCGTCCGTGTGGACGGTAAATTCCTGCCCAGTGGCGGTAAATAAAAATAAAGAATCAAGGATTGGCTCAAGATGGCATTCAAGAGGAAGATGGATTGGGCAATCAAGATCGACCAAATGGAACAGAATCGGTGGGCCTACATCTCCACCTACTGGATCCCCTACGAAGCAGTTCATCGACGTAGGCCCGGTCGTCCATCCATTCGCTGGCGAGACCATCTTCCCTGACCACTTTCTCTCCCTCTCACTCATATCCCGCAACGAAGTTGACGTTTGGTCTATAACATCCCTGTGCTCATCCCACAATCGGCCTGATACAACGATAAATTGTTAATTGTGGACGGTAATTCTCGCCCGTATGGACGGGAATTAACGTAGGTGTGGACGGTAATTATAGCGTTTGGGACGTCAATATGGAGCAGAAATCAGTAATTCGCGACCATCTCAAAACTCCCGAACTTGTGAGCCTTTCCAAATCCCAAATTTGTTAGCATTTTGCAAACCTCAAATTTGTGGGACGTAAATTCCCGTCCATACGGATGATATCACTATTCCCATCCATACGGACGATATTTCTCGTCCTGAGGTGAATTAACGTCCTTATGGGCAGGAATTATCGTTCGTATGAAAGGGAATTTACCTCCACTGGTCGTCCGTGTGGACGGGAATTCTCGTCCGTATGGACGGGAATTTACGTCCATATGGACGGGAATTAAGGTCAGTATGGACAGTAATTATCGTCCGTTTGCGACGTCAATAAGAAGCAGAAATCCCTTATTTGCGAGCATCTCAAAAATCCCGAACTTGTGAGCCTTTAAAAATCCCAAATTTGTTTGCATTTTGCAAACCTTAAATTTCTGGGACATAAATTCGCGTCCATACGGACGATATCACAATTCCCGTCCATACGGACGATATTTCTCGTCCTGAGGTGAACTTACGTCCTTAGGCAGGAATTATCGTTCGTATGAAAGGGAATTTACCTCCACTGGTCGTCCGTATGGACGGGAATTGTGATATCGTCCGTATGGACGGGAATTTACGTCCCACAAATTTGAGGTTTGCAAAATGCTAACAAATTTGGGATTTGGAAAGGCTCACAAGTTCGGGAGTTTTGAGATGGTCGCGAATTACTGATTTCTGCTCCATATTGACGTCCCAAACGCTATTATTACCATCCACACCTATTCCCGTCCATATGGATTCAGGCCGATAGTGGGATGAGCACAGGGATGTTATAGGCCGAACGTCAACTTCGTTGCGGGATATGAGTGAGAGGGAGAGAAAGTGGTCAGGGAAGATGGTCTCGCCAGCGAGCGAATCTCCACTGGGCAGGAATTTACCGTCCACACGGACGGAAAATTCCTGCACAGTGGATTAAAATACGAACGATAATTCCTGCATAATTAGGGATTTCTGCTTCATATTGATCAAATTTTCTTCATAGATTTAATTTTCTTCATAGACTTCATAGACTTCATAGAAATAATAAGATGTCAAGTTTAAAAAATATTGATCTGAAAAATCTAGTTGACGAATTCAAAATTAAAAACTTCAGAGGTGTATTTATGAGAAATACACTTCCTAATAGAATTATGGATAAGGAATGTGGAATAGTAAATCTTGATACTGATAATAATCCAGGAACACATTGGGTTTGTTATTATAAAGATAATGATAAAATATATAATTTCGATTCCTTTGGATTAGATCCTCCATTAGAATTACAAGAATATCTGAATACTCAAAAATCTAAGATTTTGTTATCAACTTTTCAAATTCAAAAATTGAATACTCATTGGTGTGGACATTATTGTTTATTAGTCTTAAAACTTTTAGAAAATTATGAATATACTGATGTTATTTTAAGTTTAATTGAGTAATATTAAGTAATCTATTTTCAGTTATTGTTCTTATTCAGCTATTCTTAATACATCTGATTTATGATTTCCATATGCTAGTGTATCAATAGTGTTGTCTAAAATGTCTCTCTTATATTCATCTTTATTGTCTTTGTTGAAGACCATTTTATTTTGTTTTATTGTTGAAACTTCATGAGATTTGCTTTGAATTAAATATTGTTCTTTTCTAGTATATTCATTTTCTAATAAACATTTCTTATAATAATCTACTTTTAATTTCCTTATTACATTCTTTTTTATTCCTTTCGCCTTTTTTATTTCTTCTGTTTGTCCAATTTCCTAGTCTTTTATTTCATATGCATATTGTTTTGTTTTAATCCTACAAATCTTGTCATTATCCTTCCATTCAATTCATCTTTGAATTTTCCTATTATATTTTTATTTGATTCATCATATAGTTCATGTTCTTTTGGATAGTCACTAAAATCGAATTGGTTTTTCATATCCTTTTTCATATCTGAATAAATATCATCTGTTTTTACTTCATAGATGAAACTATCTGTATCTTGATAGCATAATCTTAATTTCTCATTATATTTTGGTTTCATGACATCATAATGGAATTCATACATTAAAGTTTTACTAATATCCAAAATACTGAGTCCAATATAGATTGGTTTATCAAATGTTAGTTTAGTTTTTGACATTTCAACACTTAATAGATCTTCATTAATGATAACACTTTTCTTGAAATTTGATTTACTTATCAACTTCACTGCTTTTTCCTTTTCTCCTTTTCCTTTTCCTTTTCCTTTTCCTTTTTCCTTTTCAAAATCATTTTTTGCTTGTTTTCTTAGATTCGTGTTTAATTCAATATATGGTTTCATCCAATTACTCTCATTAAATGTTAAGATTTTATGTATTTTCTTTAACCTTAATCCATGATCTAATGCTTGAAGTAATGCTGTATAATGTATTACATACTTTTCTTTATCAAACAGAGTATTCATAAGTTTTGGAAATTTTTGATTATTTACAACAGTGTTTTGAGGACAAAATGGGAAATCATCATGTTCATCATGTAATTCTTTTGGATATTCTAAATCAACTTCTAATATACATCCTTTATTCTGATTATTCAAACTTGAAATATATTCTCTAATGCTGAATTCATCTACTAATTCATCTTCAAATTTCAGTTCATTATATGGTAAGTTTTGTGACATTGCCCATCCATATAAATTATTTGCATCTAAATACATTAAATATGTTGATTCTTTATCTGGATTATATTCATCTTTCATATACTTATTGTTTGCTTTTGAATATCTCTTAATAACATTTACCATTCCTCCTCTTATTAATCTTTCAATAAATAAATACATATCAACATCTTTAATGGTTTCTAGTTTAATTTCTGTCTTTTTTAACATTGCGTCCCAAGCTAGTCCAGGTGCAGTATAATACCATGCTGGATCTAATTCATAATTGGTTATGCAAAGATTTCTAAAATTTTCGAACACGTCTGCTAATAAAATGACATCATTAATCATATATAGTTCTGTATATTCACCTAGATTTTTACAATTCATCGTTTTGTAAACTTCCTTGGCATATTCATAATCTTCTTCTGAACAATGTTTATCGTTTAGTTTATCATAAAATAATTCGATACTTGGTAATTCCTTTTCTTTATATTTCTCCAAAGAATCCATATATTCATATGGATAAATTCCTTTTCTTCTCATGAGATGAAAATTATCTTTATTATAGTAACTTTGTGTTATTTTTAGTTGATCATGAGCTGAATTTTCAACTAACTTACCTAATGCTATTGACATGAATGAAAAACTATCTATAAATCTAATTTCTAATGTTCTACAATCAAATTCAGATTGATTGTTCCTTCTATACTTTTCAGGAATTCTAGACTTTTCAGAATATTCTACTAAATAGCTAAAGTTAACATATTTCTCGCTATTGTTTGGAATAACCTTGATATCTGAAATATCAATATCGTCATCAAATTGTTTCCTTCCATATTCAAAGGAACCAATAATTAAGTGAGAATCATATCCTTTTAGATTATGAAAAACGACTGGAATGAATCTATTTTTCTTTGTTTTTAGATTACATTGCCTACATAATGGACCTCTATATTCACCTGACCAATGATCATGGTCCTTGCATTTATAATTGTCATCGGTGTATTCTCTTTTACATTCTGGACATGTTTCATTAGCTTTGTATTCTTCTTTTTCTCCATCTGTTAATCTTCTTATTTTTTTATCAGATGTCTTAATTAATTCCGTACTCTTTTTACAAATATAACTATTGAATTCGTCTACTGTGTTTAATCCTCTATACACTTTTTTATCAATAATCTTATTATTTTAGATTACCATTAAAATCAACAACTACAGCACAAAATGCTGATGCTATATGTTTTCCAACTTTTTCGTTATATGAAATATTAGGTGAATTACTGACAGAATCATACTTTCGATAATTGATTCAAATTCAGCATAAATTATGTATGGAATTTTCTGAGATTTAAATATATTCTTAAATTTACAATTATCTTTTGGTGGATTGTATATAACTGGCTTATTTTTGTCACAATTCTCTCTATGATCATTGTATTTTTCTTTAACCTGAAAATGACTGAAACATCTTATACATATATACATTTTACCTGTATGACTATTTATCTCATTATTTAATAACCTATTGATTTGTTTAATCCAACAGTAATGTTTTTTATCATCAATATTTTCACCATTCACTAAAAACAAATTAATTATTCTATCTTCAGGTAGCCTTAGTTTTGAAAGATAACATGGAGTAATCTCTTTATCTATGTTTGTTAGAACATTGATGGATAAATTGTTCAACTTTTCAAACTTTTCAATTCCCTTTTTATCAACTGGGAAGTCAATTCCTGTAAAATCTAGTTCATTTTCATATTCCTTATAATGAGATATTCTTTGAGCATCCTTATTAACTGGATGTAACGCGGATAAAACTGCCCACATAAAGCATTTATCATTATTATTCTTTATATTAATAATCGCTTTCTTTTCCGCAATGAAGTCTGGTAACGGGATATATGAACTTCCTTTAAACATTCTATATAAACGCTTATGCATTGTTACATAATTAACCCTATTTATATTCCATCCTGAACCTCTCACATCTTTCGCCCCCATTTTATTTGTTAGTTCTTTACAAGCGTTTGAATAGAATTCGCTTTTATTATCGTTGAACAATAATTTCTTTGTGTCAGTACTGAAATAGAATTTTTCGACAATATTTTCATTAGTCTTGATCATTTCTACTTCAACTGAAAATCTAATTTTATTGTTTTTCTTTTCAATTCCATTAAGTAATTCGTCTTCCACATTCTTCAAAAAATCATCGGGTTTTTCATTGTTCTTATTTGTAATTTTAATGTCATTAACATCATAATCTTTAAATTTTCTTACTTCAAAATCAAAATTCATAAACTTCTTTAATTCTTCCTTCTCTTTTCTCAGCGTTTCATTCTTCTCCTTCTTGTCCTTTTGTTCCTTCCTCACCTTTTCCTTCATCTCCGCGTTCTTTTTAAATTCGTTTTCTAAAATATCTCTTAATTGTGAAACATTCAGTTCTCTCATTTTTTTAACAGGCATCATTTTCAGTTGTCCGACTTCTTTTCTAAGCTC
Organism: Allodiplogaster sudhausi; assembly: GCA_945643635.1. Taxonomy (NCBI): domain Eukaryota; kingdom Metazoa; phylum Nematoda; class Chromadorea; order Rhabditida; family Diplogasteridae; genus Allodiplogaster; species Allodiplogaster sudhausi. The sequence continues at coordinate 3,446,548 of CALZFC010000041.1, read as the reverse complement.
ATCCCGATTCGATTCAATGTTTTTGATCTTCTGGTTTTTACTCATTCTTGAGTTCTGAAAATTGACTTCAGGGACAATCTGGTGATCGCCAATTTTCAGTTATTTATAAGGGGAAATTTTTTTCAAATAAAAATATTGATTTTTCAAAATTACAAAATGTTGCTTTTTTACCCAATTTTAGATTTTGAAAAATAGAAATGAATATTTTCTTGAAAAAAAAATTGGTTATGTAAATGGTTTATAAATTTAACGACTTTTCTGATGATGAGAAACGAAAGCAAATAATTGAAAAACATCTACAGCTTAGAAAGAGAAGAACGAATTGGAGGGATATGCAAATGATGAAAAAAATTACGAAGATAAAAGGGAAGAGTTATTTAAGCCAATTATACAATCAAATGAAAAATTGCAAAAAGAACTATTAGAGGATAGAAATAAAATAGTTGAAATTATTCATAATTTTAATAATATGCTAATAAATAAAGAAATAAAACCAATTGAACAAAAGGAAATAAAAGCGATTGAACAAAAAGCAATTGAACAACCTAAAGAAAATAAATCTCAGCATTTTGTTAGTTCAACTATTGCAAACTATTTAAAAGATAATACTGATAAAAGTATTGCAGGATATTCGATTAGATATAACAGGGAAAATGATAGCTATACTATTGGAGCTCGAAATGTTTATATAAATAATAACGAAATAAAAATTGCAAACAGAAAATATAATGCAACTAATGGATTAATGGAATTACTAGTAAAAAAGACTCCTGATAACAGTAAAATTACTCAAGATGATCTCAAAAACTATCAGCAAATTCTGATTGATACAAAGGCAATTTATCACAATTTTGATGATAAACAAAATAGACTTAATTCGGATCCTAGTGCAAAATGGAAATTAATTACTGATTTATTCGGAATGAAAAGAGGAGGCGCACTTAATAGTAAAACCATTAAAGATGTTCAATTTTTACCAGATAATTCAAACTTCTTCCTATCAAGCTGGTAATACAGGTGAATTCAACAAAATAAATTGCATTTTAGATGCGATAATTAAAAAGAAAATGATTAAAAGTAGAAATGTATAATATATATATAAGGAAATAGGAATGCCTAGTTCATAAAACAGACAGAATTAGGCATATAATGGTGCACATATGTATGTCTCTCTTCTCTGTATACTGTAGTTAGGTCGCTCTATCCTCCCCTCTCCCGGCTCCCCCCTTTCTCTCGGTGCTCTTGATGCGTCAGGCAGAAAGATTATCTGCAGGATAAACGATGATTATCTTTTTCAATCTTATAATGAAATTTTATGAAAGATAGTAACAAAACAAAGTAAAGAAAACATGATGATAGTAACAAATACAAAGTGAAGAAAAGACTGACCACAGCTAGAGGCAGCAGAATGGTGAATTTGGGCCCGAAGGCGAGCTCTGCTCGCTTTTATACATGGAAAAATAGTGTTGTGATCAGAGAGAGCAAAAACGGCGAAAGCAGAGCTGAGAGATAGTGCAGCCAGAGAAGCAGATATGAAGAAATAGTATAGTGAAGCTGACAGAGAAGCAAAACAGTCAGAGTAGCAGACAACCAGAGTAGCAGCCAGCGGGAGCAGCCAGCGGGAGCAGAGCAGACAGCCAGCCGGCAGCGACAGTGCCTCCGGGCAAAACAGCCAGCCGAACGGCGATAGAGAAATAGTGTTGTGATCAGAGAGGCCAAAAACGACGAAAGCAGGGCTGTGAGATAGTTTTGTGCTTCGAGAGGCCAAAGCAGGTGCGACGGGAGCAGAGCTGAGAGATAGTGTTCTTCTCTGTTTCTCTGGCGCGCCAACTCAAATATGTATGGGACAGCAAAAGAGACGTTTGACAGCCTTAAATAGGGTTAAATCTAAACATTTTGGGATAAGATTTAAAAGGACAAATAGGAAGAGAGATTCAGCAAATAAAGAAAAAAAAAGTCTAAAAACAGAAAAATTTTCAGAAAAAAATCAGAAAAATTTTCAGAAAAAAATCAGAAAAATTTTCAGAAAAAAATCGAAAAATTTTCAGAAAAAAATCAGAAAAATTTTCAGAAAAAAATCAGAAAAAATTTTCCATACGGACGATATTTCTCGTCCTGAGATGAATTTACGTCCTTATGGGCAGGAATTCTCGTTCGTATGAAATGGAATTTACCTCCACTGGTCGTCCGTGTGGACGGGAATTCTCGTCCGTATGGACGGGAATTTACGTCCATATGGACGGGAATTAAGGTCAGTATAGACAGTAATTATCGTCCGTTTGGGACGTCAATAAGAAGCAGAAATCCCTAATTTGCGAGCATCTCAAAACTCCCGAACTTGTCAGCATTTTTCAAACCTCAAATTTGTGGGATGTAAATTCCCGTCCATTCGGACGATATCACAATTCACGTCCATACGGACGATATTTCTCGTCCTGAGGTGAATTATCGTTATGGGCTGGAATTATCGTTCGAATGAAAGGGAATTTACCTCCACTGGTCGTCCGTGTGGACGGGAATTCTCGTCCGTATGGACGGGAATTTACGTCCATATGGACGGGAATTAAGGTCAGTATGGACAGTAATTATCGTCCGTTTGGGACGTCAATAAGAAGCAGAAATCCCTAATTTGCGAGCATCTCAAAACTCCCGAACTTGTGAGCCTTTCCAAATCCCAGATTTGTTAGCATTTTGCAAAGCTCAAATTTGTGGGACATAAATTCCCGTCCATACGGACGATATCACAATTCCCGTCCATACGGACTATATTTCTCGTCCTGAGGTGAATTATCGTTATAGGCAGGAATTATCGTTCGAATGAAAGGGAATTTTCCGTCCGTGTGGACGGTAATTCTCGCCCGTATGGATGGGAATTTACGTCCATATGGACGGGAATTAACGTAGGTGTGGACGGTAATTATAGCGTTTTGGACGTCAATATGGAGCAGAAATCAGTAATTCGCGACCATCTCAAAACTCCCGGAACTTGTGAGCCTTTCCAAATCCCAAATTTGTTAGCATTTTGCAAACCTCAAATTTGTGGGACGTAAATTCCCGTCCATACGGACGATATCACAATTCCCGTCCATACGGACGATATTTCTCGTCCTGAGGTGAATTATCGTTATAGGCAGGAATTATCGTTCGAATGAAAGGGAATTTTCCGTCCGTGTGGACGGTAATTCTCGCCCGTATGGATGGGAATTTACGTCCATATGGACGGGAATTAACGTAGGTGTGGACGGTAATTATAGCGTTTTGGACGTCAATATGGAGCAGAAATCAGTAATTCGCGACCATCTCAAAACTCCCGGAACTTGTGAGCCTTTCCAAATCCCAAATTTGTTAGCATTTTGCAAACCTCAAATTGTGGGACGTAAATTCCCGTCCATACGGACGATATCACAATTCCCGTCCATACGGACGATATTTCTCGTCCTGAGGTGAATTAACGTCCTTATGGGCAGGAATTATCGTTCGTATGAAAGGGAATTTACCTCCACTGGTCGTCCGTGTGGACGGGAATTCTCGTCCGTACGGACGGGAATTTACGTCCCATGAATTTGAGGTTTGCAAAATGCTAACAAATTTGGGTTTTGGAAAGGCTCACAAGTTCGGGATTTTTGAGATGCTCGTAAATTAGGGATTTCTGCTGGAACTGGGCTGGTATTTACGTCCGTATGGACGGGAAATATGAACTTGTGAGCCTTTCCAAATCCCAAATTTGTTAGCATTTTGCAAACCTCAAATTTATGTTACGTAAATTCCCGTCCGTACGGACGATATCATAATTCACGTCCATACGGACGATATTTCTCGTCCTGAGGTGAATTATCGTTATGGGCAGGAATTATCGTTCGAATGAAAGGGAATTTACCTCCACTGGGCAGGAATTTATCGTCCGTGTGGACGGGAATTCTCGTCCGTATGGACGGGAATTATTGTCCGTTTCGAAAGTCAATATGAAGCAGAAATTCCTAATTATGCAGGAATTCTCGTTCGTATTTACCTCCACTGGGCAGGAATTTTCCGTCCGTGTGGACGGTAATTCTCGTCCGTATGTATGGGAATTTACGTCCATATGGACGGGAATTAACGTAGGTGTGGACGGTAATTATGGTCCGTTTGGGACGTCAATATGGAGCAGAAATCAGTTATTCGCGACCATCTCAAAACTCCCGAACTTGTGAGCCTTTCCAAATCCCAAATTTGTTAGCATTTTGCAAACCTCAAATTTGTGGGACGTAAATTCCCGTCCATACGGACGATATCACAATTCCCGTCCATACGGACGATATTTCTCGTCCTGAGGTGAATTAACGTCCTTATGGGAAGGAATTATCGTTCGTATGAAAGGGAATTTACCTCCACTGGTCGTCCGTGTGGACGGAAATTCTCGTCCGTATGGACGGGAATTTACGTCCGTATGGACGGGAATTAAGGTCAGTATGGACAGTAATTACGTCCGTTTGGGACGTCAATAAGAAGCAGAAATCCCTAATTTGCGAGCATCTCAAAAATCCCGAACTTGTGAGCCTTTAAAAATCCCAAATTTGTTAGCATTTTGCAAACCTCAAATTTCTGGGACATAAATTCCCGTCCATACGGACGATATCACAATTCCCGTCCATACGGACTATATTTCTCGTCCTGAGGTGAATTAACGTCCTTTTGGACGGGAATTATCGTCTGTATGGACGGGAATTTACATCCCACAAATTGGAGATTTGCTAGATGCCAACAAATTTGGTACATAATTAGGGATTTCTGCTTCATATTGACTTTCGAAACGGACGATAATTCCCGTCCATACGGACGAGAATTCCCGTCCACACGGACGATAAATTCCTGCCCATAACGATAATTCACCTCAGGACGAGAAATATCGTCCGTATGGATGTGAATTGTGATATCGTCCGTACGGACCTGAATTTACGTCCCATAAATTTGAGGTTTGCAGAATGCTAACAAATTTGAGATTTGGAAAGGCTCACAAGTTCGGGATTTTTGAGATGCTCGTAAATTAGGGATTTCTGCTGGAACTGGGCAGGTATTTACATCCGTATGGACGGGAAATATGAACTTGTGAGCTTTCCAAATCCCAAATTTGTTTGCATTTTGCAAACCTCAAATTTGTGGGACGTAAATTCCCGTCCATACGGACGATATCACAATTCACGTCCATACGGACGATATTTCTCGTCCTGAGGTGAATTATCGTTATGGGCAGGAATTATCGTTCGAATGAATGGGAATTAACCTCCACTGGGCAAGAATTTATCGTCCGTGTGGACGGGAATTCTCGTCCGTATGGACGGGAATTCTCGTCCGTTTCGAAAGTCAATATGAAGCAGAAATCCCTAATTATGTACCAAATTTGTTTGCATCTTGCAAATCTTCAATTTGTGGGATGTAAATTCCCGTCCATACAGACGTTAATTCCCGTCCATAAGGACGTTAATTCACCTCAGGACGAGAAATATAGTCCGTATGGACGGGAATTGTGATATCGTCCGTATGGACGGGAATTTATGTCACAGAAATTTGAGATTTGCAAAATGCGAACAAATTTGGGATTTTTAAAGGCTCACAAGTTCGGGATTTTTGAGATGCTCGCAAATTAGGGATTTCTGCTACTTATTGACGTCCCAAACGGACGATAATTACTGTCCATACTGACCTTAATTCCCGTCCATATGGACGTAAATTCCCGTCCATACGGACGAGAATTCCCGTCCACACGGACGACCAGTGTAGGTAAATTCCCTTTCATACGAACGATAATTAATGCCCATAAGGACGTTAATTCACCTCAGGACGAGAAATATAGTCCGTATGGACGGGAATTGTGATATCGTTCGTATGGACGGGAATTTACGTCCCACAAATTTGAGCTTTGCAAAATGCTAACAAATTTGGGATTTGGAAAGGCTCACAAGTTCGGGAGTTTTGAGATGCTCGCAAATTAGGGATTTCTGCTTCTTATTGACGTCCCAAACGGACGATAATTACTGTCCATACTAACCTTAATTCCCGTCCATATGGACGTAAATTCCCGTCCATACGGACGAGAATTCCCGTCCACACGGACGACCAGTGGAAGTAAATTCCCTTTCATACGAACGATAATTCCTGCCCATAAGGACGTTAATTCACCTCAGGACGAGAAATATCGTCCGTATGGACGGGAATTGTGATATCGTCCGTATGGACGGGAATTGTGATATCGTCCGTATGGACGGGAATTTACGTCACACAAATTTGAGGTTTGCAAAATGCTAACAAATTTGTTATTTGGAAAGGCTCACAAGTTCGGAATTTTTGAGATGCTCGTAAATTAGGGATTTCTGCTGGAACTGGGCAGGTATTTACGTCCGTATCTATGGGAAAAATGAACTTGTGAGCCTTTCCAAATCCCAAATTTGTTTGCATTTTGCAAACCTCAAATTTGTGGGACGTAAATTCCCGTCCATACGGACGATATCACAATTCACGTCCATACGGACGATATTTCTCGTCCTGAGGTGAATTATCGTTATGGGCATGAATTATCGTTCGAATAAAAGGGAATTTACCTCTACTGGGCAAGAATTTATCGTCCGTGTGGACGAGAATTCTCGTCCGTATGGACGGGAATTATTTTCCGTTTCGAAAGTCAATATGAAGCAGAAATCCCTAATTATGCAGGAATTATCGTTCATATTTACCTTCACTGGGCAGGAATTTTCCGTCCGTGTGGACGGTAAATTCCTGCCCAGTGGAGATTCGCTCGCTGGCGAGACCATCTTCCCTGACCACTTTCTCTCCCTCTCACTCATATCCCGCAACGAAGTTGACGTTCGGCCTATAACATCCCTGTGCTCATCCCACTATCGGCCTGAATCCATATGGACGGGAATAGGTGTGGATGGTAATTATAGCGTTTGGGACGTCAATATGGAGCAGAAATCAGTAATTCGCGACCATCTCAAAACTCCCGAACTTGTGAGCCTTTCCAAATCCCAAATTTGTTAGCATTTTGCAAACCTCAAATTTGTGGGACGTAAATTCCCGTCCATACGGTCGATATCACAATTCCCGTCCATACGGACGACCAGTGGAGGTAAATTCCCTTTCATACGAACGATAATTCCTGCCCATAAGGACGTAAGTTCACCTCAGGACGAGAAATATCGTCCGTATGGACGGGAATTGTGATATCGTCCGTAAGGACGCGAATTTATGTCCCAGAAATTTAAGGTTTGCAAAATGCAAACAAATTTGGGATTTTTAAAGGCTCACAAGTTCGGGATTTTTGAGATGCTCGCAAATTAGGGATTTCTGCTTCTTATTGACGTCCCAAACGGACGATAATTACTGTCCATACTGACCTTAATTCCCGTCCATATGGACGTAAATTCCCATCCATACGGACGAAAATTCCCGTCCACACGGACGACCAGTGGAGGTAAATTCCCTTTCATACGAACGATAATTCCTGCCCATAAGGACGCGTTAATTCACCTCAGGACGAGAAATATCGTCCGTATGGACGGGAATTTACGTCCCACAAATTTGAGGTTTGCAAAATGCTAACAAATTTGGGATTTGGAAAGGCTCACAAGTTCGGGAGTTTTGAGATGGTCGCGAATTACTGATTTCTGCTCCATATTGACGTCCCAAACGGACCATAATTACCGTCCACACCTACGTTAATTCCCGTCCATATGGACGTAAATTCCCATCATACGGACGAGAATTACCGTCCACACGGACGGAAAATTCCTGCCCAGTGGAGGTAAATACGAACGATAATTCCTGCATAATTAGGGATTTCTGCTTCATATTGACTTTCGAAACGGACGATAATTCCCGTCCATACGGACGAGAATTCCCGTCCACACGGACGATAAATTCCTGCCCAGTGGAGGTAAATTCCCTTTCATTCGAACGATAATTCCTGCCCATAACGATAATTCAAATCAGGACGAGAAATATCGTCCGTATGGACGTGAATTGTGATATCGTCCGTACGGACGGGAATTTACGTCCCATAAATTTGAGGTTTGCAAAATGCTAACAAATTTGGGATTTGGAAAGGCTCACAAGTTCATATTTCCCGTCCATACGGACGTAAATACCAGCCCAGTTCCAGCAGAAATCCCTAAGCATCTCAAAAATCCCGAACTTGTGAGCCTTTCCAAATCGCAAATTTGTTAGCATTTTGCAAACCTCAAATTTGTGGGACGTAAATTCCCGTCCATACGGACGATATCACAATTCCCGTCCATACGGACGATATTTCTCGTCCTGAGGTGAATTAACGTCCTTATGGGCAGGAATTATCGTTCGTATGAAAGGGAATTCACCTCCACTGGTCGTCCGTGTGGACGTTAATTCTCGTCCGTATGGACGGGAATTTACGTCCATATGGACGGGAATTAAGGTCAGTATAGACAGTAATTATCGTCCGTTTGGGACGTCAACAAGAAGCAGAAATCCCTAATTTGCGAGAATCTCAAAACTCCCGAACTTGTCAGCATTTTGCAAACCTCAAATTTGTTTGCATTTTGCAAACCTCAAATTTATGGGACGTAAATTCCCGTCCGTACGGACGATATCACAATTCACGTCCATACGGACGATATTTCTCGTCCTGAGGTGAATTATCGTCATGGGCAGGAATTATCGTTCGAATGAAAGGGAATTTACCTCCACTGGGCAGGAATTTATCGTCCGTGTGGACGGGAATTCGGGAATTATCGTCCGTTTCGAAAGTCAATATGAAGCAGAAATCCCTAATTATGCAGGAATTATCGTTCGTATTTACCTCCACCAGGCAGGAATTTTCCGTCCGTGTGGACGGTAATTCTCGCCCGTATGGATGGGAATTTACGTCCATATGGACGGGAATTAACGTAGGTGTGGACGGTAATTATATCGTTTGGGACGTTAATATGGAGCAGAAATCAGTAATTCGCGACCATCTCAAAACTCCCGAACTTGTGAGCCTTTCAAAATCCCAAATTTGTTAGCATTTTGCAAACCTCAAATTTGTGGGACGTAAATTCCCGTCCATACGGACGATATCACAATTCCCGTCCATTCGGACGATATTTCTCGTCCTGAGGTGAATTAACGTCCTTATGGGCAGGAATTATCGCTCGTATGAAAGGGAATTTACCTCCACTGGTCGTCCGTGTGGACGGCAATTCTCGTCCGTATGGACGGGAATTTATGTCCATATGGACGGGAATTAAGCTCAGTATGGACAGTAATTATCGTCCGTTTGGGACGTCAATAAGAAGCAGAAATCCCTAATTTGCGAGCATCTCAAAACTCCCGAACTTGTCAGCATTTTGCAAACCTCAAATTTGTGGGACGTAAATTCCCGTCCATTCGGACGATATCACAATTCACGTCCATACGGACGATATTTCTCGTCTTGAGGTGAATTATCGTTATGGGCTGGAATTATCGTTCGAATGAAAGGGAATTTACCTCCACTGGGCAGGAATTTATCGTCCGTATGGACGGGAATTGTGATATCGTCCGTATGGACGGGAATTTACATCCCACAAATTTGAGGTTTGCAAAATGCTTTACCAAGATCCTTGGTGCCAACTTCCAAGGGAATTTACCTCCACTGGGCAGGAATTTTCCGTCCGTGTGGACGGTAATTCTCTTCCGTATGGATGGGAATTTACGCCCATATTAACGGGAATTAACGTAGGTGTGGACAGTAATTATGGTCCGTTTGGGACGTCAATATGGAGCAGAAATAAGTAATTCGCGACCATCTCAAAACTCCCGAACCTGAGAGCCTTTCCAAATCCCAAATTTGTTAGCATTTTGCAAACCTCAAATTTGTGGGACGTAAATTCCCGTAAATACGGACGATATTTCTCGTCCTGAGGTGAATTAACGTCCTTATGGGCAGGAATTATCGTTCGTATGAAAGGGAATTTACCTCCACTGGTCGTCCGTGTGGACGGGAATTCTCGTCCGTATGGACGGGAATTTACGTCCATATGGACGGGAATTAAGGACAGTATGGACAGTAATTATCGTCCGTTTGGGACGTCAATAAGGAGCAGAAATCCCTAATTTGCGAGCATCTCAAAAATCCCGAACTTGTGAGCCTTTAAAAATCCCAAATTTGTTTGCATTTTGCAAACCTCACATTTCAGGTACATAAATTCCCGTCCATACGGACGTTATCACAATTCCCGTCCATACGGACTATATTTCTCGTCCTGAGGTGAATTAACGTCCTTATGGACGGGAATTATCGTCTGTATGGACGGGAACTTACATCCCACAAATTGGAGATTTGCTAGATGCCAACAAATTTGGTACATAATTAGGGATTTCTGATTCATATTGACTTTCGAAACTTACGATAATTCCCGTCCATACGGACGAGAATTCCCTTTCATACGAACGATAATTCCTGCCCATAAGGACGTTAATTTACCTCAGGACGAGAAATATCGTCCGTATGGTCGGGAATTGTGATATCGTCCGTATGGACGGGAATTTACGTCCCACAAGTTTGAGCTTTGCAAAATGCTAACAAATTTGGGATTTGGAAAGGCTCACAAGTTCGGGAGTTTTGAGATGCTCGCAAATTTGGGATTTCTGCTTCTTATTGACGTCCCAAACGGACGATAATTACTGCCCATACTGACCTTAATTCCCGTCCATATGGACGTAAATTCCCGTCCATACGGACGAGAATTCCCGTCCACACGGACGACCAGTGGAGGTAAATTCCCTTTCATACGAACGATAATTCCTGCTCATAAGGACGTTAATTCACCTCAGGACGAGAAATATCGTCCGTATGGACGGGAATTGTGATATCGTCCGTATGGACGGGAATTTACGTCCCACAAATTTGAGGTTTGCAAAATGCTAACAAATTTGGGATTTGGAAAGGCTCACAAGTTCGGGAATTTTGAGATGCTCACAAATTAGGGATTTCTGCTTCTTATTGACGTCCCAAACGGACGATAATTACTGTCCATACTGACCTTAATTCCCGTCCATATGGACGTAAATTCCCGTCCATACGGACGAGAATTCCCGTCCACACGGACGACCAGTGGAGGTAAATTCCCTTTCATACGAACGATAATTCCTGCCCATAAGGACGTTAATTCACCTCAGGACGAGAAATATCGTCCGTATGGACGGGAATTGTGATATCGTCCGTATGGACGGGAATTTACGTCCCACAAATTTGAGGTTTGCAAAATGCTAACAAATTTGGGATTTGGAAAGGCTCACAAGTTCGGGAATTTTGAGATGCTCACAAATTAGGGATTTCTGCTTCTTATTGACGTCCCAAACGGACGATAATTACTGTCCATACTGACCTTAATTCCCGTCCATATGGACGTAAATTCCCGTCCATACGGACGAGAATTCCCGTCCACACGGACGACCAGTGGAGGTAAATTCCCTTTCATACGAACGATAATTCCTGCCCATAAGGACGTTAATTCACCTCAGGACGAGAAATATCGTCCGTATGGACGGGAATTGTGATATCGTCCGTATGGACGGGAATTTACGTCCCACAAATTTGAGGTTTGCAAAATGCTAACAAATTTGGGATTTGGAAAGGCTCACAAGTTCGGGAATTTTGAGATGCTCACAAATTAGGGATTTCTGCTTCTTATTGACGTCCCAAACGGACGATAATTACTGTCCATACTGACCTTAATTCCCGTCCATATGGACGTAAATTCCCGTCCATACGGACGAGAATTCCCGTCCACACGGACGACCAGTGGAGGTAAATTCCCTTTCATACGAACGATAATTCCTGCCCATAAGGACGTTAATTCACCTCAGGACGAGAAATATCGTCCGTATGGACGGGAATTGTGATATCGTCCGTATGGACGGGAATTTACGTACCACAAATTTGAGGTTTGCAAAATGCTAACAAATTTGGGATTTGAAAAGGCTCACAAGTTCGGGAGTTTTGAAATTGTCGCGAATTACTGATTTCTGCTCCATATTGACATCCCAAACGGACCATAATTACCGTCCACACCTACGTTAATTCCCGTCCATATGGACGTAAATTCCCGTCCATACGGACGAGAATTCCCGTCCACACGGACGACCAGTGGAGGTAAATTCCCTTTCATACGAACGATAATTCCTGCCCATAAGGACGTTAATTCACCTCAGGACGAGAAATATCGTCCGTATGGACGGGAATTGTGATATCGTCCGTATGGACGGGAATTTACGTACCACAAATTTGAGGTTTGCAAAATGCTAACAAATTTGGGATTTGAAAAGGCTCACAAGTTCGGGAGTTTTGAAATTGTCGCGAATTACTGATTTCTGCTCCATATTGACATCCCAAACGGACCATAATTACCGTCCACACCTACGTTAATTCCCGTCCATATGGACGTAAATTCCCGTCCATACGGACGAGAATTCCCGTCCACACGGACGACCAGTGGAGGTAAATTCCCTTTCATACGAACGATAATTCCTGCCCATAAGGACGTTAATTCACCTCAGGACGAGGAATATCGTCCGTATGGATGGGAATTGTGATATCGTCCGTACGGACGGGAATTTACGTCCCATAAATTTGAGGTTTGCAAAATGCTAACAAATTTGGGATTTGGAAAGGCTCACAAGTTCGGGATTTTTGAGATGCTCGTAAATTAGGGATTTCTGCTGGAACTGGGCAGCTATTTACGTCCGTATCAACGGGAAATATGAACTTGTGAGCCTTTCCAAATCCCAAATTTGTTTGCATTTTGCAAACCTCAAATTTGTGGGACGTAAATTCCCGTCCATACGGACGATATCACAATTCCCGTCCATACGGACGAGAATTCCCGTCCACACGGACTGAAAATTCCTGCCCAGTGGAGGTAAATTCCCTTTCATTCGAACGATAATTCCTGCCCATAACGATAATTCACCTCAGGACGAGAAATATCGTCCGTATGGACGTGAATTGTGATATCGTCCGTACGGACGGGAATTTACGTCCCATAAATTTGAGGTTTGCAAAATGCTAACAAATTTGGGATTTGGAAAGGCTCACAAGTTCGGGATTTTTGAGATGCTCGTAAATTAGGGATTTCTGCTGGAACTGGGCAGGTATTTACGTCCGTATCAACGGGAAATATGAACTTGTGAGCCTTTCCAAATCCCAAATTTGTTTGCATTTTGCAAACCTCAAATTTGTGGGACGTAAATTCCCGTCCATACGGACGATATCACAATTCACGTCCATACGGACGATATTTCTCGTCCTGAGGTGAATTATCGTTCGAATGAAAGGGAATTTACCTCCACTGGGCAAGAATTTATCGTCGGTGTGGACGGGAATTCTCGTCCGTATGGACGGGAATTATCGTCCGTTTCGAAAGTCAATATGAAGCAGAAATCCCTAATTATGTACCAAATTTGTTTGCATCTTGCAAATCTCCAATTTGTGGGATGTCAATTCCCGTCCATACGAACGATACTTCCTGCCCATAAGGACGTTAATTCACCTCAGGACGAGAAATATTGTCCGTATGGACGGAAATTGTGATATCGTCCGTATGGACGGGAATTTACGTCCCACAAATTTAAGGTTTCCAACTGCTAACAAATTTGGGATTTTTAAAGGCTCACAAGTTCGGGATTTTTGAGATGCTCGCAAATTAGGGATTTCTGCTTCTTATTCAAGTCCCAAACGGACGACCTCAAATTTGTGGGACGTTAATTCCCGTCCATACGGACGATATCACAATTCCCGTCCATACGGACGATATTTCTCGTCCTGAGGTGAATTATCGTTATGGGCAGGAATTATCGTTCGAATGAAAGGGAATTTACCTCCACTGGGCAGGAATTTATCGTCCGTGTGGACGGGAATTCTCGTCCGTATGGACTTGAATTCTCGTCCGTTTCGAAAGTCAATATGAAGCAGAAATCCCTAATTATGCAAGAATTATCGTTCGAATGAAAGGGAATTTACCTCCACTGGGCAGGAATTTACGTCCATATGGACAGGAATTAACGTAGGTGTGGACGGTAATTATGGTCCGTTTGGGACGTCAATATGGATCAGAAATCAGTAATTCGCGACCATTTCAAAACTCCCGAACTTGTGAGCCTTTTCAAATCCCAAATTTGTTAGCATTTTGCAAACCTCAAATTTGTGGTACGTAAATTCCCGTCCATACGGACGATATCACAATTCCCGTCCATACGGACGATATTTCTCGTCCTGAGGTGAATTAACGTCCTTATGGGCAGGAATTATCGTTCGTATGAAAGGGAATTCACCTCCACTGGTCGTCCGTGTGGACGGGAATACTCGTCCGTATGGACGGGAATTTACGTCCATATGGAAGGGAATTAAGGTCAGTATGGACAGTAATTATCGCCCGTTTGGGACGTCAATAAGAAGCAGAAATCTCTAATTTGCGAGCATCTCAATACTCCCGAACTTGTTAGCCTTTCCAAATCCCAAATTAGTTAGCATTTTGCAAACCTCAAATTTGTGGACGTAAATTCCCGTCCATACGGACGATATCACAATTCCCGTCCATACGGACGATGTTTCTCGTCCTGAGGTGAATTAACGTCCTTATGGGCAGGAATTATCGTTCGTATGAAAGGGAATTTACCTCCACTGGTCGTCCGTGTGGACGGGAATACTCGTCCGTATGGACGGGAATTTACGTCCATATGGACGGGAATTAAGGTCAGTATGGACAGTAATTATCGCCCGTTTGGGACGTCAATAAGAAGCAGAAATCTCTAATTTGCGAGCATCTCAATACTCCCGAACTTGTGAGCCTTTCCAAATCCCATATTTGTTAGCATTTTGCAAACCTCAAATTTGTGGGACGTAAATTCCCGTCCATACGGACGATATCACAATTCCCGTCCATACGGACGATATTTCTCGTCCTGAGGTAAATTAACGTCCTTATGGGCAGGAATTATCGTTTGTATGAAAGGGAATTTACCTCCACTGGTCGTCCGTGTGGACGGGAATTCTCGTCCGTATGGACGGGAATTTACGTCCATATGGACGGGAATTAAGGTCAGTATGGACAGTAATTATCGTCCGTTTGGGACGTCAATAAGAAGCAGAAATCCCTAATTTGTGAGCATCTCAAAATTCCCGAACTTGTGAGCCTTTCCAAATCCCATATTTGTTAGCATTTTGCAAACCTCAAATTTGTGGGACGTAAATTCCCGTCCATACGGACGATATCACAATTCCCGTCCATACGGACGATATTTCTCGTCCTGAGGTAAATTAACGTCCTTATGGGCAGGAATTATCGTTTGTATGAAAGGGAATTTACCTCCACTGGTCGTCCGTGTGGACGGGAATTCTCGTCCGTATGGACGGGAATTTACGTCCATATGGACGGGAATTAAGCTCAGTATGGACAGTAATTATCGTCCGTTTGGGACGTCAATAAGAAGCAGAAATCCCTAATTTGCGAGCATCTCAAAACTCATGAACTTGTGGCCTTTCCAAATCCCAAATTTGTTAGCATTTTGCAAACCTCAAATTTGTGGGACGTAAATTCCCGTCCATACCGACGATCTCACAGTTCCCGTCCATACGGACGATATTTCTCGTCCTGAGGCTTATGGGCAGGAATTATCGTTCGTATGAAAGGGAATTTACCTCCACTGGTCGTCCGTGTGGACGTTAATTCTCGTCCGTATGGACGGGAATTTACGTCCATATGGACGGGAATTAAGGTCAGTATAGACAGTAATTATCGTCCGTTTGGGACGTCAACAAGAAGCAGAAATCCCTAATTTGCGAGAATCTCAAAACTCCCGAACTTGTCAGCATTTTGCAAACCTCAAATTTGTGGGACGTAAATTCCCGTCCATTCGGACGATATCACAATTCACGTCCATACGGACGATATTTCTCGTCCTGAGGTGAATTATCGTTATGGGCTGGAATTATCGTTCGAATGAAAGGGAATTTACCTCCACTGGGCAGGAATTTATCGTCCGTATGGACGGGAATTGTGATATCGTCCGTATGGACGGGAATTTACATCCCACAAATTTGAGGTTTGCAAAATGCTTTACCAAGATCCTTGGTGCCAACTTCCAAGGGAATTTACCTCCACTGGGCAGGAATTTTCCGTCCGTGTGGACGGTAATTCTCGTCCGTATGGATGGGAATTTACGTCCATATGGACGGGAATTAACGTAGGTGTGGACAGTAATTATGGTCCGTTTGGGACGTCAACATGGAGCAGAAATAAGTAATTCGCGACCATCTCAAAACTCCCGAACTTGAGAGCCTTTCCAAATCCCAAATTTGTTAGCATTTTGCAAACCTCAAATTTGTGGGACGTAAATTCCCGTAAATACGGACGATATTTCTCGTCCTGAGGTGAATTAACGTCCTTATGGGCAGGAATTATCGTTCGTATGAAAGGGAATTTACCTCCACTGGTCGTCCGTGTTGACGGGAATTCTCGTCCGTATGGACGGGAATTTACGTCCATATGGACGGGAATTAAGGACAGTATGGACAGTAATTATCGTCCGTTTGGGACGTCAATAAGGAGCAGAAATCCCTAATTTGCGAGCATCTCAAAAATCCCGAACTTGTGAGCCTTTAAAAATCCCAAATTTGTTTGCATTTTGCAAACCTCACATTTCAGGTACATAAATTCCCGTCCATACGGACGATATCACAATTCCCGTCCATACGGAGTATATTTCTCGTCCTGAGGTGAATTAACGTCCTTATGGACGGGAATTATCGTCTGTATGGACGGGAACTTACATCCCACAAATAGGAGATTTGCTAGATGCCAACAAATTTGGTACATAATTAGGGATTTCTGCTTCATATTGACTTTCGAAACTTACGATAATTCTCGTCCATACGGACGAGAATTCCCTTTCATACGAACGATAATTCCTGCCCATAAGGACGTTAATTCACCTCAGTACGAGAATTATCGTCCGTATGGACGGGAATTGTGATATCGTCCGTATGGACGGGAATTTACGTCCCACAAGTTTGAGCTTTGCAAAATGCTAACAAATTTGGGATTTGGAAAGGCTCACAAGTTCGGGAGTTTTGAGATGCTCGCAAATTTGGGATTTCTGCTTCTTATTGACGTCCCAAACGGACGATAATTACTGCCCATACTGACCTTAATTCCCGTCCATATGGACGTAAATTCCCGTCCATACGGACGAGAATTCCCGTCCACACGGACGACCAGTGGAGGTAAATTCCCTTTCATACGAACGATAATTCCTGCCCATAAGGACGTTAATTCACCTCAGGACGAGAAATATCGTCCGTATGGACGGGAATTGTGATATCGTCCGTATGGGCGGGAATTTACGTCCCACAAATTTGAGGTTTGCAAAATGCTAACAAATTTGGGATTTGGAAAGGCTCACAAGTTCGGGAATTTTGAGATGCTCATAAATTAGGGATTTCTGCTTCTTATTGACGTCCCAAACGGACGATAATTACTGTCCATACTGACCTTAATTCCCGTCCATATGGACGTAAATTCCCGTCCATACGGACGAGAATTCCCGTCCACACGGACGACCAGTGGAGGTAAATTCCCTTTCATACGAACGATAATTCCTGCCCATAAGGACGTTAATTCACATCAGGACGAGAAATATTGTCCGTATGGACGGAAATTGTGATATCGTCCGTATGGACGGGAATTTACGTCCCACAAATTTAAGGTTTCCAACTGCTAACAAATTTGGGATTTTTAAAGGCTCACAAGTTCGGGATTTTTGAGATGCTCGCAAATTAGGGATTTCTGCTTCTTATTCAAGTCCCAAACGGACGACCTCAAATTTGTGGGACGTAAATTCCCGTCCATACGGACGATATCACAATTCCCGTCCATACGGACGATATTTCTCGTCCTGAGGTGAATTATCGTTATGGGCAGGAGTTATCGTTCGAATGAAAGGGAATTTACCTCCACTGGGCAGGAATTTATCGTCCGTGTGGACGGGAATTCTCGTCCGTATGGACGGGAATTCTCGTCCGTTTCGAAAGTCAATATGAAGCAGAAATCCCTAATTATGCAAGAATTATCGTTCGAATGAAAGGGAATTTACCTCCACTGGGCAGGAATTTACGTCCATATGGACAGGAATTAACGTAGGTGTGGACGGTAATTATGGTCCGTTTGGGACGTCAATATGGATCAGAAATCAGTAATTCGCGACCATTTCAAAACTCCCGAACTTGTGAGCCTTTTCAAATCCCAAATTTGTTAGCATTTTGCAAACCTCAAATTTGTGGTACGTAAATTCCCGTCCATACGGACGATATCACAATTCCCGTCCATACGGACGATATTTCTCGTCCTGAGATGAATTAACGTCCTTATGGGCAGGAATTATCGTTCGTATGAAAGGGAATTCACCTCCACTGGTCGTCCGTGTGGACGGGAATACTCGTCCGTATGGACGGGAATTTACGTCCATATGGACGGGAATTAAGGTCAGTATGGACAGTAATTATCGCCCGTTTGGGACGTCAATAAGAAGCAGAAATCTCTAATTTGCGAGCATCTCAATACTCCCGAACTTGTGAGCCTTTCCAAATCCCAAATTTGTTAGCATTTTGCAAACCTCAAATTTGTGGGACGTAAATTCCCGTCCATACGGACGATATCACAATTCCCGTCCATACGGACGATATTTCTCGTCCTGAGGTAAATTAACGTCCTTATTAGCAGGAATTATCGTTTGTATGAAAGGGAATTTACCACCACTGGTCGTCCGTGTGGACGGGAATTCTCGTCCGTATGGACGGGAAGTTACGTCCATATAGACGGGAATTAAGGTCAGTATGGACTGTAATTATCGTCCGTTTGGGACGTCAATAAGAAGCAGAAATCCCAAATTTGCGAGCATCTCAAAACTCCCGAACTTGTGAGAATTTCCAAATCCCAAATATGTTAGCATTTTGCAAAGCTCAAATTTGTGGGACGTAAATTCCCGTCCATACGGTCGATATCACAATTCCCGTCCATACGGACGATATTTCTCGTCCTGAGGTGAATTATCGTTATGGGCAGGAATTATCGTTCGAATTAAAGGGAATTTACCTCCACTGGTCGTCCGTGTGGACGGGAATTCTCGTCCGTATGGACGGGAATTTACGTCCATATGGACGGGAATTAAGCTCAGTATGGACAGTAATTATCGTCCGTTTGGGACGTCAATAAGAAGCAGAAATCCCTAATTTGCGAGCATCTCAAAACTCCCGAACTTGTGGCCTTTCCAAATCCCAAATTTGTTAGCATTTTGCAAACCTCAAATTTGTGGGACGTAAATTCCCGTCCATACTGACGATCTCACAGTTCCCGTCCATACGGACGATATTTCTCGTCCTGAGGCTTATGGGCAGGAATTATCGTTCGTATGAAAGGGAATTTACCTCCACTGGTCGTCCGTGTGGACGTTAATTCTCGTCCGTATGGACGGGAATTTACGTCCATATGGACGGGAATTAAGGTCAGTATAGACAGTAATTATCGTCCGTTTGGGACGTCAACAAGAAGCAGAAATCCCTAATTTGCGAGAATCTCAAAACTCCCGAACTTGTCAGCATTTTGCAAACCTCAAATTTGTTTGCATTTTGCAAATTTTTGAGATTTTTGAGATTAGGGATTTCTGCTTCTTATTGACGTCCCAAAAAAATTCCTAATTTACGAGCATCTCAAAAATCCCGAACTTGTGAGCCTTTCCAAATCCCAAATTTGTTAGCATTTTGCAAACCTCAAATTTATGGGACGTAAATTCCCGTCCGTACGGACGATATCACAATTCACGTCCATACGGACGATATTTCTCGTCCTGAGGTGAATTATCGTTATGGGCAGGAATTATCGTTCGAATGAAAGGGAATTTACCTCCACTGGGCAGGAATTTATCGTCCGTGTGGACGGGAATTCGGGAATTATCGTCCGTTTCGAAAGTCAATATGAAGCAGAAATCCCTAATTATGCAGGAATTAGCGTTCGTATTTACCTCCACCAGGCAGGAATTTTCCGTCCGTGTGGACGGTAATTCTCGCCCGTATGGATGGGAATTTACGTCCATATAGACGGGAATTAACGTAGGTGTGGACAGTAATTATGGTCCGTTTGGGACGTCAACATGGAGCAGAAATAAGTAATTCGCGACCATCTCAAAACTCCCGAACTTGTGAGCCTTTCCAAATCCCAAATTTGTTAGCATTTTGCAAACCTCAAATTTGTGTACGTAAATTCCCGTCCATACGGGCGATATCACAATTCCCGTCCATACGGACGATATTTCTCGTCCTGAGGTGAATTAACGTCCTTATGGGCAGGAATTATCGTTCGTATGAAAGGGAATTTACCTCCACTGGTCGTCCGTGTGGATGGGAATACTCGTCCGTATGGACGGGAATTTACGTCCATATGGACGGGAATTAAGGTCAGTATGGACAGTAATTATCGCCCGTTTGGGACGTCAATAAGAAGCAGAAATCTCTAATTTGCGAGCATCTCAATACTCCCGAACTTGTGAGCCTTTCCAAATCCCAAATTTGTTAGCATTTTGCAAACCTCAAATTTGTGGGACGTAAATTCCCGTCCATACGGACGATATCACAATTCCCGTCCATACGGACGATATTTCTCGTCCTGAGGTAAATTAACGTCCTTATGGGCAGGAATTATCGTTTGTATGAAAGGGAATTTACCACCACTGGTCGTCCGTGTGGACGGGAATTCTCGTCCGTATGGACGGGAAGTTACGTCCATATAGACGGGAATTAAGGTCAGTATGGACTGTAATTATCGTCCGTTTGGGACGTCAATAAGAAGCAGAAATCCCAAATTTGCGAGCATCTCAAAACTCCCGAACTTGTGAGAATTTCCAAATCCCAAATATGTTAGCATTTTGCAAAGCTCAAATTTGTGGGACGTAAATTCCCGTCCATACGGTCAATATCACAATTCCCGTCCATACGGACGATATTTCTCGTCCTGAGGTGAATTATCGTTATGGGCAGGAATTATCGTTCGAATTAAAGGGAATTTACCTCCACTGGTCGTCCGTGTGGACGGGAATTCTCGTCCGTATGGACGGGAATTTACGTCCATATGGACGGGAATTAAGCTCAGTATGGACAGTAATTATCGTCCGTTTAGGACGTCAATAAGAAGCAGAAATCCCTAATTTGCGAGCATCTCAAAACTCCGGAACTTGTGGCCTTTCCAAATCCCAAATTTGTTAGCATTTTGCAAACCTCAAATTTGTGGGACGTAAATTCCCGTCCATACCGACGATCTCACAGTTCCCGTCCATACGGACGATATTTCTCGTCCTGAGGCTTATGGGCAGGAATTATCGTTCGTATGAAAGGGAATTTACCTCCACTGGTCGTCCGTGTGGACGTTAATTCTCGTCCGTATGGACGGGAATTTACGTCCATATGGACGGGAATTAAGGTCAGTATAGACAGTAATTATCGTCCGTTTGGGACGTCAACAAGAAGCAGAAATCCCTAATTTGCGAGAATCTCAAAACTCCCGAACTTGTCAGCATTTTGCAAACCTCAAATTTGTTTGCATTTTGCAAATTTTTGAGATTTTTGAGATTAGGGATTTCTGCTTCTTATTGACGTCCCAAAAAAATTCCTAATTTACGAGCATCTCAAAAATCCCGAACTTGTGAGCCTTTCCAAATCCCAAATTTGTTAGCATTTTGCAAACCTCAAATTTATGGGACGTAAATTCCCGTCCGTACGGACGATATCACAATTCACGTCCATACGGACGATATTTCTCGTCCTGAGGTGAATTATCGTTATGGGCAGGAATTATCGTTCGAATGAAAGGGAATTTACCTCCACTGGGCAGGAATTTATCGTCCGTGTGGACGGGAATTCTGGAATTATCGTCCGTTTCGAAAGTCAATATGAAGCAGAAATCCCTAATTATGCAGGAATTAGCGTTCGTATTTACCTCCACCAGGCAGGAATTTTCCGTCCGTGTGGACGGTAATTCTCGCCCGTATGGATGGGAATTTACGTCCATATAGACGGGAATTAACGTAGGTGTGGACAGTAATTATGGTCCGTTTGGGACGTCAACATGGAGCAGAAATAAGTAATTCGCGACCATCTCAAAACTCCCGAACTTGTGAGCCTTTCCAAATCCCAAATTTGTTAGCATTTTGCAAACCTCAAATTTGTGGGACGTAAATTCCCGTCCATACGGACGATATCACAATTCCCGTCCATTCGGACGATATTTCTCGTCCTGAGGTAAATTAACGTCCTTATTAGCAGGAATTATCGTTTGTATGAAAGGGAATTTACCACCACTGGTCGTCCGTGTGGACGGGAATTCTCGTCCGTATGGACGGGAAGTTACGTCCATATGGACGGGAATTAAGGTCAGTATGGACAGTAATTATCGCCCGTTTGGGACGTCAATAAGAAGCAGAAATCTCTAATTTGCGAGCATCTCAATACTCCCGAACTTGTGAGCCTTTCCAAATCCCAAATTTGTTAGCATTTTGCAAACCTCAAATTTGTGGGACGTAAATTCCCGTCCATACGGACGATATCACAATTCCCGTCCATATGGACGATATTTCTCGTCCTGAGGTAAATTAACGTCCTTATTAGCAGGAATTATCGTTTGTATGAAAGGGAATTTACCACCACTGGTCGTCCGTGTGGACTGGAATTCTCGTCCGTATGGACGGGAAGTTACGTCCATATAGACGGGAATTAAGGTCAGTATGGACTGTAATTATCGTCCGTTTGGGACGTCAATAAGAAGCAGAAATCCCAAATTTGCGAGCATCTCAAAACTCCCGAACTTGTGAGAATTTCCAAATCCCAAATATGTTAGCATTTTGCAAAGCTCAAATTTGTGGGACGTAAATTCCCGTCCATACGGTCAATATCACAATTCCCGTCCATACGGACGATATTTCTCGTCCTGAGGTGAATTATCGTTATGGGCAGGAATTATCGTTCGAATTAAAGGGAATTTACCTCCACTGGTCGTCCGTGTGGACGGGAATTCTCGTCCGTATGGACGGGAATTTACGTCCATATGGACGGGAATTAAGCTCAGTATGGACAGTAATTATCGTCCGTTTAGGACGTCAATAAGAAGCAGAAATCCCTAATTTGCGAGCATCTCAAAACTCCCGAACTTGTGGCCTTTCCAAATCCCAAATTTGTTAGCATTTTGCAAACCTCAAATTTGTGGGACGTAAATTCCCGTCCATACCGACGATCTCACAGTTCCCGTCCATACGGACGATATTTCTCGTCCTGAGGCTTATGGGCAGGAATTATCGTTCGTATGAAAGGGAATTTACCTCCACTGGTCGTCCGTGTGGACGTTAATTCTCGTCCGTATGGACGGGAATTTACGTCCATATGGACGGGAATTAAGGTCAGTATAGACAGTAATTATCGTCCGTTTGGGACGTCAACAAGAAGCAGAAATCCCTAATTTGCGAGAATCTCAAAACTCCCGAACTTGTCAGCATTTTGCAAACCTCAAATTTGTTTGCATTTTGCAAATTTTTGAGATTTTTGAGATTAGGGATTTCTGCTTCTTATTGACGTCCCAAAAAAATTCCTAATTTACGAGCATCTCAAAAATCCCGAACTTGTGAGCCTTTCCAAATCCCAAATTTGTTAGCATTTTGCAAACCTCAAATTTATGGGACGTAAATTCCCGTCCGTACGGACGATATCACAATTCACGTCCATACGGACGATATTTCTCGTCCTGAGGTGAATTATCGTTATGGGCAGGAATTATCGTTCGAATGAAAGGGAATTTACCTCCACTGGGCAGGAATTTATCGTCCGTGTGGACGGGAATTCGGGAATTATCGTCCGTTTCGAAAGTCAATATGAAGCAGAAATCCCTAATTATGCAGGAATTAGCGTTCGTATTTACCTCCACCAGGCAGGAATTTTCCGTCCGTGTGGACGGTAATTCTCGCCCGTATGGATGGGAATTTACGTCCATATAGACGGGAATTAACGTAGGTGTGGACAGTAATTATGGTCCGTTTGGGACGTCAACATGGAGCAGAAATAAGTAATTCGCGACCATCTCAAAACTCCCGAACTTGTGAGCCTTTCCAAATCCCAAATTTGTTAGCATTTTGCAAACCTCAAATTTGTGGGACGTAAATTCCCGTCCATACGGACGATATCACAATTCCCGTCCATTCGGACGATATTTCTCGTCCTGAGGTGAATTAACGTCCTTATGGGCAGGAATTATCGTTCGTATGAAAGGGAATTTACCTCCACTGGTCGTCCGTGTGGACGGGAATTCTCGTCCGTATGGACGGGACTTTACGTCCATATGGACGGGAATTAAGGTCAGTATAGACAGTAATTATCATCCGTTTGGGACGTCAACAAGAAGCAGAAATCCCTAATTTGCGAGAATCTCAAAACTCCCGAACTTGTCAGCATTTTGCAAACCTCAAATTTGTGGGACGTAAATTCCCGTCCATTCGGACGATATCACAATTCACGTCCATACGGACGATATTTCTCGTCCTGAGGTGAATTATCGTTATGGGCTGGAATTATCGTTCGAATGAAAGGGAATTTACCTCCACTGGGCAGGAATTTATCGTCCGTATGGACGGGAATTGTGATATCGTCCGTATGGACGGGAATTTACATCCCACAAATTTGAGGTTTGCAAAATGCTTTACCAAGATCCTTGGTGCCAACTTCCAAGGGAATTTACCTCCACTGGGCAGGAATTTTCCGTCCGTGTGGACGGTAATTCTCGTCCGTATGGATGGGAATTTACGTCCATATGGACGGGAATTAACGTAGGTGTGGACAGTAATTATCGTCCGTTTGGGACGTCAACATGGAGCAGAAATAAGTAATTCGCGACCATCTCAAAACTCCCGAACTTGAGAGCCTTTCCAAATCCCAAATTTGTTAGCATTTTGCAAACCTCAAATTTGTGGGACGTAAATTCCCGTAAATACGGACGATATTTCTCGTCCTGAGGTGAATTAACGTCCTTATGGGCAGGAATTATCGTTCGTATGAAAGGGAATTTACCTCCACTGGTCGTCCGTGTTGACGGGAATTCTCGTCCGTATGGACGGGAATTTACGTCCATATGGACGGGAATTAAGGACAGTATGGACAGTAATTATCGTCCGTTTGGGACGTCAATAAGGAGCAGAAATCCCTAATTTGCGAGCATCTCAAAAATCCCGAACTTGTGAGCCTTTAAAAATCCCAAATTTGTTTGCATTTTGCAAACCTCACATTTCAGGTACATAAATTCCCGTCCATACGGACGATATCACAATTCCCGTCCATACGGACTATATTTCTCGTCCTGAGGTGAATTAACGTCCTTATGGACGGGAATTATCGTCTGTATGGACGGGAACTTACATCCCACAAATTGGAGATTTGCTAGATGCCAACAAATTTGGTACATAATTAGGGATTTCTGCTTCATATTGACTTTCGAAACTTACGATAATTCTCGTCCATACGGACGAGAATTCCCTTTCATACGAACGATAATTCCTGCCCATAAGGACGTTAATTCACCTCAGTACGAGAATTATCGTCCGTATGGACGGGAATTGTGATATCGTCCGTATGGACGGGAATTTACGTCCCACAAGTTTGAGCTTTGCAAAATGCTAACAAATTTGGGATTTGGAAAGGCTCACAAGTTCGGGAGTTTTGAGATGCTCGCAAATTTGGGATTTCTGCTTCTTATTGACGTCCCAAACGGACTATAATTACTGCCCATACTGACCTTAATTCCCGTCCATATGGACGTAAATTCCCGTCCATACGGACGAGAATTCCCGTCCACACGGACGACCAGTGGAGGTAAATTCCCTTTCATACGAACGATAATTCCTGCCCATAAGGACGTTAATTCACCTCAGGACGAGAAATATCGTCCGTATGGACGGGAATTGTGATATCGTCCGTATGGACGGGAATTTACGTCCCACAAATTTGAGGTTTGCAAAATGCTAACAAATTTGGGATTTGGAAAGGCTCACAAGTTCGGGAATTTTGAGATGCTCATAAATTAGGGATTTCTGCTTCTTATTGACGTCCCAAACGGACGATAATTACTGTCCATACTGACCTTAATTCCCGTCCATATGGACGTAAATTCCCGTCCATACGGACGAGAATTCCCGTCCACACGGACGACCAGTGGAGGTAAATTCCCTTTCATACGAACGATAATTCCTGCCCATAAGGACGTTAATTCACCTCAGGACGAGAAATATCGTCCGTATGGACGGGAATTGTGATATCGTCCGTATGGACGGGAATTTACGTCCCACAAATTTGAGGTTTGCAAAATGCTAACAAATTTGGGATTTGGAAAGGCTCACAAGTTCGGGAATTTTGAGATGCTCATAAATTAGGGATTTCTGCTTCTTATTGACGTCCCAAACGGACGATAATTACTGTCCATACTGACCTTAATTCCCGTCCATATGGACGTAAATTCCCGTCCATACGGACGAGAATTCCCGTCCACACGGACGACCAGTGGAGGTAAATTCCCTTTCATACGAACGATAATTCCTGCCCATAAGGACGTTAATTCACCTCAGGACGAGAAATATCGTCCGTATGGATGGGAATTGTGATATCGTCCGTATGGACGGGAATTTACGTACCACAAATTTGAGGTTTACAAAATGTTAACAAATTTGGGATTTGAAAAGGCTCACAAGTTCGGGAGTTTTGAAATTGTCGCGAATTACTGATTTCTGCTCCATATTGACATCCCAAACGGACCATAATTACCGTCCACACCTACGTTAATTCCCGTCCATATGGACGTAAATTCCCGTCCATACGGACGAGAATTCCCGTCCACACGGACGACCAGTGGAGGTAAATTCCCTTTCATACGAACGATAATTCCTGCCCATAAGGACGTTAATTCACCTCAGTACGAGAAATATCGTCCGTATGGACGGGAATTGTGATATCGTCCGTATGGACGGGAATTTACGTCCCACAAGTTTGAGCTTTGCAAAATGCTAACAAATTTGGGATTTGGAAAGGCTCACAAGTTCGGGAATTTTGAGATGCTCATAAATTAGGGATTTCTGCTTCTTATTGACGTCCCAAACGGACGATAATTACTGTCCATACTGACCTTAATTCCCGTCCATATGGACGTAAATTCCCGTCCATACGGACGAGAATTCCCGTCCACACGGACGACCAGTGGAGGTAAATTCCCTTTCATACGAACGATAATTCCTGCCCATAAGGACGTTAATTCACCTCAGGACGAGAAATATCGTCCGTATGGACGGGAATTGTGATATCGTCCGTATGGACGGGAATTTACGTCCCACAAATTTGAGGTTTGCAAAATGCTAACAAATTTGGGATTTGGAAAGGCTCACAAGTTCGGGAATTTTGAGATGCTCATAAATTAGGGATTTCTGCTTCTTATTGACGTCCCAAACGGACGATAATTACTGTCCATACTGACCTTAATTCCCGTCCATATGGACGTAAATTCCCGTCCATACGGACGAGAATTCCCGTCCACACGGACGACCAGTGGAGGTAAATTCCCTTTCATACGAACGATAATTCCTGCCCATAAGGACGTTAATTCACCTCAGGACGAGAAATATCGTCCGTATGGATGGGAATTGTGATATCGTCCGTATGGACGGGAATTTACGTACCACAAATTTGAGGTTTACAAAATGTTAACAAATTTGGGATTTGAAAAGGCTCACAAGTTCGGGAGTTTTGAAATTGTCGCGAATTACTGATTTCTGCTCCATATTGACATCCCAAACGGACCATAATTACCGTCCACACCTACGTTAATTCCCGTCCATATGGACGTAAATTCCCGTCCATACGGACGAGAATTCCCGTCCACACGGACGACCAGTGGAGGTAAATTCCCTTTCATACGAACGATAATTCCTGCCCATAAGGACGTTAATTCACCTCAGTACGAGAAATATCGTCCGTATGGACGGGAATTGTGATATCGTCCGTATGGACGGGAATTTACGTCCCACAAGTTTGAGCTTTGCAAAATGCTAACAAATTTGGGATTTGGAAAGGCTCACAAGTTCGGGAGTTTTGAGATGCTCGCAAATTTGGGATTTCTGCTTCTTATTGACGTCCCAAACGGACGATAATTACTGCCCATACTGACCTTAATTCCCGTCCATATGGACGTAAATTCCCGTCCATACGGACGAGAATTCCCGTCCACACGGACGACCAGTGGAGGTAAATTCCCTTTCATACGAACGATAATTCCTGCCCATAAGGACGTTAATTCACCTCAGTACGAGAAATATCGTCCGTATGGACGGGAATTGTGATATCGTCCGTATGGACGGGAATTTACGTCCCACAAGTTTGAGCTTTGCAAAATGCTAACAAATTTGGGATTTGGAAAGGCTCACAAGTTCGGGAGTTTTGAATGCTCGCAAATTTGGGATTTCTGCTTCTTATTGACGTCCCAAACGGACGATAATTACTGCCCATACTGACCTTAATTCCCGTCCATATGGACGTAAATTCCCGTCCATACGGACGAGAATTCCCGTCCACACGGACGACCAGTGGAGGTAAATTCCCTTTCATACGAACGATAATTCCTGCCCATAAGGACGTTAAGTCACCTCAGGACGAGAAATATCGTCCGTATGGACGGGAATTGTGATATCGTCCGTATGGACGGGAATTTACGTCCCACAAATTTGAGGTTTGCAAAATGCTAACAAATTTGGGATTTGGAAAGGCTCACAAGTTCGGGAATTTTGAGATGCTCACAAATTAGGGATTTCTGCTTCTTATTGACGTCCCAAACGGACGATAATTACTGTCCATACTGACCTTAATTCCCGTCCATATGGACGTATATTCCCGTCCATACGGACGAGAATTCCCGTCCACACGGACGACCAGTGGAGGTAAATTCCCTTTCATACGAACGATAATTCCTGCCCATAAGGACGTTAATTCACCTCAGAACGAGAAATATCGTCCGTATGGACGGGAATTGTGATATCGTCCGTATGGACGGGAATTTACGTCCCACAAATTTGAGGTTTGCAAAATGCTAACAAATTTGGGATTTGGAAAGGCTCACAAGTTCGGGAATTTTGAGATGCTCACAAATTAGGGATTTCTGCTTCTTATTGACGTCCCAAACGGACGATAATTACTGTCCATACTGACCTTAATTCCCGTCCATATGGACGTAAATTCCCGTCCATACGGACGAGAATTCCCGTCCACACGGACGACCAGTGGAGGTAAATTCCCTTTCATACGAACGATAATTCCTGCCCATAAGGACGTTAATTCACCTCAGGACGAGAAATATCGTCCGTATGGACGGGAATTGTGATATCGTCCGTATGGACGGGAATTTACGTACCACAAATTTGAGGTTTGCAAAATGCTAACAAATTTGGGATTTGAAAAGGCTCACAAGTTCGGGAGTTTTGAAATTGTCGCGAATTACTGATTTCTGCTCCATATTGACATCCCAAACGGACCATAATTACCGTCCACACCTACGTAAATTCCCGTCCATATGGACGTAAATTCCCGTCCATACGGACGAGAATTCCCGTCCACACGGACGACCAGTGGAGGTAAATTCCCTTTCATACGAACGATAATTCCTGCCCATAAGGACGTTAATTCACCTCACGACGAGAAATATCGTCCGTATGGATGGGAATTGTGATATCGTCCGTATGGACGGGAATTTACGTACCACAAATTTGAGGTTTACAAAATGCTAACAAATTTGGGATTTGAAAAGGCTCACAAGTTCGGGAGTTTTGAAATTATCGCGAATTACTGATTTCTGCTCCATATTGACATCCCAAACGGACCATAATTACCGTCCACACCTACGTTAATTCCCGTACATATGGACGTAAATTCCCGTCCATACGGACGAGAATTCCCGTCCACACGGACGCAGGTATTTACGTCCGTATCAACGGGAAATATGAACTTGTGAGCCTTTCCAACCAAATTTGTTTTTTGCAAACCTCAAATTTGTGGGACGTAAATTCCCGTCCATACGGACGATATCACAATTCACGTCCATACGGACGATATTTCTCGTCCTGAGGTGAATTATCGTTCGAATGAAAGGGAATTTACCTCCACTGGGCAAGAATTTATCGTCGGTGTGGACGGGAATTCTCGTCCGTATGGACGGGAATTATCGTCAATATGAAGCAGAAATCCCTAATTATGTACCAAATTTGTTTGCATCTTGCAAATCTCCAATTTGTGGGATGTAAATTCCCGTCCATACGAACGATACTTCCTGCCCATAAGGACGTTAATTCACCTCAGGACGAGAAATATTGTCCGTATGGACGGAAATTGTGATATCGTCCGTATGGACGGGAATTTACGTCCCACAAATTTAAGGTTTCCAAATGCTAACAAATTTGGGATTTTTAAAGGCTCACAAGTTCGGGATTTTTGAGATGCTCGCAAATTAGGGATTTCTGCTTCTTATTGAAGTCCCAAACGGACGACCTCAAATTTGTGGGACGTAAATTCCCGTCCATACGGACGATATCACAATTCCCGTCCATACGGACGATATTTCTCGTCCTGAGGTGAATTATCGTTATGGGCAGGAATTATCGTTCGAATGAAAGGGAATTTACCTCCACTGGGCAGGAATTTATCGTCCGTGTGGACGGGAATTCTCGTCCGTATGGACGGGAATTCTCGTCCGTTTCGAAAGTCAATATGAAGCAGAAATCCCTAATTACGCAAGAATTATCGTTCGAATGAAAGGGAATTTACCTCCACTGGGCAGGAATTTACGTCCATATGGACAGGAATTAACGTAGGTGTGGACGGTAATTATGGTCCGTTTGGGACGTCAATATGGATCAGAAATCAGTAATTCGCGACCATTTCAAAACTCCCGAACTTGTGAGCCTTTTCAAATCCCAAATTTGTTAGCATTTTGCAAACCTCAAATTTGTGGTACGTAAATTCCCGTCCATACGGACGATATCACAATTCCCGTCCATACGGACGATATTTCTCGTCCTGAGGTGAATTAACGTCCTTATGGGCAGGAATTATCGTTCGTATGAAAGGGAATTTACCTCCACTGGTCGTCCGTGTGGACGGGAATACTCGTCCGTATGGACGGGAATTTACGTCCATATGGACGGGAATTAAGGTCAGTATGGACAGTAATTATCGCCCGTTTGGGACGTCAATAAGAAGCAGAAATCTCTAATTTGTGAGCATCTCAATACTCCCGAACTTGTTAGCCTTTCCAAATCCCAAATTTGTTAGCATTTTGCAAACCTCAAATTTGTGGACGTAAATTCCCGTCCATACGGACGATATCACAATTCCCGTCCATACGGACGATATTTCTCGTCCTGAGGTGAATTAACGTCCTTATGGGCAGGAATTATCGTTCGTATGAAAGGGAATTTACCTCCACTGGTCGTCCGTGTGGACGGGAATACTCGTCCGTATGGACGGGAATTTACGTCCATATGGACGGGAATTAAGGTCAGTATGGACAGTAATTATCGCCCGTTTGGGACGTCAATAAGAAGCAGAAATCTCTAATTTGCGAGCATCTCAATACTCCCGAACTTGTGAGCCTTTCCAAATCCCAAATTTGTTAGCATTTTGCAAACCTCAAATTTGTGGGACGTAAATTCCCGTCCATACGGACGATATCACAATTCCCGTCCATACGGACGATATTTCTCGTCCTGAGGTAAATTAACGTCCTTATGGGCAGGAATTATCGTTTGTATGAAAGGGAATTTACCACCACTGGTCGTCCGTGTGGACGGGAATTCTCGTCCGTATGGACGGGAAGTTACGTCCATATAGACGGGAATTAAGGTCAGTATGGACTGTAATTATCGTCCGTTTGGGACGTCAATAAGAAGCAGAAATCCCAAATTTGCGAGCATCTCAAAACTCCCGAACTTGTGAGAATTTCCAAATCCCAAATATGTTAGCATTTTGCAAAGCTCAAATTTGTGGGACGTAAATTCCCGTCCATACGGTCGATATCACAATTCCCGTCCATACGGACGATATTTCTCGTCCTGAGGTGAATTAACGTCCTTATGGGCAGGAATTATCGTTCGTATGAAAGGGAATTTACCTCCACTGGTCGTCCGTGTGGACGGGAATACTCGTCCGTATGGACGGGAATTTACGTCCATATGGACGGGAATTAAGGTCAGTATGGACAGTAATTATCGCCCGTTTGGGACGTCAATAAGAAGCAGAAATCTCTAATTTGCGAGCATCTCAATTCTCCCGAACTTGTGAGCCTTTCCAAATCCCAAATTTGTTAGCATTTTGCAAACCTCAAATTTGTGGGACGTAAATTCCCGTCCATACGGACGATATCACAATTCCCGTCCATACGGACGATATTTCTCGTCCTGAGGTAAATTAACGTCCTTATGGGCAGGAATTATCGTTTGTATGAAAGGGAATTTACCACCACTGGTCGTCCGTGTGGACGGGAATTCTCGTCCGTATGGACGGGAAGTTACGTCCATATAGACGGGAATTAAGGTCAGTATGGACTGTAATTATCGTCCGTTTGGGACGTCAATAAGAAGCAGAAATCCCAAATTTGCGAGCATCTCAAAACTCCCGAACTTGTGAGAATTTCCAAATCCCAAATATGTTAGCATTTTGCAAAGCTCAAATTTGTGGGACGTAAATTCCCGTCCATACGGTCGATATCACAATTCCCGTCCATACGGACGATATTTCTCGTCCTGAGGTGAATTATCGTTCGAATGAAAGGGAATTTACGTACCACAAATTTGAGGTTTGCAAAATTCTAACAAATTTGGGATTTGAAAAGGCTCACAAGTTCGGGAGTTTTGAAATGGTCGCGAATTACTGATTTCTGCTCCATATTGACGTCCCAAACGGACCATAATTACCGTCCTACGTTAATTCCCGTCCATATGGACGTAAATTCCCATCCATACGGGCGAGAATTACCGTCCACACGGACGGAAAATTCCTGCCCAGTGGAGGTAAATTCCCTTTCATACGAACGATAATTCCTGCATAATTAGGGATTTCTGCTTCATATTGACTTTCGAAACGGACGATAATTCCCGTCCATACGGACGAGAATTCCCGTCCACACGGACGATAAATTCCTGCCCAGTGGAGGTAAATTCCCTTTCATTCGAACGATAATTCCTGCCCATAACGATAATTCACCTCAGGACGAGAAATATAGTCCGTATGGACGGGAATTGTGATATCGTCCGTATGGACGGGAATTTATGTCCCAGAAATTTGAGGTTTGCAAAATGCAAACAAATTTGGGAT
This sequence comes from Allodiplogaster sudhausi, assembly GCA_945643635.1. NCBI lineage: Eukaryota > Metazoa > Nematoda > Chromadorea > Rhabditida > Diplogasteridae > Allodiplogaster > Allodiplogaster sudhausi. The sequence goes on along the minus strand of CALZFC010000041.1, from coordinate 3,413,100 downwards.
TTGGAAAGGCTCACAAGTTCGGGAGTTTTGAGATGCTCGCGAATTACTGATTTCTGCTTCATATTGACGTCCCAAACGGACCATAATTACGTCCCACAAATTTGAGATTTGCAAGATGCAAACAAATTTGATAGATAATTAGGGATTTCTGCTTCATATTGACGTCCCAAACGGACGATAATTACTGTCCATACTGACCTTAATTCCTGTCCATATGGACGTAAATTCCCGTCCACACGGACGACCAGTGGAGGTAAATTCCCTTTCATACGAACGATAATTCCTGCCCATAAGGACGTTAATTCACCTCAGGACGAGAAGTGTCACAAAGAGACACCGAGACCTTTTTTTTAAAGAGAATGTAAAGAGCTATCGATTACAAAAAAGAGATTTCAAAAACATTAATAAATAACTGGTTTAAGGGCAAGGGAATTTTAATCTTAAATCACTGTTATCTCGCTGTTATTTTTTCGAAGCCACGATTATTCCATTTTAAAGACCATGTCGAATAGTACAAGTGAGCAAGTTTTCATCAACTTTAAAAACCAAAAATTTCCTATTGCAGGGGCCTACAGATAGGCTTGGCTGTCACAATGAATTTTTTTGTAAGCCGAATGAAAGCCAAAAGGAGACAAGTAAAAGAGGAAGAGATGTCTGCATGTCGCTGCTGCTGCGTTGGATGGCTCTGGGATAGTTGAAAAAACGCCAATATTCATGAGCTGACTGCCAGAACCGACCGCCGTCCGAACAGCAGAAGAATGAAAAGATTCTTCTCGTCTCAGGATCCTACCAGATCGAGCTCAGAGTGCACCATGGGAGACCAATCTGTTGCACTTGCATAGTACAATCTCGGAGAGAATTCAATGACAATAATTCCAGGAAGACGATAGCTCGAAGAAAAGTTGCATTCCTGAGCAAAATCTATAAGAGTTCATCAAGAAACCTCTTTGCCATCAGAACAGAAACTAACAAAGTCCATATCAACAGCTGCTATCATACATAGAGTGTGCGTTAGATGTCACGACATGCGCGTACAAAGCAGTGTCAGAGCACGCAGCCTGCAAAACTGTAATGTTCAAGAGAAAAATACGTTGTGGAGTTCACCTTTCGGTTGGCTGGATACCAATTTTGATGAATTGTTTTTTGACTTCCCCGCTGCACTCTCAATAGCTTATATTTCACAGAGGTGACACAATTGTGCCTTCCCGCGAAGCTGCTGTTTTACAACCTGAGAAAGAAGAGAACGCGCAGTGCTACCTTTCTGTGCTGATGCTGTAGCTTAGGTCTAAGTGATTTGATTATGAGCTAGTGATTCAATTTTCCTTTTATCTTGTTTACCAGATTGATTTTTTTTCTCTAACTTTTTAAGACTTTGCGATTATGTTTGGTAATATTCTTTCTCTTCTACCTATACACCCTGCAAGAAAATATTTTAAACGATACACCCTGACTGGCCAGTCAGCACAGACAATATTTGTATATAAGCAAATAAAATATTGTATATATAGAGCTTACAATTTATTTTATATTTTTGAAGTGCATATATAAAATGAAGAAAGTGGGATAATAGTTGTGAGAGGACACTCCACTTCAGGTTGCGGCAATAAATGAATGGAAAGGGGGCTGCTATCCGAGTGGGCGATAACACTATCTTTTTTCTGGCGTTCTTTTGCATATGGTCAAGTTCTCGCTTTTTTGAATTAGCAATCGCCTTAGCGACCTCTACAAAAGCCATATGCACTTATGTCAAATATTTTATTCTCTAAAATATTCTTCCATATTATGAATACTTTTTAAAAGATATGCGATGTGTACATACATACATAGATGCATTTCTATAATATATGCATTTTTTTTTAATTTAGCATATATTCTTGGCTTTTTAAACGTTTGATATCCTGCTTTGGCCGTGAACATGCCTGCTTTGTGAATCCATTCCTGGAGATGATTTTATTGTACAATCAACAAAAAATAATATTTGCTATGCAACTGAAAGCAACAACATTTGGAATCGTTTGCTTTAGACTGGAATAAACTGAAATAAACCAGCCTCATAACGGCTTTATCAGGCAGTGTGAAGGCCCTTGTTTCGATTACAACGAGGTGGTACTTGTGAAGGCTTAACCGCTGGGTAAACAGTTTTGCTTCATCAATTTTTTGACGACCTTTAACGTCGCGGCTGCTGTCGTGGATGTTAGGAAAAGCCTGGTAGTTTCCCTCTCAGAGAGATGATTATGATGTCGACAACTATGTTTCGGATCTGGCCTGCAGAGCCCTGTCATAGTAGCCTATCTCCTTCAGGAACTTTGTGGTCTTTCTCGCTTCTTCGAACTTGACGGGCAACTCAGCCTGACTGGCAGACATGTCCATCACCTCGAGACATCAGGATGAATTCACACAATCCACTCACGAGTTCAGCCACGGGTAAGCAGCTTTAGTTAGGTTTCCCAACGTCAAACATGACAACGCCAGGTCTGCTCGTAGTTGAATCTTGCGTTCGTAACGTACGTACATCTCTTATTCGTACGTTGCTCTCTCCTTGCGCTTTCGACCTGCAATCAAATAGAAATTTTCTTAAATGTTGATTAACTTCTGGTTGCTAAAAAGCAGTGTGCGTGCGCAGAAGAAAAAAAAACTAAAATGCGAGAGAGAAGAAAAAGAGAGGGAAACAGAGAGAGATAGAGAGAGAACGCGAGAATGAGAGAAGGAAAGAAAGAGAGATTGAGAGAGAAAGAGAGAGGAACAGAAGGCGATGAAAGCACAAAGTAATGTAGCAAAATCTAAGATGCATCTCTCTATTTGTTACGATTTATATGAGAATTGTTCACAACGATAAAACGGAAGCAAACGTTCAAATGTCAAGCAATACGGAGAAGGAAACTTGGAAAGTAACCTTGGCTGGGAGTAATTCATGAACGTTAGCATATGAATGCAGATTTACACTGCCTTTCCGTTTCTCTGAATTGGTTAAAAGAAAAATATAAGGAATGAGAAAATGAAAGAAGGAGAATGGAGAAAAGAAAAAAAATTATGTAAAAGAAAAACGATATATGTTATTAAGGATTGATTGACTACTGTCAATACATACGCTACAATAAAAAAAAACTTTCAGAACGTATATTTTAAAATAGTTGTGAGAAAAAATTACTAACAAGAGTGTGTTTCTATGCTAGCTGTATTATATTCTCTTTGTTTTAGAATACTGAGGTGAGAAGATAACTTGTGAAGTAACCTTGGCCTGATGTTGAAGCAGTCCATGAAGGAATCTACATACATGTGTACATATATATGCACATACATACATATCTATGTTAATTAGAAGGCAGATTAACGCTGCCTTTACGTTGCTTCAATTCTCGCGTGTATGGCGAGAGAAATCTAAATCATTAAGAGAGGATGTCAGTAAGACTCGAGCAGAGCTCTATTATGACCTGCCCTAGGAATTTTTTTTTCGAATTTCTTCACCAAAACTGATTACAGTATACAACTCGACGTGGTGAACAAAATAGGCTATATTTCAAAGTTGAAAAAAATTTTCCGCGCGAGACCCAGTACAGTAATCTTATAAATTACATTGGTCATAAGTCGCTTCAAACTTATTATTAGACAACCATCGAGGTACCATTCGATAGCTGATTGAACGGGCTTTAATTTTGATCTTGGAAGATATTTTCGTAAAATTTGAATTTGGCCCTAAAACACGGCCCTAAACATTTTCAAAGGTGGTTTTTACCGAAATTAAGTATTTTATGTTCATTCCGCGACAACCGCTTCTGGATAGCTTTAAAGTACGTGAAATTTGCTACAACATATATCTCTTTCAAAAGAATTAAAGGTCTCGCTCCTAGGTTCCCAAACGCTTGAACATGATCCAGTCCTTAAAGTACGTGAAATTACATTGGTCATAAGTCGCTTCAAACTTATTATTAGACAACCATCAAAGTACCATTGGAAAGCTGATTGAACGGGCTTTAATCTTGATCTTGGAAGATATTTTCGTAAAATTTGATTTTGACCCTAAAACACGGCCCTAAACATTTTCAAAGGTGGTTTTTACCGAAATTAAGTATTTTATGTTCATTCCGCGACAACCGCTTCTGGATAGCTTTAAAGTACGTGAAATTTGCTACAACATATATCTCTTTCAAAAGAATTAAAGGTCTCGCTCCTAGGTTCCCAAACGCTTGAACCTTTAACCTTGAAAGGCACATCTTGCTTGGAATTCATAGACGAGTCTCTGAACGGGTCACTCTTCGTGACTACGCCCTGAAGCAATACGGCCAGTGTCTGGAAGGAGCAAACGCAAATCCTCTCAAGGAAGTCAACGAGGCCGTCGAGTCATTGGTGGAAGTGAACGAATTAGGGATTCGCCAGAAGAAAGGATGGGCATTGCGCGAGCGTAAGAAATCAGCACATCTTCCGCCAAGTTCGAAGGAATACGTCATTGCAGCTTTTAACGAGGGAGTAAACACGAAGAAGAAGCTTGACCCTCGGCAGTTACAGAAAAGAATGCGCGAGGAAACCGATCAAGATGGAAAACTACTGTTTTCTCCGAGTGAACTGTTGAACTATCAACAAATTGGGAGTATTTTCGCCAGTCTTGCCTCAAAAAGAAGGAATGCGGACGTGCCGACTACCACTCAAGCCAGCACGACGACAACGGATCCCAGTGTTAAAGACGACGCGAGCGAGACAGATCAGCTAAATTTGGAAGACGATGCTGAAATGGACATTTACTCTGAGCCCATATTCGGAAATGATCAGGACGAACTTAGGAGTGCAGTTGAAGACGATATCGAGATTCCTTTCGAGAATGTAGAACCAAAGAGATACAAAGATAAGCATGAAGTCTACAGCTCACATTCAGGATGATTCTAGACACGATTTTATTCCTGAGTTCGAATGATGTTGCACGATAAACCATTATAAAAATGCGATTCAATATTACAAAAAGAAGTTAAAAAAAATTTGAACCTAAAAACTAATAATTTGGAGGATTCACTGGGGCCTTTAGTTTACACTGGATCATGTTCAAGCGTTTGGGAACCTAGGAGCGAGATCTTGAATTCTTTTGAAAGAGATATATGTTGTAGCAAATTTTACGTACTTTAAGCCTATCCAGGAGCGGTTGTAGCGAAATGAACATAAAATACTCAATTTCGGTAAAAACCGCCGTCGAAAATGTTTAGGGCCGTATTTTAGGGCCAAAATCAAATTGTACGAAAATATCTTCCACGACCAAAATTAAAGCCCGTTCAATCAGCTTTCCAATGGTACCTCGATGGTTTAAGGACTGGATCATGTTCAAGCGTTTGGGAACCTAGGAGCGAGACCTTTAATTCTTTTGAAAGAGATATATGTTGTAGCAAATTTCACGTACTTTAAAGCTATCCAGGAGCGGTTGTCGCGGAATGAACATAAAATACTTAATTTCGGTAAAAACCACCTTTGAAAATGTTTAGGGCCGTGTTTTAGGGCCAAATTCAAATTTTACGAAAATATCTTCCACGATCACAATTAAAGCCCGTTCAATCAGCTATCGAATGGTACCTCGATGGTTGTCTAATAATAAGTTTGAAGCGACTTATGACCAATGTAATTTAGAAGATTACTGTACTGGGTCTCGCGCGGAAAATTTTTTTCAACTTTGAAATATAGCCTATTTTATTCACCACGTCGAGTTGTATACTGTAATCAGTTTTGGTGAAGAAATTCGAAAAAAAATTCCTAGGGCAGGCCTTGATCGAACGATACTGACAGGCTCTCTTAATAAGAAGAACCGTCACGCATTGACGAACAAAAGGCAAATATTAATCATTATATTAAAAATATAAAGTAGTAGGAGTGAGACAAAATTGGGAGGATGCTTGCTCTTCATTGCCTGTCTGATTGTGAGTGGGGCAATCCATAGCAGCAATGCATTTTCCCTGCTATCTAGGAGCAAGAGTCTCTCACTCCCTATAACCTTCTCTAATTTTGTTCCATCTTCCATCTCTCTCTACCGCCTCTTTTCTTTCGCTAAGTGCCGCTCTCGCTCCGCTGCATCCCTCTTCCTTCCAATGCACATTCGCTCTAACCCCTTGTGCTGCTCCCAGTGTTCCAATCCAATTGACTCTCTTTCTCTCTCTTTTCCTCTCTCTCTATCTTTTTCTCTCTTTCCATCTCTCTCTTTCTATTTCTCTCTCTTTCTCTCCATCCCTTTTGCTTTCTCAATTTCGATGGTCGTCCCGTAAGAGAAGATGAATGAGCGTCTACCCTCCATGGTTCTGTACTTTATGGCTCTACTTTTGATCCACGGCCTGGCATTTATTTCCCGATGTCTTTATTTCATCTCCGTTGTCTTTTCGTGTGGGCTTCTGTTACATATCCTTATGTGGAGTACCGACTGAGAAAGAGAGGGAGAACATTTATTACATTCAAGACGCCCGCTTACACAATTTCTTTCTCAAGCTGAGCGACCTCAGCTTCGAAGCTCCTTCTATCCGCCCTTTCGACTACGATTTCAGACGATAGGTCGTCTATGATGTTCTCCAGCAGTCTCACGCGCTGTTTGAGCGCCTGCTCGTTCATCGCCTTCGTCCGAAGCTGTTCGGACTTCAGAGAGGATCTCCTCGATCCTCTCTATTTCTCGATCTCGATTGGTTAGGCGTCGTTCCATCCACCATCTCAATTTCAAGAATTTGTATATAGACTGAAGAATAAAACACACACACCTACCTGGGAGAGAAGGCTGTCTGAAAATCATTCTTCTTTTGATGTAGAATGGCAACACGGCGTTGTTGCAAGGCGCATCCGGAGGGTTCATCTACATCTAAGTTAATGACAAGAAACTGTATATATATATATATTGGCACACTAAGAAGAAAAATATATATAAAGAGAATCGCGCACATTCGATTCACATCCATGGGAGAGATTCCAACTTTCGCATCAAAGCACATGAAGGCTATCTCGTAGGCTCGAAGGACGACCCTTTTCATTCATCAGTAAACAGAGTGCTCCAGGTCTAGCCAAAAAAAAGAGTGAGAGAGCACGATTTTTTTAAAAAATAAATTAGATTAGTAAAAAATATAATTCCAGATTCATTGGACAAACAAACGACAAATAGAATAGTACTTACCTGTTCGAAGACTCTTGCGATCAGCGAGGCAGATGTATGCTGCCAGGTGAAAAATCAAATCGCGGGAATGGCGGCAAGAAGCTGAATTGCATTTATATGTACATACAAACCGAACATTATATTTGTGGTGGCGTAATAAGTAAATACTGCACATTTTAATTATCCCTATTTTCGATAAACAATGACACAATGACTGTTGGAGACAGTTAGGCGGCGTCTCCTGCCTCTGCTCCTTTTACTCGCAAGTTCATGGAAACACGATGTGTTTATTTTTGCACTTCTGAGATGTGTAGCGGCAAAAGATTTCTTTATTCATCTCTTCTCGTTTGCACAACTCGTAGTATGCGAAGATCGGAACCTCCCAGTTGAAGGGAACCACATTCATCTCGCTCACTCCCCCATCATCGATCATGAGATGGAAACGAAAATCCACCTAGCCAAGTCAACCGGGCACGAGTGCCACAGCGGTATGCGCCATCCGATCTCCTGCCAGTGTTAGCATGATAAAGTTGTGTTCTTCTCGACTATATCATCGTCGTCTCAGAATACACAAATCTGGTCAGCCAGAAACACCGTCTGACGAGCACGTCTTTCTCATTCTGGAAGAAAAATCCTGATTAGGATGAGATTACATTGGGATCGACGCTTATGCAAAAGTTATCGCGTTCTAAAGGATAAATTTTATTTATTGTGCATTACGCACAGAATGAACAATGCAAATTAAATTATTAAACAAAATCTTAACTCATGCAACACATTGTCCTTTTATTTTTTTTTTACATAATTTCTTACCGGTTCGGAAAAGACATCAGCGAGGCAGATTTATGCTTCCAGGAGGAAAATCGCATCGCGTCTTTGGCGAGAAGAAGCTTAAATGTGGATTGTATTTACATGAACATACAAAAAAGAACGCCTTTTTTGTGGCGGCGGCTGAGCGAGAGGCAAAGAGAGAAAGACAGAATGGGAGAGAGAGGGTGTAAGCGAGAGAGAGAGAGAGAGAGAGAGAGAGAGAGAAAGAGAAAGCGAAAATGAAAGAGACAGAGAGCGACACAGAGATGACAGAGAAGAAGATAATAACAGCAAAATGAAAGAAAGTGATCAGAGCAAAGAGCTCTTTATAGCGGGCAACTGAGGGAGGAGTTGGCTGTGCTGTCGATATTGCACGTCGGGACAGTCTGCTCCCTTCTCCTAAATCGACAACACTGCTAACTCCCACCTCAGTTGCCCACTATAAATGTCTCCTTCGCTATGCCCAGCTTCTTTAATTTTAGTTGGTGATTACAATCCTCTATTTCATCCTATCTCATAAAGGGAATGTTCTTGTTGTATGGCTTATTTCTTACCTGTTCGAAAAGACTCTCAGAATCAGTTGAGCTGATATATGCTGTCAGGAGGAAAATCACATCGCGTCTATGGCGACAGGAGGCTGAAAGGGGAATGGCTGTATTGTAATTATATGTACATACAAAAAAGAACATTCAATTTGTATTGGCGACAGAGCGAGAGGCAGAGGGCGAGAGAAAGAGAGGGAGAGAGTTAGAGAGAGAGAGAGACAAAGACAGAGAGAGCGACATGACAGTGTAGAAGAAAATGAAAGGTTTTGAATAGGAACGAACAGCAAAAATGAATGGAAGTGGGCATAGCAAAAGATAGGAAGGAGCTGGCTGTGTAGTCGATAGTGCACGCCAGGACTGTCTGCTCGTCTCTAACCTCCGTATTCTCGTTGCTCTCTTGCCGCCCTCTTTTGAAATCATCTCTCTATACCTGCCTCGCCTCTGTAGCTCCCGCTCTCTCTCTCTCTCTCTCTCTCTCTCTCTCTCTCTTTCTCTGTCTCTGTCTCTCATTCCCTTGGCCTCTTGCTCTCCACAGAATTAAATTCACTTTGTCAGCATTATCAGCAGCACAGCCAGCTCTTCCCTCAAAATTGAGCTTTACTTTCAACTATGTCACCTCTGCATCTCTCTCACTCTCTCTCTTTCTCTATATATCTCTTTCACGCTCTCGCTCCGATGCCGCTAAAAAACTTTTTTTGTATGTGCATGCAAATACAGTTCACATTTCAGCTTCTTGTCGCCATAGACGCGAGCGGATTTTCTTCCTGGCAGCATATATTTGCCTCAACACTTGCAACAGTCTATTCGATCAGGTAATAGTTTTCTTTAATAGAATATCTGTCCCCATCGATAAACAATGACGTCGCAACTATCTATAGTCGTCCGATTTTAAATAATGCGATGATATTCTTCTTGAAATATTTTGGGATTGTTGCAGAGGATGTGGTATTGTAACTATACGTGTCACTTTCCCACAATTACCCGAGTGTATATGATTCATGCCAGCGTTCGCTTAGAATTGCACTTTTGTCGACGGGCAGCTTTAGGTTGCATGTCAGAAAAAAGATTAGATTTCTGAATATCTAGAGTTTTTTGCATGTTATTTGAGCTTGCAGTAGTTTTAAAAATTCATTCCTCCCACTTTTTTCAGATTTCTTTAATTATATTCGTGCTTCTCACGAGATGTCGACGATCCTCTCAAGGCAGATCGTCCAGAACGTTGAAGAGGATAGAAAGACAAGGCGGGAGGGAACGGGCAGCAGGCATCACAAGCAAGGTATCAAAGGAAAACTACACGCTCCGCACAGCGTAATGGAAAATCTCGAACTGAAGCTTCAGCAAGAAATCGCGAAGCGAATCGGAAAGGAAGTACGAAAAGGGCGGCCTATCATCAGGAAAACCAAAGTGCCTTAGCCGAAAGGGAGAAAGACAGCGTAAAAATAGGGATAATTAAAATGTGCAGTATTCACTTATTGATAAGGCATTATTCTTACGTTTATAAAGTAATACATTTATCTTTCTATATATACATTTTAATCAGTTAAAAATATTTTTCTTGAATCACGAAACTGAAAGAGCATGTTTTGAGAAGTGAGCTTTAAAACATTCGTCATCTCCATCAGGGCTTGCAGTTTTTTTGTTTTTTTTTTGTTTTTTTTTTTGGTTTTTTGGGTTTTTTGGGTTTTTAACAAAAAACTTTTTTGCCTGTTTTTTTGTCTGGGGAAAAAAACAAAAAAAAACTTTTTACTCGAAATCTTCCGGATGTCACTTCCTCCAGCAAAATTTTAAGATTTGAGGGTTCTAATTTCTCAACTCGTTATATCACTTTTTAGTATAATTATCATTTCCGAATTTATTTTACGACTTTTATTGTGTTATAGGTGTTGTAGATCAAGAAATTAACCAATTTTCTCTTCTAAAATTAATGAAACTTTTTTTTGTTATTTTTTGTTGTTATTTTTTGTTTTTTTGTAAAATTTCTTCTTTTTGTTTTTTGTCCTCAAAAAACCGGTTTTTTGGTTTTTTGGCCCAAAAAATTTTTTGGTCAAATTTTTTTTTGTTCTACATCCCTTCTCTCCATCTAAATATCAAAATTTGTGGTCTTACATGTGAATAAAATAGTATTGCGCATTGCAGAAAGTCGGAAGAATCTGCCCAAGCGGGTCCTATAATGAGGGACGTGATCAAGCCTCTTGTACTCGCGAGGATGAGCGAAGCTACCTTCCTAGTAGGAACGAAAGATTTCATTGTTCGTGGGCAAGTAAAAAAGTTACCCGAAAATCATGTACATCAAATAATAGGCTAGTTCAGTCCATTGAATACGCAAACAATCACTGGATTGTTTTTACCGTACTATCGACTTTGGTATCTAACCTAAGATAGCTTTCGATTTTGTTAATTTATTGCTCAACTATTACACAATCTGTACAGTGAAACTTATTTCAATTACCTTTTGTTGTTTATTTTCTATCAGGCTTATTTATTTCGATTTTTCCACATAGTTAAAACACATGCTGTCACGCATTCTTTTTCATCCATCCAATAAAGAACTAACCTTGACAGACTTGACGTTCACTCTTCTCTCCATCACGAGTTCCTTCTCCTCTCTGCTCGGATGGCACTTTCTCACCGATTGAGACAGAACAACGCTGATTGAAGATACTCCACCAGGCTACATCACTTCCCATGCAGCACGTCAATTCCAGTGTCCTTCTGTCAACGACACTCTCGCATGTTGTTGCCAATTCAGGCCATATGCTTGCAAATTCAGAACGACAAGAAATGCAGCATCATGTATCTGCTCATCGGGACGCGCAGACGCATTCTTCGAACAGGAAGAGAAGTTACTTCCTATCGTGATCCGAATCCATCTCCAGGTGGACTCGCTTGTTTGCCTACAGCAACGCCGGAGCTTCAATCCAGCTTCAACAACGCCTTCGCTAGATGCGCATCCAGCTCGTGATGGACTAGACCAATTGCTCAGTGCTCTCCGGCACTCTGACCGATGGTTACAGTTGTACAAAGGGGTCATTCGTCGACTTCACATGTACCATGAGCGGGTCAAATGACATGGCGACTGTCGAAATTCAAAAATCTTCTCCCTAGGCTGGCTTAACACCTCCATCTTCGTCCCGACACCAACTGTCAAGACGACCTGCACAGCTTCTTGCTCGGGAAGACAGAGATCATTCATAAGCATCTCTGGAATTCCACGCAGAAGAAGTTCAAAAATACAACAAGCAAAACAAAGCAACAGAATTCATCGCCTTTGATTGATAAATCTTTTTTTTAAAATTTTTTCGCAATATTTCTACTATTTAAAAATAGCTGCTGTTGTATGTATTCTCTCTAGTCGCTTTGTTATTCCTACTCTTCATGCTTGTAAATACAGCTACGAATGTTCCACACATATGTTCATAGGTCGTTAAAGGGTCATAAACAGACACGTCCGAGGCCGCTACGCTTGCCCATTTAATAGCTTTCTTATTCTTCTACATTTCTTATAACAGCAGATTATAAAAGCTTGCCACAGTCCTTTCTCCTTATTATTTCTTACTTCACTTTTGTTCATTTCGTTAATTTTGTTATCCGGATTTATTTACCAAAGTTTGAGGGATAAAAGATTAAACCAAAAAAAACATGGGAGTTAGGGGTGGAAAGGGGGCGACATTAAGGATAACTTGATTAACTATGAACAGAGTTGTATTGCAATTTGGCTGTTTTTTTAACCGATCCATCAGAATCAAAGATGAGAACACTAATTGTTAATCATGAAGCAGCATATTTGATGTTAACCTTTTCAAAGCGTACTTTCTTACTGGTTCAGAAATCGACCATATTTGGCGATATCGTAATCTTAAATTCCGTGTCGCTTGCTTTTCCTCGCCGAACTTGACGAGCACGGAGGCAGGGCCCGCGACGAGGTCGATCAACATGCTGAACCGCATCATCGAGATTACAAAGTGCGGGTGTTGTCTGAAATAGGCACGGGAGGATACTAAAAATTTTGTTAAAGATTAGAATACCTAAATAAAATAATTTGCAACAAAGCTGAAAGAATATAGATCACAGCCTATAAAACTTTGTGGAGAGTTACCGGGACACGAAGGTGGCGAGTTTGTTGACGCTGGCCGTGTACGCACAAGGACGCAGAAGGCAACGGCAGCAACTCTCCAGTCATTAACTTCTAAATCTTCTCTCTCTTATCAGCGTGTATTTGTACTGATTGTGTGAGATAAAGAGAGGGTGCAGGGAACTAAAAAATTTTTATTTTAATTTCATTTAAGGGTTATTGTTGCACCCTATTCCACAACCTTTCTTTTCTTTGCAAAAAAAAAAATTTTCATTCTTAGGAACAGTATGGAATAAATTTTTTTCCAATCGTTCTATTGCAGTATATTATAGTTTGGGGAAGATGAAAATCAAGTTTATATTGTATAAGAATGATTTTTACATCATTTTCAATATTCAGCTCAGAATAACAGGAAGGCCTGGAAGGTGTATGCATTTCATCAATCACACTTCCATTTGCACATGGAAATGTTTTATTGTGTGACTTCTAAAATAGCATTTCATAAAGAGATTTATTCGTAGAAGTAGTTCATTCTGGAGTTTCATGAAATATCGATGAAACCAAGACACAGACATGAAACGTGATTCTTCATTTCAGAGTCGCTTTGACTTACAGTAGTAATTTGGGTATAAACCATGAAAGCAACAGGCCGATGAGAGGGAAATTCAGAAGAGCGATCCCTTGTATTTGTCCATTCTTCTAGAAGAGTGCTTCTTCGGGTCTTTGAAACTATCGGTAAAGCGACGTCTCGCCCTCTTTCTCCATACCGATTACGTAGAATGGGCTCACTTCAAAAACCTTCGATTTCCGATCTTTGCCTCTATTTTCGTCTCTGACCGACTACAATTAGCTTTATTTTTTGTTTGCTAAAGTGGAAAAATCAAAGGCTAACAACGATGGCTTAAATGTAAAACGGCTTTGTATCCACAACGAAAAAGAGAGACGAATTCACGTGGCCGACAATCTCTCCACTTCAATTCTACAAACTGTTCAGACCCGCTACTATTGTTAGGAATAGACGGAAGCAAGCAACGCATATTCTGAAAGAGTGTCAAGAAATGATTGGATAGATAATTAGATTATCACAGAGGTCATTGTTGTGAATATCAAAGCACCAACGGTAAAAGACGTAAACATTCTGCGCTGACTTGGCAGATCTGAACTGGGCTAAAGGCTTACCTAACATAAGTTGTCTAGATTATCGTCATCGAACAAGGGGACGACATCTCCAAGGGAAAAGAATTGAGAAAGATGAAGTACCTTCAATTCTTTGGTCGCTTTGCGAAGCTGTGCTGACGTCCGCATGATGAGTTCACCTTTTCCTTTTCTTCTTGACAAGAGCGAGAAGTCAGTTGACCGAATAAACGATGGACTGTTGTTGGAAGGCAGATGTATGCTGCCAGGTAAAATGAGTCGCTTCTCTGCGCGTTTACGGCGAGTGAAAGCTGAACAAAGATTCTTGTATTTTAAGCATTTCCAAAACGATTTCCCTCTAATTTTCAGCTGATTTTTCTTTAAATAATTATTAAAATCATGATTTTTTTTTAATTATTTGTATTTAACGTCGTCATAGAGAGTTTTATATAATAGTAAGCAGAGCAGTGACGTGGTAAACCCCCCCCCCCCCGTGCACTCAAGAGTTTTCTGAATACACTGCCCGATTTCTAATTGTAAATACCATAGGAGTAACAGTGAATAACAGAGAAGTATAATCGCAATTCCAAAATTCTTCGAGTTGCTCGAAGAAGTTTGGAAGAAGAAATATATACTAGAAGAAACATATTCAACGATTTGCTATTTAATGAAAAATTGTTTGACGGAAATTCATGAAACCACACAAAAGTTAGGGTAGAACATATTGTAGAATTTTTGCAGTTATTAGCAGCAAAAATGGAAGAAAGTAGTCAGAGCAAAAAGAACCCTTTGGTCAAATGAGGGAGGAGTTGGCTCTGTTGTCGATATTGCATGTCTGGGATGTGCGCTCCCCTCTAAACTCCCTGTTCTCGGTGCTTGCTCGCCCCTCGCCTTTTCATCCATCTCTATACCTGATACTCTCGCTCTCTGTCCTCCTGCCTTTGTCTCTCTCTCTCTCTCTCTCTCTCTCTCTCTCTCTCTCTTTATATCTCGCTTGCCCTGCTAGCAGCGGGGACAGAAAGAGAAAGAGGAACAGAGAGAGAGGGAGAAAGTCAAGTACAGAGAGACGATTTTATAAGGCAGACGGCGAGAGAGCGGTGAGAAAAAGGAGGTAACAGAAGAGGAGGCAGTCTGTGCATAGATTACACAACTATGTAGCCAATCCCCCAGTTCTCCACACCAAATATCACTTTTGCTATGCCACGTTCCTTTTCTTTTGCTGGTTATACCTATTAAAAGTTCTATATTATATTCCACTTTGTCATCATGCCTCTCTCAATAGAAGGTCCTTTTTTGTATGTCCATATAAAGACAATACAACCAGTCAACTTTCAGCTTCTTGGCGCAATAGACGCGATATGATTTTCCTCCTGGCAGCATATATCTGCCTCACGATTGCAAGAGTCTTTTCAAACCGGTAAGAAACAAACTAAAAGTTGTTTGTTAATACAATGTTTCGTACATGTCAAAAGTTATGATTTATTTTATTTTATCTCCGCGCATTATGCACAAAAAATACAACTCATTTTTTAACATAAAAGCTGCATTGATATAAATCCTTTCCCAAAAATAATCTGATCAATCTTTTCATCCTAATGATGTTTTTTTCCAGAATAAGATAGATGTGTTCATCAGTCAGTGATTCTTCGCGACGAGATGGGCATATTCGGAGACGACGAGAATCTATAAATGTTTTCGAGACCAACTTTGCTATAGTAATTTCGCTGGCAATCGATTCCTGTTCATGAAGTGGATGAATTGCATTTCCCTGTTGCACATTCATTTCGAACTCCTAGGGCAAGGAGACAACCAGGTCAATGTCGCTGGTAACCGGTTCCTGTTCATGAATAGGATGAACTGTATTTCCCTCTTGCACATACTAGGTCAGGGCGAGAACCAAATCAATATTATGTTCCACCCAAGCTCTGGAATTTTCCAATAGCGAAATTCTTTGTTATTGGCGCAGTTGTGCAAACGAGAAGACGTGAATAAAGAAGTGCTTTGATCTATTCTTGCTATACTTATGTACATCTCAGAGCAACCATAATTACTTATTTTTACGCAGTACTTTAAATCATGACCAAACGACATATAATGAAAGAAACAATATAAACGAGTGCGAGAAAGGATAAAGAAAGGAAGAATGTTGACTAGCACTGTCAAATAATGACTTTGAAGATTGGCATTGAAGGCTGGTAGAGATAGATGTTGACGTGGCAATCCTAACTTCATGACTGTGCCATTCATTGACAGCGAATTCTTGACGAGAAAGAAAAATCTAAATGTATTTTGTTTACATTTCAAAGTTTTTTTCAGTAAGATTTTCCACCAACGCCTCCTTCCATCGTCACTGATTTAACCGACGGAATGATAACTCTTCTTTCAGTTTCTCTTGCTGGCAACACAGTCTTGGGTGTCTATTTCACGTTAGAGAACGTCGCATTTTTTAGAACATGTACTTATCAAAAAGGAGTCGGCAATTCATTTATCCACATAAGTGATCAATGAACTTTTTCTTGATAATGACGATATCAAAAATACACAATCAGTCTAGCCAAACATTCAATAACTAGTTGTCATTCCGGAAGGTCCCACAATCGTTGCACGAGGTGTGCGTAATCGTTATCAACGCTTGCACCGCGAAGATGGAAGAAATTCGACAAAGACCTCCATCTCCATCAGTCTGGGGAATTTCCCCGAGAAAGTCTGCAGTACTTCCCCAGACTTCCACAGCAGAGTTCTCTAGCCTACAGTTCCAGTTTCTCGGCATGATAACCTGGAGTGCATTTGCCTGTTATACTCTTATTACTAAAGATCTCTCGCCAGTTTTTCCAGATCATCCGGTATTAGTGACGCAAAAGAAAGTTGGGAAGTGGGAATATGTTCGAGTTGGCGTGTTCAGCCCATCTCTAGCTCAGCGAAAGGTTCCAGCCTCTTCGGATTCAGACATCTTGAGAACCGAAAGAAACACGGTACTCCGCTGATGAGAATATGCTAGCATTCAAGATGTTGAGAGTAGAGAAAGAACGCGAACGATTGACACCATCTAAAAGAAAAAATAATAATAATGAAGATATAAAGAATTCTAATTGCTAGCCTGCACACCCAAGGAAGGAAAGTTTACCATATACTAACGTAGAATGAATTTATATAAGAGGCAGAGTGAGGCCTTTAGCATTCAAATCTAGTTTGAGACATCAACAAATACATACATTTAAATAAGCATTTTTAAGTGGAAAAAAATTATCTTTAAAAAATTGAAGAAAAATCAAGAAAACATTGTCAAGAAATTAGAGTGAACACTGTCAGCTAATAAGGAAAAGCTATTGCTGAAAAACGGAACATTCGAAAAAAAGGGGAAAAAAAAGAGTGAGACAAAAAGCGATGACACCAGCCGCGGCATTAATCTTACCGTTTGTCCAAGACATGTCAAGGACAATCGGTCACGACCGTTCTTGGTCATAATCATGTCAAGGAAACGTCAAGGACATGTCATGGACACCTGCGCATATGCGCGTTAAAATACTTTTTTGACATTTTCAGCTCTTTTTACCGTTATTCTATGTTTATTTCACAAGAATAATCAAATTAAAAAAAGAGAAGCTAAAACGGTTCACCCTAAGTCCACTTTTGAAAAAAATTCAACTTTTTAAGTCGAAGTGCACCAGACAGGTTATGTAATTATGCACCAAGCAATTGGATGAGGGTCACCCCATCCGACAGGAGAAACAGGCTGCAACTTGTCGTCTGCTTGTCCTAAGTCCTTCCTGCAAGCCAGTTTCCCTGTATGTTCTCATGCACAGCCACATCTCGAGAAATTCTTAGATGTAACAACATTTATATAGATGTGGCTTCATAACATGAGTATAACAAAAGCGGTGGAAGAGAGAAACATAGCAGAGGAACGGGGGGCAGTCCATGCAAAATTTGCGAGCACTGCTTCAATACGACGGCGCCGAGCAGAGGATGCTGCTAAGCCGCGAATTTGCGAGTTTGTATGAGTTTCTTGTTTTGTTTATTTTTGAGTTTCTTATTTTGTTTATGTGTAAACGGTGAGAAAAAAAAAATAAATAAATAAATGTTTCGACCGGGTGTCGAACCCGCGACCCCGAGATTCCTAACCAAACGCTTACGCAATACTCTATAGAGGTATCATCTTATGTCTCCAAAACCTCTATAGAGGTTTTGGAGACATAAGATGATACCTTTCTTTTGACAGCGTATGTCGTAAACTGGGTCGCATGCCATAATCTGTCCGAGACATCGGTAGTAACCGCGAGCGTGTCACTCTGTGCTCTCCGCGTTTATGCACTCTCTCGCTATGGTCATGACCACGTAAGGGACAAGCCCACAAAAGTGTCCATGACCATTGAGATTTTTTTCTTTTTTGTCCAGGACACGTCCAGGACATGTCTTAGACATGTCCTAGACCCCTGTGTATTAAGATAGGCAGAAATGGATGTGTCCAGGACATGTGTTCGTTTTATTTTGGAACGGTCATGACCGATTGTCCTTGACATGTCTTGGACAAACGGCAAGATTAATGCTGCGGCAGAAAGTCAAGGAGCAACCATTTAATTTTTTTATTAAAAGAAGCAGTCATCCGATATCAAATAAGAGCTTTTATTTATCGTGCATTAGGCACAGAGGTAACATTTCGACAATTCAAATTTAAAAATTATTATACTAAAAATTATACGCGCGAAACAATGTATTTTTCTTATAACTTTTTTAAAGCTTATTGCTTACCGGTTTGAAGCGGCCTTCGCAATCAGTGAGGCAGATATATGCCGCTAGGACGAAAATCACATCGCGTCTATGGCGATAAGATGCTGAAATGTGCATGGATTGTATTTATTTGGATACACAAAAAAGAACATTATGTTTGTGGTGGCGGCAGAGCGCAGAGGCAGAGGGCGAGAGTAAGAGAGAGAGAGAGAGAGAGAGAGAGAGAGAGAGAGAGAGAGAGAGAAGTAAGAAACAGAGTGACCACCAGAGGTGACAGTGAACAAAAAAAAAGTACTTTGCGTAGGAATTTGCAGCAAAAATGAAAGGAACTGGGCATAGCAAAAGACCCCTTTGCTATGGGCAACGGAGAGAGCTGACTGTGTGGTTGATAGTGCACGCCTGGTCTGTCTGCTCTTCTCTAACCTCCGTATTCTCGTTGCTCTCTCGCCACCCGCTTTTGAAATCACCTCTCTATCCCTGACTCGTCTCTGTTTGTCTCTCTCTCTAACTCTTTGTCTCTCGCTCTCCACCTTGGAACTACATTCAGTTTCTCAGCACAGACTCCTCTTCCCTCAGTTTCCCACTGCAAAATCCTTTTATGCTATCCTCAGTTCTTTTCATTTTTACTGTTAATTACTGCTCAAATTTGAGCATTATCTTCCACTATGTCACCTCTGTGTGTGTGTCTCTCTCTTTCTTTGCTTAGCTCTCAATCTCTCTTTCTTTCCCTCGCTCTCTCTCTTGCTCTCTCTCTATCTCTCTCTCTCTCTCTCTCTCTCTCTCTTTCTCTCTTATGCTCTCGCCCAGTCACCGTTAAAAACAAATGTAAATGCAGTCCGCATTTCAGATTCTTGTCGCCATTGACGCGAATCGATTTTCTTTCTGGCAGCATATATCTGCCACACAGATTAAAAGAGTCTTTTCGATCAGGTAATAAATAATCTGAAATTAATTTTCGTAAATAATATCTGATTATATTCATGTGCAGGCGCCTCATCGATAATTAAAGGCGTCCCAACTATTTGTAGGCGTCCGATTTTTAATACACACGTCCGATGAAATTACATTTCAAATATTTTGGGGGTGTAGCCGTATATTGCATGAGTATAAATGATTAATTCCAGTGTTCCAATGTGATAATTATACTTTTGTCGACAGGTAGCTCTAGGTTGCATGTCAGAAAAAAAGATAAGATTTGAATATATCAGGAGGATTGTTGCTCGTTATTTCAGCTTGTGGTAGTTTAAAAAATTAATTCCTTCCAACTTTTCAGATTTCCTTCGTAATATCAAGGGAGAGCATCGAGAATATGGACGTTGAGGAGTACAGAATGACAACAGCGCGAGGGTACGGACAGCAGGCATGAGAAGCTAGTACAGCAGGAAAGCCAAAGGGTCTAGACCGAACACAGGAAAGCGAGGATGCAGAGCAATGAGATGGCCGTACAACATTGCTGCGCCTAAAGATCCTGCGACATCGAAAGAGAATGGTCGTGAAGAGAAGTGTTAAATTCGGGCATCGTATGGAGGAGTTGAAGGAGAGATTCCTCCACAGTACACACCGCCGAGAGAGACTTTGTTCGTCGCTGTAAATTCGGAAGAATCAGTTTACTCGACAGCGGTGTTAAAAGTGTAACCACGTTTTACTCATGAACCATGTTGGCTATTACTGGGAGTATGCATGGTAAGCATCGAGTTTCCACGCCTGCCTTCTTCATTTCCGATACGATCAACAATTGGAATGACTCTGAATTCTGTGAGGGAATCTCCATGACTTCTAGATGAGCTTCAACTCCATTAGAGTACTGAGCGAAATGGAGAGCCCAGATTTCCAAACAACATTATTTAGAACCACATATGTGTATGGGGACAAGTATGTACAGTCCCGCCCAGGATCTTGGTACCAAGGAGGGGTCGGAGGAGTCGGAGGGGCCCAAATGCATCCTCTGTAATAACTATTCTCCTAGGAAAGAGTAAAATATTTTAAATGGTACGTTAGTTTGCTTATAGAGAACGGATGTTACTGTTTAAAAAATCGATAATTTCTTATCACTTGATAAGAAGTTATCAGTTTTCGCTTATAAAAAATTTCATTTCTCATATTTTTCAGTGAAATTTCTCTTGCACCATTATTTTGTCTCTACCCACATCACCAATTAATAAAAATAGAGATTGTATCATTGATAACGGAAATCGATAAAACAGACCTTATCACCCATGTTCAATAGCTGAGCAGATTCGCCTAACGATTCTGAATCTAGTTATGTAATCAGTTTTCAAAATAAAGTGCCGGTTATCAATATATTTTTGATTGTGATTCCCCATAGTCTTGATTCCCCATAGTCTTGGACTTTATCAAAATTTTGGACCGGTATGATGCTCAAATCTAGGTTGCTTAGTTAGCATTGATACTTAGAAATGTAGCGCGCTCCCTTTTCGCCTTCGGTTTAATTACCCAAGTTTGAGGTAGCGAAATAGCACAGGCAGAGAAAAAAAGGGATATGCCCCGCCCCCTCGGCCTGAGAATCCTCCCTGCCCTGTTCTTTCTGAAGAAAGTCATGAAAAGTACACACAATCAAAAATATATTGATAACCGGCACTTTATTTTGAAAACTGATTACATAACTAGATTCAGAATTTGTTAGGCGAATCTGCTCAGCTATTGAACATGGGTGATAAGGTCTGTTTTATCGATTTCCGTTATCAATGATACAATCTCTATTTTTATTATTTGGTGATGTGGGTAGAGACAAAATAATGGTGCAAGAGAAATTTCACTGAAAAATATGAGAAATGAAATTTTTTATAAGCGAAAACTGATAACTTCTTATCAAGTGATAAGAAATTATCGATTTTTTAACAGTAACATCCGTTCTCTATAAGCAAACTAACGTACCATTTAAAATATTTTACTCTTTCCTATAAAAATAGTTATTACCGAGGATGCATTTTTACCCCTCCGACCCCTCCTTGGTACCAAGATCCTGGGCGGGACTGTACATAGTTGTCCCTTAGACTTTCCATCAACGACACATTTTAATTCATACGTTTTCTTCTACTTGCATTTTTCCACATATTTATGAATAGGGTTAGAGTGAATTTGAGTTGGAAGGAGAGAAGACGGATTTAGGAGAGAGAGAGATCGGTAATGAGAGAAACAAGAGAGACAGTAAGGCATGGGTAGAGAAAGAAGAGAGAGAGATAGAGAGAGTGAGAGAGGGAGATTGAGTGAGGACGCTTACATCGGAGAGAGAATGTCCCTATTGATTCTTCCGCATTCACTCTGGCAGGCACTGAAGAGCAAGCCTCCTTACAATTTTCGCTGTCTCGTACCTTTCTTTTTTTAGTATTACTGCTATTAAATAATGATTAACAGCTTTGTTTTGTTCTCCAATTTGTAAGGTTTCTTTATATTAATCATTTAGATTTCTCTCGCCATACAGGCGAGAGTTGAAGCGACGTTACGGCAGCGTAAATCTGCCGTCAATTACAATCATAACGAGATGCATAAAGCCAAGGTTACTTCAAAACTTGCCTTTTTTTCTATATTCTGAAATAAGTAAGTATAATAAAGCGAGTATGAAATATACTTTTGTCAGATTTTTTTTTTCGCGCTAAACATTTCTAAAATCTATTTTCAAAGGGATTTTTAAATCGTAATAAGGAGTAGCATTTTTTCAATCCGTGCTTGTCTTTGTGCTTTCGTCGCCTTTTGTCGCGCTATCTTTCCCACTCTCTCTCCTTCTCGTTCTCGCTTTCCTTCTCTTTTTTATATATCGGCAATATTTATTAACCCTTAAAGGATACAAACGGCAGGGAAAAAGGCGGCTCTATTCAAGTGTAGGCATCCCAACCTAATTATTGATGTCCCATAGCAACAGAGAGGTGTCCCACAAAATTTTAGGCTTTACAAAAAAAGGTGATGGCTTTTGAACCTACTTGGATACACAGTTCTTGACATTGATTAATGAGGAGAATCCTCTCTTCAGATTCAATGCGATCATCAGTTTCTAAATCATACGCTCAACTTTGTTGACCCGCTAGACCGATGCGTGTACACTCAATCCATCGAAAGCG
Organism: Allodiplogaster sudhausi; assembly: GCA_945643635.1. Lineage (NCBI taxonomy): Eukaryota > Metazoa > Nematoda > Chromadorea > Rhabditida > Diplogasteridae > Allodiplogaster > Allodiplogaster sudhausi. The sequence goes on along the minus strand of CALZFC010000041.1, from coordinate 3,390,636 downwards.
TTGAAGCGGTCGCTCAAACATCTTTACGGGACACGAGACATTCTCCTCCCCAGCTATTTGTATCGATACATGATGCGCAGAAACTTCAAAAAGGAGAAGCTGTTGAACCACTTGCTCGTGGAGACGGCCACATCATTAACTCCTAGATACTACTTATTAGCAGATTCGCCAACTGTTTAGTCGCTTTTGTCAACAATTACTCCATGCTACTTGATGATATTCCGGTTCCACTATTTCAATTATCAAAGCGCATAATAAAGTTTATTTTGTCATTTCATGTTATAGTACGCCTATAAATTTAATGAATGACTATCAACATTTGGGACGTCTATATATCCGATTTCGACCTAACAAATGTTGCTAATTGTCCGAAACATTAATTTTCATGGGTCTCCTATAATTCATTGGGACGCCTTCACTTGAACTGACCATGAGCCGAAAAGCCTATGTATAGTCACTTTAGATACCTCCTTGTTTTTGATCAACCTAAAATTTCCCCACACTACTATCAAGGAAAACTATTTTTTTATATTTCAGGATGACATCGCCAGGAACCTTAAATTCCGCGTTGTTCGTCGTCTGGAAGCTGGTGCTGCGTGAAAAAAAACTGGATGAAATTGGAAGAATCAGGCAAGCGTCGACCAGTAAGAGGAGCCAATCTCATAAGCCGTAGGACGTCTATGACATAGAGCCTACGTATCTCAGTGGAGTTGCCATTGGGCCAGTCTCGCACTCTCAGCATTCAACGATACATCTGGGAGTTGTCTCACAGTGAAGCAAACGCGATTGATTTCATCACCGGGCTTCGCATGCGAATCAGAATTCAGATGAAAACCGGGGACTGTTGCACTGCCTTGCTCAACGCCATCGTCAATATGACAAACATTGCGGATTGCGCCACCTTCGAGGGACACATAACCTAGGCAGCAATCTTCCTGGGAGATGACTACACTTTATTCGCCAATGCCTTGCAATATGGGCATGGATACTTCTGCTCGAGCATTATTGCCACTAGCGCTTCTCGCTACATTGTGAAAGTTTTCAAATCACAGTTGAGTTGTTTTCTCTACCTGCATATTTCTACATATTTATGAATAAAAACCATCATATTTGATCTTAGTTTCACCGTATTTGTATTTAATATACATATGTACATATGTATGTATATTAAATGGCATAGCGAACCAGTTTTTTTTCAGCCGCCGTAGTAAAGTGTCTCTTTTTTGAGGCGAAAGATGAAGTTACTGACATCAGGCTAATATCTCTGTACCTCTCTCATCTACAGCAACTCTTCTTATGTATGCCTGTTCCCTTAGAGTTACCCTGATATGATTTTGTGGCTTACATCAGGCAATAACATGAGGCAAAGGAGAGACAAAGTGAGAGAGCATGCATTTTGAAGAGACTCTGCTCAACATGAGGCGCAGAAGATTGACCCGGTCCGCATTGAGTCAAGATTCTGTGCCTTATGTTGAGCAGAGTCTCTTCAAGATGCATGCTCTCTCGCTGTCTCTAATTAGCCTCATGTTGCCGGGCAAAAGCCAACCGGTGCTGTTTTGCGTCCTTTTTGAAAGAAAATTGAGAGAAACACATAGAGAGAGAACGAAAGTTCACTCTCTCTATATGACGGTCTTCTACAGAGAAAGGCGGTTTTTTTGAACTATGTAAGATATCACAAGAGCCAGGTTGAAGATTTGCACATTAAAAAGAAGTTTCCGCACCCATGGCAAGTAAAACATCCAGTATCCCTCCTGCCTCTCAATTCTTGCTAGTGCTCCGATGGACAATAGAAATGCTTTGTTCGAAAAATCCGTCAAATGTCGGTTGCATTGAGGGAATCGCTTGATTTTGTCGCGTTATCGAACAAATGTTGCGACTTGTTCAAGTTTGCTAAATGTGGTAAGAGTACAAAAAGAGGGTAAGAGAAAGAAGAAGATGGGGGGAGGGTTGTAGAAAATAAACAGACCGAGTCAGGAGAGCAGTACAGCGCATGCACATGAAGCGGTTCTTATATTAGACAGGTGGATATGTACACTCTTCTGCATTCTCTCTATCACGATCTCTCCCCACCATCTCTCCACATCTCTCTCTCTCTCTCTCTCTCTCCTTTCTCTACACGTCGCTCTATCTCTCTCTCTCTCTCTCTCTCTCTCTCCTTTCTCTACACGTAGCTCTATCTCTCTCTCTCTCTCTCTCTCTCTCTCTCTCTCTCTCTCTCTTTCACTTTCCTTTGTCTTCCCGTCGCTCTCTCTCTCTCTGTCTCTCTCTCTCTCTCTGTCTCTCTCCCTCTCTGTATCTCTCTCTTTCCATTCTCTTGCCGTCGCTCTCTATTTCTCTCTCTCTATGTCCCTATCCCTCTCTCCTTCTCTGTCTCTCTATGTTCTCCCTCTATCACTCTCTCTCTATGTCTCTATCTCTTTATCTCTTTCTCTCTCACTCTCTCTCTCTCTCTCTATCAATAACAAAGAAACTAGAGCAAAGAAGCCGTAATCTTGATATCAGTATAAACATGAGGCTAAACCTAGTGTTAAAGTGGTTAGCCTCATGTCAGTACAATGATGTTTAGCCTCAAAAAAGGGACACTTTACTACGGCGGCAGAAGAACAAACATAGCATATTCACACATGGACTTTTTCAATCTAGCCGTTTCTGTGTCCGGTACAGAGATGTCAACGGCCCGGCCCGATGGGCCGGCAGGCCCAACATTCCGTGGGACCGGGCCGGGCCGGGCCTGCGGAAACCCTGGCCTGACCGTAGGCCCGTTTGGGCCCGATTATTCGAAAAATATAAGAATGCTCAACTGATTTCGAAATTTGTATTGAATGGTATATACATATACTTGACCCATTTTATCCCTCTTTTCTCATCACCATGGCTGATAATTGCCCCAGGCTTACACAGTCTACTCGAAAAAATTTTGATTTCGGTTTTTCGAAAATTGGATACCGTACTATTTGGAAAATCGGAAAATGTTAGGCCCGTTGACATGTCAGATGCATCTCTGGTCCGGTAGCGACGACATTGAAAGTATGTCCGGTTGGGTGCGAACGATTATTCAGACAGTACGAATATACGAACTATAAATAACGTAAAAATGGACTGCCAAAAACATTAAATCAGGAGTAGTCATGCAATCTATATATGGACACTTTTCACTGGTTATTTGACTTTACTAAATTCAGTATTGCGAAAAAAAATATTCACGAAAATCCAATTACAGAAAACTGTCATCTTATACTTTTTGTTTGTATTGATATGGCAAATAAGGTGGACATATTCTTGGCGAAAATGTCCCCCTCCCTCCTCGAGCAATCTCACGAAGACGTCTTCACCCACGAGATCAGCAACATCAAGGCAAATACTATCGGCCTCTCCGAAGTAAGCCATCCCCTCAAATGTGCCTCCTAGATGGCATCTCACTCTTCCACACCCGCCGCCACAGGAACCGCACGGGCGGCGTGGGCTTCTACACGTAGGAGAGCTTTTCATCAAAAGCCTTTCTAACCGTAGGTTCCGTATATGTTTTCTGGATGTTCAAATCGGCTATCATCTTTTTTATTGTAATCCTACACCAAGTTCTCGTTCTTAGAAGGAATTTGAAGAGTTTTCGTCTGATCTTAACCATACGTTTCTGAATCCAGTATTTCGGAGTGTTCTTTGTTGTTATTTTTTATTACCGAGTGGGTAAGAGCCAAGTGGCGAGCCTTCAATTGGACACTTTGCACTAGGTGATCGCAACTATAGCGGGCAAAATTTTTTGTTGAATTTTGCAGAAGATTGCAGGAAAGTCGGTGTAGAAAAGCAGCACCTGTTCAACATGTCAAATTGGTTGAAGGAACATTTCAAGCATCATATTCTTTTGAACAAGTTTACGCATAAAATAACGTGTTGATTTATTTATTAATTCGTGCATCATATAATAGATGTGACATTATTGAGATTTGCAAAACACCTTATCTATTATGCTGGTGTAGACATATACAATTTACATTCGAACGAGCAGCTTCAAGCACAAAAAGTTGGCTTATTCTTTCGGAAGGAACATTCTTTTCGGAAAGAATACACCTAATTGTGAAATCTCCATATCTCCTCTTTTTGGCTTGACTGGCCGGGGTTGTTTCGTTGCCGTCGTGCTCGTCTAAATCGTAATTCAGGACGATAAATGCCGCCGTCAGGGAAGCCGGCGTGGTTTTTTCTTACTTTCTTGGTCTTCACACCTGAAAATTTAATGTATAAATGTTGTAAGCAGTCCATTTCTTTTGTTACCCGAACAGCGCTTGAAGATAACGAGTGTACAAGAACTAATTGCTCGGTGTGGGTCTAAATCTTGAGCTGTTGTGCCATTTAGCATGATTCTGCTTCGTTCCTTGAGAGTTTCTAGACTGTTCCGATTCGCACAACTATCGCAGATGCGGAAAATCCCCGCTCCACATTGAGAGGGTGACCGCCAGTCATGAGTAATAGCAGTCTTATCAGGTTTACACCTGGCGAGAGGTTGTTCAGCAGCAAATTGAACGCTTTCTGTCATTACGGAAGTCCTCTTTGAAGACATCCACGCATATCTTCTGGTTCCTTGAGGTTATTTCTCAGTGTATAACAGCCAACTATATTTCAGCTTCTTGTTGCCATGGACGCGACGTGATTTTCCTCCTGGCAGCATACATCTGCCTCACGATTGCAAGAGTCTTTTCGAATAGGTAAGAAATGTCCTAAAAAGTTATTTGTAAAAATTTAATGTATTTACCGTATTTTCTCTATTAGTACCCCCCCTTTATTAGAACCCCCCCCCTCTAATAGTACCCCCCCCCCTCTGAAAATGCCATTGAAAAATAGAACCCCTCCCTCTAGTAGAACCCCCCTCCAATAGTACCCCCCCCCCCCCAAATAGTCCTCCTGGAGGCATGGGGAGCTCTTACCAATGAACTAATGCCAAATTCATGATAAATCTATTGTAAAACGTATATTCCAGTGATGATTCCATTGAATTCGGGCTACGATTCTTCTTTTTTGGGAATAAAATGTTGCTATTAAACATTGAGTGACTCACATTGAAAAATAGTACCCCTCCCTCTAATAGAACCCCTCCCTCTAATAGTGCCCCCCTCCCGCAAGGGTATTGAAAAATAGAACCCTCGGGGGTACTAATAGAGAAAATACGGTAAGTGCCTGCGTTCCATGAAAAATCGATGAAATTTTGAACAGTTCTGTCGATTGCAAATTGTAAGGCAAATAAAGAAGTTCTCCATGGCTTTTTAGCAAAACAAAACTTTATTGTTCCGTTTAAACATTTTGGATTTTGCATTTGGGGTATAAGAACTAACCCTTGTCAAAACGCTGAGGGAACCAATTGAAAGAGCGGGATTTTAAACACTATGTGAAAATTGACTTGAACCATTTACTCACAAATGACGCAATATCGAAAAACGATAAGTGCTCGCTTTAAATATTTTTTTTCTACAATAGATTACCCTACTGTAATGAAAACACACAATGTCTGAACTAAGGAAGGCGAATCCGACACGCATTCACTGTCATGCCACGCGCCAACGCACTTCTTCTCAGCGAGTACTTTCATTGTGAACTTCCCGGATGCTCGATTGTGCGTACCAGTACAAGTGCAATGAAAAATCGTCGTAGGATGCACATTCTCCAGAAAATAAAATACTTTGCTGAACAGTGTTTGTGTTTTAACGCATACATATATGCATGTACATACATAACTGCAACGGAGAGTATGAGGCGAATTCTCAAGAGGGTCAAAGTTGCACAAACAACAAGAAGGAGGATTTCGCAGAGGCATTATTTTAGAAGATACATCCCTTCGCGTGCTTGAGCTTAAGCGGCCATTCCACTAGAAAAATACTTTTTTTCCCGTTGTTGATAACCATGTGTTTTAATTGTTGCCTCTTAAATTCTGGAGAAATACAAGTTTTATTTCACATTCCAGCAACAACTTTGGAAGGAACAATTGTTTTGGGGGGGGACCACATTTATTCCTTTACTCTTTCGAAAGGTTCTATAAATAGCATTTTTACTATGAAGATACGAGACATACGGAACAATGCATTCTTCTTCTTCGTCGTCATCATCATCATTTATTGTCGCGATTGTCGATGCAGCTGTCGTCGTAGTGTCTACTCCTCTCCAATCTCAATGTTCTCATTACTCTCACGCCGCTTGCCGTTTCAATTCATCTCTCTATCCCTGACTCTCTCTCTCTCTCTCTCTCTCTCTTTCTCTCTCTCTCTCTCTCTCTCTCTTTTCGCTAGACAGTTCTCCCTGAATTCTTCCCCCATCTTTCCTTCTCTCAGGTCTACATAGTATCTCTTTTATATCCCTCTCGCTATATCTAGGGGAGAATTCCATTTTTTCCCTGATTTTCGCACAACTTTCTTTTATGATATGCGCTTTTACAACAAAAAAACTTCAAATAAGGTATTATAATGAAAGATGATATTCCGCCAAAAAATTTGGAGGAATACGATTTGAACAGCACTGAGTGTGAGAGAGATAGTTAATTAGAGAGCTAGTCGAAAGAATCGAAAGAATAATAAATGTAGGTAAAGTAAGTCACATTAACATTAGCGTAACAGCTGTGTAGAAGTGGATACCATTACGGTAAGAAAAAAGATAAATGCGTTATAATTAAGAGCTTTCAGAGCACTACTTCGTTAGACGCAGCAGTGAGAGGGTTGAAGATATTCCTGAACTTAGTAATTAAAAGAAATGCAAGAAAGTGGTCAGGGAAAAACAGCCCTTTACAGTGGGTCACCTGTGTGTGTGTGTGTTGTCGATATTGCTCGCATGGACAGTCTGCTCCTCTCAAACCTACGTGTTCTCATTGCTCTCGCCGCATGCCTTTTCCAATGGTCTCTCTATCCCTGTCTCTCTCTCTCGCTCTCTCTCTCTCTCTCTCGCTAATTCTCTCTCTTTCTCTCTTGTGCGACTCGTCGCCACCTTCGTCCCCAACTTTTTCTCTTTATATCTCTCTCGCACTCGTTATCTCTCGCTCGTCATATTGGGATTCCATTCACCTTGCTTGCAGCGGAGAGAGGGAGAGAGAGAGAGAAAGAGAGAGAGAGAGAAAGAGAGAGAGAGCGAGAGAGAGAGAGAGAGCGAACGATTTGCAAAAGGCGGACGGCGAAAGAGCAGTGAGAACACAGAGGTTGGAGAGGAGATTAGACAGGAGCAGACAGTCGACAACACAGCCAACTCCTCCCTCAATCGCCCACTGTAAAGGGCTCTTTTGCAACGCCCAGTTCTTTTCATTTTTGCTCCTGATTCATATTCAAAGTCCTTCGTTGCTTTCCATTGTGTCAGTTCTACGTCTCCCACAAATAGAATGTTATTTTTTATACATGAATGCATGCATATTTATCAATACAATACAGCTCATCCACATTTCAGTTTCTTCTCGCCATAGACGCGATGTTATTTTCTTCCTGGCAGCATATATCTGCCTCGCAGACTGCAAGAGTGCTTTTGACCAGGTATGAAATGTACTTTAACGTTATTCGTAATAATTCATATAATAAATTTATTTTGCATTTTCGAAATCTTCTCCCTGTATTTATTCATTAATACCCGATGACTTCTGCATTTGCATAGATCCTCTCCCAAACATAATCTGATCAATTTTTCATCCTAATCAGGGTTTCTTCTTCCAGAATGAGAAAGAAGTGTACATCCGTCAGTGCTGCTGGCCGACGAGATGGGCATTTCCTGAGGCGGCGAGGATCTCGTGATGGACCCGAGATTAAACTTTTCGTCATGGTTGCTGTAGCAATGTCGCTGGCAACCGGTTCCTGTTCAAGAAGTGAATGAAATGTACTTCCTTGTTGCTCATTCTTAACGAACTACTAGCACAGGGCGACAATCAGATCAAAACAATAGCAGAGGTGAACAAACTAGGAGAAGTGAATAAAGAAGTGTCTTGATCCATCCTCGCTATACATCTCAGAACAAATCATTATAAACAACTATTGTGTTAATGCATTTCTCAGATGCTAGAAAAATGAATGGAACCCCATATTGTGACGGGACGCAAAAGAGAGAGTGAGAGAGAGAGAGAGCGGGAGAGAGAGAGAAGAGAACGAGAGATAGAGAGAAAGAGAAAGAGAGAGAATGAGTGAGTGCGTAATTGATTGCTAAGAGATTTGAAAAGGCGCAAGGTGAGAGAGCAGTGTGAAAACGGAGGTTCGAGAGAAGCAGACAAAGCAGCAGCCGTGCACTATCGACTAGACAGCCGAGATATCCTTGGTTGCCCACTGCAAAGGGCTCTTTTGCAGTGACCACTTTCTCTCATTTTCCTGGTACTTTGTATTGAACTTCTTCTCTGTTACCTCTGTATCGCTCCACTCTCTTTCTTTCTCGCTCTCTTCATCTCTGTTTTCCTTTCCCTTTCTCTATCTCTTTGCCTCTTTCTTTCTCTTTTATCTTTCTCTCTCTCCCTTTCTTTTTCTCATATCTTTTCTTTCATTTCTCTTTTCTTTATTTTGTTTTCATTTCTATCTCTTCTCTTTCTGTTTCACTTTCTATCACACATAATGTTCCTCTTTGTATGAACATGTATGCAAATACAATATAGCCAACCACATTTCAGCTTCTTGCCGCCATAGACGCGACATGATTTTCCTCCTGGCAGCATACACCTGCCTCGCAACGGCAAGAGTCTTTTAGAATAGGTTAGAAATATCATAAAAAGTTATTATAAAAAAATTGAATGTATTCAAGTATCGGCTTCTCATGGAAAATATAGGCTTCCGAAGAAATTTTGAAGAGTTCTATCGGTTGCTAATTGTAAGATTTATAAAAAAAAGGTCTGCATACCTAAAACTTTATTTAAACGTTTTGGAATATAGTCAAGCATCCACCCCCAACTCATCCTTGTCAAAACGCCGAGGGAACCAAATGAAAGTGCGGGTTGGCAAACACTATTTGGATAAATTTCATTCAATAACTCTGACTCACATTTTGCGAAAAATGAACTTGAACCATTTACCTCAAATGACGCAATATCGAAAAACGATCAATGCTCGCTTTAAACAATTTTTTTCTCGAAAATAGATTACCAAACCGGAAGAATATAACAACCTCGCGCCGCGGTCAGTGAGAACGACCACGAAGGAATCAACATCGGGTCTAATGTATGTACACTCTGTGCCATTAATATTATTACTTTAGGACGATTCACTTGTTGCACTTCGTGATTTTTTCTTGAGAATGAATGCATTATTATTTTAGATCTGGCAATGAAATGGCTTTCAAAAGCATTTCGAGAAAAAACAACAGACTTTTTTGGCAAGAGAAGGATTAGCTGGCACGTGTCTCATGTCAGAAGGAACTCAGTTTCATTCACATCATGAAGAGCGATCTGTAGGTTGGTAAAGCTTTGGATTCAGCAGGGCTGTTTATGAAAAGTGTACAACTTTTGAAGGATTCGGCCGCGGTTACAGCCATCATGAACCACCCGGTTTCTGAACAAAGGACGGTGAATATAAAGAAGGTCATATATCGTTCTGATCAAGAAGGTAAGAACGACATTCAAATCAAAAGTGTAAAAAATTTTTGATCTTGCAAATTGCAGGCTGGTACAAAAGCAGCTTGAGACTATACAAGCCATCTCAATGCTGCCAATTGTGCGGACCGGCTAATAAATGGAGGAAGTACCGAATTCGCGATGGAAGATGAGTCATTGCTGCACTTGGAGACGGCTCACTCAATGCTTTGTGAGTCAGTCTAATTCCCATTAAAAAAGGCTGAATTCACGTCATGAGCTCGACATCCCTCGTGTAGATTCTCTTCCATGAAAATATATTAACTCAGTAGGATCAATAGGAAGAAAGCTAAAGTGAGAGACCGTTTTCCTCATTTGAAAGAAATCTCGAATCTTCTTTCTTCTCCAATATCTGTCAATGAGTATGAAATTGGAGAGAGACTATTGTTTCACGCCGCTCAATCATCTCTATCATCATCCCCTCCTCCATCAAATTATTTATATTTCATTGATGATTTTGGCTTGATGCGTTAGAACTTTCTTTTGTCTAATTCAGACATGTCCATTGATGCAAAATTTCCTATTGTCATGACGCGCAATCATCCGATCATCCCTCTCCTCATCAGATCTATTCATTTGCCTATGCATAAAAGCGTTACGCACACTACCTTTGATTTTAAATTGCGTTTCTTTGTACAGTCACCAGCCATAGTTGTTAAAGCTATACGGCGTAAATGTGTACCCAGTCAAAAAAGAAACAAATAGCCCTTATCCTAACCATTGCCTCCAGCTCTCCCGAAATCTAGAGTAATAAAAGCCGCGACTTTTGTTAATACTGCTTTTGATGGAATGGGTCCCTCCTTAATTAGCAATAATACAGAGGTTGAAAAGGCTAGGGTACTGTGGAATGCATTTGAGGATTTTTGTGAGAGTATGTGTAGAATATGACTAATATGGCTGCGTGCTCCAGTTGCCGAAAAAAAGATAAGTAGGTCAGATTTCGAGGGGAGGCCCAGTTGCCGATTTGGAAATGGGGGAGTAGCTCAGTTGCCGATTTGGAAAAGGGGGAGTAGCTCAGTTGCCGATTTGGAAAAATGGGAGAAGCTCAGTTGCCGATATAGACGTAATCATGCAGCTTGTAGAAAGATTTATTAATAACGCAGAACTGATTGTATATATACATATATTAATAGAAAGAGAGACATTCACAGAATGTAGATATATTAATTGAAAGAGAGACATTCACAGAATACATATAGTTATATGAATAGAAAGAGGGCACAGGAAATCGGGAATTGAGTGCGACGGCGGGAATCTTCAGTGGTCCTTGCCAGTCGTATGCTTCTTGCCCATTTCGTCAAGATACGCAAGAATCTCGTACTTGCGGATGGGGACACCAGTGTTGATTCGGTCCTTCAGGCTGCAGTGACAGAAGTTCAAAAGTGACAGAAGTACGCGAGCTTTTTGAAGGCAAGAGCCCAATGAAAATGGGAAATGTACAACCGTTGATGCTTGCGAGGACGACGTAGAATTGTGGATTGACTCCTTGCTGCTCCAACGCTACAATATTCAAATGTATTATTTTCATTATGATAAAAGTGCACAACCAAAGTACAAACCCCGATACTTGAAGTTGCCGTCTGCAATGAATGACTCGGCATTGTAGTGCCGAACAAGCTTGAGCACCCGCTTCGATGCAAAGACAGTAGGCGCCCTTGCTGTAGACCGCAGCTGCTTCTTGACGTTTGTCTTCATCGATTCGATCATCCTGACCAGTGACAATCTTCTTCATAACGTTGGTGTAATGCTTGTGCGGTTGAATCCGTTGGCCAGATGCAGTTCGCTAGCTGAGAGCTTGATTCTCAGCGTATCTTAAAGATTGCAAATTAAAAAGGTGTATTCAAATTATTACTCACGTTATTCTGCGCTCACAGACGTGGCTGTACAGTTGTCGAGACATGAGAACGTTGCATATGTGAGGAGAGCACATCGGGTCGCTCATGAAGAATACGAAGTGATCGGTGACCAGTGGCGCAGTACCGAAAACCTAGAATTTTGAACAATAATTATGTAATAAATAGCACTATTATTTACCTTCACAGTCGCTGGTGATCCCGATGGCACTGCTTTGGCGGCTCTCTCATGATTCGCGACGGTGGCACATCCAGTGCAGATGAATACGCAGTCAGACTTGTTCTGCCGGTGAAAGGTGAATGACATACCGTAGTCGTCGTCGGGATTCGGGAGTCGGTAGACCAGCGCAGGGTGTTTGGCGCTCTACGCATTGATGAAATTAAAATAAGATCCAAACTATGAAGAGGGCCGTTGGGTTCTGGGAAGTGTTGGAGGTAGACATGGGAGATGAGCTTGTTGTACGACTTGAGAATGTGACTGCAGGAAGTACAACTGACCTTTCAATCGGTCACATAGGAGAGGAGCAGAAATCCTCTCTTTCTTATTACTCTCTAGGTTTTACATATTCCATGTGACACGAGCTTCTTTTTTTTCTTCTTGTCTCCTAATAATTAACGTTCTTTTTTACTGGCATAATTTCACGCTTCATTTAGCATACCCTGGTGCTTTACAGCCAGAGGGTCCCTCTCATTTCTTATTACTCTCTCGATTATACATGTTCCATGTGGCATGAGCTTCTCTTTTTCTTCTTGTCTCCTAATAATTAACTTTCTTTTTTACTGGCATAATTTCACACTCCATTTCCATATGCCGGTGCATGCCACTTGTTCTGACCTTGTAGCTAGAGAACCACATTCACTCATTTTCTCTGCGTCTTTTTCTCCAAGCAGAAGTATATGTACATATATGCAACAACAAAAAAAAGTTCGAAAAATTATCACCGTTTCAAATCAAAAGTGGAAGAAATATCATTGGAAGAACATCCTTGCCTTGCTCATAATGGATCGGCAACTGAGCTTCTCCCATTTTTCCAAATCGGCAACTGAGCTTCTCCCATTTTTCCAAATCGGCAACTGAGCTACTCCCTCTTTTCCAAATCGGCAACTGAGCTACTCCCTCTTTTCCAAATCGGCAACTGAGCTACTCCCCCTTTTCCAAATCGGCAACTGGGCCTCATGCGGCCAATCGGCAACTGGAGCACGCAGCCTTGCATTGCGCGATGCGAATACGATATCGAAGATGACTAAGTAGCCTTTGATTAGGATATTGGCTCCCATAATAAGCCCCGCGGTGCTATTAGGGCATTCAAAATACGCCTAGCATCGGGTTAAAGTGTTTCCAGGCCAACAAATGCCATTATCCCAGTGGAAAAAAAATCTACTGAAAGAAACGCTTTCATCTCGAAAACTGGATTCGAATAAGAAAGGAGAGTACCAGGATTCGGCACCAACATGTCCTAACTCTGAAGATAAGTCAAAGAAGGAAGGAGAACGTGGAGAAGCCTAGGACACAAGCCGGCTGACGGCGCGTTCAAGGGTCGCGGACAAGGGCGAAATGACCCTCCCACTCCAAGAAAAAGTAAAACTTCCATCTAACACATTATAATCAAAAAAGAATCCCATTTAGTACATTACTTTCATTCATTTCACGTTCAATCACAATTTCCTTCATGAGTCCTGTGACTTCACAAGAAAAAGAACAATTTCCATCTCATCATGCATTCACAATTACGATTGTCGATTCATTTTAAATGATTTTATCATGTACATTAAACATTATTTAAACCGGAATAAAACTTAACAGAAAAAAAAAACAAAAACCCGCATCTTACAAGAGATCATCAATAACAAAAATCAACTATAAATAAGGTCAACAATAAGCTCCTTTCATCTGAAGGAAATGAGCCTGCCTCGAGCTTGACATCTTAGGGGAGGTGGCCTGCCTCGAGCATGAGGCGGCGCTCGTAGGCAACGGCTCCATTCTATGTCATCATTACTGAAACCATCAATACTTGAAATGACTCTGACTTCTGTGAGGGAAACTCCTAAAACTAGCCATATTTTAGGCTCCATGGGGACAAGTAGTTGTCCCTTCGACTTTCTCCGGAACATTCAACTACTCATTCGTTTTCCTCTTCTTGCACTTTTCTAGATATTTATGAATAAAGACATTCACATATGCTGGAAGTTTCACCGTATACGTATATAATACATAGTGAATGAACCTTTTTTGGAGCAATAAAGTGCAGCATGTTCACACAGAATTTATCATACAGCGGTTCGGGCTTTTTCAGTTTAACAGCTTCTGTGAGACGTCGATCGATTCCTTCCAATCTATCGAACAATAGAGAAGGACTATTCAGACAATTCAGTTAATCGCTGTATTCAACGGTTAGAGGATTCCGTGGAGCACCATGAGTCGTCGCCATACTCGGGGATTTGATGCATGATGGAGGACGCTGGCACCAAGGATCGTGGTAAAGCCGTCCCGTCATCTGGTAGCCAGCCTACAACGTTTCCGCTTAGGTCCACGTGGATACCTCTCGGTGATAGCTCGGGTCCATCTCCAGTCCGCCAAGTTTGATGTCCTAGTGTTTTCATTGCTCTCCCGCCGCCCGCCTTCTCTAATCGTCTCTCTATCCTTGACTCTCTCTCCTTCTCTCTCTCCCTCTCTCTCCCTCTCTCTCTCTCGTTCTCTCTCTAGTGAATCTCGTCGCCATCTGCGGCCCCTACTCTTTCTTTTTATATCTCTCTCTCACTCATCATCTCTCGCTCGCAACATATGGATTCCATTCCCTTTGCTAGCAGCGGAGAGAGAGAGAGAGAGTCAGGTATAGAGAGACAACTTGAATGGCAGGAGGCGAGAGAGCAACGAGAACACGGAGGTATGAGAAAAGCAGACAGTGCAATATCGACAACGCAGCCAACTCCTCCCTCAATCGCTCACTGTAAATAGCCCCTTTGCTATGCTCAGTTGCTTGCATTTTTGCTCTGATTCAGATTCAATGTCCAGAGTTGCCTTCCATTGTGCCCCTTCTACGTCTCCCACAAATAGAATGTTATTTTTTGTACATGCATGCATACATATACATATTACTCAATACTATACAGCTCATCCATATTTCAGCTTCTTTTCGCGATAAACGCGACGTGATTTTCCTTCTGGCAGCATATATCTGCCTCGCGGACTGCAAGAGTGTTTTCGACCAGGTATGAAATCTACTTTAAAATAACAATTTTCTTTTGCATTGTCGAAATCTTCTCCACGTACATGACGTATTCGATAATACCCGATGACTTCTGCATTGGCATAGATCCTTTCCCAAACATAAGTTGATCAATTTGTTTTTCCTAATCAGGGTTTCTTCGTCCAGACTGAGAAAGAAGTGTACATCCATCAGTGCTGCTGGGCGGGCATTTCCTGAGACGACGAGGATCTCGTGATGGACCCGAGATTAAACTTTTCATCATGGTTGCTGTAACAATGTCGCTGGCAACCGGTTCCTGTTCAAGAAGTGAATGAAATGTACTTCCTCGTTGCTCATTCTTAACAAACTACTAGCACAGGGCGACAATCAGATCAAAACAATAGCACAGGTGTACATTATAAACAACTAATGTATTAATGCATTTCTCAGATGCTTGAAAACTGAATGGAGCCCCATATTGTGACTGGACGCACAAGAGAGAGGGAGAGAGAGAGAGGGAGAGATAGAAAGAATGAAAGAAAGAGAGAGATTGAGTGAGTGCGTAATTGATTGCGAAGCGATTTGAAAAGGCGGAGGATGAGGGAGCAGTGAGAACACGGAGGTTGGAGAGAAGCAGACAGACCAGCAGGCGTGCACTATCGACTACAGAGCCAGTTCCGCCCTCGGCTGCTCACAGCAAGGAGCTTTGACCACTTTCTTTCATTTTAGCTGCTACTTTGTAGTGAATGTTCTGCAGTATCTTCTTCTCTGTCACCTCTCTCCCTATCTCTGTTTCTCTTTAACTTTTTCTATCTCTTTGTCTCTCTCTCTATCTCTCTCTTTTTTTCTCATTTTGTTTCTTTTTATTTCTCTTACTCATTATTTCTTTATTTCTATTTCTTTTTTCTTTCTCTTCTCTTTCTCTTTCACTTTCTCTCTCTGCGTCTCGCTCGGTCACAGATATAATGTATGTATGTACATATGTGTAAATAAAATCGTAAATACAATACAGCCAATCACATTTCAGCTTGTTGTCGTCATATACGCGATGCGGTTTTCCTTCAGGCAGCATAAATCTGCTTCACGATTGCTAGTGCCTTATCGAAAAGGTAAGAAACAGCCTAAAAGTTTATTATCTTTTTTATTTAACCAAACGTCGGTGTCCCGTGGAAATAAATATAAGCGTTCGATGAAAATTTGAACAGTTCAGTATACGTTTTGGGGTATAATCATCCACGATGAGGGAAAAAAAGGCGCGGGATTTTATCCACTTTATCATTCGTAAACTTCGACTCACATTTTTCGATAAATCAACTTGAACCATTTACCCTCAAATGACGCTATATCGAAAAAACGATCTAAAGCAATTGTTTTCGCAAATAGATTACCCTACTGGAACAATAAAACAACTTCGGGTCGCGGTTAGTGAGAATGACCACGAAGGAATCAACAACATCGGGCAAAAGGTATGTCTACTCTGTGCAAGTAATATAATTACTTCAGATTAATACGCATGGTGAATTTCGTGATTTTTCATAGAGAATGAACGCCTTATTATCCTAGATTGGGCGATGAAGCAATTCGAGAAAAAACAACGGACTTTTTTGGCAAGAGAGGAATCAGTTGGTACGTGTTTCATGTCAGAAGCAACACAGTTTCATTCACATCATGAAGAGCGATCTGCAGGTTGGTAAAGCGCTTATTGTCCATTTCAGCAGGGCTGCTTATTAAAACTGTGCAACTTCTTTAGGATTCGGTCGCGGTGACAGCCATCATGAGCCACCCAGTTTTTGAACTAAGGAAGGCAAATATAAGGAAGATCATATGTATATCGTTCTGATCAAGCTGGTAAGAACTACATTCAAATCGAAATTACAAAAAAATTGATATTGTTTATTGCAGGCTGGTACAAAAGCAGCTTGAGACATTACAAGCCATCACAATGTTGCCAATTGTGCGGACCGGCTAATGAGTGGAAGAAGTACCGAATTCGCGATGGAAATCATCCCTCTCCTCATCAGATCTATTCATTTGCCTATGCGTAAAAGCGTGGGGCATACTCTCCTTGATTTTAAATTGCGTTTCTTTGTACATTCACCAGCCATAGTTGTTAAAGCTATATGGCGTAAATGTTTACCTGTCAAAAAAGAAACAACTATCCCTTATCCTATCCGTTGCCTCCACATTCAGTTATGATTTGGACCTAATTTACGACAGCATTGAACGAATTCAAACAACATTACGGAATGACACAGATTTAGTCAGGCAAGCAAAACGTTTACAACAATCCTTTCAGAAAGATGAGATCTTATCTATCTTACAATCTTACACAATGCTGAACAATTCCAACTATCCTTCCTTTGACATTCCGAGACGGATCGGTCTGAACTTGTTTAGAACTTGTTGGCTGTACGAGGTATTCTCTGCTTATACACACAGCGCAGATAGTTCGGAACTATTAGCGAATAGTTCAGTTTGATAGTTCGCCCAGGCCGAACTATCATGCCAGCCGGTGGTGAACTATCAGGGCCAAAGCAAACTATTCCCAGGTCTGACAGGCTGTTCAATGTCTGACAGACTTGATGACAAGTTACGGTCACGCAACGCGGCTAGCAAGCCTATTTCGAAAACATTTCGAAATGCGTTTCTTCACGTTGGGCTTTTATTTTTTGATGCTTTTTTCCTCGTATTCTGTTTGTAATGGATTATTAACTTTGTTTCGCCTAGTGAAATGCACTGTTCAGAACTCGCTTTCAGCGACGAAACCGAATGTTGTACGCAGGCGGCCCGGTTTGCGCCATCCTCAGGCTGTCGTCCTTGTGATGATCAACCAGTGTGTCAGCAAGCGATTCTCTTCTATTTACAAGGTTCATTGTTCCGTCTATTACATTTAACGACGTACCATGTGTTTTTTTTATTAGCTGATCTTTCATGTATTCCCCGCTCGAAGGGCCACTCTTGAAATAATTGAAGCCGAATCTTTTTTCGGTAAAATGTGCAGATAGTAGTTCTAGGATGTCCCTTTCTTAGCCTGATATTCAGAAAGGTTTCATGTTAGACTGAGGCCTTTCGTTCTTCCCACTCTCTCGAAAATTTTCCACTTTTATTTATTATAATTTCGATCAAATAAATACACGAGATATATCATTGTTAGCATTTCGTGTTAACATAAGATGAACAGTGCATTCCCCCGGTCCACAACTGACCATGTCGTCTTTTCAGTCCATGTGACCCTGTCCGCTTCCCATTTGTGCTTCTCGGCAAAAAGATGGGCATGGAGGCCAATCGGGCGGTCTCTGCCATGCGAGCGCAGTCGTGGTGTCAGGGCTAGGACAACATCCCGTATGAGGTTGGATACTTTTTCTTTTTATTTGTTTACACTGTAATATATAGTGGTCAACAGGGTCAGGTGCACGACTCCAGGCCGAGGAAGGGGTACAAAGCCAAAAAATTCTTTTTTTTAATAGTCAAAAAGCACATTTCATGGAAAAATTCCTGTTTTCATACAAACAAAAAAAAACATTTTCTCCGAGGGAGTTCAACACGGTTTTGAGCAGGCCGGGGGTATCAACACATGTATCGACCTTGTTCAGTACCGTCCCTGATTGGAATAGCCATTCATTTTAGAAAGTTACGTCAAGTAAGCCTCATCGTTCTTTTTTTTTACGACATAAATAAAAGAGTATACTTTATATATGCTTATTCTTTCACGGCATCTTCCCAATTATCATTAGGAAGATGTGAGCGCAAAACGAATTAATTTAAGTTGACTTTTTAACCCTTATTATTATTTTTTACTTTTTTTAAAGCTTCTGCAAAGCAGCTGCCAATCATGGGCGACATCGCCCCTGTTCGTTCCTGGAAGGTCATATCCAACCGACTGCTCGCGCGTATGCAGATGGTATGTTTCTGTATCTTTTTGCTCACTTCCATAGTGAAGCGAGTGTATTAATGCCTAGATAAGCAATTGTTCTCACTTTTTTATTGGTCATTTCCTTATTTTTCGACCATTAGTTGCACTCACTGAGGAATCAGGCCTTTTTAACACTAGACATCGCCTTCCTTTTAAAGGAAATTGCCTAGTTCACCTTCTTTTCCTTAAGGTGGTATCCACCCCGGCCTAGCTACGGTGGCCAAGAACGAAGTCCTCGACAAGCTCGCACAGCTTTACATGACCACTACGGACCTCGTAAGCTTTTGTTTGACTATCCAGAGAAATGTGTTAAAGGAGGTATCCGGGGAATAATTAACCTAGGGTTTTCTCTATATGGATAACTTCATCTTGGCGTAAAACATATATCCTGAAAGTTTGAGCGATTTTCTTCCATGACACTCTGAGCAATAGTAACGTGAAAAATCGCGGGTAGAGAATTAGCTACGGTAGGTCAGAGCCGCCCTCCTATTTCACATGCTCTCTCGACCGAGCGACAGGCAACTTTCTGAGCGCGCGCATTCAAACTGCTTCTCTAGCGCTACTGTAGAATTATTCGCCGGATACTTCCTTTAAATGTACAACAAGAGTAATTTATGAGACGATTCGTTAGAAAATAAAAACGAATCCGCTTGCCATATTTTGGATATGCTACGCGCTCTTGAACAAAACTTGACACCGTTATGTGTTTCCATAAGAATGAATGAATAAAAGATTGTATTGTTATTTCTCCAGGTTGTCGGCTATGGCTTTCGCTGCCATTTCGGTGCTGGCAAGTGCACCGGCTTCACTCTCATCTACCTCTCCCTCGACTACGCCAAGAAGTTCGAGCAAAAGCACCGTCTCATCAAGGTGGACCATTCGTGGGCGAAATTCTTGGTTTATCTTTTAAAATATATATTAATGAAAATATGTAATCTTTTTGGAGTTTTTTTTAACTGTTTGAATTAGAGTGGGGTACTATTGTCTGGTTGTGGTTTATGAAAATATTTAGGATGCTTTTATAACTAATTGAATTATATTCAAGTAGTTTTAAACGTCACTTTGAGTTACGATAACACGGATGCCGCCGGAAAACTGGCCGGCCGCCGGCGCCAATGGTCGTGAGGAGCGACATCGCTTCCAATGATTTGCCTTTTTATATGAAGAAATGTTCAAAATTTATCTGTTAAATGATCCTTAGCTGGTGTTGGCTTTTTATTCTGATAATTTATCTTTCTCGTGCATGTCTGAAGCATTCCGCCAAATACAATTGCTATTATCTTGGTTCTTTGTAAGTAGGAGGGGGGATTTATTAGTGAATTGAGCTATCTGCCATGTTATTGGTCATTGTTTCTTTACTTCTTTAGCTGTGCTTGCCATCACCCACCACTAACTTGTCTACTACAGGTCCCTGACCTCGCCGCCTCTTCGTCAACCCGGATCTCTTCGTCATCCTCTGCGGCAGTTGCCGAAAGACGTCTTCGCCATCTCTGCCTCGTCTTTTGCATCCTCCGCGGCAGCTACAGCGGCGACCTCAATTCCTCCAACACCGCCATCACCACTGCTGGTGACTATACAGCCTTCCCTCCCTATGTCTAATGTTGTGTTGCCCTATTTGGGTTGTTGCATCTCCGTGTTTTTTGTACATTGATTGTGAGCTGATAAATGCTGCTAAAATTAAATTGGCACTGTTTTAATTTCATTTTATCGGCTTCTGGAATGAAAGAAAGAAAGATGGAGGGGGCAGAGAATGGAGGGTGAAAGGGAGTGAGCATTGGAAAGGGGGGGGGGATGCGAGCGCGAGCCCGCTGCAGGGGCGGGCTGGCCCGCTCAATAGTTCGGCCTCACCGAACTATTTGGCTGCACTATATAGCTCTCTTTAACTGAGCTATCGATAGAAGCGTGAGGGCGAACTATTTAGTTCCACAGGAGATGGCGAACTAAATAGTTCTGCCTTATAGTGCGGCCTCGTGATACTATCTGCGCTGTGTGTACTTCATAATGATGGCTGGGTGCTTGAAGCTTTCAGCTCCGCGTAGGTTCCCAATCTGTTCTTTTTAGTGGCCTAGGCGCACAGTCGTCTTCGGCGTGCTTCTTTCATTGTAAACAAATCGTATTCAGAGTCTCGACATCGATGATGTTGTCCTGGGTCGGCAGGGTTCAGAGAAGATTCTTTATTAGGTCGAGACGAGCAGAAGGAGAGATGGACCGGTCGGTGAACATCTAGTGGGAACCGGGCTACCTGAGATAGGCGTGCAAAGAGAGAAGCAATTATCACGATTTTTGCGTACGCTCACGTCGAAGGATGCGGGCAACGCTCTCGCGTATTCAGAAGAGATGTGTGAATCCCAGTTGAACATCGAATCTTGAGCTCTACATATAATTGTTTGATCACTTTCTCCCTATCGACCGGGCGTGATCAAAGATTGCAAGAGTCTTTCCGGTTCGAAAAGACTCTTGCAATCTTTGAGGCAGATGTATGCTGCCAGGAGAAAAACCACCTCGCGTCTATGACGACTGGAAGCTGAAATGTGGGTGGCTGCATTGGACATACATATGTATCTAAATGCAAAAGGAACATTCCTTGTACATATGTACATATATGTATATAGTATGTGGCACGATCGAGCGAGAGACATAGAGAGAGAAAGAGATAGAGATAGAGAGCGATAGAGACAGTGAGGATAGGGTGTATTCCTCAAATGATTTTTGGTCAATTTATTTTATACAATATCATTTCATAAAATGTGATTTTTACACTCAAAAAATCAAATGAGGCACATATAATAATGAAATTTTACAATCAAAAGAGGAATCCGATTCTATTTGATCAGCGCTGAGAGTGAGAGAAACAGTTTATAATTCACTGAAATTTAACATTTCTCGCAATCGCTGTGCAAAAGTGGATATTCAAAAAGTAAGAAAGAAATGATATATACATTTTAGAGCACCACTATGTAGAGTAATTTCCACGATCGAGAGAGAGAGAAAGAGAAACGAGATAGAGAGAGAAAGAGAGAAAGAGGAGAGAGATAGAGAGAAGGAGAGTGAGAGAGACATCTACGCTAGCTTTATTATTAAACAACAAAGTGCGAATACCAATTAAGCATGTTGGCCACTCTTGTTAGATCTACTTATATGGTCAGCATAAACTAGTAAACAATTAAAAAATTTAACATAAAAAAGAGACAATTTGAGCGAAAATTACACAATATGAATTTTTCAATAATTTGATAAAAAATCAAAAGATATTTTGAGCGGCAATAACTATTTTGTTTCATAACAAATCAAGAATACTCAGCAAGGTTATATTAGCAATGTTATATTACAAAGCATTAGTAATATTATGGAAAGAACAGAAGAGACGAGAGAGGGGATGTAAGGAAGAGCAAACTAAGGGAAAAATCACACCGCTTACCATTGCCAATACTTCCTATATGACAATTTCCTAAAATTTCGATTAAATTTTCCGAATATTTTAAGAATCTTAGCTTACAATTAGCCTTTTGATTAGCTGCAAAAAAATTCAGATATTTTTTTACATGTTAGACTCAGAAGTGTCAGGGTAGTGCAGAACGTAGTAATTGACAGTGAAGATGCAAGAACGTGGTCAGATAAAATGAGTACTTTGCAGTGGGCAACTGAGGGAGGTCCTGTGTGTATGTTGTCGATATAGCTCCCTGGACTGTCTGCTCCTCTCTTATCTGCGTGTTCTCATTGCTCTCTTGCCGCACCCTTTTTCAAATCGTCTTTCTTTCCCTTGTTCTCTCTCTTTCTCTGTCTCTCTTTCTCTATATCTCTCTCTCCCTCTTACTCTTTCTTTATCTCTCGCTCGTCATATTTATTTATATATACAGCGTAGAGAGAGAGAGACGATTTGAAAAGGCGATCGGCGAAAGAGCAACTAGAACACGGAGGTTTGAGAGAAGCAGACAGTGCAATATTGACAACACAACCAGCTCATCCCTCAATCGCCCAATGAAAAGGGCTCTTTTGCTACGCCCAGTTCCTTTCATTTTTCCCCCTAATTCGCATTCGAATTCCTGCAATACCTTCCATTGTGTCACCTCTTGTCTCTGACAAATATAATGATCTTTTTTGTATGTACATACATAGATGCATTGTATGTATCAATACAATACGGCCGTTCACATTTCAGCTTCTTGTCGCCATAGACGCGATGTGATTTTCCTCCTGGCAGCATACATCTGCACCACTGACTGCAAGAGTGTTTTCGAACAGGTAAGAAATAAACTTTAGTCTTATGAAAAAAGTAATGTTTCGTATATGTTAATCATTTATATAATAATTTTATTTTGCATAGTCGAAATCTTCTCTTTGTACATAATGTACTATTTGTAAGAATTCCTGTCCTAAACATAATCCCTATCAATTTTTTTTATCCTAATAAGGTTTTTGTTCTTCCAGAATGAGAAAGAAGTGTTCATCAGTCAGTAGTTCTCGCCGACGAGATGGACATGTTCTGAGAAGACGATGGACCAGAGATCAAACTTATATCATCGTGGTTATTGTTGTAATGTCGCTGGCAACCGGTTCCTGTTCATGAAGTGGATGAAATGTACTTTCTCGTTGAAAATTCATTTCGAATTAATGGGACAAGGTGAGAATCAGGTCAATGTATCATCATTTGTACCGCGAATGCATTCAGGCATTCTCCATAAGCCGACTAATGCCATTGGCACATTTGCGCAAACGAGAAGAAAAGAATAAAGAAGTGTCTTGATCCATCCTCGCTATACATACATATGTACATACATCTCAGAAGAGTCATAATATCTCGTGTTTTAATGTCTTTCAAACACGCTAGCAAAATGAATGAAATCTCTATCTTGTGACGGGACGCACAAGAGAGTGAGAGAGAGAAAGAGAGAGAGAGAGAGAGAGAGAGAGAGAGAGAGAAAGAAAGAGAAAGAAAGAGAGAGAGAGTGTGTGTGTGTAAGTGAGTGGGTAATTGATTGAGAAGCGATTTGAAAAGGCGGAGGATGAGAGAGCAGTGAGAACACGGAGGTTGGAGAGAAGCAGACAGACCGCAGGCGTGCCCTATCGACTGCACAGCCAGGCCTTTCCTCACTTGACCACTGCAAAGGGCTCTTTAGCTTTGACCACTTTCTTTCATTCTTGCTGTTACTTTGTAGTGAAAGTTCTGCAGTATCTTAAACTCTGTCATCTCTGTAGCGCGCTCTCTTTTCTTTACTTCTTCTTCCTTTCTTTCTCTTCTCTTTCTCTTTCACTTTCTCTCTTTGCATCTCGCTCGGTCACAGATATAACGTTCCTTTATGTATGTACATGAGATACATATGTACATAAATACATTATAGCCATCCACATTTCAGGTTCTTGTCACCATAGACGCGACGTGATTTTCCTCCTGGCAGCATAAACCTGCCTCACAATGGGGCAAGAGTCTTTTCGAATAGGTAAGAAATATTGACAACCAGTTATTTTAAAAATTGAATGTCGATTGCTAATTGTAAGGGTCATAAAAAAAGATTTCTATGACTTTTTTGATAAAAATCTTTAATTAAACATTTTGGGGTATAGTCAAGAATCCATCCACCCCCACTCACCCCTGTCAAAACGCCGAGGGAAACAAATGAAAAAGCGGGATGCTATTTGGATAAAATTCAACAATTCCGACTCACATTTTGCAAGAAATTAACTTGAACCATTTACCAGGTAATTCCTACAGGCTCAAGAAATTAGCAAGCCATGCAGATGCATCCTTCATTTACATCCGGAAGAAGTATAAGGTTATTTAAAGTATATATATATATATATATATATATATATATATATAATTTTATATATATATAAAAATAATGATAATAATAATAATAATAATAATAATAATAATAATAATAATTTTTCATTAGATCGGCGACCAGATCGTAAAGGTGTTCGATGTCCTACTCGCAACTCCTCTCTCGACTGCCTGAGTAGAACGGGCATTCAGCACGATGACGTGGGTTAAGGACGTCGAAAGAATGAGGTTATATTATTCTAATTTTAAGAAAATAAATTATTATTATTATTTTTAAGGATTATAATAAATGGTCCTCCCGTTGGTGCGTTCGATTTCCGAGGTCCAGTCGATCGTTGGCGTGAGGCCCATGTGGACACGGTGATGAATACAAGAGGGCCAAACAAGGACAAGGATGTGCCACACCCAACAGGCCCACCATTCGCACCGAGAATTGACGAAGAGAATAAACAACTAATAGAAACTGTTAACGATAATTCCCTTCTTAAGTCCAAATTTTTCCGTTATGTGTGATTATTCAATTTTTATCAAACGAAATTCCAAAATACACAATGTTAAATCAAATAATAACCTGATGTGGTTATATACATACATCATTGCTCGCATTAACCTGTTATTCGACCAATATTCAATTCATACAACGAAAAAATACATGAGTAAAACCTTCCTGAGCATTGCGCCATTACTCGCATATAAAAGAAAAAAAATAAGGCGAGATTATTTCATAATAGTTGTTTGCATACTGGAAAGCCATCATTAAGAAAGAATAAGTTAGAATAAATATTCATAAGCTATAAGTCAACAGGAATAAAAATTAAGATAAAAATCCTTGCGAGAGGAGGGCACTATTAGAGGGAGGGGTTCTACTAGACGGAGGGGTACTATTTTTCAATGTGAGACACTAAAAGTTTGATAACAACATTATCTTCTCAAAAAAAGAAGAATCATAGCTCGAATTCATAGGAATCATCACTGGAAGATCCATTTTACCACATATTTTGAGTGAATTTCCAATCAGTTCATTGGGGAGAGCATCCCATACCTCCAGGATAGATTCGAGGTACTTCTCGAACTTAGATATTAGGCTGTTAGGGTAGCACTATTGGAGGGGGGGGGGGGGGTTCTACTAGAGGGAGGGGTTCTATTTTTCAATGGCTTTATCAGAGGGGGGTACTATTAGAGGGGGGGGGGGGGTTCTAATAAAGGGGGGGCACTAATAGAGAAAATACGGTATATATATATGTTTTTGGGGGGATTGCCTAGTTCTGGAGGCGTCCGGCCTATGTCGGACTCCGCTGCCCTTTGTCCCGAGTCTTCTCTTCTCCTCTCTCTCTTTCTGTTCGTCTCGACCTAATAAAAAAATCTTCTCTGAATCCTGCCTGTGCGACCCATGCCAACATGATCGATGCGAGGCTCAAAGCTGCCGTCCTGTGAGTGGAGTCACAGAGAGTGGGCTCCTTCCAGGGGCGGGAGCGCAGGGTAGTGGTATTGGCGACATGAAAAACCCTAGGCCAATCCGACCAAAACGTGTCCTTCTTCTCAGATCCGAACAGAGCGAAGGAGGGACTCGTCGTCGTGGGCCACCTGCCGACTCTGACAATGAGAGATGCCACTTACTGGAAGAGCACGAACTGATGGAACCGTCATCAACTACGCCACCTGGCCATGAAGCGAGCCTGGCCTTTTTATATATGTTTATACGCAAGTATGTACGCATCTGCCCAAAATACTAAACAATTTAAGAGAGACTCATGCGGGTTCTTACCCTTGAACTCTGCTTTATTTGTCTCAGAAGGGAACACTTTGCTTCGAGATGCCCATCCCAAGGTCTTGTTGCAACTTGCATGCAATGCAAAGAGAAGCACCATCGTGCTGTATGTCGCATGAAATACTACTAAGCTATCTTTTATCTTCTTTTATTGTAGTTTGTAGTTGAGATTATTTCTCTTTCTCTTGGGATCAATTCACAAATAATAGTAGCATTTCCACATTAACAATGCTGAAAACTCTGCTTAGTTAGTTAGCATTTTTTGAATACACATTTGCGTACATTTCGTTCGAGACTCCTTTTTCCGGGATTTGGAAATTGATGATTCTTTCCATGGGAACTTTCATAGAATTTCTTTTCCTCGCTCTGAAACAGCTAGACTTATCCATGATAAACATTTTTCTGCCAATGATTTAATAAATCTGCAATACTGAAATAAGGAATACAATACCCTCAATTATGGAATGTGGAACGAATGATTGACCACCTATTAAATATATTAAATAAATAAATAAAACATATTAGACTTACAACTACATTCATTCCGGACACGAACACATCTGAATATTTGTATGACTTTATATCTTTTCCGCCTTCGGCTTTTATTTATTCCGGGTTAAAGGAGCAGTTCACTGAATAGTTAACATATGGTTTCATGAACTTGTAACTATTCGCGTCTCTCTAAAACATACATCTAGAAAGTTTTAACCATTTTTGTCCACATGCTACAAAGTTAAGAGCGCGCAAAATATGGCTCGGCCAAAATTTTTTACTGTGGCTGTTAGTCTCTCTCCTATTTCTCACGCTCTCTAACCAGCAGAAGGGCCAAATTTTTGAGGGCGCGCGTTCAAAATGGTCCTAATATACTACGGTAGCATCATTCAGTGCATGGTTCCTTTAATAACCTCTTTGGTCTTCCCCCAACACTACTGATGTTTTAGACGCAGACGTGTCAGGGTAGTGCAGAACGTAATAATTAACAGTAAAGATGCAGAAAAGTCGTCAGATACAAAGAGTCCCTTGCAGTGGGCAACTGGGGGAGAGTGATAGAAAAAATTAAAGAAAGAGAGAATGAGTGAGTGCGTAATTGATTGCGAAGCGATTTGAAAAGGCAAAGGATGAGAGAGCAGTGAGAACACGGAGATGGAAGAGAAGCAGACAGACCAGCAGGCGTGCACTATCGAATACACAACCAGGTCCTGCCTCGGTTGCCCATTGCAAAGGGCAGTTTCTTTCAGTTTTGCTGTTAATTTGTAATGAAAGTTGTGCAACATCTTCTTTTTTGTCACCTCTGTATTGCTCCTCTTTCTTTCTATCTCGCTCTCTTTATCTCTGTTTTTCCCCTTTCTCTATCTCTTTGCCTCTTTATTTCTCTTTTTTTCTTTCTCCCTCTCTCTCTTTCTTTTTCTCATTTCTTTTTTTTTCTCTTTTGTTTATTTCTTTTTCTTTTCTTCTCCTCTCTTTCTCTTACACTTTCTCTCTTTGCATCTCGCTCATTCACATATATAATGTTCCTTGTTGTATGTACATACATATAGTATGTAAATACAATATAGCCATCCACATTTCAGCTTCTTGTCGATATAGACGCGACGTGATTTTCCTCCTGGCAGCATATATCTGCCTCACGATGACAAGAGTCTTTTCGAATAGGTAAGAAATATCCTTAAAAGTTATTTTAAAAAGTTGAATGTATGCAAGTATCGGCTTCTCATGGAAAAACTAGGCGTCCGATGAAAGTTTTAAGAGTTCTATCGATTTTTACTAATTGTACGATTCATCTAAAAAGGTCTGTAGGACTTTTTTGATAAAAAATATTTATTTAAGCATCACCCCAGACAAAACGCGGAGTGAATCAAAAGAAAGAGCGGAATTGCATCCACTTTTTGGATGTATATATAATTCAGTAACTCCGACTTACATTTTGAGTAAAATATCGAGAAAAAAAAATCAGTACTTGCTTTAAACAAACAAACAAAAAAAAATTTTTTTAATAGATTGCCCTACTGGAATAATACATATAACAACTTCGGATCGCCGTCAGTAAGAACGACCACGAAGAACTCATCATCGAGCCAAGTGTACGTATACTTTGTGTCATTAATATTACTGCATTAGGTTTACAGTCGTTGCATTTAGTGATTTTTCCTAGAGAATGAATGCCTTATTATCTAAGATCAGGCCATGAAAGGGCTTCTTGAAGCAATTCGAGAAAAAACAACCGATTTTTTTGGCAAGAGAAGAGTCAGTTTGCAAGTGACTCATGTCAGAAACAGCACAATTTCATTCACATCATGAAGAGAGATGTCCAGGTTGGTAAAACGCTTATTGTCCTATTCAGCAGTGCTGTTTATGAAAAGTGTACAACTTTTGAAGGATTCGGTCGCGGTGACAGCTGCAATGAACCACATGGTTTCTGAACTAAGGACAGCGAATATAAAGATGGTCATGATCGTGGGCCACCTGCTCACTCTGAGAGATGCCACTCACTGACGTGCGGTCACGAGAAGAGCCCGAACTGATGGAACCGTCATCAACTACTACACCTGACCATGAAGCGAGCCTGGCCTTTTTTTTGTTTATGCGCATGTAGCGTTGTGAAGAATAAAATAAAACAGCATGTTTTCACAGAATATAGATATCTTACAGCGGTGATACAAAAGATTTTTCATTTGGAAGATTCAGCGCCATCAAAACCACTAGAACCGAGCACCGAGAGAATAGTGAACCTGAAAATGGTAAAATCACATTGATTCTTGTTCATTATTTATAAAAAAAGAATCGACCGTTGCGACAACCTTTATGGAAGTATTCCTTACTTTGTTATTACAGTATATTTCGCATTTTGCTGCTTCTTGAGCAATATACATATGTACATGATATATTGCTCTCTTTAAGCAATGTAGCTTATTTTGCGTTAGACACATCAGTTCATATTTAGTCAGAGCAATTTCAAGACGAACACTTTCTCCGAAGAGCTAATCTGGCCATGGCCAAGCTTCTCTCTCTTTGGCTTATATATTTAAGAGAGCTTCTCTGTAAGAGTCGAGCATGCCCTTAAGGCAGCCTGCCCCGGGAAAATTGTTTTCGAATTCATTAACAAAAATCATTTTTCTTATACAACTCGACACGCTCTATTTAATGAGACTAATTTCATCATCATCCGATTTTTTCCTTTCGGGATACACTACCGTAACCCTGAAAATTAATTGATCCATAAATCCGTTCAAAACCGGTTTTGAGAAACAATGCACATATCATTCAATAGCATTTCGAAAGCGCTTCAAATTTCATCTAGGAACACGTTTTACTAAAATTTTATTTTGTCCGAGAAATTTGGGTCTAAATTAGTTGAAGGGTCAGCACACCATTTTATGATCATTTCCCCACCCTGACACCTAGATAGAAGGAAATAGCGTGAAATTTGCTACCAAATAAGTACCATTCAAGAAAAATCTGAGAGTAATAATTTTTGCTACGACGCGAACAATGCGCGCGAGCCGGTCAAAAAGGCGCGTTTACGGCGGCCGAGGCACCCTGCAAGCGCATTCAGCGATCCATAACTTTGCTCAATCTTAATATCAGAAAATCGTAGATATATCATCTAAGAGCTCTCACAGAGATCTTCAAATTCTACATACATACTTTTATTGAAATATTTATATTTCTATGGAAATTTTCATTCTGAACTTTTAGAAGGCTTAAAAAACTATTTTACAAACATTTCCGCATTTCAAAACATACATCATAAGAAAGAGCGTGAAATTTTCTACAAGATCAACCCCTTTCAATTCTATATTGTTCTGTTATAAGTCATAAGAATAGGGCATCAGCATAGCACAATTCTTCAACGTAAAAAATTATTGGAATATTCTAATTCGAATAACCTAAACAATGAAATTCTCGGGCTAAAGGATAGCGACGATACTTCACCTATTCTTATGACTTATAACATAACAATATAGACTTGAAAGTTTATTCGCCGTGCAGACACTCGACTCTGTGCGTGATTTGCACTCAATCGGCTACATCCATCGGTGCTGAAGCATATATGAAAAAAATTGGAAAAAAGTATTAAACGGCATTTTTGTTTAAATATAACTTATGTTTTGCTGAATTGATTAATGTCTTTTCAGGGACCTGAAGCCGCACAACTTCGCGATTGGTTTGCCGCCCCGCGACTGCGTCGTCTTCATGCTCGACTTTGGCATCGCCCGCCGCTTCCTCGACGACTACGGCAAGCTGAGGTCAAAGAAGCGGTAAAGTAAAAAAAAAAAAAAAAAATAGCGGGAACATAAGTAAACGTGAAGAAAGTCTAGCAGAGAATCATTGAATCCCATAAACTAGTATCTAGTCAAGTCAAAAGGCTGTCCATCACATGAAGATATAAATTACTTTTCAGCGTGGGACCTAGTTACTAGGCGAATTACCGTATTTTCAGGCCCAAGCGTTCCTCGGTGCCCTTCTTCGGAACTGTGCGCTACTGCTCGCGTACCGCGCATCGCAATGAGGAGCAGGGACGCCACGACGACCTCGAGTCTTGGATCTACATGATTTTTGAGGTACCATTTATTTATTTATTTTTAAACTTTTTAAAAATTTTCTTTCGCTTAAAAACTTATTCAGATACAATTATTACAAATCTACACTGATAGCATGACTCGGTATTATTTTCACTGAATATGTTGTCACATCTTTTAACGAAGTAGGAATCAATAAAAAAAATGTTGTGTAAATGCATTTCGAATAAGTTCGGTAGTTCAGAATGGATAACATTCACATCGTTCTGCAATTTAAAAAAATTTATAATTAGGGTGAAGTGTCATCGTGTGATTGCTAGTGAGATTAATAATAGAAAATACCCTGATTTTTCGGGTATAATAACAAAGAATTAACCAGCTCTTCAACGCCGACAACCTCACGTGGCGAATGCTGAAAGACCCGGAGGAGATCCTCGAAACAAAGGAAGCTTTTTTTAAGGGCAGACGTCAGTTACCAATTTGTATAGTATATGTATTTTTTATAATATATATAAATCACAAACAAAAGTTTCTAAATAAATAAATAAATAAATAGATAAAAATCATACTTTTCTTTGAGGAGATCCGAACCAAATTACGCCGTCGGACCTAAACCGTATCATGAAGTACATCAACTGGCTCGAGGTTTAATATATAAATTTATTTGACAAATTAAAATTATTTTCAAGTAATCATTTGAGAAAGTTGAAAAAATAGTTTATCAAAGCCTTCATGTCGCGTATATGCAGTACGCCAACGTTCCGGATTACATCTTCGTCCGCCAATGCCTCAATGATGCTGCAACCAAGAACAAAGTTTGTTCTGGTGGTTATGCTTGAAATTGATTTAAACAAATCTTATAATTAATAACATACACATTCTTGAAATACCTAATTGGTTGGCCGCATTATAATGCATTTTCCCTGTTTAGCTGAAGCTTGACGGCCCGCCTGAGTGGACTGTGAAGCAGAGCCCGGCCAGCAGAGAGGTAACAGTATATATATATGCCAATATTAGGCTAATATTGCTGATACAGTGTCCTAATATTTTGAGAAAGCTATTTTTCAGAGCTCGTACACGCAAGGCGGCAACAGTTCCGAGGTGAATTCATGTACTTACTAAATAGCTGGCTTGTTAAAGTTGAAAATATCCATTTCTCAATCCCAATTTTAACAGTGAAGTAATAAAGTGCGGAACTATTTCAGTGAGTCACCAAGTGAGTAAAGACGATGAATCTTTTTCTAAACAATCGAAGCTTCTTCTTTCCAGTCTGGATTCCATTCATAAAGAACGATTGACTCATTTTCTGCATTGGATGTGAAATTCTATACATCCCTTATATTATCTGTTATTATTATTAGAATCCCCCACTATTATAATCCCCTTTTCAACAATGCCCCCTCAAATAGTCTAATACCTCAGCTCAAGACGTACACACAAGAAAGAACCAACGCAATTGCGAAATCGATATACAACTGGCGCAAAAAAAACATGGCGAATGACAGATAGATTGTGGAAAAACTTAGATTTAATGGTACGACTGAAAGGTTATTCACCCCAGTGGTTATTAAAGAGAGTGCAGAGGGAGGAGAAGATAGTGTTCCCATTTCAAAATTAATTATTCCCATATCTCTGACTTTCTGATCGAGATTGGTATGTAGCTAACAAATTATTAACGTCTGTGTTGGAAGAAGGCTTTGATTTAGTACTCATTCTTACATCACCTCTTTTTCTCTCGTTTTATACAGTTTTATCTCCATCGGTACATTCATACTTCAAGCAGCACAATTGTTATTAATTATGCTGAAACAAATTGGCAAATGCTTCGCGGTAAGACCCGTCAAACACTGAATTGACTCGCTAGATTCATGGCATCGTTACCGGCTTGCCAATAGTGTAGGCGAGAAGAGATCATAGAAAAGCTGAGAAAGAAGTAATGACAAAAGAATAGAGAGGAGAGTGAGATGGATAGAGAGATGTAAAGAGCAAGAAAGATTGTTTACGACGAGAACCAGAGTCCTCAATAGCTCAGCTGACGTCTTCCTTGTTCATCTGCGAAGGAAAAAGAAAACATCATGGACTAGAACGTTGGTTAATCTTCGATGAACAAGCGAACAAGTGATCAAACAGCGGATACGTGCTTGATCTGAACGGAATAAAAGGAAGCCTAATCACTCGCACAACAACTTCTCCGGTTATCCGCGTCTTCTCTGCTCGTAAAGCATAGTATTTATTAATCGTATATTTTTAATTCATTCAATTTACAATTAAAGTAAAGCTTATACCTATCAATACATGATCTAGTTTAAGCCCAATTTCAAATGGTTTTGGTATAGAAAAAGCACCAAGATGCACTTCTTCTTCGTCTTTTCGCTCCTGGCTGTTTTGGCCGCATCAACGCCTCTCGAAGATCTCGAAAAGTCGCTATTAGAGCATCTCGACATCTCCAAACTCAACGCATTCATTATATTTTTTGCAATTCCTCTTGTTTTACGTATATTAGAATCCGTTGATTTAATTAGGAGATATGATGCTCACCGGGTAAGTGCATAGTAACCAATTAAATTAATGTTTACAAAATAACAAAAACTAGTTAAAAGACTGAACAATAAATTCAATATTTTGCAAACATTTCCACTGTAGCGGCCAGCTGGACGAATTCGAATTGTATGTCCCGAACAACACTTCACGCGCTCGCCGCCAGGCTCAGAAGGGATCTCGCTTCCCACGAACACTTGGGGCAAGAATCCCGTCATCTCGTACTCCATCGACTCGCAATACCGTGCGTTTCTTTTTTTAATTTAAGAGCTGTATACTATATCTTTCTGTCTTTTTCAGCCCCAGAAGCCTCCTCAACCGGCAGGCCGTTCTGGCAGGATAACACTTGCATCCGTTTCCAGGAAACTTCCTCGGGAACTGACCGGTATCTGTTTAACATCGATGGATGCTAACAGATTCTAAAGACTTTCGTAAAATTAACCACCTAAATCTACAGAGTCAAATTCATCTTCGGCCAAGGCTGCTACTCTTATGTCGGCCGTATCGGAGGCGAGCAGCCAGTGTCCATTGGAAATGGATGTGGATCGGTAAATCGATAAATGTTCCCTGATATTGATATATACTGATATATCTCCTTTGGATAAATAAATTCCAAAATTATTTCCCTCCCCCCTTCAGATCGGAACGGTCGCCCATGAGCTCGCGCACACCTTTGGCGCAATCGCGCCACGACCGTGAGTATTACGTCCTCATTAACACGGTCCAAAATCTAAATGCAGTAATTCTTTTGTGAAGCAAAAACAAAATATGTTAAGGAAATATCCAATTGTTCAGGACAATATTGACTCGAGCAAGCTGCATAACTTTGACATTGAATCGACGCAGACATCGGACAATTATGGCATTCCCTACGAATTTGGCTCCAATATTCACTATGGCGAGAGCGAGTGTGTTTTGTTTCCTTTATCTTTTTTTTGACGGAATAACGAAAAAAAGGAAGTAGTTCAAAAAATAAGAACTTTTCCAAAATTAAAACTTTATTCCAGCTTCGGTATTGACCGGTCAAAGCCGGCTCTTCTTGCGCGCAGCACGCACTCCATCTACCAGCACTCTATGAGCGTGAGTGTAAAGAATACAAGGAACTCTCCCACCGGCAATATTTTACTTGCTTTAGAATCGCTTGCCAACCTTCTACGATATCACCCTCGTGAACAAGTATTATGAATGCGACAGTCTGTGTTCTGAAAATCGATAACAAGAGACATCATTGTAAAATCGATAACGAGATATCTCATAGTTAAATAGAATCTGATGAGAACATCGATAAAGAGACACTTCAGAGAACTGCCAGACCACAATCTCGTGCCAGAACGGGGGAGTTCAGGCCGCTGCTCGCAGTGCCTCTTGGATGGACCGGAACCACGTGCTCGGAGCGGGTTCGTTCACTTGACTTCTGAAGAGTTTAACACCCACAAAATTACTCTTTCGTTCGTCGACTCGGTTTCTTTTGTTTAGCCAACTGGCACGAAATCCGTCCAAATCTCATCGACCGCTCAATCGTTCTGGGCCGAAGTTGGCGACCGCCAGCAGCAGCCAAAGAATGATTTTGACAACCAGTACTTCCTGCTCCAGGTCATTCGATATAGCTTATTTAATTATGTTGCCTCTTAATATTTTATTGTTTATAGAAGTGAGCTTCTTTGTCTAAACAAAAAAAGAACACTAATTGATTGATTCAGGCACCGACTGGCAAGAAGATCGAGCTGACCTTCAAGCAGGGCTTCGGCGTTTTCTCAACGAACTGCGCTTTTGGCGGCGCCGAGATTCTCTTTAAGAACGAGGCTCGCCTTTCGGGAGTCAAGTAAGCTTCTACTTTTACTCTCTAAGAATGCTTCTTTTCTACTAAATTTTTTTTACAAATTTAATATTTAATTTATAATATTGCATAGGAATATGTAAAAGACGATTCCCTATGACAGGGTGTGCGACCCTAACTAAGGTCGGCCAAGCTCCGGTCGTCTCTGATGGAAACTCCATGTTCATCAATGCCTACAACCGCTACTACCTGTCGCAGCTCGAATTCTCCACTCGCGCCGTTGTAAGATAACACAAATAGAGACATTAGAAAAGATTACAGGCAAAATATTGTGTCTAGAAAAAAGTGAACTTTGACTTATTCCTTCTGAATGATGAGTCATACAGGCATATCATCATTTATTTTTTAGTGAATCACTGACGGGACGAATTAAAACGTTTTGTTGTTCTACAACGACATGCGATTTTGATAAAGAGACAGAAGCATTGTACTTGCCATTCTGTATGCATAATAAATTGTGTTTGCAGCGAGTATTTGGCATCCCGGAGAGTTGCTATGCATTACAGCGGACATTATTATTTTACAAAAACAAATGTCATCATACATTCCACCGTGACATTCATGGTGTGATAAAAAAGTTTTTTTTTGTAACCATGATATTTCTCTTCTTGATGTTTTGCGGAATAAACTACAAAATTATCCGACAGAAAAAATTTATGGAATAGAGTGCATCCGTGACCCATGTGACAACAATATTCTTATGTTTAAACATTAATAAAGTAAACATTCAACATTTGATTCGAAATCATTCTTTTTCATAAACACAAGATAATATCACAGTACATATTAGCAAAGTGACGATATTTACGTGAACTCTCAAATTTTTTTATTTCGCAATATGTCTATTCGATTCGATCACTCACCCCCTTTCTCGACATTCACACTGTTTGCAACCATCGGAGTCGGCTGGCTCCAATTCAATCTGGTTTAGCTTTTATTTTTATTGTATTTTTTTTCTATATGCCAGTTTCTATTTGTAAAGGAACCAAAATCCATTTCTTTAGCTGAAGGATGGCCACGCGAAACACAAAGGCGGTCACGGGAAAGCAGCGAACTCCAAAGGCACGAAAAGACAACAAGAACAGCATAATTTTTCACTTTGAACTGAATTCGAATTGTAATGAAATCAAACGATTAGCTGGTGGTTCCTATATCCAGAAAACAATGAAAAACATTTTCATGAATTTCTCAAGTTTCAGGAAAGACCAAAGCTGGAACGTGGAAAGGTCTTTCAATGGCGCGACCGTGAGTGAGTTGATTGCAAAAATCGACGAAAATCAAGAAAAAAAGTTCAGAAGAAATTATCATATGTTATATTTTTAGTTCGGCCAGGATCGCTTTCCTGAAGTCGGGAAAGCGATGAACTTATTTATGAAATTATGCTGAAGAGGGCCTAGATTTACCAAATTAGCACTACATATCTGCACATTATAAAAGGAGATATGACTTTTACTTTACTGCATTTTTTTTTTAGCAAATTCACAAAGTAAGATTATGATATTTTCTTCTAACGTTTAATCACAAACATTTACAGAATATTGCAATAATGTAAACTAGAATGGAACAAAAGAGTTCGTTTAAAAGTGTTCAAGGTCATTAAGTTACACTTACTCGATTTTACTCCGAATCCTTTCTTATTTAGAAATTCAATATTCTTTCATAAGTCATAAAAGATGACAAAAAATATATATGATTAGGGGTTCTTCAATATTCTCTTGCAGCTACGAGATTGTCAACCTTCTTGGCTCGGGAGGATTTGGCGATGTTTACGCAGTCAGCGACTTCTTCACAGTCACAACTTCTTTATTTGAATAAAAAATTTAACAAATAAATATATATAATTTTTAAATAAATAAATAATTTACAAATTAAACAGGTGAAACGTGACGATAACCCAACTCCGCTCGCGATGAAAACGGAGATTCAAGGAGGCAGGGGTGGCATATCAAAACTCCGGGTTAGGAAGGAAGACTGGGTAGGCTAATGAGACGGCTGGGAAAAGATATTGAAATAAGTTATGATATGAAGAGGGAAGAGATAAAGCACAAGACATGTGGAAATGATTTACATTAAAAAGAAAAGGTCACACTGGCAGACAGCGAAAATATAAAAAAAAATGAAGGAAGCTTGAACTAAAAAAGAAAAAAAGAAATCTGTGATTTCACAATTTGCTTCCAAGTATCTAGGCTGGGTCCCTATTTATCAAATGGTAGCCATAATTTATTCTGATCTGAATGCTGGGATACGGAAGGAATCCACTTTTTTTCTTGAGATGGAGGTGAAAATCCTCGAACTCTGCGGAGCGATTGAAGACGCTTCGAAGAAGGCGCACTTTGTCGAGCTGATCGACAGAGGTTCCTTCCTTGATGACGTCATCAGTAGTCTGGCTCTGATCTACCCTCTGATAGAACCAGTTCGAAGAGAATCCTTTAACCACTGTTCAGGTCGTTTCGACTGCTTCAACTTCATGGTCATGACCAAGGTCGGCCTCAGCCTCCACGAACTGCGCAAGGAGCACGACGGGAAATTCATGTCTGTCCTTATCTCATTTCTGTGATCTAATTTTTTTCTTTTCTTTCAGTAATAAATTCAATTAACCCGCTCGAATTCCGTTAAATTCAGGCCATCTACCATCTTCAAGATTGCCATGCAGACTTTGACCGCGACGCGTGATCTACACGGACTCGGCTATATCCATCGGTCAGCTTTGACGAGCCAGCGTTCCTGGATGTGAAGCATCTCGCAAAAATGTTTCTTGGCAACTTGACAATACCCTTTCATGCCATTCTTGGCTGATTTCCAATCTCTTACCGTAATCACTCTTGAATACAACACAAGTGATGTACTGTATTCTTATTCATATCCATTCTTGGCACATTTCCAAGAAGTACCGTAACCCCAGTTGCATCCAATCTTGGCAGTTTTCCATGAGGCCTCCTTTTGCTTGAAGCGACATCAAGCCGCACAACTTCGCAGTCGGCCTGCCTCCCTTCCACGCGACGGTCTTCATGCTAGACTTCGGCATCGCCTATCGCATCTTCGACGCCAACGGCCAACTCCGGTACTTGGAATTCATCTAATGTTGTCCCTCCCCCTTCAGAGTCATACCGGCCTATTCAGAAATGCACACTCGAAACAGATACCCATCAGTATCCTTAGTGGTATATTGATATTGCCACTGTTTTACTTTTAAAATAAAATAGAATAATATAATACTAATAATAATAAATCTCCTTTTCGAGGCCGCCGCGCTCAAAGGTGCGCTTCTTCGGCACGGTGCGCTACGCGTCGCGAGCCTGCCACAAGCTCCGCGAGCAGGGCCGCCAGGATGACCTCGAGACGTGGTGCTTCATGATCTACGAGGCAAACCATTCATATCATTATTCAAAGATGGCAGTTGAAATTGGCAGTATTTTATTTTTAAAGAATATACCTTTTTTTAATTGTAGACAAAGAGGGTATCTCTAACTAAAATATTTTCCCTTCAGCTGTTCAGTGACGACCTCCTGGGATGGCGGCGCGTGAAAGACAAGCAAATCATTCTCAGTCTCAAAGAAGCCTTCATCCAACGTATATCTCCTTTTCCCATGTCTTGCAGTATTTTAATATCGATTATATAAATGAAATGACCCAGGGCCGCCGTCGCGAGGAGTGCTGAAGGGTCTCGTGTGCATCGTCGAGTACATCAACGAGCTCAGCTACGATGACAACCCTGGCTACGATTACATTCTCTGGCGTCTCGGCAAGGCCGCGGGCAACGTAGGAGATGCTCTAGCATTATAGAAATTGTTTTACACTTGTTACTTTTGCAAAACATTTGTTACTTCTTGTAATTTCTTTATAGGGAAAGCATTTTAAAGATTTTCTTCCTTCAGTGCGACCTGTCGACTCCGTTTGAATGGGAGAATCACTCCGTTTCCAATCCCAGGGATCACGATGTTGGTTTTGAGAAATGTGTATTAATTGACGCAATCAATCTACCATCTCTACTAAATATTGGTTAAAGAATCAATTTGTACATTGTAGCTGTTCAGCGCAATATGCATGAATAATATGACAAGTAAAAATAAATATGTTAAATTGTATCAGATCCCGTGCGAGTTGCTGAGCGACGAGAGGCTGCATGGCTTCGAGACTGGCGGAGGAACCACGAATCAGCCGACGTCAGCCGTTTACATTTTAATGTTAAGGGCAAGAATAATTCAAGAAAAGTAATCGGGGACCTTATTATTCTATATTTAATTCGAGATTCGGCCTTCCAAAGCCCTTGGCGAAGAAGAAGAATACGAAGGCCACCGCCGTTAAAGCCAAGAAGATACCGGTGCCGCGAAAGACGAACAATCGCTCTCGTCAGTGATTTCATTTATCAACAGTCTATCTTAAGGTGTATCAAATTATTCTATTGCTTACTTTTTTCAGAGGAATCGATCACGCGCACCGTGACGACGGACCGGAAAGTATCGAGGAAGAAGTCAACTAGGACGACGGAGGAAACGGGCACCGGCACGGGGCACCGCCGCACGGGCCGCAAGGTAAGAAGAATGACAATTCATTTCAAGAAGGTGGCAGTGGTTTGAAATAAAATTAAAACACAAAATTGTAATTTAACAATGAGGGGCCATAGAACATGAAAATAAAAAAAACAATATGATTTTTATCAGTTAAGTGGAAATGCTTTTAACGCGTGATTTCAGTTCAAGGGGACGAGCAGCTGAGTACAAGAAGAGAAACGACTTTTCGACCTCTGCCTCCTTTGACCTTATTCAACACGAACAAATAAACCGTGCCGCAAGAATTGCACTTTTTTATATATTAAAAATCAAATGTGCAAGCACGCTAAAATTTGTACTGTTTCAGTAAGCCCAAGTTTGCCGTAAAGAAGTTTTCTTTAAAATACAGTGAATAATTGGAATAACTGGCTGACTAAAATAAGCATAATCAACGTTTTTTAAAGACAAAATAGGCATAGATATAGCACAAAACTGCGCGTTCGATCAACGCATACAACCGCTTCTACCTGTCGCAGCTCAAATTTTCCCCTCGCGCCGTTGTTGGAGATGTGGAAGACAATCTGTCCACATCGGCTTGACCCGTGTATGTACAAGGCCCTTTATTGGCACCCTGGCAAGGGAGGAGAAGATGGAGAGGAACACTAGCGAGAGACAAGGAGAGAAATGCACTTCAGCATTTTTGAGAGATTGTATCTGTCCCTTTATCTCTGTTATCATTGTCATATGGGAGTCCGATTCACATTCTTTTATTGAGTAAAACATGCATTACAGCAAAGTATGTATGTAGATATTCACGTCAATTTAAAGGCTAACTTCGCTTCCATATTAGACAGCATTTCCTCAGCTTTTAATCTGTCATTCCGTTCGTCAACCAGGTTCGCGCATAGATCGTCGCGGACTTGTTCCAATAGTTTGACTCGTTCGTGAAGTTTGGTCTCTCGTTCGTCGCTCTCATACAGGGCGGTGCGCACCTCACCGATCTCTTCCAGCTGCTCTTCGAGGTGTTGGATGTGGTCATTCTTCGTCTGCACAGCAAGAGATAGATCGGAAGGCTTCCACAACTCGTCCCGGAGATGATGATTATTTGCTGATTGCCCTTGGTGCATGAATGACTTCGTTGCGGCTTTCTTTGTGAGGACCTCGAACCCTCTTCGTAAGTTGCTGGAGTGGAGATGGAGGGCATGACGAGCTTTTGGTTGACTAAGACATCGCCTTTGGCTTTTTATAACTCTTCGCATGCAGCGCTGCTGCCTCCAAGTTGCGGTGATGTGCACTTTGCTAAGGCAGATGTATGATGCCAGTAAAATCACATCGCGTCAACGGCGACAGGAATCTGAAATGTGATGATTCTGTGGTAGCACATTATATGAACATGCAAAAAGAACATTCAATAAGTTGCGGCTACCGAGCAAGAGAGAGAGAAAGAGAGAGAGAGAGAGAGAGAAAGAGAGAGAGAAAGAGAGAGAGAAAGAGAGAGAGAGAGATAGAGGATAAAGAGAAAGAGAGGTTTTGCATTTGCGCAAACGTTGGACAGAACTGGTTACTCAAAGAGTAAGAGAAAATAGAAAAATAATTAATAATTAAGAATGGCCAGAACAATATTACATATGTAAGTAGAGAACATTCCGCGTTAGAGACAGAACGAGAGAAAAAAAATGACGAGAGCTAGAGAAAGAGTGATAGAGATTGTACAAGGATATATGTACATACATATGTGCAAAAGATACATACGAATGTTGTGCCGATGTGCCGGGGTTCTCTCAGACTGCTTCACAATTCAAAAATATGTGGATATCAACAAAGCATCAATGGTTTCATTGTCAGTGGCATAATGTTGGATTCGATCAGAGTATAATTAGAGGAGGGCCGCGGCGCTGTCGCGTCGCGGTCGCCCCGTCCTCTATGCTTGTCAGCACACTCCCTGCGGGCAAGATTAATAGATAGATACATATAGCTTGGTTAATTGTAATATGTAATGAAGCTGTCTCGCTTCTACGCTGTCGTGTGGATGTGGAGAAGGCGAGGGAAAGGACACAACGACTCCTTTTATCAACAACTTGGCCTTTCGGCAACAACTAATAACTGGGCAAGGCAAGGGAAAAGCAACCGCTCTATAAGAGCTAAACCAGGCAGACTTGAAGAGCCACCGCTCTCTGAGCGCCTTCCAAGGCAAACTCAATTATATAATCATAAAAGTCACGAATTGAGAATAAGCTGACGTGTCATAAGAAAATACACCGCTTAATAAACACTAGGCATTCTTAGAATGCACAAACACTGGCACTACAACTAGAGTGCACTTACGTGGAATGGGAAGAAAGGAATGAGGTGGGAGGGGTCACCGTGACATCCCCCTCCTATCGATGCGGGCGTCCTCGACCGCCACGCTTGAGTGTCGCTGACTGCTGATGAGTGGAGAGAGGTTCTGCTTGCTGCTGCCTGGACTGGATGGAGTGCTGTTGTTGCTGTTCGGGATGAAGTCGCTCGTTGCCATCAGGTCACTTGAATTCGCCGCCACCAGATCGCTTGAGATGGAGTCGCTTGAGGGTCTGCCCTTCGTAGTCGGCCCGCTGCTCGTCCCGTTGTCGTCGCTCGTTGTCCATCGTACCAGCTCCTGCAGCAACTCCTCATTCTCCTCACTGTTCTTGCTCTCTCCAGCCAAACAGTTTATCCTTCTCTGCATTCTCTTCTTATTCAATTCCCCGATCTGACACTCTTCTGCTACCTTTCTCAGCTGATCAAAAGGAATGATGAGTTCCTCCTTACTACCTTCCTTTTTCACTCTCGCTGAGTTCTCTGTCACATCAATAACACGGAAAGGCCCGCTCCATTCTGGTGTCAACTTCGGTACCGTATCCCCTCTTCCTACGGGTACTCTCACCAGCACTCTCTCACCTTTCCTTGGGTACTCTTTCTCTTCTACTCGATTCTTCCTATCATAATTGCTCTTCATTTTCCCGATTTCCTTCCTAGCGCGTTCTGCCGCTTCTTCTCTCGCCATTCGCATCCCCTCCACTAGCTCTCTCGCATAGTCTTCTACTTCTACTGGCTTCTTTCCAACCTCTGCAAGTCTCTCTCCAAGTGGTCTCGGTTCTCTACCATATACTAAGAAGTATGGGCTCATGCCAGTAGTGGAATGCGGCTTCGTATTATAAGCATAAACACAGAATGGCAGCATTTCGTCCCATTTCTCCTTCTCTTTCACCTTCTTCTGGAGCAATCTGATAAGGGTTCCGTTCAGTCTCTCGCACATGCCATTCTCGCGTGGAACATATCCTTTCGTCAAGATGTGTTTCACTTCTAGGATCTCAAGAATATGGCTAAGAACGCGGTTCACGAATTCTCCCCCTCTATCAGACACCAGATTCTGCGGGAGACGACCTTCAGCTATCCATCCCCAGCAGAATTTCTCTGCTACTTCTTTTGCTCCCTTCGTCTGCATTGCAAATGCGGCTCCAAGCTTAGAGAAACAATCGATAACTGTCAGCACGTATCGATTACCCGAGAGAGATGTTCCCACCTCCATCACATCGATTGCCACTGTCTCGAATGGCTCTCCCACTACCATCGGCTTCAAAGGTGGCACCATCTCCTCTCTCACATTGAAAAGCGTACATTCTCGGCACTTCTCGATGTACTCTCTAATGTCCTGGTTCATACTCGGCCAAAAGTACTCTTTGAGCTTCTTCTTCGTCTTGCTCACTCCCCAGTGTCCACCTAACTTTCCATCATGAAATTGCTCCAAAACTTCAGCACGCAGCTCTTCTGGGACGTAAAATTTACGCCCTCCTCGCGCTCCCTCTACCATCAGCAGACCATTCTCTTCCGACCAACGGAATCCCTTCTCGCGCACCATTTTCTCCATTACTCCTTCCAACTTTCCCTTCATCTCACCGGCGAAAGCGTCGTCTTTCAACTTCTCGCGCCATCGCTCTCGCGTTCCTCCTAAGGACAGCGAGTTCACTACTCGCTCGATCTCGGCTTTCTCCTCTTGGGCCGATTCACTCGTTTCTGCTCCTGGCACTAACTCTCCTCTGCTCAGTGCGTCTGCAACCTTATTTGCCTTCCCTTTCACATACTCGATTGTGACATCACAAGACTGCAGTTCCAATGCCCATCTCATGATCCGCGCAGAAGTTGTTCTTTCACTGAAAAGCGCTTTCAACGGCATGTGGTCCGTTCTCACCACTACTCGCGTTCCAAAATAGATCGGCTTGAATTTACGCAGCGCGTACATGACTGCTAGAGCTTCGCTATCAGTCACGTGGTACTTTCTCTCCGCTGGCGTGCACCTCTTCGATGCGAAGTACAAAGGATGGAAACAACCATCCTCCCCTTCCTGAGTCAAGACTGCTCCTACTGCTACTTGGCTCGCATCACAGTAGATCACAAAGGGTCTCTCTCCCTTCAAAGCCGCGTTCACGTCTGGCTGTGCTAGAATTGGAGCAGAAATGAGCATCTCTTTCAGTTCCTCGAATGCTCTCTGCTCCTGCTCTCCCCACTTCCACTCTACCTTCTCACTCGTCAGTCTGGTCAACACACTCGCCTTCTCCGAGAACTTGAAGACAAACTTTCTATAAAAAGATGCCATTCCAAGGAATCTTTTCAACTCTTTCACCTCTCGCGGCGCTTGCAACTCGATTATTTTCTGCACTTTTGCTGCATCCATTTTCACTCCTTCGCGCGTCACCATATGCCCAAGATACTCTACTTCTGCTTGTGCAACCCGGCACTTCTGAGCCTTCAACTTCAAACCATGTTTTCTGAAGGCTTCCAAAACCTTCTCAAGCATCTGCGCGTGCTCTTCCTGCGTCTCCGT
This sequence comes from Allodiplogaster sudhausi, assembly GCA_945643635.1. NCBI lineage: Eukaryota > Metazoa > Nematoda > Chromadorea > Rhabditida > Diplogasteridae > Allodiplogaster > Allodiplogaster sudhausi. The sequence goes on along the minus strand of CALZFC010000041.1, from coordinate 3,346,351 downwards.
GGCAATCAGAATGTCGTCAATGTAGACGGCCACCTGATCTCCAAGCAAATCGGCCAAAATTCGCTCCATTAACCGCTGGAATGTGGCTGGTGAAGTACTCAAACCAAAAGGTAGTACATTGAACTCGTACAGTCCACCCATCGTGCAGAAGGCAGTCTTCTCCTTAGACCCCTCCTCCATTTCTACTTGCCAATACCCCGCCATCAAATCCAGAGTGGTGAACCACTTCTTTCCGCTCAGCTTCTGAATTGTCAAATCAATTCGCGGCAGAGGATACGCGTCCTCTCTCACCACCGAGTTCAGTTTCCTATAGTCTACGCACAATCTCAATGTTCCGTCCTTCTTCTGCGCTATCACCAAAGGAGAGGCCCAAGGGGAGTTGCTGTCTCTGATTACCCCCCTCCTCTTCATATCAGAAAGCATCTCCCGCACTTTCGTCTGCACTCCCAATGGCACTGGCCTTCCTTTCTGCTTAATGGGGCGAGCTTCACCAGTGTCAATCACGTGCTTGACCATGCTCGTTCTCCCCATTTCTTCTTCTGTCACAGCAAACACTTCCGCGTTCTGCTTTACTACTCGCCTACACTCTTCGTTCTCTATCGCGCCCTGCTTCTCCACAAGCTGCAAGACTACTTCTGCTCTCTCGCTCGACACTTTCTCTCGCTGCTGTTTCTTCTCGGTCTCTACTTCGCTCTCAATTAGCACAAAATCGGCTTTTCTCCACTCGCCGACTTTCTCGCCCTTGTTCAGTATCAGCGGAGTCTGCTGCAAGTTCATCACTTGCACCCTCCTTCTACCCGCTGTTCTCTGCATTACTAATCCACTCAGTCCATGCAACTCGCTAGAAAGAAAACTGCGCGTTCCATCTGTTGGTGCCTCCAGCATGACATCCTTCTGAGCCAGTGGTCCGATGTACACTCGTTCGACCACTACTGCTGGCTCTCCCTTTTCCTCTCTCTCTGTCCAGCACCCATCCCACAGCTCAATCGTGTTCTGTCCCAGGAGAACTTGCCACCCGTTCTCGACAACATACACGCCAACCTTCTTCTCGTTCCCGTTCATTTTCAACTGGACTAATGCTTTCCCCACTACGCGCAATTTGCTCGCCGCCGCGTCCAAGAGCTCCTCCTTTGTCTCTCGCCACTCTATCTGCGTGCCTGCTTCTTCTACTCGCTTCATGACCCCCTGCGGAATCGTGGTGATCTCCGCTCCCGTGTCAAGAACAGCATCCGGAATGACGACACCGTTTATCGTCACTTCCGTCTTCTTCAGTGGCCTCCAGAAAACTCCTTCTTCCTCGTCCACTTCTCTCACCTGCTCGTTCTCTCTCGCACTCTCTTTCCTAGGCACATCTTCTACTTCGCGCATGACATTGCTTGTCGTTCTCGACGGGTTCGTTGTGCACTGCCAGGCCATGTGGCCACGTCCTCCGCAGCTATAACACTTCACAGGAGGTCTCGTGCTTCCGAGCGCGTTCCCGTTCTCTCTCGGAATACTCGTGATATTCCTCACATCTTGTGTCGGTTGCGGCCGACTCTCACTCGCACTCGGCACAAAAGGACGCGCTCCGGGGTTGAACTCTCCTCCCGTCCTCTGTCCGCTCTGCCCTTGATGGCTCGTCTGCTGCTTGTGGCCAAAGCGTGGCCCAAACAGTCTCGGTCCCCTACTCTTCTCTGGCTCTCTGTGTCCCTCTCTCACATTCACAGTATACGGATTTCTACTGCTCGCCCCTGCTGCCAACTTCGCGCCTCTCTGCTCTACTATCTCCATTCTACTCGCGTGCTCTTTCACTTTCTCGTACTTCTCTCGCTTGTCTGCTCTCTCCATCACTTCAATCAGTTCGCGGTAGTGAGTCCACTCTCCCAGCTGCTTCAGCAGCTTCTTCGCCATTATCGGTGCAAGATGCTTCTCAGGCATCTCAGGGAATGCCCTATCCGCCATCTCTTCAACTCGCATGCAGAATGAACTAACACTCTCGCTACTTCTCTTCGACATCTCCTCCCAATCTCGCATCGCTTCGTACTCTTGCATGGTCTGGTCTCCTTTCAACCTCTCTCGCATTTTTACCTTCATCTCTTCATAGGTTGCTACCCGTTTCCGCGCAAAAGAGTTGAAAATCGTCTCTGCCTCTCTCTCCAAATGGTTCTTCAACAACTGAGTCATCTGCTGATCCGAAGCAATTGGCCTATACTTCATCTCCAATCTGCTCAAGAATGCGTCGAACTTCTTCAAGCCCCCTTTCCCATCAAACATTCCTACAGGCGGCATAGCCATTGACAACATTGCACTCGCTTGCTTCTCAACTAGTAATCCCGCGGCAGAACCCAACATGCTCTCACTTTGACTACTCCCCGCTCTCTCACTTTGACTGCTATACGCTTTCTCCAGTCCATGCGGCACCCCTTCTATACGTCCACCACCTACTCCTTTGCTCTTTCTCACCCCACCTGGAATGAACAACGAATCGGACTGACATTCAGAAGAATTCGACTCGTTCCTTCTTCTCGTCTCCTTCTCTCCTGCTCTTCTTCTTCTCTTCTCACTGCCGCTGAAGGCGCTCTCGCCTGGATGCTCCTGGAATGAAAATTGATTGCTGTCTTGCAACTCGATTTTCCTCAACATTTCATTCATTTTTGCTTTCATTTCGGTCACTTCAATCATTAACGCATGCTTACTGGCAGAACTACCTTGTAAAGAGACAATTTCATCATTCTTCTCACCTTCCGGCGGATCCTTGATGACGCCTTCGTCTCTTCTCTCCTCCTCCAGCCACTCCTGCTTCACCTGCAACGAATCGTTTAGCACCTTCTCAACGTTCTGGCAAATGCTAATCATGGCATGGAAATACTTCTTGCTATCTTCGGTTGCCTGGCTCATCATCAAAATAGCAGTATCACAAATCTGAGCCTTGGTCGGCTTGGACCCTTGGCTCCTTGCTCGCTCGAAATATCTCTGCATAGTTTGGCTCACCTGCACATTCTGGAGGAGCACTTCGAGCTCCCTCCTCTTCTCTTCCACTGCTCTTCTGTTCTTCTCTTCCTCGTGGAGCAAGCCGCGTAGCTCCTTTCTCTTCTTATCGCTCACTCGCTGCCACTTCTCGGCTTCTTCTATCTGCGCGTCTGCCTTGCGCTTCTCTTCGTCTTCTCGCCGCCTCTTCTCCATTTCGTCATCTTCTTGATCGAATTCGTTCGTCATCTCTCCTGAACGAATCACACGTCAGAAATTATGCGCAACGAAAACAAAACACGCTCCGCACACGATACACGCTTCACAACAACAATCACGCGTCAATTCAATCACCAATAACACGCGCAACACCTTCAATTCGCCGTGATAAACGCGACACACGCGGCTTAAAATCACTCGGCGTCTCTCAATTCACACCTCGCACACAGCCACTCACACCTCGCGAATCACACCGCCCTCTTCTCCACACCACACCACGCACACGCTCACACTTCGCACCTGAAAGACCCCCCTCTTTCGATTCAGTCTCTTTCGATTCAGTCCCCCTCCCTTTCTCTCGACAGGTGCTCTTGCTCTCACAGCACTTTCCAGAAGTCCCCTCACTTCTTTGACGATCACCAGTTGTCGAACACCAGCCACGGACACCAGCTTCTTCCAGCAGACCCCCCTCTGCACACCACCTTCTCGCCCAGCACACAGCTCAGGAGACCCCCCTCTCCTCTTTCCTGCAAGGCGAAACTAACTCGTCCCTCGCAAGCTGCGTCACTGGAAGATCCTCGTCGATTCGCACGGTTCGGCCCCCATGTAATGAAGCTGTCTCGCTTCTACGCTGTCGTGTGGATGTGGAGAAGGCGAGGGAAAGGACACAACGACTCCTTTTATCAACAACTTGGCCTTTCGGCAACAACTAATAACTGGGCAAGGCAAGGGAAAAGCAACCGCTCTATAAGAGCTAAACCAGGCAGACTTGAAGAGCCACCGCTCTCTGAGCGCCTTCCAAGGCAAACTCAATTATATAATCATAAAAGTCACGAATTGAGAATAAGCTGACGTGTCATAAGAAAATACACCGCTTAATAAACACTAGGCATTCTTAGAATGCACAAACACTGGCACTACAACTAGAGTGCACTTACGTGGAATGGGAAGAAAGGAATGAGGTGGGAGGGGTCACCGTGACAAATAGAGGGTGTTTAAAATACATAATAAGCATTTCGATGTGAGCATAGAAATAGGCTGTGGATTAAATACGATCTTGAAAACTGCAGAAGGCGAAACAAACGTAAAAATTAAAAGGAAAAATATGGCTAACAATTGTCGAATATCATGAAGGATATGAGGGGGAATTGCAATTAGAGTAATACCTGAATGCGATCTACCATTTATCTTGATCCGAAGCCGAAATATCCATGGGGGGCCAGAGCGACAGTTAGAGAAATAAGAGAGATAAAGAGGCATGGGTAGTCAGAGAGAGAGAGAGAGAGTCGTAGAGATAGAGGGAGTGAGGACGCTTGGCCCTTACATCGCATAGCGAAGATGGGTGCATCGATTTCCCCTCACTCTGACAGGCACTGAAAAATAAACATCCTCCCAACTTTGTCTCTCGTGTACCTTTGTTTGTATATTGTCGCAATTGCTGATTAATAGTTTCCTTTTGTTCGTCAAGGCGTGACCCTTGTTCTTATTAATCATCTAGACTTCTCTCGCCATACACGCGAGAATTTAAGCGACATTAAGGCAACGTAAATCTGTCTCCATTGACATACGTTCCTGAGCTGCATCTGGCCAAGGTTTCTTCACAAGTATCCTCCTCCGTATGTATTTTCTAAAATAAAAAAATTAATAAAATGAGTATTATGAAGCTCGCATAAAAATACACTTCTTAGCATTTTTCGTCGATGTGAACAATTCTCTGTAGCACTTCGATTTTTTCGGCCGTAGCCTTTCCTTCTGCGAGGAGATGGATACAAACGGCAAGGAAAGAAACGATGTAGTCTGCCTGTTTTGAGCTCCAAAAATTAATTCACACTACGTTTAAGTAATTTTTTCATTGCAGGACGAACGCGGAAGTCCTGAAGATGAAGAAGAAACCTATTGCAATCACTGGAGCATTAACTCGATGCACAGCTTCCGAAGTTCACTACTCGAATCTCTGATTACGATGCTACCTTCCTTGGTAGTGCCATTTCCATGTGGAAACAACAGCAACAGACGGGAGTATAAGTCCATTAGGGAGCCTTATGGGCTCCGCCATCTTCTCGACAGCGCGGAAGAAAAGCTTAGAAGATATGTGAAAGGATCCTGCGCTAGAAAAAAAGAGGCTGAACGCTTCCATCGAGAGAATCAACTGGCCTGGGCCAGTCACTGGGAAAAGGAAAACTGAAAGAGGATGTAAGAAAGCTGACTGAAAAAAACAATTGGAAAAATTGCTGAAATGACAGAAAGAGAGCATAATAAAAGAAAAAAGGGCGAGGATGAGAGTGCATATTTAACAACATTTGTTGTATTAAGGAATACGCGAAAAAAGGATACATTATATCTTATTTGTCGTGCCAGCTTCTTGTATTGTAAATTACTTATACTTATTTGTTTAGCAAAGAAACTCTTTAACTCAAGAAACGGGAAGGGAGTGTGTCTTGTCCACAGATCCAGGCCCGCCTAGCCTAGAGGCGGGGCCCTGGGAGAAGAGCGAGAGGGCAGTGGTGAGACGACAACGGCAAGGGACGGCGGCTACTCCCTCTCCACCTTTCCCCCCTTTCTCATCCAGATGTATGTGTAATGCATAACCGATAAAGTAGTCCCTCTTGGCGCGGTTACCGCTACACCTCAACAAGGATAAGAGAGCAAGCGATTATAACACAACATCATCTACCGACAAGAAGACGAAAACTGTTTATAGAATGTGGACGCTGGCTCAAGCCTTCGAACGCGACCGAGCCTTGTTTCCATTACTGGAAGCAAGAATAGTTTCCTCGGTCTAATCGAGCTCCCATGGCGGCTGCCAAAACCGTTCACAAGATTCTTGCTGGATTACCACGACAAAAGTCGAGCCAGAGATTCCCTAAACTCCCTTTTTGATCCAAGAGGGATACCTTCAGCCATCAAAAATATTTTTTTCAATGTCTCATTTTTCAATTTATTTATCTTTCTTCCACTTGAATATGTAAATACTCTTTAATACACTAATTGTTCGAATCATCTACTGTATTTGTTAAGACAATTTCTTAAAAGCAAACTTGTGCTAACTGGAAGTGATTTCTACGGGTACTTCTGTGTTCACTCCGCGTAGTTTGTAACACAATACAAATCTATACTTAAAAGCACAGTTGAATTTGTAATTTTCATTCTTGCTGCACGGTTTATCTGTGCGAGTAGAATAAGACCGATGGAGGTAGAAGTCGAAAAGTCGTTTCCCTTCATGCGCTCCGCTGCTACATCGACCCATTGAACTGAAAATACGCGTTCCAAGCACTCCCACTGAACTGATAACAAGTGTGAAATAATACATTTTCGGGCTAGTCGGTTTTATTTATGATAGAAAAGAATCGCTTTCATTTTATAATATTAAGGGGCGTTGCTTTTTGTATTATTACAATTTTATAATTTATTTTAATTCGACACAATCATCTTACCTTACGGCCCCTGTTGCGGCGCTCCGGGACGGTGCCCGTTTCCTCTGTCGTCCTCGTTGACTTCTTCCTCGACACTCCCTCGACTCTGGAAAAATTTATACAAATATAATAAACACTTTAAACAAATTGCAATTCATGAAATAAACCAAGTCCAATTTATGCTCTCTACATGTATTTATTTTTATTTTTATTGTATTTGCCATAATTTTATTTGATAAATTGTTGATAAATAAATGAACTGACGAGAAGACGCTTTCGTCTTTCGCGGCACCGGTATCTTCTTGGCTTTGACAGCAGGGGCCTTCGTATTCCTCTTCTTCGGTAAGGGCTTTGGAAGGCCGAACCTTGAAAAAAAGTGATAAGCATAATTAAATATTTATAATTAAAAGGTCCCGACTACCTTGCCCTTTTTTAAAACATATCCTTTATTAAGGTTCAAAATTCAAATTTTTCCATCCCCCTCCACAAGTTGAGCGTCCCCACTCAAGGTTACGATTATAAACAAATGAGAATAGTTTATTAGCAATAGCGAGAAATATTGCAGGCATGACAAATATGATATATTATACCTCATCCAAATTCCTTTCTCCTTCTCTTCTCTTCTCTTCTCTCTCTCTCTCTCTCTCTCTCTTGCTCTCTCTCTTTATTTCGCTTATTCGGTGATTTTTCTCGTCAGTTTTCCGCTCTTCTCCTGCGCTGCCTCCAGTGTTCCTCCCATGCGTTTTGGCTCTCTTAATGGAACAGTAGAGCTTCCCATGTTTCTTGGAAGAGTATTTCCTTTTTGTCCCACTTTGTACCAGTAGCTCCTGAGTAAGGTTGTGTTCTTCTTTCTCCCGTGCGAGAACCTCGTTTGCCTTCCAGTTCTGCACTGTCAGGCGTGCCGCTTCCACTGGAAGAGAGGCGTCCATTTGGTCTTTTCTTGTTGCAGTCAAGGGGGGATGTAAATGAGTGCGACCTCGTTGTCTTCGCAGTCCATTCGTTCACTGCAGTGATTGTCAGTTTTCGTAACGACGTTTTCAGATTTCAGTCTTTGGGGAGAACTCTCTCGTCTCTGGTCAGAAGAAAATCCACCGAAATGACCATTGTCACGTTTGTTTTATTCCAGTAGGTCGTTCGTAATGCGAAAAGAGCGCCTCGCTTGATCTCCTGGACTGCACCAGAGTGCTATTTCGGCTGGTACCGTATCGTCATCAACAGCTTCGGCGAGGTCCGTAGGCGATGGGTTTCGAAACAGCGCCACTGCAGTGACGTGGACGTTTGACTCTTCAGCATCCATGCTTCTCGGTAGATAATTGAGTTTAGTCTGGTTTAGATTCGGATACGTGCGTATGAATATACATACATACATATGTTTACAAAATAAACTCAAATGTTAAAATAGTGCAATTGAGAACTCTACTGGTTTGATCGCGGCATAAACATAGATGGCATTCAAATGCACCACCTCCGTTATGCTGAAGACATTGTCCTGTTTTCCCATTCCGCGAAGGAAGCAGCGGCGATGCTCAGTGAGCTGTCAGCCGCAAGTGCAGCCGTCGGCATTTCCGTTAACACCTCGAAGACCCAGGCTATGACCAATCGAAGCCGCAAACCTCTCTTTGTTTCAGGTCAAACCATCGACTACGTGGACTCCTTTGTCTACCTTGGACAATTGGTAACATTTAAATCCAATCCGGCCCTCGAGTTAAACAGGAGAGTGCGCGCAGGTTGGGCAGCTTTCAATCGCTTCTACGACTTCCTCACAAACAGGAGAGTTGACGTTGCCCTCAAATGTCGCGTTTACCAAAACTAGCATCGAGCCTGCGCTGTTGTATAGTGCGGAAACGTGGGCACTTCGTCTACAAGATCGCCGCCGCCTCATTGTGTGCCAGAGGAAAATGATGAGAAAAATGGCCGGAGTCACTCTCCTCGAACATCGGACGAATGACTGGCTCTTCGACAAAATTCCTATTCCCGATATCCGAGTACGAGCCACGGAGAGGAAATGGAAATGGGCCAGTCTAATTGCAAAAATGGATGGAAGACGCTGGACAAGAAGAGCCGTGGAGTGGAGACCGTGGAAATGGAAAAGACATGCTGGACGTCCCCGAGAACGATGGCGTGACGAGTTCGACCGCAACCTGTCCACCACTTGGATGCGAATCGCAGTCATGAAACCCGATGCCTTTCATCTTTCCTTCACCCACCGGGCCCAGTCCCTGATTGTGGAATAAACTTTGAAACTTTAAATTGAGAAGAGTCGTGCATGGCAGAAAACAACTGGCTCTTGGCTAATTGCTATGTTAGGGCAACAGTTATTTTCTTGTTCCACGAACGGTGATTTTGTTAATCTTTCTTCTTCCAAAAGAGTGATAGTTTCACAGTAGGAGTAGTAGAAGCGTGTCATGAACAGCAAATGTTTCAGGTTATTATTTTGCGTGCGCTGTGTCTACAGCGTAGCCAGTTAGCTGTTATATCTACGTATTATAATAAATAAAAGAAAAACGGACTTCAGCCAGATGTCAAATGGGCGGTTCTCTCATCCCGGGGACCTTGGTGTCGGCTTCGGGCATGGCAAATTCATTCATTCTGAGCAGTTTTACATTTTCCAAGGATAAAAACAAGAAAGAATAAGAAAAGTACGAATATATACATAAATAGAAGAATTTCTTGGAATTACCCAAATCATCGAATGCTATGCGTGTGGTGGTGAGCGGCAGATTTATGCTGACTCTTTTTTTAAATGTCTCTTTTTTACCACATGATTCCTTCCTATCACATCTTTTGTTTGATTTGTTCTGTCTATTTTCATTTATTGTAATTTACAAAGGACTTTTTTGCAACAAAATTTATCAACTATCACGGAACAACATCACGGAAAAGCTCAGAAAAGTGACTACTATTCTGTGCCGACCGCCATGGCCATCATGGCCTTCATTGCCGCATCGGCCTGTGACTCTGTGAGAGAGACACAGTCTCCTTCACCTTCTTTACCTTCTTCACCTTCTAATTCTTGAAGCTGCAAGCGTAGCTTCTCCTGAAAGAAGAAACAAAAACATGAAGTAATATGCCTATTTCTGAATGCATAGAGTCATAATATGGAAAAAAACCTTCTGTTTTTGGAGGCGCTCTTTCTTTCTTTCTTCAGTCAGTTCTCGAAGCTTCTTTGCATTTTTAGTCTTCGTGATTTTTTTCTGAATGAAAAGTATTTGGTAATAGAAGGTAATAAAAATTTAAAGAAAAAAAAACAAAAAAACATACCTTAATTTTGAAATGTTCCATCGTGCGTCTTATTGTTAGGTTGATCGATTTCTTCTTGAGGAGAAGTTTGTCTTCGCAAATCGTTAATTTCGCAGCTTGTTGATTGATCGCTTGATTAAGATTATCCATCAAAACTTGCAGTTTGTGAGGCAGATATATGCTGCCTAGAGAAAAATCACATCGCGTCTATGGCGACAAGAATCTGAAAGGTGAACGGCCGTATTGTATTGATACATATGCATGTACATATAAAAAAATTTAGAGGTGACACAATGGAAGGTAATGCAGGATTTTGAATACGAATTAGGGGCAAAAATGAAAGGAACTGGGCGTTGCTAAAGAGCCATTTACAGTGGGCGATTGAGGGAACAGTTGGCTCTGTTGTCGATATTGCTTCCCTGGACTGCCTGCTCCTCTCAAACCAACGTGTTTTCATTGCTCTCTCGCCACTCGCATTTTCAAAAGTCTCTCTACCCCTGACTCTCTCTCTCTCTCTATCTCTCTGCTAGCAAAGTCAATGGAATCCCAATCTTGCGAGCGAGAGATGAGGTGTGTGTGCGTGTGTGAGATAAATATATAAAGAGAACGAGTAGGGGCCGTAGGAGGCGAAGTGACGACACGTACAAGAGAGAGACTGAATGAGCGAGAGAGAGAGAGAGCTAGGGTAAAGAGAGACGACAGGAAAAGGCGGGCGGCGAGAGTGCAATGAGAACACGCACGATGGAGAGGAGCAGACAGTCCAGGCATGCATTATCGACAACACACACAGGACCTCGCTCAGTTACCCACTGCAAAGGGCTATTTTTTCCGACCACTTTCTTGCTTTTCAACTGGTAATTATGATGTTCTGCAAAATCTTTCACCCTGTCCTTCTGCGTATAATATAGAAAAAAAAAGAATTTTTTGACTTATTTTTAATGCACTCCACTTAAACGACAATCCAATCCAATGCTAACATGGCAATGCTCTACTTTTCGCTCAAATTATTCACTCAAAAGACAAGAAAATTCATATTTTGTAATTATCGCTCAAATTGTTTGATTTTTGTTTTTGTATCTTTCCCTTTATCTCTGCTGATGAACGGAATGGAACTTGCATGAAGTTGGTGTGTGGTGATACGATGTTGATACGGTTCGTTGTCAGCGTGAAGTCGTCAACGTGAAGTCATCATGGTCGTGGTATTTATGTTTCGGTGATATCCGAAATATTCTAATAGAATAATATGTGATTATATATGATGTGTTTGGGAAATACATGCGTGAATGAGACATGATCGACTTATTAATCGAATGCGTTGTGTGATTTTATAAATATCAATATTATCCCATATCATAATTCCAGATTGATATAATAAGGTATGTGAATGTTAATGATGTAATAGAGTAATTTCGAAGTGAACAACATGCTAATAATGTTGTTTGTATAATTGATATAGAGATATATATATATATGCCATTAAAATTCATGAAGATAGATTTAGATATTTAATGACGAGCACGAAGGATATCATTTCAATACTGATGAATTGATTGAATGCTGACATGAATAGAAATAGTTCCTTCCGTAATTTCTAGGGTGCGATCGATGCTATATCGATGATCGAGACCCTCGATGAGTTCGATTCGAGTACTTGTGATACAAGGAAAAGCTTCGGGATCGTAAATAGCTTCGTCTGGATAGAAGTTGAGTTGAATGTAATCAACATATACAACTTTCCATGGGCCCGTTCATCATTATTCTTATTCTCAAAATAATCGTATTATAATGTTTATTAGTTATCATAAAACAATTTAACTTACCGTAACCGTTGAACCAGGCTAGCGGCACTAATTCTGTTTGCAAACGAGTTGCGAACGCGAAACAAGTGACTGAAACCCCTCTCGACTTTTGCGGTAGTTAGCGGAACTGTTAGAGCTCAAGCTATATAGAGCCGTTGAACGATGATGCCGATGTTGAATGACGATGCTTGACTAGAGCGTTATGCGTCTTTTCATCCGAGGGGCGAGCGAATCTGGGCTCTCCTTCCGCATTCGTCCTACAATCAAAAATATTTTCACTAAAAGTAGAGCTGGATAAATTTGGGAGCTGAAAACATGCTAGATATTTAAATTTGCAGTAGGCTTTTTCCCTGCCCCTTCGATTCCATCCACGGTCAGCGCAGAAGGAAAGGCAAAAAATAAAAATAAACTCCGAAAGAGAAGGGAGAGAGTGAGAGAGAGAGAGAGAGAGAGAGAAAAGGTTACAAGAGCACAAAGTAAAAAAAAAAACTAAAATGCTACTCTATATTACTTTTTAAAAATATCTCGCAACGTAAATTTGAGAATTGCTCAGATCGAAGGAAAATACTTACAAAGTATTTTTTAAGGAAGCTTCATAATAACATATTATTTTTAGATTACGGAAAAGTCAACTTGTGGAGTAACCTTGACATGAAGCTCATGAACGTATTAAATGGAGGCAGATTTACGCTCCCTTTTCGTCATTTCAATTCTCGCGTGTACGGCGAGAGAAATCTAAATGATTATTAAGAAGAAGTGTCACACCTTTACGAACAAAAAGGAAACTATTAATCACCAATTGCAGCAGTATTTAAAAAAACGAACGAAACAGACAAAATTGGGAGGATGTTCGTTCTTCATTGCCTGCCTGAGTCAATGGATGCAACATACGCGACTAGAGAGAATGGGACTTGGTAGGAGAGACGGAATAGGGATAGAGGGAAGCCAGAGCGACAGTTAGAGAAAGAAGAGAGACAGTAAGACATGGGTAGAGAAAGAGAGAGAGAGAGGGAGTGAGGACGCGTGCCCCCTACATCGCAGAGAGAATGGTTCCCTTCCCTTTGCATGTTTTCATTTCCGCTCTGCTACCTCTCTTTCTCTCTCTTTCATTATTATTTTTTTGTCTTTCGCCCTGTCTCTATATCTAAACAGTCTCTCTTTCATTATTTCTCTCTCCACTGCTAGTAAAGTGAATGGAATCCCAATCCTGTTCCCGATTCAGTCCTTTGGCTATACACGTATCATTACAAGTATCAACGGCAGCAGATTTATTTCAACGTTTCATGAAAGAAGGGAATTTTCGAATTGATAGTGGGAGTGGAGGAGTAGAGAGCGCCACCTTCTCTCGCCATCGGCTGAGCTGCGGTAGCTTCGAGCTCATAGATCCTGGCTTGCTGCCTCTTGGTCTTCGCGCCATGCCTTGTTCTTCTTCTGCAAATTTATTTACTACTAGCTTGCAGTTGTTTTTAAATTGTCATTTCAACATTTTTCATTCTGAAATGGCCCTTAAAAATACAACATATAGCATTTTAGAAGCGGGAAGAAACTATCTTAAAAAGTGGTAAAATTTGTGAGAGGGAGAGAGTGCTCTTTAAATTGACAAGCCGTTTTAATTATATATAAATATATGAAGAAGAAATATTAGCTTCAAAATCAATATTACAAAAATTAAATAGAAAAAAAAACGCGCCTTATGCTGCTCATTTACTGCGCCAAAGTTCGCTTCCTTCACATTGAGCTGGCCATCCAACTGCTCCCTCCCCGTTCTCACTTCGTCGAGGCTTTGCTGCAGGGCAGACGCTTCATATTCGAGCTGTAAATGTGGGCATAAAGATGGATGACTAACCTAACTTATCGTCATAAAAAATTCTGCTTAGAAACAACAAAATCTCAATTAACAATGCATTGACAAGTTTGGCAGAACTAAATAAATAAACAAACAAATAAATGAACAAGGACACCAATTAATAAACCCGCTGCAGTTTGGATGAAATCGCGGCCTCCTGATCTACCGCCAAAGTCGCAGCTTTCTGATTCGCGCGTGATTGCTCGTATGCCAGTTGCTCTTCGAGAATCGTAACCTGCGCGAGACAATTTTAAGCTTCTTCTTTTAACTTCATTTGTTTATCATTATAGTTGTTAAATATAAATATTCATGATTATGTCCTAAAAAGAATATCTCTAATACCTTGAGAGCGTGCTGGAATCGATGCTCTCTGAATGCCCTCTCGATGTCCGCCTTTGCCTGCTCCACACTCGCGAGCTCAAGGCGAAGTCGCTCTACCGCAGCTACGCTCTCCTAAAACGAATGCAAATCGTGTAAGAAGCTGAGAAAACTTGTCAAATCATTATTTTTTAAATTTTTCATTAGTAATAACAAGTCATATTTCATTTATAAGACACGTTAAAAAATATTTTTGACAATACATGTACACACCGTATGAATGTGAGCTCAATGTGATCAACCGTTCTTCGCTTTCTTTCTACAACATTGACTAACACACAAACATACTGCAAAAATGAAGCACTATGAATCCCTTGGTTATCCTATTAGCTCCTCTGACATCATACGCTGGATTACAATTCTGCATGTAGTCAAAAGTAATGTCAGAGCATTGCCAGCTCTTCCTGACTTGACTGGACAAGCCGAATTCTACGGCATATGGAGGAACCTGGCCCATGGAGTAAAGGATGAACGAGCCCATAGGGAAGAGATTCGTCTTGTTCTCCTGTCCTTCCCTTACTTTCATGCAACTCCTTGTCGATTCGAGATTTCCCTGCAGTCGGTCCTTCACAATGTTCATCAAGTTGTTCAGCTCGACGAGTCTGCCTTCGAGAGTGGCGTTCAGGCCTGTAATTTTTTATCATTGCACAGTGTTTAAAGGCCCACTGGAGGGAAATTTTCGGGATGATCCAAATGAGAAAATCGCGAATTTTAGGGAGAGATCGAACGAGAAAAACCAGAATTTTCCACTTCTTTCGCTATAAATATCAATCTCTTTCATTTCTCTCTGTCTCTCTCTCGCTCTCCGCCTCTTGCTCCTCTCTTTATCTCTCTCTCCGACTGACCAGCAAAACGAGAGGCTTCTTCAGTGGCCTTGCTTACTGCGAGCTCGGCAGCCTCTGCCCTCTTCTTCTGCTCCACCAGATGAGCTAAAAATATAACATAAAATAAAAGTATAATCGTCTCTCTCTCTCTTTCCCTGTCTCACTAACTTTTTCCTCTTTTGTTCTCTCTCTAACTCTCTCTTCCTCTTCGTTCTACTCGCCCTCTCACTTTCCCTTCCAACTCCTTATGTCTCTTTCTCTCTAACTCTCTTCCTTCGCAATCTCTCTCTCTATCTCTCTCCTTCTCTCTTTATCTCACCCCTCCAACTCCCTGTTTCTCTCTCTCTCTCTCTCTCTCTCTTTCTCTCTCTCTCTCTCTCTCTCTAACAAACCAGCCAAACGCGAAGATTCCTCAATGGCCTTGCTCGCTGCGAGCTCGGCCGCCTCAGCCCTCTTCTTCACCCTGTCCTTCTCTGCCTTGTGCATGGCCATTAAGTCCTCTAGCCTGGCGCCCTTCTCCTGCTCCTTCTTCAGCATGGCTCGTCTCCGCGCGCTTGCGGCATCCACGTCGATTCCGTTTGTCTCCATGAGGCGGCGGTATGAATTGTGGTGCTCTTCCACCGGAAACATCTCTCGTTTATTACATTTTTTTATTATTTTAAATTTATCATTTTGTAATTTTTTATTGCAATATTTCTTCTTGAACTCTTGCTTCCTTTTTTGTCCTCAAATTCAACTGATACTTTACATAATTACAACCAAAAATACATATTTTTTGGCCTATCAAAAAATATTTGATTAATGTTATAAAGGAGAGCGGCAGAAGAAGAAGAAGAAGATGTTTTCACATGTTGGCTATTTAAGGGACCATGCAACGAATGATTCTACAGTAGTGCATTAGTACCATGTTAAACGGGCGCCCTCAAATATTTCACGCTTCTGCAGGTTAGAGAGTGTGTGAAACTGCTACTGTAAAAAAAATTTGAATGCTATTACCTGTGTAGCAAGTGGACAAAAAATGGTTCAAATTTTCGAGATGAATGTTTTTAGAAAGATGCGAGCAGATTCATGTTCATAAAACCATAGGATAATTATTCAGTGTGTACACATACCACTTCTGGTGACGGTGGGCTCTCTGGGATGTTCTCCTCTTTTTCTTCTTTTTCTTCATTCCTTCTGTGGCGTTTCGTATGAGGCGACTAAATGAATGGAGCTTAATAAAAGTTAATCGGACACTTTACGGTTCCAGGGAAGAGAGTAATTCATGAAGCACAAAAATACACACCAGATCATGCTTGGATTAAATAACGCACTACTTACTATTTAACTTGTATTCTTACTCGTTCAGAACAGTTCTTTTGCATGTACTTTATTCTAAACAGTTTTCTCTGAACTCACGTTTTCCTTTTGTATACATAGGGTTTTAAATACATATTATAATATAAACAGCACACTCGTTGGTACTCTATTGTAATCCAAAGGATTGCATCAAAAATGGCTTGAAAGCTTACTACGATAATTCTTGGTGTAGCTGAAGGTGATGGCAGCATGTTCCGTATAGAAGAGCGTGCTGCAATTATATAAATATACATAATTCAATTATATATATATACATATTTTCAATTACGGGAAATTCGAGCATTAAAAATCTATAAACAAAAGAAATTTGCAGAGTAATAAAATCTTACTCATATAAAACTGAAAATCATCTAAAACCATCTCTAAGAGTGTAGCTCTTAATGTAGTACATCCCGTTCTTCAAGGTGTAAGAAATTTCGTACTTCGAATAGAGACTCGAGATCCTGAATTAGATGAAACATTGCTTGATTGTGACAGAGATAACTGAATTTGCAAAACCCAAGCAAACGGCAATTTGGACTAGAAATTAAAGTTGGTAATAAAAAAATAAGCGGTTGTAATCATTTTTAGAAACGACAGCTGAAGTAGCGTGAAAATGGATGGACGCGAAAAGTAACATTTTCCGTTCGTGGCAAAGGACTTCACAACGCATTGCTTTCATGCAGAAGAGCACCTTCTCCGCATCGCTGCTGAAGGAGTACAGCCTGGGCTTGACAACCTTGCGAAAACTGAAAGGAAAGCAACAACACGAAAACAGTATCGGAATTTAAAATATATTTTAAGAGGTACGCTATAAGGACTTGAAGTTGTTGTTTATGGCGAAATGCAGCAGACCATAACGAGCAGCCGATTATAAAAAACTAACTGAGAAGTGATGTTGCAAGGAGTGCGATTCCATCGCATCTCCTTGATGAAGTCCGCCCAGATAACGTTGCCGCACACGCGCGACGCGTTATGGGAATCTTCTTGTATTCGTCTGACATGAGGGAAACTCCATTTTAGAAACAATAAAAGACAATAAGTTAAAAAATATATATATAAAAAAAGAAATTAATATGAACCTGTACACAAAATCGATCATCTTCCTTCGGTCTCTATCGTTGAATGCTTGTCTCCGAGCCATAATGGTCCCTTCTGAAAAAAGCGTAAAATAACTGCTGAATAGTAATAAAACGAAATGAACATGGCCACGGTAACATAGAAATAAATGATTATATAAGAGAAAGGATGAAGAAAGCAACATCTTATTATACAATAAGCATACAAGCAGAATGCATTTGCATCTCATTTGGCTTCGCACGATTCTATCGTTCTCTGCTTGATTCATTTTCTGTCCACTCTATCTTTCTATCTCCTCTCTCTCTCTCTGACCTTTTCTCTCTCTCACCCTCTCTCTCTCTCTTTCTCTCTCTCTCTCTCTCTCTCTCTCTCTCTCTCTCTGACCCTGCCGCCGTATCTTTTCACTCAATTTCAATCTTTTCCCTAAACTGTAAGCTTTTATAGCATTCTGCTCTTTTTCTCTCTGATTATGCATTCTGGCATTCTCTATTTCACTCACTCTCTCTCTCTCTCCCTCTCCCTCTTTCCAAATATCTCTTTCTTTTCTTTCTCTTAATTTCTGGAGGCACACATGTCTCTGCTGACCTTCATTAACTTCTTGCTGCTTTGCCCTCTGTACCATGGCATGTCTGAGGTCATCGATTCCCGTGAGAATAGAAGTACTCATTCAGGACCTCGTTATGCACTGAATCTTCAGCTTCAAATGCTTTTTCAACAAAATCAAAGGTCAAAGGTTTTATGCACTTTTCTTCCATTATTAAACTGTTAGATAACCTTCAACAAATATTCTTCCAACTATGCTTTTGCTGTCGCCAGCATTTTTCTCTCCTTCTTTCTCTCTCTCTCTCTCTCTCTCTATCGCTCATTCTCTCTCGTTCACTCCATCCCTTTTCCTTTCAGCTATTTTTTTCCTTCTCTCCATCCTATAAGCATATTCATATCTGCCCACTTTTCACTGTCAATAAATTTGCATCCGCGTCCCACTGTCGTTGTGCCTCCATTCACCAGCTTCTCGTGAATCGAAAGATAGATAGCAAATAACTTCATCTTTAGGATAGAACAGCTTACAAGATGCAAAAGAATCTTTGAATTGGTCCTCCAAATTTATCGATCGGATTTTTGAAACCTGGTGGCGGGCAGGAGTAGGTTCTCTAACCATTTAATAATGTAAAAGAAACCCATTTGAATTTTTTCTCCTCCTTGCTGAAAAAAACATGATAAGTTGTAGATTCAGTGCATAATCAGGTACACGCTGAGCACTTCTTTTCTCACGGTCATGACCTCGGTGATGATGCCAAGCAACGCAGGGCAACCCAATATAATTGGCTGAAAGTGAAAAAGATATGCCTCAAGACCGAGACAGAGAGAGAGAGAGAGAGCGAGAGAAATGCAGAAAGAGCGATAGATAGAGCGAGTGAGAACGAGTAGACAAACATAACAAATCAAGCAGAGAGCGATAGAAAGATATTAAGTGCGAAGCCGAATCAATTGCAAATACATTCCAGAATTAGTCATTCCTTTCTTCTTCTTCTTCTTCTTCTTCTTTTTACGAATTTTGTTAGGGTCCCCACAAAGTTTGTGCTCTTAGTTACATAATTCATTCAGTCTTGTTCTTTTTTTAATGTTTTTTTTTATTGATAACACAATTTTCTTTCCTCAGCGTGATCTTCCTTCCGTCTTCGTCAGCGACCCATTACCGCACAGAAGAAATGGCCTGGCATCCGAGCCTCGGCGTGTTCACAATCCGCAAGGCTGAAACAGCTCTTCCGCTCAGAAGTCTCCAAGGCAATCATTTCTAAATGAGGAGTTCCTCGGCGATCGCACTCATCTCAACGGCGATGCTCAAGTATGACCCCAGGCTTAAAAGCGTCATTTCCCCCGAAGAATTCTGCGTCGTACTCTTGATGTCCTACAAGCTTCGCGGCGCCAGCCCATTCGTGCTGAACCCTGAGCACATGAAATCGAAGCTCGGACTCTCACGTGTTCCCGAACGATTTGTAGTCAACAACGACTTGGCTCATACAATATCTTGTGTTTCTTATAAAGAAAATGCAGAGAAGCTGAAAGAGGCTCTCGGAAAGATTCTGATCGGCGTTACCGACGAGATTGCTGAGGAGCTTTTTCACGATGGCAACGCCGAGGCTCGCATTCCAACGCTCATGTCGCTTCTCCGTCTCCTGGTCAAGCAGCCAGACTTCGCAAGCCTCTTCTCTTGGTCCTCTTCCGACTGCACGTCTCCTGGACGCGACACACTCAACATGCTCCGCTACGGTTTCAACGAGCTCAAGAGCGTCATTCTCTGGTCAACCGTCTACCATTTCCTCTACAATCCTGAAGTCTATGCAGAGCTTAACGCTCAGTTTGCAGAGGACTTTGAGTTCTTTGGACAACCTCATCTCAACATGATCGACAAAATCGAGCAGATTCTTCCTTTCCAAAGAATCGCTCCTCAGCTAGCTGGTGACTACGATGAGCTCCTCGCTTATTATCACGCCTACAAGCGCGGCGCTTTCCCAAAGAAGGACGAAGAAGGCTGTGAGATGATCCGTAAGAATCTCCCGGAACTTGGCGAAGAAACTCTGGCATCGAGTATCGGTCGCTTCTCTCGTCTCTTCTCACTCTCCTTCGATGTCGTGCTCTCTCCTGTTGGGTACCCAACCGCTTCGCTCGAACTCCAAGGAGTCCTCGACGGTCTCAAGAAGGTCAAACCGACGCAGCTACACGAAGCCACTTATGCTCGGGCGTATCAAATCGCACTGAAAGGAGGTAATCGGAGAATAATTAACCTACTTTTCAGTGAGGATAAGTTCATCTTGACGTAAACATATATTCACCCATTTTGAGGGTTTTTCTATTTCATTCTAAGCAATATTAACGTGTAGAACAGCAGAGACCTAGAAGAAGTCCAAAAATGTGAAGAGGAGCGAAGGGAAGATGAAGGGTGAAGAGGAAGACGAAGAAGAGAGGGGGGCTTCAACGGAGAAAATCGCGATAAAAGAGATAAGGGCGTCGAACATCGCCAGGTTCGAGAGGTTTACCATGTTAGTCGCCATGCCTGACGATCTGAAATCTATCGGGAGAAGCTTCTTGGACGGGTGGAGTGGCGCCGACAAGTCCGGATTCGACGATGCTGTTGTTCTTTGTTATATGAAGAAATCTCTCTCACTGAAGGCGGAGCGAGAAGCGCTAAATCACCTATCTAGCTCGCTCGAGGTCTCGATCCAGGAGCTGCAAGCGGTCAGAACAACGTTCGTCGAATCGGCCAAGAGCATGACCGATTTGGTTCCCGGAATCAAAGGCGCCGCAGATATCCACAACGAATCATTCGTACGGCTAAAGAGGGCAGTGCTGAAGCAGTCGATGATCTACACGCACGATAGGCAATTATGCCATATACAACCTCAGTGGATCGCTGCACTCGAGCAACTCCAAATGACCGATTTCGAAGAGATGTACGGACAGAATGACGACGACCATGTCGGATTTTCCCGTCGTGTCGTGAGCGCCGTCAACAAAGCGCTCGGCACCTCCTTCAGAACTGTCTGATGGAACGTCGCTCGCTCCACTCTCAATACCAGATTTTTCATCCTGGCATTGGTTTTTCTAAACAACTTTTACATTGCTCTTCTTTTCTATGAGATTCTTCACCTTAATTATAACTTATTTATTCACATTATTAAATATTCGCGTTACTCTTAAATTACCGCTTTTGTTTTCGTTTAATTTTATTTCAAGCCCATTTTCTAGTGTGTCTGATTGTGTTTATCAACAAGACACTTTTGTCCTACTTCTTCCACATTTGCGTTGAATTTGATCCTGGATGTATTTTAATCAAGCCTTATGATAAACTTCTCCATCCTTTGACAAGTGACAATGATGTTCGAACAAAGGAGGTGGAAATGAGCAGGGCAAAGAGAGATGGTCGGAGTTGTGAGAAAGGGAGTGAGTGAAAGAGAGAGAGAGAGAGAGAGAGTGAGAGAGAGAGAGGAAGGAAGAGAGTGAGAGAGAAATACTGCTAACATTAAAGAATATTTTGGATAAAAATTGGCCTGGACCTTTTCTAACAATTTAATAATGTAACATAAGGAATGACCTGTGTGCTTCCAAGCTACGGAGGGCGACCATTAATTGACTGAAGATTAGCTATGTATGCCTTCAAAGAGAGAGAAATAGAGAGAGAGAGCAACAGGAAAAGATTAAGTGCGAAGGCGAATCGGCGAATAAGTTGCGAATGCATTCTACTAGCATGCCAAGTCAAGTCATTGCTTTCTTATTCCTTTCTTTTCAAATGCCGTTAAGGTTTTCGTAAACTTTGTGCTTCTTATTGTTAGTTGCATACCATTTCAACATGGTATTTTTTCAAATATATATTTCCATTTATGACGATGTTCTCGCTGCAGCATTCTTCTCCTCAACGGGGGAGACTTTCCTTCGCCGTCAGCCGCAAATTCCTGCCCAGAAGAGAAATGTCATGGCGTCCGAGCCTCGGCGTGTTCACAGTCAGCAAGGCCGAAGCAGTGCTTCCACCCAGATATTTGAGCGACTCTATTGGCTCGCATTTCAACTCGGCGCCCGCACTCATCGCATCGGCGATGCTCAAGCATGGACTCAGGCTGAAAAACAACATTCCTCCCGGTGAATTCTGCGCCATTATCTTGGCAGCCTACACGATTCGCGGTTGCCGTCCATTCGTGCTGGATCCTCAGGACATGAAAGCGAAGCTCGGACTGTCTGGCGATCCCCAACCAATTTCGCTCTCTCAAGATTTGGCTAAAAATATTCGCTCCATATATTTCAATATGGGCACTCCCAGTTGTCTGAAAGTGGTTCTCAGCAAGATTTTGACCGGAGTTACGAACGAGATTGCTAAGGAGCTTTCCCACGTCGGCGACGCCGTGGCGCGCATTCCAACACTTGTTTCGCTGCTCCGGCTCCTGGTCAAGCAGCCTGACTTCGCAAGCCTCTTCTCTTGGTCCTCTTCCGACTGCTCGTCTCCTGGCCGCGACACACTTAACACATTCGACTATGGCTTCAACGAGATCAAGGGTGCCATATCCGATCGTCTACCACTTCCTCTTCACTCCGGACATCTACGCAGAGCTTTACGCTCGGTTTGCTGAGGATTTTGAGTTCTTTGGACAAGAGCACCTGAACATGATCGAGGAAATCGAGCAGATTCTTCCTTTCAAAAGTGTCACTCCTCCCCTTGCTGGTGATTACGATGAGCTTCTCGCTTATTATTACAAGCGTGGAGCTTTCCCGAAGAACGACGAAAAAGGATGTCGGATAATCCGTAGGAATCTTCCCGAACTCGGCGAAGACACTCTAGCCTCGAGTATCGGTCGCTTCTCTCGTCTCTTCTCACTCTCCTTCGATGTCGTCCTCTCACCTGAAGGCCACCCAACCGCATCACTAGAACTCCACTAGAACGTCTCTTCTCACTCTCCTTCGATGTGGTCCTCTCACCTGAAGGCCACCCAACCGCATCACTAGAACCTCACGAAGGCCAAGCCGCGGCAACCACACAAACCCGCGTATTCTCGGGCATATGAATCGGCAACGAAGAGAGTGCAAATTCGTGCTGAACAGAACTGTCAACCTGTTCTCTGACTATTGCCTTATTTCAACATTCATTTATTCCCTTGGAAATTTTTTTTTTTACAAATTTTATCCGCATATTGTTAGTTGCTCTGTTTTTCGAACTTTTTTGTTTCTCTATTTAATAAATGTCTATTCGTTAACAAGCGTGTGCAATTGCATAGCCCCAGGATGAGAGCGATATCGCCTAGGAAGAGGAATACAAAGGAAAGAGACAGAGTGAAGAAAAATAGATCGAGTGTGGTAAATGGTAGAGAGGCAGAGGAAATTGCATTCTACGTGTGGGATAGCCAAAAAAAGGCCGAAAAAGTTGTGCCATTGGCTGTGCATTCGATGAGAGTGAACTCACGTAAAAAACGCAAACAAATGAAGAGAAAGGGGAACGGAAACAACAGGAACGAAAATTAAAAATCGATACAAGGAAGAAAACGGTTTGGAGGCGAGCGGAATTGAAACCCAGCCCAATGGCGAGTACTCTACCACTGACCATGAGCTATAATTCCAACAGTGCAAAGCCGGTTTGTTATGCGGGGCTTCCCAGTTATCACAAGGAAGTGGCAGTTATTCTCATATTTCTAAATCACCATCAGAAATAGGACAAGAATACAATGAACAGAGTAACGCATAGCATGCTATTTTCTCCGTCTCAAGGAAAAAGTGGATTCTATACCGAAGCCAATATGTTAGTAATACAATGAACAAAGTAACGCATGGGCCCGGCCCCGCCCAAGTCCATGGCGCATTACTACTTCATTTCAACGTGCATGATGTGTTGCTCTCTCAGCAGGAGAAAATCCTTTTGCGGGCACGACGAACAGTGCCATATCATCGGAGCTCCTCTCGAAAAACCCTGATTCCGTCTCTCTCTCACTCTCTCTCTCTCTCTCTCTCTCTCTCTCTCTTTCACTCCATCCCTTTTCCTTTTAGCCCTTCTCTCCCTCCTATAAGCATATTCACATCGGCTGACTTTTCACAATCAATAAATTTGCATCCGCGTCCCGCTGTCGTTTTGCCTCCATTCTCCAGCTTCTCGTGAATCGAAAGATAGCAAATATCGGAATATCGCTTTCAAGCATCAAAAGAATCTTTGAATTGGTCCTTCAATTTACTTCTGCGTACAGTGAAAATAGTTGTTTATTCTTTTCCGAATTTGGGCGCGTCAGAGTGAGACTCTGAAGTAGCAACGTTTAGAATTCTTTCATATGTATCGTTCCTTTGGTGCAGCATTCGCGGTTGTCAGTAGGAGTGTGAACAGACAGAACGACAGAACAGCAAGTTCCAGAGCTGCAAAATATTTGGGCGTGAGGTGTTAACAGTGTAAATAATGCGACAAATTATTAGTAAACATTCAGCATAGAGCGTGACGATTTTATATGTATACTCTTTGTTGTACTTCCTGTCTTTTTTTCTGCACCCTCTTCTATGTGCCAAAGTGATCTTACGAACCTCTAGACTTCAACCGTCGAAAGAGGTATTGTGAGCATGTTCGATAGCTCTGCCAAGATCGAGCTTCTCTTTATGATCCGATATTGTACGGAAGAATCTTTCTTTTCTGCCTCTTAAGTGTAATGAATAGGTCTTTTCCCTTCGTCCTGATTCATGTGGCTGGAGATCGTTCAACCAATATTCGACATCTCGGCAGCTTTTCTTATGCCAAAGTGCTCAGCGAAAGTCTTGCGATCCTGCTGCAAAATCAGGATATTGAATACTTTCATACCATGAGAGGGGAAAGATTATTTCCTACAGAGATGATTTTGAGTATGACGGTTTCTAAGCCATTTGTTGATTGAGTTCTGAGGATCCAAACCGTCAGACGGCGGGCCATTAACGATTATCCTCAAAATAATCATTTTAGAATGTAGATTAGTTTTCATAATACAAAATAATTAACCGTAATTGCTGATTTGTTTGCGAACGAGTCGCGAACGCGAAACAAATGACTGAAACCCCTCTCGACTTCTGCCGTTGTGAGCGGAACAGTTAGAGCTCAAGCTGCATTCAGCCGATGATGTTGAATGCCGATGATTTACAAGAGCGTCATGCCTCTTTTCATTTCCTTTTCTTGTCCGAAGTAGTGTCGAGAATAAGTGCGAACATGGAATCTCCACTACTCATTCGTCCTACAATCAAAAATATTTTCCTTATTAGTAGATGGATAAATTTTGGTATCTTTAAACATGCTGATATGTAAATTTGCAGTAGGCTTTCACTCTATCGTTTTGGTCCATCCACTGAAAAAGTCAAGTGCGAAAGAGAGAAAATGAGAGAGAGAGAGAGAAATAACGAGAGAACGAGGGAATGTGAGAAAGAGAGAGAGAGTGAGTGATAGAGAGGGAGAGAGAGACAAAGTAGAAAATACAAAGTAGAAAAAAAATCTAAAATGTTGCTGAATATTGTAGTAAGAAAAACTATCTCGGAACATAAATTTGAGAAGAATTGAGCACTTGGAAGAATATATTAACAAAGTAATTTTTAGTGTAATCTTCATTAAAAAAAGAAGACTTGTGAATTTACCATAACTTGATTCAAGTCGTGAAAGTAGAGAAGGAGGCAGATGTATGTATGCTGCCTAAACGTCGTTTCAATTCTCGCGTGTACGGCGAGAGAAATCTAAATGATTAATAAGAAGTGTCACGCGCTGACGAACAAAAAGGAAACTATTAATTACCAATTGTAGCAGTCAAAATTGGGAGGATGTTTGCTCTTCACTCCCTGTCTGAGTGAGTGCGGTGCAATCGATGCATCCATTCTCTCTGCGATGTAGGGGAATGCATCCTCACTCCCTATCTCTCTCTCTCTCTCTCTCTCTCTCTCTCTCTCTCTGTTTCTCTCTCTGTTTCTCTAACCATGTCTCTCTGTCTCTGTTCTTTCTCTAACTGTCACTCTGGCTCCCCTGTATTCCTCTTCCTTCTCTCATACCCAGTCCCATTCTCTCTAGCAGCGTATTGTTCCCTTTGCATGTTTTCATTTCCGCTCTGCTACCTCTCTTTCTCTCTCTTTCACTCCTTTTTTTGCCTTTCACCCTGTCTCTATTTCCGATCACTCTCTCTCTCTCACTCTTTCTCTCTCTCTCTCCACTGCTACTAAAGTGAATAGAATCTCAATCTTGTTCCCGATTCAGTCCTTTGGCTGTACACGAATATCATAGCAGAAGTATCAACGGCAACATATTTATTTAAACGCTTAGTGAGAGAAGGGAGTTTTCGAATTGAGAGTGATGAAGGAAACTGTCAGCAAGGCGAGGGTGGGGCTTTATGAACGTTCGCCAGAACACTCCCCTCAGAGATGAGTTGACTGGCAACACTACAAGACTGGGATACCAATCTAAATCCAAATGAATAAAAATTTTCTTTGACGAGTTATTCTTATTGTTATACAGAAGGGATGATTTGGGATAGAGGATGACATGGGATGAGTACAATACTTTGCTCATCTTGACGAAATGTTTGACTTGAGATGTCAGATCATGCCTCGCTCATATTGAACGGTTCTTCCTCCCTCATTCCTCTCTCTATTCCTTATTTCCCTCACGCGGTTGTTAAATAAAAGCGTTGCTACGCTGTTCCCAAGTCTCATCCACATGCAAACGACAGCGAAGAAATCGGAGAGCTTCATTACTATCTCTTTTCCGGGGAGTTTCACTACCATCTCTTTTCCGGAGAGCTTCATTACCATCTCAATTCTTTCTCTCAATCTTGCTTTGATTCTCGTGAATCCCCCTTCCTTCTTTCCGCAATGAGAAGGGGAGGTTAGAGAGGAGTAGACAGTCCAGGCTTGCAATATGTACAGAACAGTTGTTTGCCCGCTTTATAAGGCTCTTTTGCTCTGACCACTTTCTTTCATTTTCACTATTAATTCCTACTCAAGCTTCTGTATTATTTTCCAATATATCATCTACATACATATGTACATATACATATGTTTGTACATTCTCTCTCGCTCTCCCTTTCTTTCTCTCCCACTTTTCCTCTTTCGCGCTTTCTCTTTTCTCACCTTTTCTCTTGCTCTATCTTTGTCGTTCTCTCTGTTTGTCCCAGCTTCTCCCGTTTTCTCTCTCATCTTGTTCTTTCTATGTGACAGCGCTCTCGCACCGAATGACACATCCTTGTCTTTTCACGCCTCCTATGCTGAACAGAATAATATTCACGGCAATTCTTTATTCATTTAACTCTGGTGCAGTGGCCCGTGTACACGGTAAAGCCGTAGTCCATGGACCGGAAATCATTCCCGGCACCCGGGAAGATGTAGTATCGTGCGGTCCCTACATTGGGTTCCGCGGCTGACGATGTTCACATTGACAGAGGGCGCTGGGTGCGCGTGAAACACGTGGTGGTCATCGCTTCGAATGGGACGGCCACCGTCTGACCAGGATTGTGGGCCGCAGAGACTGCGAAGTTTGCCAAGAAACTGCGGCAGATGAGTGCTTTGCTGTGCTCCACTGCCTCGACGTAAACAGGTTCCAGGCATTCCGGGCACGAACTCCGCGGTGATGACTGACTGCGCAGTGCACGGCTCTTCCGTGACGATGTAGTACACGAGGGAACCTGCCCATAGGCCGAATGCAGAACCGAGGCAGTGGAGTCGCGAAACGTAGAGCGCGACATTGTCCGTCTTGCTGATGGGATCATCTTCGGCAGTGGATGCCGTGTCCCACCACTTAATTCCGACATCCTTGAAGTAGCCTTTCTCGCCGCGCGGCACTAATTCTGTTTCCAAAACAGTCGCGAACGCGAAACAAATGACTGAAACCCCTCTCGACGTCTGCTGTTGTTAGCGGAGCAGTTAGAGCTCAAGCTATATTCAGCCGTTGAACGATGATGCCGATGTTGAATGCCGATGATATACAAGACCGTTATGCCTCTTTCATTTTTTTCTTGTCCGAAGTACTGTCGAGAATAGGAGCGAATCTGGGCTCTCCTCTCCGCATTCGTACTACAATCAAAAAACATTTTCCTTATATGTAGAGGGATCAATTTTGGTAGCTTAGAACATGCTGCATATTAAAATTTGCAGTAGGCTTTCTCCCTGCCTTTTGGAAGAATCCACTGTCCACGCAGAAGGATAGGTGAAAATATGTTTGTAATAAAGTGCGTAGGAGAAAACATGAGGAAACAAGACAACGCAAGATAAAGAGAGAGAGAGTGGGGGAGAAATACATAACTAGGGAAGGAGGGAACTGAGAAAGAGAGAGAGAGAGAGAGAGAGAGACAAAATATGACAAGAGCAAAAAATATAAAAAAAAATCTAAAATGCTGCTGAATATTGTAGTAGAAAAATATATCGGAACATTAATTTTTTTTAATGCTATCATCATTTAAAAAAAGAAGGAAGCTTGTGAATTAACCTTTACCTGATGCAACTCGTGAAAGTAGTAGATGGAGATAGATTTACGCTGCCTTTAACTTGCTTCAATTCTCGCATGTATGGCGAGAGAAATCTAAATGATTAATAAGAAGACTCGTCACGCATTGAAGAACGAGAAGAAAATATTAATCACCAATTGCTGCAGTATTTAAAAAAAAGGTACGAAACAGACAAAATTGGAAGGATGTTTGTTCTTCATTGCCTATCTGAGTGAGTGCGGTGCAATCGATGCACCCATTCTTACGGCGACGTGGGGGCAAGCGTTCTCTCTCTCTCTCTCTCTCTCTCTCTTTCTCTCTTTCTCTAACTGTCGCTCTTGCTCCCCTGTATCCCTCTCTATCTATGTCTCACTGTCTCTCTTTTTTCTCTAAATGTCGCTCTGGCTCCCTTCTATCCCTCTTCCTTCCCTCCTTCGAAGTCCCAAGCTCTCTAGCAGCGTACGCTGCTTCCAGTGTTCCCTTCCCTTTGCATCTTTTCATTTCCGCTCTGATACCTCTCTCTCTCTCTCTTTCATTCCTTTTTTCTTTTTCCTGTCTATATATCCAATCACTCTCTCACACTTTTTCTCTCTCTACTGCTGGTAAAGTGAATTCAGTCCTTTGGCTGCAGACGAACGTCATAACACAAGAATAAACGGTAACACATTTAATTCAACGTTTAGTGACAGAAGGTACATAGTTTTCAAATTGAGAGTGATTAAGGAAACTGCCAGCGAGGAGAGGGCGGGGCTTAAGGCCCGTTCGCCAGAACACTGCCGTCAGAGAAGAGTTGACTGGCGGCACAACAAAACTGGGACACCTATGTACACATATATATACATATGTATGTATTTAAATCCAAATGAATACAAATTTTCTTTGACGAGTTATTCTTATTGTTATACAGAAGGGATGATTTGGGTTAGAGGATGACATGGGACGATTGCAATAATTTGCTCATCTCTACAAAATGTATGACTTGAGAAGTCAGTCTGCCATGCCTCGCTCATATTGAACGGTTCCTCCTCCCTCATTCCTCTCTATATTCCTTATTGCCGTCAGGCGGTTGTTAAATAAAAGCGTTGCTACGCTGTTCCCAAGTCTCATCCACATCCAAACGACAGCGAAGAAGCCGGAGAGCTTCATTACCATCACTTTACTTTCTTTCATTGTTGCTCTGGCTCTCATGAATTCCTTTTCTTTCTCTCCGCAATGAGAAACGGAGGTTAGAAAGGAGCAGACAGTCAAGGCTTGCAATATGTACAACACAGTTGCTTCCTGTGACTCTTTTGCTCTGACCACATTCTTTCATTTTCCTGTTAATTCCCACTCACACTTCTGTATTATTTTCAACTTTGCCACCTACATACATGAGTGTGTCTTCCTCTCTCGCTCTCTCGCTCTCTCTCTCTCACTTTTCTCTCCTTTTCTATTGCTCTCTCTTCCTCTCTCTTCTCTTTCGCTCTCTCCCTTTCTTTCTCTTCTCTCTCTCTTTTTCGGTCGCCGCTACAGATACAATGCTCTTTTTAATGTACACACATACAAATATAATATAGCCATCTATACTTCAGCTTCTTATCGCCATTGGCGCGATTTAATTTTCCTCCTGGCAGCGTATATCTGCCTGACAGATTGCAAGAGTCGGTTCAAATTGGTAAGAAATAAATTTGTTCTTGCTAATCATTTATATAATTATTTTATTTTTAGAATTATAACAGGACCAAAAATCGACCGAAGTGGGGGAATCAACAGTTGTGGACTACACGCCAGAGACAGACACCAGATGTCCCCCTTCCTTTACTGTCATCCAACGGCTTGAGATCGAGTTCAAGAAGGATGGGCTCCACGAAACAGCAGTGAACCTCACTGCCATCATCCTTCCGCAAGAGTTCGCAGCGAATCAGATCTGGAAGAGTCTTGTCCGCTTCCTCCGCCTCCCATTCGTATTGTCTGAACGAATAGGAAGAGAGCGAGATTGAGAAGAACATCGTATGACTCCTTCTGTGGCAACGCTTCTGACCATGGCAGCGATCAGTGTTAATTCGTTCCAAGTGCTCAAGCACGCAAAGATCAAGCTGACAAGCTAAGCCTCTGCCCGAACAATGTCAATGCGCACGCGAATGATTGCATGACGCGGTCGGGCGGCAGCAACTGTGGTAAGCGTCACCATCATGCATTATGTATGTTATCGCCGGCATCATCATTCCCTAAAGTTCAACACTTCAAAAACACGGCAAATTTTTTACCGTTCAACTATAATATTAATAAGTTACCTATAAGTAGATCTTCTGTTTATTGCATTCCTCTCGCGGGTCGCAAGTATTCTTGGTAAAAGTTCTGAAAGAATAAAAGTTCTCGCACGTCCTTTCATCTCTTCTAGCAAACTTCTGCCAATATTAATTATGCGTCAATAAATGTGAAAAATGTGTTTCCATTAATTACTTGTTATATTGCTCATATGCAGCTATAGGAAGAATCCGGAACAATAACTATCTCGGTTAATTGCGGCTATTTCGCTTTCGGATAACGATAGTAGTAGATTGCCGTAGCCTGAAGTCGGGGATGTACTGCCACTCTAGTTGCGTCTGTTTTCAAGCCTTTTCTGAGGAACTGTCTCGTCATTTGCGCCTGTTTCAACAGGAATAGCTATTAAAGGAGCATGAAACTCATTTTTTTCATGCCTTAAGCTATAACACTAGTCGGTCTATGTCCTTCATGCGAACACTTCTGCAAAGTAAAAAGACTCATAAGTACAGCATTAGCGAGAAAATTGCATACAAAAAAATGTGCCTGTATCAGGGAAATTTTTGGTGCCATACGATATATTTCTGTTCTTTGCATGTTATGCAGAAAATTAAATACTGGATATTCACCACCGGCCTGTAGGCGGGAAAATGTTTTTAAATATCTTCCCTTGCAAATCAAAATAAATGAAAACAGCCATTTTCAGTCCTTTTTTCGCTGTTCGTTTGTCATTCTGCGAAGATTCCCGAAGAAATATCGAAGGATCGAATAAAACATTTCATTTGTTTAATAATTTTACGAGTCCGTGTGCACTGTTTTTCAGTACAAATATTATAATAAAAGAGAAGTGCATTACAGTATCTCGGCAGTTTCTTACAGGTTTTTCCGCGCACGAGTTTTGGGTGTTCATGCTCCTTTAACAGTCTTTATTCGTTGACCACCATGTGCAACGGGATGCTCATAGAAGCAAATCGTGAGCAATATAGTTTAGTATCATGCATTGTCGCTCGCTTCTTGTTTGTTGCTTCTTTTTCCAAAAGAAGACATTTATAGCCATCTTTTTCTTCTAGAACAAGACAAGAACATGTGCTTGTTTGCTTTCATTGGATTACAGCAACACTCACGAATATGGAAACAAATTTGTGGACTCACAATCACGTTAACATATAGAAGAATGAGTATAATTATTATAATTATTGCAACGGTCCTGTCTGAGACAATTCATGATTCAGCTCCTCAGGCGAGGACTCGTCTATCGGTCATGTAATGTTGTGAAATCCGATCAATCTTCGACAGTGTGCTGGCCTTTGATTATGAAGAGGCGCCCTTCGTAACGATGCACATTCTACACTGGAGCGCTCATTTCGTCAATCTTGAATTAAAGCATCAGGTCGATTTACGTACTGAAAACGCTGCATGCATGAAGGAATTAGTTAAGTTAATGTGCCGTTATTTGGTGTATATATCCTAAATTTTTATTCAATAACTTACTATCTTGATTTTTAAGATACTTGATGAGTGTGAACAAAAAAGGAGTACAAAAACACAAGTACTAGTTAAACTACCTTGATTCTACTTGTAAGATAATTCACATGTATTGTAAGATAGATACGGCTCTATCAGATGATTCCTGGCTGGGAGCAGGCAAAAATGTATGTTGCCTTTATAATCTGTGAAATTCGCCGTGTATGGGCGAATATAGAAACTGAAAGAAAAGTAAGCGATTACAAAAGCAGATCAGTTCTGCAAATATGTTCAAGATAATGATGTAAAGAAAATTACTATTAATTAAAGAAGTAATAATTAAATTGAAGAGCAACGAGGCTCCACTATTGGTGTTCAAAGAGGACTCGACTATTACATACAATCGATGTGTGAATGAGCCATCGAACATTGACATGCCTGAACGTTCTCTCTATCTTTCTCTCTTTTATCTCTCTCTCCCTCTTTCTCTATCTTTGCCGTTCTATCTATCTGTCACAGTCCATTTCACCCGTTCTCTCTCTCCCATCTTGTTCTTTCTCTGTGACAGCTCTGTCTCTAGCTCTCTATCTCGCTCTCTCTCTCACTCTCTCTCTCTCTCTCTCTCTCGCTATCTCTCGCTCTCGATGATTCATGCCTTCGACTGTTGCCATTAACCATGTGAGATTGCCGTGTATTTTAACGTCTACTACGCATAACAGAGTGATATTTATGGCAATTCTTTCTTCATTTAATTTGTTTGCATTGTCTGGATCACTCTCGTACAGATCGAGCCTCGTGACATCAGTACTTCTTCTGGACTGATGCACGACGTGCGTTCCACGTGGAAAGCCTCTCGGACGCGGTCTACCTTCCTTCGTGCGCATTGGCATAACTGGCACATGGAAAGCTGCTTTGCACTGTGAAAATGTGGTCGATAGACCTTCGTGGGCCAAGCTCTCTGTTGAACTCGGGAAATGCATGGTTGTCGAGCTCGGATGCTAACACCAATGTCTTCAAGTCGCTGATAATTGGTCGTTTTCTGCTCAGGTGTTAGCCCCATTACCACGGCTCCTCGTATGCAGCAGTTGCAGCGGGAAAGCAATAATAAAGAAGCATGAGGACAACGATGACTAGGCTGTGAAATTTGGTTATTTTATGTTACAGTTATTTAAATATTTAAATAATAACGAAATAAGAATTGCGAACAGAAAATATAATGCAACTAATGGATTAATGGAATTACTAGTAAAAAAGACTCCTGATAGCAATAAAATTACTCAAAATGATCTCCAAAACTATCAGCAAATTCTGATTGATACAAGGGCAATTTATTATAATTTTGATGATAAACAAAATTATAATAAATTGCCTTTACATCAATCAGAATTCAACAAAATAAATAGCATTTTAGATGCGCTATTTAAAAAGAAAATGATAAAAAGGAGAGATGTAAAATTTATATATATATATTATATATATATATATAAGGAAATAGGCATGTGATTTCATAAAAATGATGATCTCTGTACATTCAGAAATGTCTCTTTTTTACCACATGATTCCTTCCTATCACATCTTTTGTTTGATTTCTTCTGTCTATTTTCATTTATTGTAATTTACAAAGGACTTTTTTGCAACAAAATTTATCAACTATCACGGAACAACATCACGGAAAAGTGACTACTATTCTGTGCCGACCGCCATGGCCATCATGGCCTTCATTGCCGCATCGGCCTGTGACTCTGTGAGAGAGACACAGTCTCCTTCACCTTCTTTACCTTCTTCACCTTCTAATTCTTGAAGCTGCAAGCGTAGCTTCTCCTGAAAGAAGAAACAAAAACATGAAATAATATGCCTATTTCTGAATGCATAAGGTCATAATATGAAAAAAAAACCTTCTGTTTTTGGAGGCGCTCTTTCTTTCTTCGGTCAGTTCTCGAAGCTTCTTTGCATTTTTAGTCTTCGTTATTCGCTTCTGAATTAAAAGTATTTGGTAATAGAAAAGTAATAAAAATTTAAAGAAAAAAAGAAGAATAAACAAAAAAAGATACCTTAATTTTGGAATTCTCTGTAGATCTTCTTATGGTTAGATTTATCGCCTTCTTCTTAAGTTGTAGTTTGTCTTCGCAAATAGACAACTTGGTTGCTTGATGATGATAATGACCGTCGATTGAAAGATCTTTGTCTGGAAAAAAGAAAGATAATCAGATTAAAAAGTGAAAAAATCAAAAAAGCTCATAGCTTTTGAAATGATAAAGCTCGATTTCAGAAGGTGATAATGCTGAGAGATGGAAGAAATAGTGTTGAACATGATTGATTGATAAGCCCTCGGGCTTCTGTGGCCCTTTTATATACTACTTTCATAGGATGTGATTTTTAGCTAAATTTTTCAAATTAGTATTACAGAGAAATTTTCGATTTGAACAGCACTGAGAGCGGGAGAAATATATATGTAGTTAGTCATTAAAGAATCTTTTACGTTAGCTCAGAGTGAGAGAAAGGTGCTTAAATGGGACCGTGTCAAAACAGCAACGACATTTGCGCTAAAAGTGTCGTAACTTTCTTCATTGTTATCGCAGACGGATAAAATTAGCACCAATCAATTTCTCTTTAGAAGATCTATCCAACTATAGCACTTTTGTGACAGAAGCTTAAAAATTTCAAATGTTCAACTTTTTTGTCTGCTGTCCAAGAACTGCGAAACCTATATGGTTCAATTCATCTCAATGAGAGCAATCACGCGGAATATTGGTTAAACCGGTACGATCACCCTGAACAAATTGAAGGGATCTTTGCGCAAACGTCGTTGCTGTTTTGACACGGTCCCGCTTAAATATGTATGTAATAAGAGCGTTCAGAGCACTGATCTACATATGCATGAATGTATTCACAAAGTCTAACATTTTAGGGCGCGTGTCCAAGACACATGCGAAAACTGTTTTCCTTCTTAGCAGTTCGAAGCGACTCTTCCAATCAGTGAGGCAGATGTGGGGAGGAACTGTTGTCGATATTTCACTACTGGACTGTCTGCTCCTCTCTATCCTCCGCGTTCGTTCTCAATGCTCTCTCGCCGTACGTCTTTTCAAATAATTTCTCTATCGCTCTCTCTCTTTCTCTGCTAGTGAAGTAAAAGAAATCGTAGTCTGGAGGGTAAACTAAAAATAGTGAAAGAGATGGAGAGATGAAATGTAGGGGACGAAAGTGGCGAAGGGAAACCACAGGAGAGGCAGAGCGAGAGAGAGAGAGAGAGATAGAGAGAGAGAGAGAAAGAGAGAGTTTGGCTTGAGAGACGATCTGAGAAGAAGTGCGGCGCGGGAGCAATGAGAAGACGGAGGTTAGAGAAGAGCAGACAGCGCAGGCGTGCAATATCGACAACACAGCCATCTCCTCCCTCACAATCAGTTGACCACTGCACAGGTCTCTTTTTCTCTCACCACTTTCTTTCATCTTTGCTATTAATTCCTAATCAAAATTCTGGATCTTCTACTAGGTTCACCTCTGTATCTATCTCTCTCTTTCTTGTTTTGTTTCCTTCCTTCATTCTCTCTTTCTCTGTCTCTAGCGCTGTCGCCGCCACAAATATAATGTTCTTTTTTTATGTACATACATGTGTACATATCTTCATTTAAATATGACCATTCATATTTTAGCTTCCTGTCGTCATAGACGCGACGTGAATTTCCTCCTGGCAGCGTACATCTGCCTATGATTGCAAGAATCATTTCTCGAACAGGTATGGTCTTTTAATTTTTTCTCTAAAAAGTCATTTTTAATACAATATTTTGAACATGTTAATTATTTATATAATAATTTTATTCATCTCTCTGTGCAAAATTCATTGTAAATTTAATTTATTATTTTACACCCGCTGACTTCTGTATTAACAAAGATCCTGTCCTGGTCATAAATGGATCGATTTGTCATCCAAATCGGGGTTTGTTTGTTCCAGAATGAGAAAGATGGCTTCATCAGCCAGTCCTTCTGGCCGACGAGATGGGCATATTCTGTGACGAAGAGGATCAAGTAATGGATCCGAGATCAAACTTTTCATTGCTGTTGTAATGTCGTTGGCAACCGGTTGCTGTTCATGAAAGTGGATGTAATGTACTTCTCGCTCAAGGTGAGAACCAGATCAATATAGTGTTAATGATAATCACTCGGGAATTCTTCACACCAAGTCGACTAACGGAATTGAAAAAGTTTGCAAACGAGAAAAAGTGAATAAAGAGTATTGTGAGAGCGTCTTGATCCATTCTTGCTATACATCTCAGAACAACCATAATAAATACCTCGTATTTTATTGTATTTTCAAGATGTCTACGTCCATTCTTGAGTACTAATTTAAATTTATCAAGTGATATGTACATTACTTTACAGAGCTGGAAATATTTCCGAATAATAAATACGACGTAATTCGAAGAGTCAAATATAGCACTATTTTCTAGAATACCAATTTAGAGTTTAATAGGGAAGTACATACATATGTATGAAAGAATGGAAAGGAAATAACATCGTTTATTTAAACTCTTTAGTTCTTCTCCCTGGCGGTCCCTCTCCCCCCCATCTCCTCCCTCCATCCCTCCCTCGCTTTTTATGAACAACCATAAACAACAACCCCTATTGTTTGTGATGCTGTATAATCTGAATAGACATAGGCGCATCTAACACTTTATTTTTCAATGTAATTACCAATGGTGGTTCTCCTCCTCCGCCTTTGCTTGGATCCTCCGCTCCAGATATCGGATCTTGTCGCGGGCGATCTTGAGCTCCCGCTCGAGATGGACAACACTTGAGGCGACCTGTTGCGCCGCCTGCTCTGAAGGAGGTTATGTATTATTTAACAAGTCATAATCATATAAATTTTAGCCAAAAGATAGAATATTCATCTAAAATACCGCTATCCTGACTATCTAGGTGTTTTAGCGGACTCAGTTTGCGATCGCGCAAAGAAAAGGTGAGTGTGTGTGCTATGCCGCTTTTCGGATAGATTGAGGGAGATATTTCATGTCACACCTGCATGTAAGAGGGTCGGTAAAATGAGGCAGAAGACGAGTATATATTCACCTGGATAGTGTATTAGTATTTATGCTGGAGAGCATAGGTACCACTCGGCAAAAACGGTATGCTCACCTCACCGTATGCCTGGTTTCCATGACAGAAATGCACCTTTTGCAGCTCCACTTTCCTGGCCGAAGCTGTTTGCTATCTTTGGATCGTAACATGCCATATTTCGATAAGAACGAGTCTACTAGCTCCGTTAATTGTGCTTCCAGGGCTGAATATTTGACAGTTATTAGATTTAAAAAGAACAAAAAGAACAAATTAACTTACAAATCCGGAAATATCTCATATAAGTGCGAGCACACCGATGCGTTGGTGAATTGTTCCGGGAAAAGCTCGTCTCCCAAACTCCAGTACGTTGTTCTTCACCTGGTTTTCAGCAGTTTCAGTGTTGATACGACAAGTTGTGTTAGCGCCGAAATCGGCGGTGAACAATGCGCTCTGCGTCGCCTAATGTGTTCACAAATTAATATAGAAATGGTGTTGAAAAATCCCGCTACAAATGGTAGATGCAAAGCACATATGGAATTGCCGCAAAATAATCATCAATCCTATGTAATTCACCAATGATTGCATTTGTAAGACAGGGAAAGAAGTCTGAAAACTCAGAGATAACCTATTTTATCTAAATTGTGGAATAAAGGAAATTAAAGAAGGCAGAACGTACATTTGTTTGTGCCTACCATTTGAAGGCAGAGTAGAATGAATGCCGGTATCGTCATTGTTGTATATCACCAGCCTACAAAGTATGTATGTAGTATGTGTATGTAGATAGCTTGATCCCACCGGGAAGATAAATCATATTCACTGCGAGGCTCTGTCAGATGATTCCTTGTTGTGTGTAGACAAAAACGTATGTTGCCAACGGAAAATGTAGAATCGCCGTGTATGGACGAATCGGAGAAGCTGGAAGAAGAGTAAGCGGTTACAAAAGCACATCAGCAATTAATCTTTACTAACAAGCGCCAATAATGATCAAATGTTAAAGGAGGCCGATTACATAGAAATATGAGAGATTTTAAATTGCCGCGACCATTAGCACTCTCATATGCGTCCTATTTTCACGCAGCGGGCTAGTGGCCCCCGCGAAAGAGCACGCGAAAAAGGGAGTATCTCCAAGATTTTGAAACCGCATTAACAATTTTTCGGTGAACGTCCTCCTTTCATTTTGAGCTGAATGAAATTTTGAGAAACTGAAACCAAATTTCGAAACATTTAAGTGTATTAAATGTTGTAAAAAAAAATATATATATAAATAATGTAATTTAACTCACAATCAGTCGTGTTATGAGATGCAAACATTTGTGAGCCTTAATGCACAGCACATTGGAATTGTGGAATTCCATTAACTTTTGCTTACTATGGGAAAAATTTTCAAACCTCGCGCCAAATTGCTGCCAAGAATATTATTTGAACTTCCCGCAATTTTCAAAAAAAAACTGAATGGGACAATACTGTGGCCACCTTGGCCAAAGTGCTGTGTAATGGTGTGCACGGTTCGGTTTGAAAATACGCAGCTACTCAACGAATAAAGTGCATGCCGCTGGACTTTAGCATTATTCACACTAAACCGGCATTAAAACTGTTTAAAGTTTCTATTTATGCTCGCACACATTTTTTTTTACTTATGTAGCTATGCGTTCACTTTTTTCAGTTTTTTCATAGATTTAAAACACAGCAGGTCAGCAAATATCAGATAATGAGAACATGACAAATCGAATAAAAAATGACATTAATAAATCATAGAGAAGAGGAAATCGAGACCCCACTATTTGTGTTCA
The DNA here is from genome assembly GCA_945643635.1 of Allodiplogaster sudhausi. Taxonomy (NCBI): domain Eukaryota; kingdom Metazoa; phylum Nematoda; class Chromadorea; order Rhabditida; family Diplogasteridae; genus Allodiplogaster; species Allodiplogaster sudhausi. The sequence goes on along the minus strand of CALZFC010000041.1, from coordinate 3,307,778 downwards.
AAGTCAAGAGTCAGCCCACTATCTCCAGGCATACAATCGATGAATGAGCCACGGAACACTGATATATATGTACACCGTTATAGCTACCTTTCTCTCTCTCTGTCTCTCTCTCTCTATATATATATCTTTCTTTGTGACAGCTCTAATTTTTTCTTTCTTTTCTTTTTTGTCTTTCTCTCTCTTTCTCTGTGACATCTGTCGCTCTCTCATTGTCCCTCTCTCTCTCTCTCTCTTAGTCTCTCTTTCTCTCTCTCTCTCTTTCTCATGCATTCCTACTTCCGTCAGCCGCTGTTGCTCCTTAACCTTGTGCTATTGCGTTGTAAAGAGAGCGAATGTCACTTGCCGATGTACTTCCATTCCCGTTGTGTTGTTTTGTCTCAAAGGAATTTGCTCATCAATTGCTTCAAAGGCACACGTGTCGTCAAGAATATCTTTTCATAATAGCCTTTATTCTTTTGGACCTCCAAGAGCAGCTCATACAATCAAAATGAGAGCCATATATGGCGTTCATCATGGCAATTTTTAGCAATATTTCTCCGACACCAACACCTTCAGATTGACAAAGACGAGTGTGGAAAGATTCCACGATGTTATGAATATTATTCCCACGCCGTACAGGCATTTCGGAACAGGCGCGTGTGAAGTGGGAATATTTCCCACACTTTTGGACACAGGAAGCTTGCCATCATTCTTCTCCAAAGCTTTACAGGCCTCAGATGCCAAGGAGTTCATATGGAATGAAGTGGAAAAAAAACCCATTGAATTTTGCTGTATAGGTGTCACTGTAAAAATTCCCATGGAATGCAGAAAATCGAGCTGTATATTGAGAAGCAAACATATATTCCATATTGTTTTATGATTATGGAAAATTTAATTGTTTAGGTGAACAGTTTACGTCAATCACAATATTATTTTATCAGAGACCCTACAATGATAATAATGAAGATTATATAAAGTAGCAACAAATGAACGAATGTCATGATAATTGAACGATCTCCGCGATTTAGGAATATGGATGGTTTTTGTGAACAATGCGGTTCAAAGTTGGTGTGCCATAAACTGTTGTTGATTGATTTGAATAACCGCGCATGAGACATACTCGTCTGCATGCATTCGCAGTAGTTGCAGTATCCGTTTCGCGTCTTCATGGTCAGGAACGAAACACATGGAAGTATATCGCTGTCGCAACAATGGCAAGGGCCATCTTTTTTCAGAATTGCCTCATGATGAATGTGAGACTGTTTGAAGTCTTTCCGACTTGTCTCATTCTTTTTAGTGATGGAATCGATCATTTCCTCAATTATGTCAATTGAGTGTTGTTGCTTGATGATGTGAATGGTTATTTAGCGTGTGAGCGTCTGTTTGACGATGACGATGTTGAAAGTATTTCTTGAGACTGGTAGGAGTCCTTTGGTTTGGGACCGACTTGACGTCTGGATGTCAACAAGAATTAGTCTCTGATATGTTAGAGCTTTAACCTTGGACCAGATCGTGTACAGAGCAAGCCGTACAATCGAAAAGGTAACGAAACTGTACTGCGCGCTCTATTTAAGAGAGCACGTCAGTATCCTTCGATCAAGGCCTGCCCTAGGAATTTTTGTTCGAGTTTGTTCATGAAAATTGGTTATAGTATACAATTCGACGTGGCCAACAAAATAGGCTATATTTCAAACTTGAAAAAAACTTTCCGCGCGGGGCCCGGTACAGTAATGTTAAAAATTTCACTTGTCATAACTCGCTTAAAACATATAGTTAGATAACCGTCGAGGTATCATTGGATAGCTTTTTTTAGGGGCTTTAATTTTAATGTTGACGATGTTTTCATAAAATTTCATTTTGGCCCTAAAATACGGCCCTGAATATTTTCGAAGGCGGTTTTTGGCCAACTTAAGTATTTTATGCTCATTTCTGTAGATAGGCTTAAAGTGCGTGAAATTTGCTACAACATATGTCTTTTTCAAAAGAAATAAACGTCTCGCTCTTAGGTTCCCAAACGCTTGAACATGATCCAGTGTAAACTGTAACACCGTGCAAGCGCATTCTTCGATCCATAACTGCGCTCAATGTCAATATTACAAAATCGTAAGTATATCATCTACGAGCTCTCACGGAGATCATCAAATGTTACATACGTTATTTTATTGAAAAGTTTAAATTTATAGGGGAAATTTCGTTCTGTACAATTAGAAGGCTTAAAAAACACTTTAAAAGCATTTTTGCCTATCGAAACATACATCATAAGAAAGAGGATGAAATTTGCTACAAGATGAACCTGTTTCAATGGAATTCCATGCATACGATCTTTTGTTATAAGCCATAAGAGTAGGATAGCAAGGCGTTATGGAAAAACTGTAGAAAAAACGATTGGAATATTCTAATTCGAATTTGGAATATTCTAATTCGAATAACCTAAAATGTGAATTCTCGGGCAAAATGACAGCGACGCTACTGGCACTGCTTTTATGATTTATAACAAAAGATCGAATGCATGAAATTCCATTGAAAGGAGGTTCATCGTGTATCAAATTTCATCCTCTTTTTTATGATGTATGTTTCGACAGGCGAAAATGTTTTTAAAGTAGTTTTTTAAACCTTCTAATTGTACATAACGAAATTTCCCATATAAATTAAAAGTTTCAATAAACTAACGTATGTAACATTTGAAGATCTCCGTGAGAGCTCTTAGATGATATACTTACGATTTTGTAATATTGACATTGAGCGCAGTTATGGATCGAAGAATGCGCTTGCACGGTGTTACAGTTTACACTGGATCATGTTCAAGCGTTTGGGAACCTAAGAGCGAGACGTTTATTTCTTTTGAAAAAGACATATGTTGTAGCAAATTTCACGCACTTTAAGCCAATCTAGAAACAGTTCTGCAGAAATGAGCATAAAATACTTAAGTTGGCCAAAAACCGCCTTCGAAAATATTCAGGTATTTTAGGGCCAAAATGACATTTTATGAAAACATCATCAACATGAAAATTAAAGCCCCTTAAAAAAGCTATCCAATGATACCTCGATGGTTCTCTAACTATATGTTTTAAGCGAGTTATGACAAGTGAAATTTTTAAAATTACTGCACCGTGTCCCGCGCGGAAAATTTTTTTCAAGTTTGAAATATGGCCTATTTTGTTCGCCACGTCGAGTTGTACACTGTAACCAATTTTCATGAACGAACTCGAAAAAAATTCCTAGGGCAGGTCATAATAGGGTCCTGCTCGAGTCTTATGGACATCCTGTCTTAAAGGAGTAATTATCCCACGGCGTACACGGGCCAAATCACGCCGTACACGGGCCAAATGTTACGACTCAGACGTGTGGGAAATTCAGAGGGCAATATTTCCCACACTTTATGCCTAATGATAGAACGATTTCTTCTAGAAATCTAGAAATCTAAAAATCTAAAAATTCAATTATCCAACTTATGAGTAGGATACACTCCTAAGTAAAAAAGGTAAAAGAGATAAGATTGCTACAGAGAAGGCAATAGAATCCTGTGGAAAAATTTAGGATCTGTAGCTTAGTTGTAAAGCACTGTTCTGCTTTATACCTCCCGGGCCGAAAAGGAAAACAAAGTTGACGAGCGTGATCGAACAGCGTAGATGAACAGAATGGAACGGGCATGAAGTTGGCGTGGTGACACGATGTCAGCGTGAATTCGTCAGCGTGAAGTCATCATGGTCGTGGTACGTATGTTTGTATGTTTGTGATACAAAGATATAGTATTCGAGTAATGTAAGTAAAGTAAGTATGATTTTAATATTGTGGTATGTATATACATATTATGTATGTTCATTTGCGTTATATCAAAAATATGTATCTTAGTAGAATGGATTTTATAATTTCATGTGTACATGGATATGAGTATGTAAGTTTCGAGAGAATAATGAATAATTTTATCAATGACAGTAATTATATGTATATCCTAATTTCCCAATGATGAGTAAAATATAGGTTAACAAGTCGACGTATTTGATCAGGTGAACAATTCGACGAGAATGATATTCAAATAATAGATGCATAAAATATTGAATATATAGATAACGTCTGAATTGATCAGAATGTATTCAAGAATGTGGGTGATATTTCAGAATTGAATGTCTTGGAGTGTCGTGCACTGTAGTAGAATGATTTGTGTAGTCACAGAAGATGCATTCTTTTTTGCATGGATTTTCGGTGCAGGCAATGATTGTACGTTCACAGAGATTGCAATAGCCATTGCGAGTTACGATCTTTTCGCGTAGTTGCTTGGGAACAGAGCACATTGATGTGTGATGATCTTCATTGTCACAGCAGTGATATGGGCCACCTTTTTTAAGGCGTGGAATAGAAGGAGGAATGGAGGATGATTGATTCGATTCGATTTTCTTAAGACGTTCAGTTGCGAGTTGCAATTGTTTCCCAATTCTGATAAGTGATTTCTGAATTTGATGAAGTATGCTGGGTGTGTGTGGAATGGAAGCAGATGGGGTAGAATGAATCTGGGCTGATTTGGTATGTGAAGAGACGACTGGATACTGTTGAGAGTTGACTTGATATGCTGGGGAGATGACTTTTTTCAGATTTGTCCTGGTTATCATCGTTGGTTTGTTCGTCAAGTAGATAATCGAATATGACTTCGTCTTTTTCATGAGTGGATGACATCTGAATAATTTAATAAGTCATTTAAAATTATTATATGTGAAATTATGTATTAATACGCGACTCGAATTGTGTCAATGAATACAAAAAAAAATGGAAGGGCGAGTAAAATAATATATGTGGTGTTAGTCTGTTGATTTTTTTTAAATGTTGAGACAGGATTGTGTCCTTTGGTTTGGGACTGACTTGATGTTCGGACGCGTCGATTTCATTTGTTAACTCCTCGAATAAAAAATCGAGTAAACGATCGATCAGTAGATGACATCTGAAGCAATCACCATTCAAATATGTTATTGATACGTGAGAAGATATGTGAAATAAAATGTACGAATAATATTTATTTCAATATTTATATCGAGAAGAGTGAGAGAGAAAATTTTGGTTGCCGGATGAATGGATGGAGTATAAAATAAAAATTAAAAAGGCATTAGTGAAGAATTTAGCTTTTCTATTTAATACCTTATTTAAAGCGAATTGATGTTTGCGAATGAAAAAAGTATGCAAGCTGCATTGCTAGATTATCCAACTTGATTCCACAAGGAAGCTCTTCGAAACGGCTTTGTCAGATGATTAATCGTCGGCAAGAACGTATGCTCCCAGGGAAATGTGAAGAACTCGCCGTGTATGGTCGAATATAAGCATCTGGAAGAAGCGTAGAAACGCATACATGAGAATTATAAGTAAAGATAATTACTAGTCGTTAAAATTACAAATCAAATAGAGGAGCAACAACGATGCTCAACGTGATAGCCAACTATTTTCTGGCATACATACGGTGTGTGAATAAGCCTGGGAACGCTGACATATGCAGCTGACCATTCTCGCTCTTTCTCACTCTCTCTTTCTCTCTCTCTCTCCATGTCCTTTCATCTATATGTCCCTCTCCATTTCTCCCGCTCTCAATCTCTCCTGCTCTCTCTCATTTTGTTCTTTCTCTGAAAAAGCTCTCTCTATCTGTCTCTCTCTCGCTTTCTCTCTATGTATGTGAGAGCTCTCTCTCGCTCTATCTATTTCTCGTTCATGCGTGTGAAATTGCCGTTCGTTTTGTTTTCAAACGTTCTCATTTTTCAAGCTGCCTATGCAGAACAATACGGCAATGCTTTATTTATTCCAAATGTTTTCATACCTAAGAACTCCTTGATCAGTGGAGTGAAATAGTGGTGGCATCAATTATCATCCAACATCTTCGAAGGCTGCTGAAACATCGACGAGCTCTTCTCCGTCGAATGTGAAGTTATAACCGATTTTGCTCGGGCTCCGCGGGACGAATATCCAGGTGCCAAGGTCCGCGTCCACTAGCCCGTAGTTCTGGACGCCGCGACCTTGACCGCCTGACAGTTGAGAGAGAAAGAAGTCAACTCATTCCGCAGTTCTGATTAGTGAGTCTTATGGATGCTAGATAACACACCTTCACGGTTAACTCTGTTACAGTTCCCGTACTTCTCGCATGGTGATCGCACTATCGATCTGAAGTCGAATGCTCCTTTTAAACCCGAGGCGAATAATTGGTTGGCTTTACTGGCCAAAGCGGCAGCGACGTGCATATTTCTCTGCCCTTTCTCTTCCGCTGGTCTCCTTGTGCTCTCTTTTCGCCGTCATCCTACAAATCAAACAATTTTCCTTAAAACACCTAAGTACGGAAGAGAGAGTGTGAGAATGAGAGAGAGAGAGAGGGTGAGAAAAAAAGGCGACGAAAGAACAAAGTGATGTACCAAAAATTCAAAATGCTGACCTACTAAAAATCTCTCGGAAAATAAATTTGAGAATTGTTCAAAACGAGGTAAACGAATAAAAATAATTTATCATGCTTTTGTTCACAGAACTGATTTTTTTTGGAAACACACTAAACGCATCTTGTAATGTAACCTTGCTTGATGCAGCTCATGAACGCAGTCAATGGAGGCAGGTTTACGATGCATTTACGTCGCGTCGCTTCAATTCTCGCGTGTATGGCGAGAGAAATCTAAATGATTAATAAAAAAAAGAAGCACCTCAAGTAACGCCTAGAAGAACAATGAATCCATCAATAATTGAAGCAACAAATAATGGGAGGATGCTTTGCTCGCCTGATGCGTCGAGAAATCGATGATGTATTCTTTCTGCGATCTCTACCTATGCTTCACTGTCTCTCATCTTTCTTTAACTGTCGCTCTGGGTCGCTTCCAGCTTACCTGACCCATTCTATAACAGTTTATGTTGCTTCCAATGTTCTCACTCATTCATATGTTTTCATTTACACTCGCTCCCTCCCTGCCTATTTCTTTCACTCCAATCATATTTTTCGTTCACCTCTCTTTCTCTCTCTCTCTCACTCTCTATCCCAGACTCTCTCTCTCTCTCTCTCTCTCGCTCTCTATCCCAGGCTCTCTCTCTCTCTCTCCACTGCTTGTAATGTGAATGGAGTCGAATGGTAAGGAGTGATAGAGATAAACAGATAAAGAAAGATAAGGGGCCGAACGTGGCGACCGGACGCACAAGAGAGGAGAGAGAGAGAGGCGGAGAGTCAGGGATAGAGAGAGGATTTGAACAGGCTGGCGTGAATAGAGCAGTGAGAACACGAAGGTTAGGGAGGAGCAGACAGACGTGCATTATCGACAATATTGCAAGCTCATGCCTCATTTTGACAACTACATGGGGCTCTTTGTTCTATCCACTTTCTATCATATTTGCTATTAATTCCTACACATGATTCTGAATTCTCTTCCACTCGGTAATTTCTGCGTCACATTCTTTTTCCTTCTCTCTCTCTCGCTCTCTCTCTCTTTCATTCTCTCTATTTCTCTGTCTCTCGCTCGGAACAAGTAGAATGCCCGTACATACAGTTATGTACCTCACAGATTGCAAGAGTCTTTTCTAACAGGTAAGAAATAAACTTTTTAAAAAATTAAAAAAAAAATTCCCACATGTTAACGATTTACATATATAATAATTTTATTTTGCATTGTCGAATGTTCCTTTTGTGCCTAATGCACGAAAAATAAGATTTACTATTATTTAAACCCGATGACTCTTGCATAGGCATATGAATGTAGATACTGTCCCGAACTTTTTTAAACGAACCTAAGGAAAGAAGTTTTTTTATTCTTTCAAAAAGAGAAATATGCGTTCATCAGACAGCGCTTCTGAAGATGGCGCCAAAAGCCCGTTGTACTCTGCTCAACATCATTCAGCTTATTCCGTACCTAGAAGAGTACGTTTACTTTTTGGAATTGCTTTACTTTCTTGTGTCTGAATTTATTAATTTTATTTTTTAAGTAATGGTTGTTCAAACACAGACTCTGTGTCCACAAGGAGGTCCACAAGAAGGTCGGTCCTCGAGGGCCACATTTTAGAAGTACTGCTTTTACTAAAAGTGCACAGTTTCCTTTTAGCAGTTGGTTACCAAAAGCTATAAGGGCACCAACACCTGTGAGATCGATGAGCTTTGCGGTGGAAGAGGGTCAGAGTTCGTGGCGTAAGGTTCCAAGGCCTACACATGGTTACAAGTAGCGGACGCCACCCAATATGGTCGCGGTAATAAGAAATGTCGTGGCTTGCTAGTCACCAGGGACTCTGCCGGCAAGATCTACTTCAAGTCGATGCACAGCTTCGTCTGCGCAATCAATGGGAAAGGGCTCCCATTCCATGTGAGAGATTCGACGACCACGGAATAGAGACAATTACTTATGAGAAACTATTCCAGCCAGTATCCAGAAAGAGACGAATCCTTCTTGACACGTGCCCTGTAGGTATAGAGGAACTTACAATTAGTTTCGATGTACTTGTTCGTCTAATAGTTATGCTTGTCTGTTATTCATTGTCAGTTGCCACTAATTGTGAATCTTACTGCTGATAAATATCTTCTTGTATTTTGCTAGATGCTCAATATTGGTTTAAAATATCTATTGGATGTTGTCCCGGTCGATGAAAATCAGTATTTAGTCAGATATTTGTATTTCTTTTTTTGAATACTGTAGAAAATATCTCTATCGATGCACCCGGCACCTCTTCAAAATCAAACTGCGCTGAGGATGTAGACCGGATGAGGAAAGAGATAGAAAATTCTGGGAAGGAACGCGCCTCAAGGACAAAGCTTCCGAGTACACTTCATTCTACATTCTTCACTCTTCCCTTCATCTTGATAATCTCTCGCATTCCCTCTCGCCCTTCTCTCGTCCTCTTTCCTGACTTTACGTCGAAGAGAAGAGCGGTGTAGATTTGAAGGAAGCGCTCAGGCACGAATTGTTGTTATTTAATCTCGTTGGTTACATCTCGTTGTTATTAATTATATGAAAGTGAAAAATAAAGTTAATAAAAAATTTGAATTTTGAAAATTTCAATTTATCTTATTCGAGAAAAATTACATTTTTAATCAATACAAAAATGAATTTAAAATAGTAAGAAGGAGTAGAGGAGAGAAAGAGAAAGAGAAAGAGACAGAAAGAGAAAGAGACAGACCGAGAGAGAATGAGACAGATAGAGAGAGAGAGAGTGAGAGAGAGAGAGAGGGGGGGGGGGGGGGGTGGAGGGAGAGAGAGAGAGAGGGAGAGAGAAAGAGCAAAATAGAAGAGGAAAGAGAAAGCGAAGGGCCTAACATAAGTAGAGACACTTTAAAGGGAACAAAATATCGAAATACGCATTTCTATGATAATTTCATTTATATCATCTTCTTTTTAAAGAATACATGCTTCTTCATATAATGGTTCATTTGGAAGACCATCACAAATGAAAAAAACCTCGTAAATTTTTTTCTCTTCAATGTTTGTACAAAGGTTAGAATGTCAACGTTAGTGCAAGGATTTAGATTCTTTGGAATTTTGTCATTGATTAGACTTCGAAAAGTTTAACACCCATGCAGAGGTGTAAAGTGGCCGGCCCGGCCCGAAGGGCCGGCCGGCCCAACTTTCCAGGGCCCGGGGCCGGGCAGTGATAAATGAACTTCGGGAGGGCACCGCGCGTCTCGTCACCAAAGGCGACTTTCAGCTCAAGCCAGAAGCTGTCAGAGTTCATTCACATATTACTTCTGGCCCGCTTGCGTCAAGTATCTTTTTTTGTCACAGTTACCATTCGGAACTATGTATTTCATTTTTCTCTTCACAAAAATGTGCAAAGAGCAAGAAGGCTTACACCGAAGATTACTTCATGTATCCTTTTTCTCATGAGGTCGTGGAACTGTTCGGGGCCAGCCGCGCCGAAGTTTCCAGTACGCGGCTGGTTGGTGAGCCCGATCCGCAACGCATGGCTGAGAAGGTATAAAAACGTATTGAATGAAAATTATTGTAATATATTTTAAAAAAAAAAGGAAAATAAAGCTAAATAAATGAGAAAAATTTTCGTCCCTGTTGAAAAGCTGTGCGCTCCGCATGCCGGCACAAGCCTCGTGAACACTTTCGCACGAGATGTTGTCGTCGCCGGCTTCTCCAGTTTCCAACTCGGAACTAACAGGAAATTTCGCACTAGCTGCACACTGAGACAGTTGGTCATTTTTACTATTTTGCATTTTTCAATCAGCATATTGCATTTTGATTTACCCGCTATTTTCAGGATTTTGCCACCTACTCGTGCGGATTTCTTGAATATATTGCCTAATTGTCCCGTTCTTATCCAAAAATCTTTTCTGCTTCCAATTCCTGCATGTCTATTCATGCGCAAAGATCGACGGCTGGCGCACCTTCGCAAGGCTCTCAACCGTCAACTTCTAATTATTTATAACCCGGATCGAGTTAGTCGAGGCCTCTGTGTTCGACATCTCTGAATGTTCTGTCAGTTTAGATCGATGCAATGGTCCGTCGGTACACCGCAAAACCCGGAGGAGGAACTTTCGACATCAAAACCCCTGCCTTCACAAAATCCGTAATGACTCTCAGCCATTCCCTTCATCGCACTTTTCCTCGCAAATTCCCTCGCCACACTTCTTCTTTTCTTTGAGCATGTCTACTTTCGATGCTTCAGACGCTCTTGAAGGTGAAAGTAAATAAAGCATGTTTTCCTGTTTATTATTAGTAAATGTACATATAATTTTTTGCGAACTGCCAAAAAAGAGTATGTAGAAACAAACGCAAACGAACACGGAGTATCACAGTAAATTATTAAGGATTCAAATCTGAAGGTCGAATTTTTTCGACGAGAAGTGTACATCTTTTGCACATGTGTACGGCAAAGAAAAAAATCACAGGTTTATTTTATAGTTATATCAGTGCAAAAGAAAGTCAGCATAGAGGGCTGAAGGGCTTAGAAGGAGCAGGCAGTTCAGAAACAGAACTATGACACATGATATCTTGATTCCTAAACACCAATGAGCGCGGGTAAGTTGAAGCCAATCAAGAGATGCTTGCTATCAGTTCAGAGGAGGTCTGGGTATTTAAGACGCTCAAGAGTGAGGAAAAGCTCCATAGCACAGCGATCGGCACGAAATCGATTGCAGCGAAATGGTATCTGCCCGAAAATTTTCGCCTTTATCGACTGAAGTTCAATTCTCCTACAAAAAATATATTATAGTCACAAATGTAAAAAGTAATATTTTAGCAAAAATAATAATATTATTATTCATTAATTTAATTTATCGTGCATACGATAGATCGTTTCCTAAGGCATAAAAGTGATATTTTTCAATAATTTTTACGTAATTACGGAAGAAGAAAAACACGAACGAATACAGGCGCTGGTGTTCGTGGCGGCCACGCCGATCCGTGAACAGAAGGGCAAGGCGCTTGCCGACTTCGTCAAATCGGCCCAGAAGGACTGGCTCGCCGATTACACGCAGGCGGAAGCAACGTCTCATAGCCATGTACACAAAGCATCCGGAAGATGTCAAAGTTCGTTATGAATTCATTTTTATCGCCTTCTTTTCTTATATCGTTCTACAAAAATTGAAGCCAAAATGATAAAAACTAAAAAAAAAAAGAAATTAGTTAAAAAAATGACCGTCTGCTCATAAGAAGCTCTCAGCCCGCCGCCTTCTCGTTGACTATAGAGCAGTTGGCGGCGATTCCGGCCGAGTTCGACACTGGCCGCACTGCGAGTCGATCGGCGCCATCCGCGACCAGGCAAACTGCGGCTCGTGCTGGGCCCGTCGCCTTCTCGCTGACTCCCACGCAGTTGGCTCCCAAGCAGTTGACACAAATACCAAAAAAAAATACCAATGTTTCAAAATGCTACAGTTGCCGCCCACCTTTGGTCATCGCCTGACATATCTCAATATAAAGCGAACTGACATCGACCTCGTTTGGCATGTTTCAGATGGTTCATTGCCATAATAAATGTAAGGTGTAAAGTAGACACTCCACTTTGAAGTTTTCCATCGCTTATGCATTTACTGTCGAACATTTCAGCAAAAACAATAACATTTATATACATATATCAGACCCAAACATGGAAATTGATAAAACATTATTTCTCTTTAATCATGACTAATAGCTGCTATATAGGAGACACTCTGGCTGAAATGAATCAATGCATGGGTAAACATTCTACTCTGTACTCTCAGCGGGACTATCAGCAGGGTCAGAGACGAAATACACAATATAGAATAATAACAGCTGATGGTGGGGAAGAAAAAGACGGAATACTCATTCATCTGCAATGGCCGCTGCAGCTGCGGCTGCTTCGTCGAATTCGGGGAGTTCCATTGATGCCTGAAGTATAGAGAGAGAGAGAGAGAGAGAGAGAGAGAGAGGAATATGGGAGAGAGAAAGTGAGAGAAAGAGAGAAGACAGAGAGAGAAAGACAAAGAGACAAAGAAAGAGTGAAGGAAAATTGGAATTGACTATTGGGAGACAGGAATCCTTTCCTCCATCCTCACCTTATTTTCTTGCAAGTCAGCCATCTTTGAATCGCCGCAGGCCGCACTCTTGTTCTCCTCGGCCTCTGCAGCACTCGCTTCGTCTCCCATCTACAGCGAAGCAAAGCACATTATGATTGATTGATTCGTGAAGTTTATATTGGACACAATAATATGGCCACTTTGATCCGTTTCGCCGTGACAAGGTAAGAATCGAATCTTGCCTTTCCATCTTCCTGTGGCTGCTGAGAACTGGCGACGGCTCCTTCTTCGCTGGCAGCAGAAGCTGCGTTCTGGATCTGGCGGCGCGAGCGGGCTTGTTTCGTCTAGAAAGACTCTCAAAGTTGTGTCAGGTCTCGAGACGATCGTTGGATTACGGTAATGCAGTATGGGCCGTAGATTAAGGTAGTTATCATACAAGAAATCCCTGCTGACCTGCCACTCCATGCGTTGCTCGAGCTGTCTGCCTTGCTCGTCATATCTAAAAATTATTTATGATTGTACATATACATACATGTTTTGCTAATCGGCAGCACCTCAATTATTTTAGAAAACATGTCAAAAGATTGGAAAGGAAGGAAAGAGAGAGAGACATATAACGTCAGAGAGACGGAAGAGAAAGAGAGAGAGAGAGAGAGAGAGAGAGATAGAGAGAGAGAGAGAATCCCCTACCTTATTCCATGGCCGCTACTCTTGTAGTGCAGTCGGAGCTGCTCGGAGTCGAGTGGCTTCGCGCCGCAGACGTGGTAGCGAGGGCGTTCCTGTACATTTTGTTGAATTTTCAATATATAATTTCGCAAAGAAGCGAAATAGACATTTTTTTACTTGTTTATTCGTTACAAAGTAATCACCCTAATTTAGACATCACAAAATGTATTTCATCAACTCGCTCGATGCCGCTCAATGTGTCGACGAAGCGAGCTGTGCTTGCTGAGACGCTGGCCGCAAATGTCGCATCCGAGCGTGCCCGACTCGTGCACCTCAAAGGGGAGAACTCACTCATTACCGTATGCAAGACGCACTATAATTCAATTTACTTTTACTCTTTACACCGTGTTTCTTATCCCTTCCCTTCGTTCTACTTCTCTCTCACCCTTGAAGTACACCTTCTTGTCTTTTTCTTTTCACACCCTCGATATTCCATTTCACTTTCCGGGTTCTCTTTCAATGCCATTATCTCTCTCCCAACTTTCGTTCTCTCTTTCAACTTTCTGCGTTCTCTCCCCCTTTCCTACTTCTCTTTCCAATCTCACTTTCTGCTCTCTCTCTCACTTCTCTCTCGCTCTCTCTCTTCTCTCTCACTTTCTCTCTCTCACTCTCTCTTTATCTCTCCCTCTACTTCCCTCTCGAACCATAGCAATGTGCTTGCGTAGTGACTGGTACAACTCGAACTTCTCCTCGCAGTAGACGCAGGCGAGAATATCTCGTTTCTTCATCTCCAGCTTGCGCGTCTCCTTTGCAGGCTCTGCAAAACATGAGTGAAGCAACAACTAACAATCGTTACCTTCTTAATTTTATTTAAAATGTTTAATAGGAATTCAATTTCGCAACAATTTCTTCATTCACACCAGCAAATCTCCTCTCTCTCTCTTTCTCTCTCTCTTTCTCTCTCTCTCCCTCTCTCTCTCTGTCACTCTCTGTCTCTGTCTCTCTCTTTCTCTCTTTCTTTCTCACTCTCTCTTTCTCTCTCTGTCTCTCTCAGTCTCTCTCCCTCTCTCTCTCTCTCTCTCTCTCTCTGTCTCTCTCTGTCTCTCTCTGTCTCTCTCTCTCTCGGTACTCTATTCCCCGCACTGACCATCTCCCTCCACTGGCTCCTCCTCCTGCAGCTCCACTTCGTGCTGCTCGAACAAGTCGGGATTCTTGGAAGTGACTGAAGCAACGATGACCGATTGGCGCACGACGGGGCGGAACGGAGAAACGGGACGCGGCGGCCGTTTCGGAATCCTCAAATATTTCACACAAAAATATTTTAATACCTTTTGCCCATTTTAAGCTTTCTTGGATCTAGATATATATTTTTTTAATTAAACAAAAATGAGGCATACTTGAACTTCTTCTGGTTCTCGGCCTTCTCCGTTTCTGCATTCTCCAACTCGCCCTCCTCCAGCTCTTCGTTCTCTTTCATCGCTTCTCCGTCCCCGTCCTTCTCCTTTGCCTCCTCTGCGTCTTTCTTCTTCTCGTTCCCTCTCGCTTTCTCTTCCTTCTCTGCGCGAATTCTGGCGCTTTTCTGCTCGAATCGCTGGATGAACTCCTTCAGCGAAGGGACATGCATGAGGAGAAGGCGATCGAGGCAGCGATCCTCTTCTTTCTGGAGAAAAGATATTTGATATTATGAGAAATAAGGAGAGAGAGAGAGAGTGAGATAAAGAGAGTGAGAGAGTAGACTGTGAGAGAGAAAGTGAGACAGTCAGAGAATAAAGAGCGTTCACCTGGTGATGCTGAAGCAGCGGCACTGCCATCCACTCTTCCGTTTCACTCGGCTTAACGCGTGCGTTCGAAAGGTAGAAGAGGCGGCTGAAAAAAAAACTTAATTATCAATTTGTTTTCGAATATATTTCTATTATCAATTTTGTAGTTATCCAATTATTTGCCTGTAGTTAAAGTTAATTAAAATTTGTAATGAACACATTTCACGACCTGAAGTCGATTTCGGGCGCGCCAAACGGAGTTGGAGACGGCGCGGAGGGTTCTTTGAAAGAACTGAGAGCAGGAGAGGGAGGCGGGGGAGGGGGAAGAGAAGGAGAGGGTAGAGAGGCAGAGGGTCGAGAGGGAAGAGAGGAAGAGGATCGAGAGGGAACGGGAGGCAGAGTGCGAGAGGGAAGCAGAGGAGCTGCTGATCGTCCCTTCTCAGGACGACGAGGAATAGAAAAGGTCCCGGGCGGAGGGCCGATCGCGCACTTCTTGACGATCCTGGCAGATCCCTCTTCGCCGATCCCTGCAGGAAGCCGTCGCTTGCTGCCCGGCTTCAGAAAGCCATCTGAAAATAATTTAAATTACTCAGCCGTAATCTATTTATCTATTTCAGTTTTACTGACCATTCTTATAGCGTCTGTCTAAATCGCTTTCTCTCTCGCCATTGAGTCAATCAAAAAGGTTCAAACTTGGATAAAATTGATAAAAAAAATTTAATTACATTTTATTTATAATTATATTTATAATTACGCTGAAGCCTTAATATTGAGCTAATTTAAAAGGGGATTATTAAATATTTCATTGTTGAAGAAGAAATATGCTAGCCTTTATCTGGCTGCGCGGGGAGACGATTGAAAAACGACCACATTCGAGCGGGGAAGAGAGGAAGAATGAGAGGGAATGAGGAATGAAAATGAAGAAAGCATCCCAAAGTGAGTTGAATTTGCATCGTGGCGAAATCGCATGCTAATTTTGGTCACTTTCATTGCATGGCGCATTCGAAAACGAATTGCCCTTTCAAAGGACTCTTATTCGAAATGAAACATCAAATTGTATTTCCCCTTGTTCCACAGAGCGGACGATTGCGATATAACGCATTACTTTGTAAATCTGAAGGATTTTTCCTTGGCCCGCTCGGTGGACCTTTTCAGCCACTGCTATGAATTGGCAGCGATAAATTGGCGACTTATTGGCAGTGCAATGGAATGTATGCACAAGAACAGATCAATTAAAGTTTTTTAGCTTAAATTACTCGGTTTGCCTAGCTATCGGGTATCTGCTATGCATTCACAGTCCCGATTCTTCTCCTCATCGCTGCCCATTCTTCGCTCACTCTCTCCTCAAGTGCATGTTAAATCAGTCCGCTCCCACTGATTCCGTCTTCGCTGGCAAGACGAAACCAGGGCTTGGCATCACCTGGAGCAGAGAGTTGACGGTGGCAGTCATCCAGGGACTATGAGATGTACTCTAGGGAAATGCATGTGTAATTAGGAATAATTACACCTGCATTGTCCTTCAACCAGAGAACATCCCATAGTCCGCAAAGGATTACATCTTCCAGCACTATATAGACCCCTTCCGCCTGCGAATAATGTGTCTTCTCTTTTGTTCCCGCATCGCATATACTCATCTCAAGACTCTCGGATCTCCACTTCTTCTATTCGACTCCCTTCTTCTGTACAACGATGGCGGCCGCAGCTCCTCGCTTGAATCTCTCAACAATCCGCGCCCATGTTCAGAAGTTAGTTTAGTGCGAAAGAGTGAGAGAGACATTGAGAGAGAGAGACGAGTTCATTTGCTTTTGAGAGTCCGGAATGGGACGCTCCTCTGGCCTGACTCCTCCGCCGTGGCGGGGGCCTGCCTCGAGTTCACCGCCACACTCACTCATGCCTCCGAGCGAGCTGCGCGGCGGACCTCCAGCCAGTTCAGATGGTGCCGGAAAAAGATTGTGGGTGTGCTAGTTGAATGTAAAGGTACACTGCAAACAATAAAAGAGAGCACGCTTTACAGATCGAGAGAGAGAGAGAGAGGAGGGAACCAGAGAGCAGGAGACAAAAGAGATACATAGAGGGAGAGAGAAAGAGAAAGAGAGCAGGCTTTGCAGATGGACCTCCGCGGCCCCATGCGTTTTCTCCTGCTGACGTACAACTTCGGCGACAGTCTCGAAAAGGATCTTGCTGCCCTCTCCGCTCTGACCGCCGCGTTGGCTGCGGCGGCAGACAAAGTGCACGCCGCCAAAAACATCCTGCACTCGGTGGGCCTTTCTTCTTCTTCTTCTTCTTCTTCTTCATCTTCTTCTTCTTCTTCTTCTTCATCTTCTTCTTCATCTTCTTCTTCATCTTCTTCTTCATCTTCTTCATCTTCATCTTCTTCATCTTCTTCATCTTCATCTTCTTCATCTTCTTCTTCTTCATCTTCTTCTTCTTCTTCATCTTCATCTTCTTCTTCATCTTCATCTTCTTCTTCATCTTCTTCTTCATCTTCTTCTTCATCTTCTTCTTCTTCTTCATCTTCATCTTCTTCTTCATCTTCATCTTCATCTTCTTCTTCATCTTCATCTTCATCTTCATCTTCATCTTCATCTTCATCTTCATCTTCATCTTCATCTTCATCTTCATCTTCATCTTCATCTTCATCTTCATCTTCATCTTCATCTTCATCTTCATCTTCATCTTCATCTTCATCTTCTTCTTCATCTTCATCTTCATCTTCATCTTCATCTTCATCTTCATCTTCATCTTCATCTTCATCTTCATCTTCATCTTCATCTTCATCTTCATCTTCATCTTCATCTTCATCTTCATCTTCATCTTCATCTTCATCTTCATCTTCATCTTCATCTTCATCTTCATCTTCATCTTCATCTTCATCTTCATCTTCATCTTCATCTTCATCTTCATCTTCATCTTCATCTTCATCTTCATCTTCATCTTCATCTTCATCTTCATCTTCATCTTCATCTTCATCTTCATCTTCATCTTCATCTTCATCTTCATCTTCATCTTCATCTTCATCTTCATCTTCATCTTCATCTTCATCTTCATCTTCATCTTCATCTTCATCTTCATCTTCATCTTCATCTTCATCTTCATCTTCATCTTCATCTTCATCTTCATCTTCATCTTCATCTTCATCTTCATCTTCATCTTCATCTTCATCTTCATCTTCATCTTCATCTTCATCTTCATCTTCATCTTCATCTTCATCTTCATCTTCATCTTCATCTTCATCTTCATCTTCATCTTCATCTTCATCTTCATCTTCATCTTCATCTTCATCTTCATCTTCATCTTCATCTTCATCTTCATCTTCATCTTCATCTTCATCTTCATCTTCATCTTCATCTTCATCTTCATCTTCATCTTCATCTTCATCTTCATCTTCATCTTCATCTTCTTCTTCTTCTTCTTCTTCTTCTTCTTCTTCTTCTTCTTCTTCTCTTCTTCTTCTTCTTCTTCTTCTTCTTCTTCTTCTTCTTCTTCTTCTTCTTTCTTCTTCTTCTTCTTCTTCTTCTTCTTCTTCTTCTTCTTCTTCTTCTTCTTCTTCTTCTTCTTCTTCTTCTTCTTCTTCTTCTTCTTCTTCTTCTTCTTCTTCTTCTTCTTCTTCTTCTTCTTCTTCTTCTTCTTCTTCTTCTTCTTCTTCTTCTTCTTCTTCTTCTTCTTCTTCTTCTTCTTCTTCTTCTTCTTCTTCTTCTTCTTCTTCTTCTTCTTCTTCTTCTTCTTCTTCTTCTTCTTCTTCTTCTTCTTCTTCTTCTTCTTCTTCTTCTTCTTCTTCTTCTTCTTCTTCTTCTTCTTCTTCTTCTTCTTCTTCTTCTTCTTCTTCTTCTTCTTCTTCTTCTTCTTCTTCTTCTTCTTCTTCTTCTTCTTCTTCTTCTTCTTCTTCTTCTTCTTCTTCTTCTTCTTCTTCTTCTTCTTCTTCTTCTTCTTCTTCTTCTTCTTCTTCTTCTTCTTCTTCTTCTTCTTCTTCTTCTTCTTCTTCTTCTTCTTCTTCTTCTTCTTCTTCTTCTTCTTCTTCTTCTTCTTCTTCTTCTTCTTCTTCTTCTTCTTCTTCTTCTTCTTCTTCTTCTTCTTCTTCTTCTTCTTCTTCTTCTTCTTCTTCTTCTTCTTCTTCTTCTTCTTCTTCTTCTTCTTCTTCTTCTTCTTCTTCTTCTTCTTCTTCTTCTTCTTCTTCTTCTTCTTCTTCTTCTTCTTCTTCTTCTTCTTCTTCTTCTTCTTCTTCTTCTTCTTCTTCTTCTTCTTCTTCTTCTTCTTCTTCTTCTTCTTCTTCTTCTTCTTCTTCTTCTTCTTCTTCTTCTTCTTCTTCTTCTTCTTCTTCTTCTTCTTCTTCTTCTTCTTCTTCTTCTTCTTCTTCTTCTTCTTCTTCTTCTTCTTCTTCTTCTTCTTCTTCTTCTTCTTCTTCTTCTTCTTCTTCTTCTTCTTCTTCTTCTTCTTCTTCTTCTTCTTCTTCTTCTTCTTCTTCTTCTTCTTCTTCTTCTTCTTCTTCTTCTTCTTCTTCTTCTTCTTCTTCTTCTTCTTCTTCTTCTTCTTCTTCTTCTTCTTCTTCTTCTTCTTCTTCTTCTTCTTCTTCTTCTTCTTCTTCTTCTTCTTCTTCTTCTTCTTCTTCTTCTTCTTCTTCTTCTTCTTCTTCTTCTTCTTCTTCTTCTTCTTCTTCTTCTTCTTCTTCTTCTTCTTCTTCTTCTTCTTCTTCTTCTTCTTCTTCTTCTTCTTCTTCTTCTTCTTCTTCTTCTTCTTCTTCTTCTTCTTCTTCTTCTTCTTCTTCTTCTTCTTCTTCTTCTTCTTCTTCTTCTTCTTCTTCTTCTCTTTTTCTTTTCACACCCTCGATATTCCATTTCACTTTCCGGGTTCTCTTTCAATGCCATTATCTCTCTCCCAACTTTCGTTCTCTCTTTCAACTTTCTGCGTTCTCTCCCCCTTTCCTACTTCTCTTTCCAATCTCACTTTCTGCTCTCTCTCTCACTTCTCTCTCGCTCTCTCTCTTCTCTCTCACTTTCTCTCTCTCACTCTCTCTTTATCTCTCCCTCTACTTCCCTCTCGAACCATAGCAATGTGCTTGCGTAGTGACTGGTACAACTCGAACTTCTCCTCGCAGTAGACGCAGGCGAGAATATCTCGTTTCTTCATCTCCAGCTTGCGCGTCTCCTTTGCAGGCTCTGCAAAACATGAGTGAAGCAACAACTAACAATCGTTACCTTCTTAATTTTATTTAAAATGTTTAATAGGAATTCAATTTCGCAACAATTTCTTCATTCACACCAGCAAATCTCCTCTCTCTCTGTTTCTCTCTCTCTTTCTCTCTCTCTCCCTCTCTCTCTCTGTCACTCTCTGTCTCTGTCTCTCTCTTTCTCTCTTTCTTTCTCACTCTCTCTTTCTCTCTCTGTCTCTCTCAGTCTCTCTCCCTCTCTCTCTCTCTCTCTCTCTCTCTCTGTCTCTCTCTGTCTCTCTCTGTCTCTCTCTCTCTCGGTACTCTATTCCCCGCACTGACCATCTCCCTCCACTGGCTCCTCCTCCTGCAGCTCCACTTCGTGCTGCTCGAACAAGTCGGGATTCTTGGAAGTGACTGAAGCAACGATGACCGATTGGCGCACGACGGGGCGGAACGGAGAAACGGGACGCGGCGGCCGTTTCGGAATCCTCAAATATTTCACACAAAAATATTTTAATACCTTTTGCCCATTTTAAGCTTTCTTGGATCTAGATATATATTTTTTTAATTAAACAAAAATGAGGCATACTTGAACTTCTTCTGGTTCTCGGCCTTCTCCGTTTCTGCATTCTCCAACTCGCCCTCCTCCAGCTCTTCGTTCTCTTTCATCGCTTCTCCGTCCCCGTCCTTCTCCTTTGCCTCCTCTGCGTCTTTCTTCTTCTCGTTCCCTCTCGCTTTCTCTTCCTTCTCTGCGCGAATTCTGGCGCTTTTCTGCTCGAATCGCTGGATGAACTCCTTCAGCGAAGGGACATGCATGAGGAGAAGGCGATCGAGGCAGCGATCCTCTTCTTTCTGGAGAAAAGATATTTGATATTATGAGAAATAAGGAGAGAGAGAGAGAGTGAGATAAAGAGAGTGAGAGAGTAGACTGTGAGAGAGAAAGTGAGACAGTCAGAGAATAAAGAGCGTTCACCTGGTGATGCTGAAGCAGCGGCACTGCCATCCACTCTTCCGTTTCACTCGGCTTAACGCGTGCGTTCGAAAGGTAGAAGAGGCGGCTGAAAAAAAAACTTAATTATCAATTTGTTTTCGAATATATTTCTATTATCAATTTTGTAGTTATCCAATTATTTGCCTGTAGTTAAAGTTAATTAAAATTTGTAATGAACACATTTCACGACCTGAAGTCGATTTCGGGCGCGCCAAACGGAGTTGGAGACGGCGCGGAGGGTTCTTTGAAAGAACTGAGAGCAGGAGAGGGAGGCGGGGGAGGGGGAAGAGAAGGAGAGGGTAGAGAGGCAGAGGGTCGAGAGGGAAGAGAGGAAGAGGATCGAGAGGGAACGGGAGGCAGAGTGCGAGAGGGAAGCAGAGGAGCTGCTGATCGTCCCTTCTCAGGACGACGAGGAATAGAAAAGGTCCCGGGCGGAGGGCCGATCGCGCACTTCTTGACGATCCTGGCAGATCCCTCTTCGCCGATCCCTGCAGGAAGCCGTCGCTTGCTGCCCGGCTTCAGAAAGCCATCTGAAAATAATTTAAATTACTCAGCCGTAATCTATTTATCTATTTCAGTTTTACTGACCATTCTTATAGCGTCTGTCTAAATCGCTTTCTCTCTCGCCATTGAGTCAATCAAAAAGGTTCAAACTTGGATAAAATTGATAAAAAAAATTTAATTACATTTTATTTATAATTATATTTATAATTACGCTGAAGCCTTAATATTGAGCTAATTTAAAAGGGGATTATTAAATATTTCATTGTTGAAGAAGAAATATGCTAGCCTTTATCTGGCTGCGCGGGGAGACGATTGAAAAACGACCACATTCGAGCGGGGAAGAGAGGAAGAATGAGAGGGAATGAGGAATGAAAATGAAGAAAGCATCCCAAAGTGAGTTGAATTTGCATCGTGGCGAAATCGCATGCTAATTTTGGTCACTTTCATTGCATGGCGCATTCGAAAACGAATTGCCCTTTCAAAGGACTCTTATTCGAAATGAAACATCAAATTGTATTTCCCCTTGTTCCACAGAGCGGACGATTGCGATATAACGCATTACTTTGTAAATCTGAAGGATTTTTCCTTGGCCCGCTCGGTGGACCTTTTCAGCCACTGCTATGAATTGGCAGCGATAAATTGGCGACTTATTGGCAGTGCAATGGAATGTATGCACAAGAACAGATCAATTAAAGTTTTTTAGCTTAAATTACTCGGTTTGCCTAGCTATCGGGTATCTGCTATGCATTCACAGTCCCGATTCTTCTCCTCATCGCTGCCCATTCTTCGCTCACTCTCTCCTCAAGTGCATGTTAAATCAGTCCGCTCCCACTGATTCCGTCTTCGCTGGCAAGACGAAACCAGGGCTTGGCATCACCTGGAGCAGAGAGTTGACGGTGGCAGTCATCCAGGGACTATGAGATGTACTCTAGGGAAATGCATGTGTAATTAGGAATAATTACACCTGCATTGTCCTTCAACCAGAGAACATCCCATAGTCCGCAAAGGATTACATCTTCCAGCACTATATAGACCCCTTCCGCCTGCGAATAATGTGTCTTCTCTTTTGTTCCCGCATCGCATATACTCATCTCAAGACTCTCGGATCTCCACTTCTTCTATTCGACTCCCTTCTTCTGTACAACGATGGCGGCCGCAGCTCCTCGCTTGAATCTCTCAAAAATCCGCGCCCATGTTCAGAAGTTAGTTTAGTGCGAAAGAGTGAGAGAGACATTGAGAGAGAGAGACGAGTTCATTTGCTTTTGAGAGTCCGGAATGGGACGCTCCTCTGGCCTGACTCCTCCGCCGTGGCGGGGGCCTGCCTCGAGTTCACCGCCACACTCACTCATGCCTCCGAGCGAGCTGCGCGGCGGACCTCCAGCCAGTTCAGATGGTGCCGGAAAAAGATTGTGGGTGTGCTAGTTGAATGTAAAGGTACACTGCAAACAATAAAAGAGAGCACGCTTTACAGATCGAGAGAGAGAGAGAGGAGGGAACCAGAGAGCAGGAGACAAAAGAGATACATAGAGGGAGAGAGAAAGAGAAAGAGAGCAGGCTTTGCAGATGGACCTCCGCGGCCCCATGCGTTTTCTCCTGCTGACGTACAACTTCGGCGACAGTCTCGAAAAGGATCTTGCTGCCCTCTCCGCTCTGACCGCCGCGTTGGCTGCGGCGGCAGACAAAGTGCACGCCGCCAAAAACATCCTGCACTCGGTGGGCCTTTCTTCTTCTTCTTCTTCTTCTTCTTCTTCTTCTTCTTCTTCTTCTTCTTCTTCTTCTTCTTCTTCTTCTTCTTCTTCTTCTTCTTCTTCTTCTTCTTCTTCTTCTTCTTCTTCTTCTTCTTCTTCTTCTTCTTCTTCTTCTTCTTCTTCTTCTTCTTCTTCTTCTTCTTCTTCTTCTTCTTCTTCTTCTTCTTCTTCTTCTTCTTCTTCTTCTTCTTCTTCTTCTTCTTCTTCTTCTTCTTCTTCTTCTTCTTCTTCTTCTTCTTCTTTCTTCTTCTTCTTCTTCTTCTTCTTCTTCTTCTTCTTCTTCTTCTTCTTCTTCTTCTTCTTCTTCTTCTTCTTCTTCTTCTTCTTCTTCTTCTTCTTCTTCTTCTTCTTCTTCTTCTTCTTCTTCTTCTTCTTCTTCTTCTTCTTCTTCTTCTTCTTCTTCTTCTTCTTCTTCTTCTTCTTCTTCTTCTTCTTCTTCTTCTTCTTCTTCTTCTTCTTCTTCTTCTTCTTCTTCTTCTTCTTCTTCTTCTTCTTCTTCTTCTTCTTCTTCTTCTTCTTCTTCTTCTTCTTCTTCTTCTTCTTCTTCTTCTTCTGCGCTCTCTCTCTGCGCTCTCTCTTTGCGCTCTCTCTCTGCGCTCTCTCTCTGCGCTCTCTCTCTGCGCTCTCTGATGGAGAATCATAAAAGAGGGAGGGCGTGAGTCGGTGCAGCGAAGCGCTCCGACTATAAAAACAAATGCTAGAAAAAAAGAACGCAATCTCCAATTAGACCCGCAGAGAGAGAGAGAGAGAGAGAGAGAGAGAGAGAGAGAGAGAAAGAGAGAGAGAAAGAAGAGAGAGAGAGGACGAGAGAGAGAAAGAGAGGAGAGAGAGCCAGTGGCCATTTATCCGACCTGTTCCATTGAATACGCAACTCGACGCAAGTGTTCCTTCAACTCGTTGCGTTTGCAAATTGTATGTTCTGATTTACATAGTTTTCTTCTCGATTTCTTACAGATTCGTCTGTTGCTGTCGCCATACACGCGATTCCTATTCTCTCCTCTCATCTCGTCATAAACGCGATGTCGACTTCAACTTCATTTCGACCACAATCCCGCCAAATCAAGGCAAGCCAAGGTCTTGTCATCTAACAAAACATAATTATATGGAGTTCTATGAACGCCCTTGGCGAATAAAAAAGGCATTCTCCGTATCTGTATGTAGAGGTGAATGACGCATTGTCTTTTCAGTTTTCTCCGAGCCGAGCTAAAAATGTGAAGAAATGTTTTTTTTTACAATTTAAAGGAAGATTCGATGGACAGAGAATCATAAGTTAAAGAATTCATTCAGAGAAAATCTTAAAATATGCATTTTTTAATGTTAATAAAATAAAAAGCGATTCGGAGTTGTCAGTGCGAGCATTGCGAGCAATTGCCGCAATTTCAGTTTTAATACTTGAGATCTACAGAGCTATTAGTTCAATTGAAAAAGTATTATCAAAGGCGAAGGTAGTACTTTGCATGTACCTCTCATTCCCATTTCTTTCCTCTTCTCTCTCCTCATTCCTCTTTTCTCTTTTCACTTCTACCCCATGTCTCGGTCATCTCCACTCTTTCTCATGTCTCTAACTTCTTTTCTTACTTATGATCCCTTCCCTACGAGCCGGCAATAGGAACCCTTATTAATGCTTGCATGAAACATATTTTGCATACACACTTCATACCTTCTTAATACATTTGCGTGAAAAAAAAGTGAGTGGTCCTGTAAAGATATTGTCGGTCACCTGAGTGGCTACATATCTTTTGTCTCTTCAGTCAATTTTGTTATTTCGGTTTCGTATGAAGGTAGAATGATAATTGTGGCATTAAAATGATTGATCACGACCCTTGTATATTTCGACACCATGCATATGGTATATTTCGACAGAACGACACAATATATATATACATACATACATGTTGCACACAAACATATAATGGATCTTGACATCCCACTTCTTTGATATTGTTGATACATATATGATTAAAATTGCCCTTGAAATGATAAAGCTGTAAAGTCTAGCTCGAAATAGTGCAAAACCTTTCCTGGAACGAAAGATTGTATGCAAAGGCGGAAAAATCCCAGAGCTTTATCACTCCTCATTCAGATGGCAGTTCTCCCTATTGCAGACAGCACTGTCCAAGCGTCTCTATCCCTTATCTCGATACCTTTTCATGAAGAGTATTACCCTGTTGGAATTCTGTGTTAAGAATTGTTAATTTTATGATTGTTATTCGGCATAAATTCATGACAACGAGTGATGAATTTTTAGTATATTTATTTTATGCTTGCTTGTAGTGATATTAGAAAATAACAAAAGAATAATGCTACATACAATCCGGTTGCATGAAATAAATATAAAAAATATTCTAGTCATTTCTTGGCTTTAAGTTCTTCAGTCGCTTTGCGTACTGTCTCGATAGAGCCTCAAAATGATCGAGATTAGAGCCAGCTTCATCAAAAATATAATTAATGATTCATTATAGAGGGAAAAGTATAATCGGTTATCAGATTTCATATTATGCTTGAAAAACCTTGCCAACAGGTTCGATTGTCTTCTTCATGTAAGGGGTGAAGTGAGCACTTGGCTCAGAGTAGGAGGAATATCATTGGAGCACATCGAGAAGTTGTCTCATCTCAGATTCGACGTCGAACATTATGTATTTCTGCAGTTAAATATAGCTATTTGTTTCAGGATAAATTTTCTTTGAAGCAACCGATCATCTTATACCAAACGTACTTATAGTGGCGATCTTTTGGTGATTCGGCAAAATTTGCAACATCATCGATACGTATATAGGCTCACAAAAGCCATTTCGCTGGCAAATTTTTCATAACTTTTCGAAATCTAATAAAAGTAGAGTAATAAAAGGGAAATCCCTTGATTCCCTTGCTTTCCGGGAATATATCTTTCTTAGCGAACTCTGTGCAAAATGAAATGCCGCGTACATATTTGGCTTCCGGTCCAGGGATGAATAAAAGCAGGAAATCACAAGTAATACATAGAGTTCTTGAGAAAAGGAAAGGCTCCATTATGAGCCCCCTGAATGCTTAGGGATGGCATCTTTAGCGTAACTTGCATTTGTTGTCGAAAACTTATGTTCTTATCCGTGCCGTCGTCTACCAGATCAACCGACCTTTTCTAAATAAATTCGACAATCATCCTACTTCACAATTCGCCGTTTATTGAAGAAAACTACACGGATTTCGAAGCAGGATATATTCTTCATGAAGTAGTCGTTCATCTTGGGAATGCAGGATAACTGTCGAGCAAGAACAATAATGAAGCTCTAAAAAGAATAACCAAATTTGAATTATTTACCATTTTTGTATTCTCATCCTCTAACCTTTTCTCAACATCAAGATGATTGCGTTGCGTTTCGTTTTTTTCCGGCTGGCACCAAAGGCTTCTTTGCTATCCAACCCCTAAACTCGCATACATACGTTTGTACATATGTACATATGAAACTCTCACAATTTACTTATATTAAAAAAGACTTCTAACCTTTGAATTATTATTAATATTATTAGTAACAGTATTAAAATTCAGTCTCGTTCCGCAGTAACCGAATGGCTGAAAATATAAGAACACGTAATGTTTTCAAAAAGCATATGTACCTTTCATTTACACGATCTATGCAAGTATGCTTATACTACTACAGTAAAAAGATAAAAAAAATGAACTAACTGGGTGTAGACGGTGAACGAGATAGAGAATGGCTTAAAATGACGGTGACCCAACGTATGTTGCCATCTGTCGCGAAATATGTAAATGTACATAAATTCGCTACTAATTCTGTGAAGTGTACTTTGACACTTCTGACATTCTAGCGGCTGATCTAATGCATAGATATCGCCGCTGGGCACTTGTTGACAAGATTCTAATGGAATCTTTCGTTTCCGGTAAACAGTTAGACTGTTAAACGAATATCTTCCCGGAGAAATACTGTTAGGTAAAGAAGCAGAAGAATTCCGTCAAGACGAAATATCGTGGATCAGGATGCGAAACGAAGACAAGCCCCTCCCCATTATTTCATTTAAAAGAAGGCGACGATTGATGATAATTTGTACCTCCCATTGCCTCCCATTGCCTCCCATTGTCTCCCATTGTCTCCCAGTGTCTACAATTTCTACCAGCTTTTCACCTACTTGCCTTACTGAACTTCTTTTGTAATTGCTTAATGTGTCGATTATCTTAATAAACCTTGCGATTCCAACTCTCTAGCTTTTCCTCACCGTCTAAGAGTTTTACCAGTGAAAATTGGCGAGCATATTAAACCACTGAACGCCGTTCCGCGACACCATCAGAATGGTTAGAATTCGCCGTGTATGGGCGATGTGAGTAACTGGAAGTGAGGATCGGTTGGTTACAAAAGCACATCGGACGTGCAGTTAATCTCGAAAAAATAAACAATGCTGTATTCTAAACTATTTTCATAAGCGATTCTTACTACTAATTGTAAGAAGTCGAGCTAACGATTTTTATTTAGTGTTAGCGAATTAGAAAAAGGAATACATATTATAATTGCAGAATTTACACTAATGAACGAGCATAAAATTTGAATATATTTTTCCCTTCACTACCTTTTGAAAATATGTATATCAGTTATGGCTCACTACACAAAATTATATCAATAAAATTAAAATCGCGGGTAGGCTGTAGAACTTGCAAAAGACTATGAGAAGCTACAAAAAATTATTGCATTGAGAGCAGGGGCGAGGGAGCGAATAGGTAGGTCAGCTGATATGACGAAAACTAAAATCTCCACATGGAGATAGAACAACAAGATAATAAATTTTAACTAAGAAATCATGGGATTTACTATCACGACTAGAATTATATCCGCAGATCGGGCGATTGCTTCGCAAAAATGACTCACTTCTCTTCTCTCTCGCTTCCTCTATCTCCCTTTCTCCTCCCTCTCTGATTTCTCTTTCTCTCCCTATCTCTCTAACTGCTACGATCCATTTCCTCGCAACTCTCTCTCCTCTCTGACTCTCTCTCTCTCTTTACAAATCCTTTTCTATCCTCTTTCCGCCTTCCTTTTCTCTCTTCATGTCTATCCTTTCTCTCAGTCATCTTCTATTTCTCCTCTCTTTCTCATACCTTTTCTTACTAATGCTTCATTCCTTGCTAACCAGCGATAGCAACCCTTTCTTGCGTTTATCATAGATGGAACAAAAGGAAAATGACACAACGGTCAGTGAAGAACACCAGTGAAAACACAAGAAGGCGCTCTACGAATAAAAAAAAATACATTTAGGATCAATCAGCATGATTTGTGATGTGGAGAGGAAATCAGTAAAGAACAGTTGGTGAGGGAGTGCCCCACCATACAATCCGTGGTTGTGCTTACGTCCACATCGCAGGCCAACGATTGCTGGACTGGCAAAGGTAGCAGAGGCCCAACTGCGCAGCAGTTTTTTCCAATTCTTAGGACTGTGTGGCACACGAAAGATCTTCGTAACCACTTTCTTTTTCTTTCTTTCTCTCTCTCTCTTGCTCTCTATTTCTCTCCTTCCTTGTGCCTCTCTATCGCTCTCTCTTCTATCTCTTGCTCACTATTTCTCTCTTTCTCTGTGTCTCTCTTTCGCTCTCTCTTCTCTCTCTCGCTCTCCATTTCTCTCTTTCTCTGTGTCTCTCCTTCGATCTTTCTCTATGTCTCTCTTTTTCTCTCTCTTCTCTCTCTCTCGCTCTCCATTTCTCTCTTTCTCTGTGTC
Source organism: Allodiplogaster sudhausi (assembly GCA_945643635.1). NCBI lineage: Eukaryota > Metazoa > Nematoda > Chromadorea > Rhabditida > Diplogasteridae > Allodiplogaster > Allodiplogaster sudhausi. The sequence continues at coordinate 3,278,878 of CALZFC010000041.1, read as the reverse complement.
TCTCTTTCGCTCTCTCTTCTCTCTCTCTCTCGGAAATTAGACGGGTAGGCCATAGTAACTGTCTTGCCTTTTCCTCTTCGTAACCACTTTATTTTTCTTTCTTTCTCTCTCTCTCTATTTCTCTCTTTCTCTGTGTTTCTTTCTCGCTCTCAATTCCTCTCCTTCCCTCTCTCTCTCTCTCTCTCTCTCTCTCTCTCTCTCTCGTCTCCATTTCCACTATTCACATACATACATAGCCATTACTCTTTCCGCTTTCCTTGCTCCGCGGCAAGAGCTATTTTTTTGCCTTGACAACTGCTTGCGAACCTGATGGACATATTCTTTAGCTCGGAAGAAAGAAAAAAGAGAATATCTTTTGACGACATCAAAGCAACTTAAATGAAAAGCTGACAGAAAGAGAGAGAGAGAGAAGGAGAGAGAGAGAGAGAGAGAGAGTTATTCATTAGTAAACCAGCAAATATTTACGTTCAATAAAATTATTCAGCTCTGTTTTCAGTTTTCTTCCAAGAGTAATAGTAAAATATCATATATTGGTAAGCAAAGACGATGACCAATCGATTACTAGAATTATATTTGTAAATCAAATAGAAGAGGTACAGCGAGCCTTCACCAAATGGAAAGCGAAAAATCTCCTGGCATATATTCGATGTGGAAAGAGTATTCTCGCCTGCTTGCTTTATCTGAAGTGACTAAGGGGATTAACTATCGTGAATATTAATTTGAGCGAAGAGGTCGGTATGGACGGCGATATGAAAGACACAAAAAACTAACAATGAGTGCAGAGAGATAAGAAAGCGCTTGTTAATTCCTGTCACATACTGGGTGATAGCGCTGCAAGAGAGAGGGGTGTGGCAGTTAGCATTCCTTGTTCGCTTACTTAGCAATTTCAATCAAAGCCGGGAAGGTATCTTCTTTGAATTATGATGTGAATCAAGACATATACTGTGCCATTGTCATCTCATGGGCGCGAAAAAATAAATGGCAAGAAGAGAATCAAGCGTGGCTCCAACAGAGGAAGTTACTTTTTGGAATGATTATTCGATTGAAAGTGATCAATGAATCAAAAAAGGCCATGTTCGCTTGCAATGAAATCTTGAATTTCAAGGCTCGCAGAGCTGTCAAGAATGTTCGAACAAAATCCAGCCGCGCCTTCATTCCAGAGGTGTCAATGGGCCGGCCCAATTTTCCAAGGCCCCGAGCCGGGCCGGGCCGGGCCCAAGAAAAGGTGGGCCGGCCCGCAGGCCCGATTGGGCCCTCAAGTCAGAAATTCCGGTCAAATTGATGGTAAAGACGTAAACTTTAAATTTTCGGAAGTATTCGAAATTGGTTTATATATAGTGGCATGTTACTTGGAGGTGGGGGCAACATATTTTTACTTTGTATTTCACTCAAACTGTGTACAGGAGGGTTTTCGAACATGGAGAACACGAATATTACTTTTGTTTTGTGCTTGCATGCAGTTTAGCTAAATTACCCTACTTTACTAGCAAACGATTTTTCACGTGTATGCACTTGTGTTCTGCCTGTGTGCCTGAGTGCTTCCCACTCAAGAAACTGTCTACTCTCTTCCGTTCAGTAGACTCGGCAATGGCCACCAACGACGTCGCCAAGAAGTACATCCAGAAAGTGGACCGCGAGGTTCTCTTTGATGCAGATCGATGCCAAGCCTTGGTCTGAAGCGGGATACTACGACGTGGCACGCAAGACTCCGCAGCCATTCTATAACTTCACATTCGAGAGGACTTGCCATCAGATGATCATTCTGGACATCCATGGAGTGGGCGACGACCTCTACACAGATCAGCAGATTCACACAGTGGCTGGGACGGACTACGGAGATGGAAACCTGGGAACTCGCGGCATGGCTCTCTTCTTCCACTCACTCGAGAGCAAAGACATCTACCACTCCCTCTGCCTCACTGAATTAGATCTGGGTGTCGCGGCGCACTCGCGAAAGGCGCCGCGTCCTGCGGTTGCTACGAACATTAATTTAATATAAAGATGAGCGGCGAGATGAGAGACATTTTATGCATACTAGATAATGGGTGCGGGGCGTGTTCTTTGGTATCAAAGTTTCAATGCGTTGTAAAAAATAATCATTGTGATGCAGAGTACATGTTGACTCGAAGAGGGACGCTGCCAAGGATATATTCCGGCAAGATACATGCATAACGTAGAATACTCGCGTTTATGGCGAGAGAAACGTACTGAAAAAGATGAAGTGTATTTATTCTTATGTTATCGGCGTTATGCTTCATTCGATTGAAAATAGCAATGCACATCACACGTTATCAAAAAGAAAGGTATATACAGTACCGTCCAACATTGTTGGGTCCGAAATTAATCCGATTAATTAAATTAATTTGAATAATTCAAACTGGAATTGCGAAGTGCTGAGGACATGCCGTGCGGTTTCCTCTGAGGGTTTTATGTCTTCTTTCATTGCGCATAACCCTGGAAAAACCGTTTTCCAAAATATGGCGAAATGACAAAGATCTGGCAATTTGACAAAGCTACGCTGTTTAGCGGAATTTTTTACGAGGTGTTCGGCTGAGAAACTAGCTGGCTGAATCCAGCAGCCAAACTACAAACAACAAATTAGAGTGAAACATTCTAAGCACTTCTAATTTTGTTTGAGTATCTTCCTTTGTTTTGCTTGAGCTTCTTATCATATTTGGGTATAAATGAGAAGAAAAATGGAAAAAAAGATTTTCTGTTGCGAGCAAAAAAATTTGCTCTTGCAGAGCATCGAACACCGGACATTGAGATTCCCCGTCAAACGCCGTCGCGATACACCATACGCAGCTTGACGACGATCGAATGTACCTTTTCTATCCTGACCGGACCCGACCAAAAATCTACCAAAAATGCAGTTATCTCTTATGGTTAGAATGAAAAGGGATCGAAATAAGAGGGGGAGATAAAGGGGGAGAAGGAGGGAGATAAAACGAGACTGAGAGAGAAATTTTTGACGAGAGAGAGAACGACAGAGACATAGTGGAGGGGATAGATTGAAAGAGTGAGAGAGCTTGAGCAAGAGAGGGAGAGAGAGTATGGGTGAATGAGAGAGAGAAAGAGGAGAGAGAATGAGAGAGAACGTAAAGAGAGGGAGAGAGAGGGAGAGAATGAGAGAGACCGTGAAGAGAGAGAGAGAGGAAAACTCTTTGCAATGAAAAGCGTTAGGAGGTCTACGCTTTACAAAAATTAACCAGACAAGTCCCTTGAATCGTCATCCTCCACGTTTTAGGTGAGGCTGCGGACAATGTGATAGGAAAGGTACACTCGACTGTGATCAAGCTGCGTGTGGTGTATTGCGACCGCGTTTGACTGGGAATCTCAAGGGCCGGTGTTCGATGCTCTTCAAGAGCGAATATTTTGCTCGCAACAGAAAAATCTTTTTTTCCATTTTTCTTCTCATTTATACCCAAATATGATAAGAAGCTCAAGCAAAACAAAGGAAGATACTCAAACAAAATTAGAAGCGCTTAGAATGTTTCACTCTAATTTGTTGTTTGTAGTTTGGCTGCTGGATTCAGCCAGCTAGTTTCTCAGCCGAACACCTCGTAAAAAATTCCGCTAAACAGCGTAGCTTTGTCAAATTGCCAGATCTTTGTCATTTCGCCATATTTTGGAAAACGGTTTTTCCAGGGTTATGCGCAATGAAAAAAGACATAAAACCCTCAGAGGAAACCGCACGGCATGTCCTCAGCACTTCGCAATTCCAGTTTGAATTATTTAAATTAATTTAATTAATCGGATTAATTTCGGACCCAACAATGTTGGACGTGACTGTATGTATATAGTCGCGGACAATAAAAAAAAGGCGTTTAGAGGCTACCTTAAAACAGGGTCATCGAGTGCACAAACATTTCCGAAATGCTGTCGACTTCAAGCTTATTAGTTGTTTTTTCCCGTCCACATTCCTTTTCTATAGTCGGAATCTCTCATTCTATCAATCCCGCTCTCTTACTTTGTCTCTATCCTCTCTCTCGCTTTCTCTTTATCTTATCTCTCTTTCTCTCTCTCTCTATCTCTATCTTTCTCACTCTATCTTCCTCTCGTTGTCTGTCCTCTGAAAGAGATAAATAAACAGCTCGTTGGTCAAGAGGACAAAATCTGAATGATAAAGAACCATTTTTGATAATATGAAGCTTGAAATTGATGAAATAGAGCGGAATGGGCAAGCGAATTCACATGCTGAAAGAGAATCGCTCCTCAATGACAACGCCTCCGAGTATGACTTCTTTCTAAATTCCTCCCTAATTACTTCATTCTCCCATTGCTCTCCCACCTCTCTCTCGTTTTCACTCTCTTCTCTCTCGCACCCTTTCACCTGGCTGCTGTTTGTCTCTCTTTCGCCTGCTCTGTCTGGCTCTCTTTCTCTCGCTCTATCCAAGTCTCTAAGGTTGTGCACCTTTAAAATTCGATGCATGTGTATTTTTGAATCGTTCATATAATGCTGTTTTTTAAGCGATATTCTGTGTCACGAAAAAAAGAATTCATCAGAAGGCAAAAAATTCGCGCAGCCAGTTCAGGATTGCCATGATTCCTATTACAACAGCGTAGCAAGTACTATTTACTTTACTGCTTCAGGCATTTCTTTCGAGTTAATGTCTTTTTCATTTTTAAAGCATTCCAGGCCGAAGAAAATGATATTCAAGACAATGTGTTATCCATTAATTTTTTTGTCCATTTTCTGAACTATGCAAGGTAGTAGTAATATCATAACTAACATCCTACGCATTCATGTCAACCATCCAGAACGAATTCTTTTCCTTCGTTTGGTTAAATCTGAAAAAATTAGTTTTGGAATGGAAATCGATACAATCGAAGGGGTTATGAAGATATCCCTTTATCTGCTCGTCATATTTACATCTTTACTACCAATCGTTCAGATGCGTACTCGGTCGAATATAAACGATAGAAAGGAAACTGCCAGCTTGGAAAATGGAAGGTAGGTAACAAGAAAAGTGGCGCTCATCCTGTTTAAGGCAACTGAAAAGAAAAACAAATCTGATGATATAAGTGATACAACTCTTCCCTCTCACTCTTTTTACTCTATCTATGGTAGCCAATGTTGCGCACACTTTTTTCATTTGTCATTAGCTAAATGATTGACATATAAATTAGCTAACTTCATGAAGTTAATTTCGAAAGAAACTCTGATATGGTGTTCATATTGGCTCGAAGAGGAGGGATACTGCCCGGATGTATTCCGGCAAGATATGGGCATATATATATAACATCGAAGCCTCGCATTTATGGCGAGAGAGAATGGTACTGCAAAATATGAAGCGTATTTATTGTTATGCTGTCGGCGTCGTTATGTTTCATTCAATAGGAAAAGGCGATGTACATCTTTAAAAAAATAAAACAAATGCGTGAAATCGCGGTTATAGATGTGGACTAAAAAAGACAAGAAAAAGGGGTGGTGAGAGGCTAGTGAAAAGTCAGCTATCGTAATCGAGTGTGCAAACATTTCCTGAATTCTCACGACTTCGAGCTAGTTTTCCTTGAGACCATACAGCTTTTCTCTACTTTTTCTTTTTTTTTTCAAATTTTTTTTTACTTTCTTTTCCTGTATTCAGCATCTTACATTCTCTCTCTCTATCTCTACAGCTCAGTCTACCTCTCGTTTTCTGTCCTCAGCAATAGAATCCATACAATAAAATTTGAATACAATAGAGAATAATACAGATGCAAGAGGATATTCTTCTTTGGCGAGTTCTGAAAATGCTGAAGGTTATTGGACATTTTGTATTATATAAAATTTAAAATGATTAAATTGACCCCATAGAACAAGATGGCACATGCCCCTCAAAGGCCGAGGTCGACTTCTTTCTGCGTTCTTCTCCCTTCACTTCGTGCTCCCATTGCTGCCACCACCTCTCCCTCACATTCCCTCTCTTCCCCCTCTCGCCCTCACGTCTGTATGATATTTCTTTCTCTTTCTCTCTCTCTTTCTCTCGCTCTCTCTCTCTTTCTTTCGCTCTCTCTCCCGTCTCACTCCTTGCGCACCTCTGCAACTCGATCCATGAGCACTTGTGCCTGCCGTATTTATAATCGCAAACATGGGCACATGCCTTTTTTAATGAATGTGCAGGGCTTAAATTTATAATAATTTATTAAGAAAACAATTCGAGTAATCCTGAGCGATATTCTGTGCAAGATAAAAAGAATTCATCAGAAGTCAAAAACATGCACGCAGACAATCAACAAAGATGCATACATATTTTCACATTTGCAACGATAGTTATGCATGAGCAGATCCCCATTAATTCCTATGTAAGCTTCAGCTTTCTGTACCTCGAAGTAGACTGTGGGAGAGAGATAAAGAGATTTTGCTTCTGACAGGACTCGAACAACCAACCCTACCAACGGTTGGAAAAGAGATCGCCAATGTTTTAAATGAGAAAGATGTCACCCACGCATATGTATGTATGTATGTATGTACACTAATATTCTTTTAGACTTCCGTAATATTGTGATACATTTAATAAAATAAAGTTCAATTAGAGCTGGTTCTTCATTTCTCAGAACACTAGAAGTCTTTGGTAGGGCTGTTTAATCCTTATTGGTCACATTCACTTTCACTTCGTGTTTATTTAAACAAATAATCGAGGATTTATATGAGCAATGGTATAGAAAATGGCATGTTCTATTAGCAGTAAGAAGCAATATTGGTATGAATGTCAGACAGAAGCAAGCCATGAATGATGTTTAAGACAGTGAGGCAGGCAATAATTTGCCATTCTGTGATTAAGAGACAGAGAGAGGGAAGAGAGACAGACCTATAGAAAGAGAGAGACACGGAGAGAGAAAGATACGGAGAGAGGGAGAGAGATAGAAATTCGGGAAGAAAATCGAGTGGTCGCAATGAGAAGAAGACGGTTGCGAAGGGCACCAGCAAGGGGCATAAAAATAAAAGGCAAGAGGGATGAGCAGGAGTAGAGAAAACGAGGCAAAGTGAAAACCACTCCGCATCTCCGATCTCGCAGCCGGTGGCAGCAGAAGTTATTCTGTCGCCCTCTTCAATGATACTTGGTGGTTTGTCCTCTTCCTCTATTCTTCTTTCTTTTCTAAGCATCTCTACGGTCTCGCTCTCTATCTCTCGTTATCTCTCTTCCTTTCATATCTGTGGGTGTTGTCTCTGTATGTGTCTTCCTCTTCTGATCTCCATCACCCTAACTGATACTATCGATAAGAATGTAATTCCTTTCATTCAGAAAAAAAGCTACAAGACTCGTCAACAACGACGTTTGCTGACACAGCGAAAGCGACAACAAATAATGACAAAGGTCGCTCCAGTTCAACTACTACCTCTCCGGTCTTCAAATCGGAGAGCTCTCCATCAACTGGAACCAGATCGATAACACCAAGAACCGGGAGATGTGACGTCATTCAACATTCTGGATATGACGTAATCTCAAACGGATTCGTCAATTATTAACAATTTTGTTCATTAAATTAATGAAAACTTGAATACTTGAGTATTTGTTCTTCACGATAAACTCTTAAACTTTCCCTTCGAGATTGCTGCGTCACTGTTTGAAAATAATCATGCCCATAATCCTGTTCAAACTTTATATTTTGAAATCTTTTGGTTTTCTATTGGCAAACTGGTTTTTAAAGTTCCATAACTCTCAAAAATATTTTTTCCTTTGAATTTTTTTTTCAGGTTTTCAGGCCCAAACAAAATAAAACCTTTATAGCAAGGGAGACCGTGAAATTTTCAACAAATCTGCTGTTTTATTGCGATGCGTTGAAGAGTCGATGATCAAAATTTGAATTTTAACAACTTAAACCGAAAATTCAACCTTGAATTCGCGCCTTTTTACCGGACTGAAGGGCGAGAGAGCATGAGATGAAGAGAGACTACAAAGGTCAGGAAAATTCGAATAGATTTCACTTGAATTTCATGCACATTAGAGAAGTGAGCACATTTGAAGCACAATCTCACTTCACTTGATGCTCCCATAACTTCCAATTGATGGCTCGCCTCTTGCCTTCTTTCCGCCTTCCTTCCCCAACCGACTCTGTCCTAAAGCCCGACCAGATTGCCCGTACTTGTTCCTCCTCAACGACCACCACGGTTCGCACCCAACCCCTTCATCGACGCCTGAGGAGCCATTCTCCTCGCGCTCCTTATCTCTCTCTCTCCTGTCGAATAACGAATGCCCAATAAACTTGCCCGACTGACGAATTGTCGCCGAGCAACGTTGCAAGCAGTACGCGAGAAGAGAACGCATATTGACTATACGTAAATGAATGAAACCTTCCTTAAGTGCTAATAACAAAGCTGTATACAGCAATTCGCCTTTGGAGAAACATAAGTTAAATTTTTCGGAAAAAAATAGAACAAGAATAATTCATTTGATATTGTCATATGGAGAATCGAAAATAGAAGAATTCTCTGAGAGCGCCAGTGCTCTCAGTGGCGCAATCCGGGCAAGATAGCTGAACAAATATCAAATGAAAGGCGAAGGCTCGCAACGAATCAATCAATGGCTTAATTATCTGCTCTACTCTAAAAAAATTTGCTTACTTTTATTCTTCCTCCATTACCAATGAGTTCTTCCCCATACACAATTTTCGTTTCTCACTTTATTTGAAAAATTCGGCGACTGCAAAGCGAATTCTTTTTGATAAACTAATGAAGTGAAAGCAGAAATGTATGATATGAAATAGAATCTTTCCGCGTCATCACTCTTGTATTGTTCTTCCTTCTTTTTACATAGTACACTATTTTTTGTATCGTTTCCTCTCGTTACCAATATCTATGTATCTTTGGTCTTGATCTCAACTTTTAACGAAATTAGAAGGATAATATTGCCTTAATCAATTTTCAAACGAATTAATAACTGCTTTTCTGCCTTATTCTTATGTTATGAAAGGCTTAAGTAAATAAATCAACAAACATGTTATTTCGACCTACGGCTTTTCTAAATCTCTTTCGTCATACTTCGTATCAGCGATCAGAAGTATCTCGTACAATGAGCTGAGTTCGAGCTTCCTGAAGGCAACGTGAACTTATAAATCTTTCTTTTCTCAGGGAAAACAAAGAAACCGTAAAAAAATTGTATATTATCACCTATTAATTTCCTTATGATTAATAGGAACTCGCCCACCTGATGCAGAGGTAAAAGACGATGAAAGACACACTTAATATTATTTTGATCAAGGCCGCAATCGCCAGAGGAACGGTTATTGACTCAAATTTATTGATGAAGCTGATAGAAACGGAGCATGTGAGCGTTGCTTCGATAAACTAAAGAAAATAAAGAAATTTAAAATGTCTTCCAATATCTTAGTCATATAAATAGAGACCGCAGATAGATTTTGCGGTCACATGTTTGACCGAGCGCACTACAGTATCCAGTGTGAATTGTGTCATACTTGAAATGAATTTAGCCGTATTGTTTAAAGATAGTTTACACATCCTGACTTGTTTTCTTTCTCGCTTATTTTCTTCCATAATTATTCAAGGTAACAAAATTGAGTCAGTGGGGTATGCATTTGCTCATTTAGAAAGTGGAATCTTCAGATATTTTACTTTGAGAATTGACGTTGCGCCGCTTATGAAAGGAAAGTGCTGTTAAATTAGCTGTTGAGCAGTGGCTTGACATTTTGCGTGTTATTTTACTTAATAAGGCTTTCGTTAAGCCAGTGGGGCATAGATTTAATCATATGGGTAGTGAGGATTTTAAATATTTGACTTGGAGTGTTCACTTCACATCGCTTATGAAAAGGAAGCGGCAACTAAATAAAATGGATTTTTCGGGCAATTCTAATTTTATTTTACTTAATATGGGTTTCGTTAAGTCAGTTGGATATACGCTTGATCATTTGGAAAGTGAAAACTATAGATATATTTATTACTATAGATAAATATATTTTACTTGGAGAGTTTTACTTTAGATCGCTTACGAAGTGAAAGTTTTATTGAAGAAGCTGTAGAGTACTGGCGGTACCTTTTGTGCGTTATTCTGCTTAATAATGGTATTATTAAGTCGGTAAGGCATACATTTGATCATTTGGCTAGTGAGGATTTGAAATATTTGACTTAGAGTGTTCACTTCATATCGCTTATGAAATGAACGTGCTAACTGAAGCTATTCGGTATTAGCAGGGCACCCTTTTTTTGTCCAAACCAATTTAAAAAGTCAGTCACAAATCATAAATTGTAGAAAAGTGAGCCGTGAAAGTAATATATGGACCACTGATAATGAAGTATCTGACCGCCTGAACCACATATGACACAATACATCATTGGACACAGCGAACATCGGCTTACTGTAGCCAGCCCACATTGTCAATGAATTAACACTGTTGAAGTCCATTTTTATATGCAAATTCCTCAATATTATGTAATAATTTTTATATTTATGAATTTCTCGCCCTCCAATACCCCCAAAAGAAGTACTGAACTGAATTTTTAATCGGTTTTGAAAAATTATCTGCGGTCTCTACATATAAAACGGAAACTGTTATTGTTTGCCATATTTCATTGTACTTTAGTTAAGTTTTTTTAAAAGTTGTCTGACGGAAAATATGACAATTGGCGCAAGAAAAGTGCTTCGAAGCCGAAGAGCGCCCACCAGAGCCGCCAAACCGACCAATGCTCTAGCAACGCCGAATAGCACCAGAAATGGGAAAACTTGCGATGAATCATCATCCTTCTGCTAGAACAGCTAATATTTATTTCAAAATGTATTAACTTTAATACAAGATAAGTGCAAGACATTTGTATTCAATTTCAGAAATCGAAAATGAGCCTTTGCCTACCGGGAATTTGCTGGTGTAGGTTTGCTGAAATACCAGCACTGCCTCGATCACACCGCTCAATGCAAAGGAAACTCCAGCAACGATCTGAATCGAGAACCATTTTCATTGATAATAATAATTTTATTCAACAAAATTCTTTTGATTAGATTTATAGATATGTAATAGCCGTTGAGGAAAAATGAAAGAGCGGCCGCTTTGCATGCTCACTCTCTGGCCTAGAGGAGGCGAGACTGTGCAGAAGTATAATCACTCCCCGGAAGACTTCTTTAAGGCTCATAAAAATTCTCCTTATTTTTTTAAATTAAGACAACATGATGAAGAGTATTAATGTCTTACGGTCGCATTGTGCGCCAAATGAAGAGACGATGAGTTCGGGAGCATGGTGATGGTGAGCTTGGTTAGCTGAATAGATAAGTACTGCATTTAGAAATGAAAAACTACTACCTATGGCCATTCAATCCGTAGTAAAAAACCATGAAGCCTGGATTCATGGCTCCGGAGAAGTGGGCGGAGCTTGTCAGAATGCAGCCAAAATGCACTCTTTGATGTGCAAAATTGAATTGAAATGTGTGAACAAAGCAAAATTTGAAAATATTGATTACGGATTTATTTGCGACATTGGCCGTTGGTTATCACGTGACCGCGTTTTATCCGTTGCTAGAATACACCATAAAACGGTGGCCAATTGGGTCAAGAAAGCGCGGCACGCTTGCGATTATTTCACGAGCTGTGTATATACCATTTTCTATGACCGGGTTTGAGTGCCAGTACCACCTGAATCGTTCTGGTTTTGTTTATAGTTATGGTCAAAGCGTCTCCCTACATCCGCCTCTTTTCACCTGTCGTATGCCTGAATAATAGAGAAATACGGTATATATGTTTCAAATCGTGCTGCCACCTGATCTGAAACACCAGTCGGTTCGCGCGCGCATCACCTGATGGGTGGAAAAATTGTACACCTCCTTCTACAGAGTTGAATCCCACACACCCCCCCCCCCCCCCTCCCTAATAGTGTCCCTCCCTTCCAAGGGTATTGAAAAATAGTACCCGCCTGGTACTAATAGCGAAAATACGGTATGTCGTCAGCGAAATAAAGACAATCACACGCCTGTCTATTGCCAGAATGCAAAAAAGGCCAGGAGTAAAGAAAAATGCACAAAAAATAAATGATAATATCAGATAAAATTGCTGAAGTAGGAAACGTTAAAGAGGTCCTGTTCTGCTATTTTGGCACGGCAAGATATGGCTTCAAAATGGAAGATAAGTTAAAAATAAGCATCTTGGGACATCTGATCGCTTGAAGGTTCATTTTGTTATAATTTGTACACATGTTACCAAACAGCATGAAGGATGTTCCAGCTACAGTACCGCCCAACATCCACGGGTCATGGACATATCGGATATATCGGATATATCCTTAAGATCCATGCAAATTGTGGCTTCTACATTCATCTAACATATTGCATATTACCTTTTTCTAAATGGGAATTTTTTTTCTCTATCGATTGAATATATTATATCCAGAAAATACACTACTTTTTGCTCGAAGATTTTGTGTGCATCATATGTCGAAATGTTGCGCATGAAATATGGTGCAAAGCTGTGAAATGTACTTTACTTTAACTTTTGGTTAGTTTCAAAGAACGTTCTCCTTCCTACTGATCAGAGAACTGGAAAGAGAGTGTTAACAGTGTAATTAATCCAGAGGAAGGGGCAAAAAAAGACTGACAAAAAGTAGCAAAAAAACTGGATAAAATTGGCTTAAATGGGAATCGAACATGAGACCTAATGATTATGTATTGGGATTCACATATATTTAACTGAAAAATGAACGTTTTTTTTTACTTGCAGCAAATGTGCTAATAACTGGTTCTCGGTAGAGAGCGTATGGAGACCCATACTTTATATCAGTTTTAGGGCGTAACCTTGGCCTATGCCTACTCGCATTGCTATTATCAATATTCGTCAGTCGGGCAGACAAATTATCAAAAGGCTAACATGTCAAGGTGTGACAGGAAAGGGAACTGGTATCACAATTGTTATGCAATAACGCACAGATGCACCTTTCAACAGAAGAGCAGCAAGTTTCAATGGTGGAAAGAACGAGCTCGCTCTCAAGATCTGGCCACATTCTCTTATCCGCTCTGCCTATACAAGGAAAGATTTCCCTCAGGAGTGTTCTATTTATAGGCCATATCTCGTGCGTGTTCCATATCGAAAGTAATAGAGCGCATTATTTTTCAGTTATTTTATGATTAGGATTTTCAGTTATCTATAAGAGCACTCCGTACTATCCCTCTTCCAATTCGGTTTTCGAGAATGCCATTCTGTCTCTACCTCACTTCTTGTTAGTTCACTAATTACAGGAACTCTTCTCTTGATGCCAGTCAATATATTAATACTGCCTTCATAGAGGCGTTTGACAACGTGCTCACGCAACATCTCCTGTTCAATCAAGCTCGAATAGTTATTTCTGGAAGCCTTCCCCGCTTTTTGATTAATTTCTTGTTAATAGATCACAATCAGTTGTCATAGTTCTCAAGAGAAATACCCATAAGAATCATTGTAAATCAAGGCATCTGTCTTCCACCAATTACTTTTCCTTATTTATATTAACAATATAGAAGCTCACACACTAATCAATTCCCAAAATGCAAAAAAAGGCAAACGAGGAAAAAAACATGCACCGAAACAATTCGTAATAATCTCTGACACGATTTCTGAAATAGGGAAGTACAACTCGGAAGACGTGCTTTTCTGGTATTTTAGCACTGCACCTATTATGCAAGATACCTTCAAAACGGAAGACAACTTAAAAATGCAAGATAACTTCAAAATGCATGATAACGTCAAAATTAGCATGTTTGTACATGTGCTCGTTTGTAGCCTCATTTTGTTCTAATTTGTACATGAGGGACCAACCGGCTTGAAGAAAGTTCAGCTCTATTCTAGTGTAGGCGTCCCAACGAATTATAGGCGTCCCATAGAAAATCTAGGCATTCCAAATATTTATAGGCGTCATATAAATTTATAGACGTCTGAAAAAAATTATAAGCGTCCGATAGCATGAAAGTGGCCAAAGCTTATTTCTATTTTCTCGTTATATTAACAGTGGAAGTATGAACTGGAAGCGGAATATACATTATCAAGTTGCGTGGAGTCAGTGCCTACAAAGGCGAATATACGATTTTCAAAATCGAACGAATTCCAAGGCCGCCGTTCTCAAGTCCAGGTAACAAGACTGCAAGCAAACTGTCTAAGAAGGACGAGGCTGATAAAAAAAATTGATAATTTTTTATCATTTGATAAGGAGTTGCCTATAAAAAATTTCATTTTTAATATTTTTCAATGAAATTTTTCCTGTACCATTATTTTGTCTCTACTCATATCCACAAATAATTAAATAAGAGATTTTATCATTGATAAGTGATATCACCAAACCAGACATGACCACATATGATCATGTGCTTTAAAGATTCGCCAAACGATACGGAATCTAAATGTGAAAATCGTTTTCAAAACGAAGCGTCCGTTAAAAATGTATTTTTGATTTTGTTTTGGAGTCGCTAAAAGTTGGGGAGTGCAGTTTGAATTGCCCTCGTTCTGAGAATTCATGAAATACAGAATTCGTAATATACGGCCCACGGTTTTATTATGCGTGGAGACATCAAGCTGCTCAGCAGTTCTTTTCTTTTTTCTGTGTTCAGTTTTCCCGTTTTCTTGCGTATTTGTTTACGTGTATTTTTTATATTTCTTGTCGATTTACTCTCCTCTTCTAGTTTCCACTGATGTCGAACAGGCGTCGCTCTCGCTGCTTTGTGTGCAATGCGCCGTCCTCATCGCAGTCACTTGGCTGCAAGCAGAACTGCGATTTGATCAGTCTTGTTTCATATTACTTTTCGTCACCTTTAATACGGTGTGTGGCTTGTGGAGTAGTATTTCCAGACCTCCGCGCGTGGCTGTGGGAAGTTGATGTTGCCTCTGCTCCTGTTTCAAATTGCGGGCCGGCCCGGGCCGAGCTGATGATAATAATATTGAGGCGGGCCGGGCACCGGTCCATAAAATTCCTTGAGGGCCGGCCCGGGCCTATGTAAAAACGGGCCCGGATCGGCCCGTAAGGTACGCTGGCCGGGCCAGCCCGGCTCTACCTCCCTCCAAATTAGCAACGGGCCGAGCTCGGCCCGCCTTCGACATCCCTGCTCACGCATCATCTCCAGATTTTTTTTTTTATTTCTTGAGCAAAATCAGTCCACATCTCTACATCTTCCCTTCTTCTCAACCGGATGTGACGGGCTACGTACACTGACGTTTTCACTTCATCCTAGATAAAATACTTTGTATGCATAGTTCTAGAAAAGTGAAAATACCAGCTTTAAATTGGAATTCGCTTTTCTTGTCCTGAATGGTTTATCGAAGAGTGTAGAATCCAGAATCAGCCAGACATAATTTTTTATCCCACTTTAAGTATTATATGTAGGAAAGAAACGTTTGAATGAATGATCAGAATGATCTCCGTGATTAGAATACCGATGATATTTCCGAGCTGGAGATCTGCTGGAATTTGTTGTACCGTGCACCATTGTCTAATGATTCTTTAATCCAAACATGATTAATTCTTTCTTACATTAATTGTCTGTGCGAGCAGTGACAGTGGCTGGAAATAGTTGTTGCTTTCTTCAAAGTGGTCTGGCTGATATAGGCTAGGCTTCCTTGAAGTTGGAAATCGTTAGTGTAAACCTGTCAACAAGATCAATCAATAAATTAATCAACGCTTTATTTCAACGGGCTAATGGATTCCGTGGAGCTCCATGAGTCTTCGCCATTCTTGGGGATTTGATCGCAAAGCTCATACAGTCGAAAAGGTAACGAAACTATACGGCGCTGTCTATTTAAAGGGCTCCTATTCCCACACCGTACATAAGCCCAATTCGACACAGGCGCGTGGGAAATAAAAATAGGAATATTTCCCACACTTTTATGGCAATGATAAAATAGCTTCTTCTAGAATTCTTCTAGAAATCCAACTGCACTACTGCTGCTAATTGTACGATATCCGCCCTGCGACTCCACTTCAATGATTCCAACGTTAGAACAACGAGCTCTGCGTGATGTCCATGCAGTTTTGTCAACAAGATTGGGATTCATAATGAGCTTTATCTCTTGGACCAAATTGTGTACAGCGCGAAGCTAATACAATCGCGTTGAGAGTAGTAAGTGAGCTTGGCAAAAGTGGATGCTATGCTGAGCCGGTGACTTGTTGACAGTTGTTGCCTGGACTGCTAGTTCGTTGGATCCATGGTAGCCGTGTGCGCCAGGATAACGACAACTTTCAAAATCATCTGTAGCATACATACTAGAAGAAAGCAAGCACGGATAATGTAAAGCAAACAAGAATAAGAGCAATGGCAAGAGATTTTATATTTTAAGATGTTTCGATTATTGCTCCATGTCCCTCTGAACGATGTGTTCCTATTCTATTTTAGCGATTAACGCCTTTATTCGGTTAATACAACTTGGGTAATTAAACATGGCATAGTATTGCGACACAAAAGGAAGAAAGCTAAACAATGCAAAGAGGATGTCGAGATTGAATGTTATCTGGCTTTTATATTCGCTTAGAAGACGTGTCGCTTCACCAAATGGATCATAAAATGTCTCCTACTTCGTTCGTTTTAATGGCTTTCTTCATTCTTCGTCCAAGCGAAGATGCTTCCTATGTCTATGTCCCTTCTTTCTTCGTTCGATCGAAGACATCTAGTTCTATAAGATGAAGATAGTCAATTAGAGAAACAAATGCATTTTATCCTCTTACATAACAAAGACGTCAACGCTACAAGCATTCAAACAAGCAGAAACCTTTCTTCGATGAATATCATCATTCATGACACGATTGTGGAAGAATTCCGGTGTCGCCCCTGATTTGAGCTAACAGGCGAGATATCTTGGCTTGCAGACTTGCAGCTGCTATGGACAGACAATCGTAACATCGGGTAACCTTCATATGGATAGTTTTCTCCTTGAAAAAAAGCCTCACTCATATATCGATAAATCAATCTTTTCAATAGCATTTTAAATATCAATGGACATTGAACTTGATGAGTGTGAAAGAAAAAAAGAGTACGACAACGTAATGGCTAGATTAACTAACTTGATTACACTAGGAAGGTAAATCTTTGTATTGTGAGATACACCCCACTCTGTCTGATGATCTCTCATAGCGAGTAGGCAAAACTTTCTGTTGCCAGAGATTGGGTAGAAATCGCCGTCTATGGGCGAATATGAGAAGCTGTAAGAAAAATAAACGATTGTATAAGCACGGCAGCCATGCAATTATGCTTGACAATCACAAAATAGTTTATCGAAATTATTGTGTATATTTCATTTTGAGCTGAATTAACTTGTGCATTTGGGTACAAGTAAACCAAATTTAGAAAATTCACAGTGCATAAAGTGCTGGAAAAACACCTAGGTACATATATACATATATATATATATATATATATATATATATATATATATATAGTCAAACCCTCTCGTGTTAGAAGCAACAAATAGACAAGATAATGGCAAGAAAAGGATATGAGCACTCGAATAAAGAAATACAAATAATATTAAATCGAATAGAAGTGGAACAACGAGGCTCCACCATTGCTATTTTCAACGTAAAGAGCCGACCATTCCATGGCATAAAATGGGTGTGTTAAGAAGCCCCGGAACAATAATAGTCATTTGCTCACTTTCTCTCTCTCTCACTCATTTTCTCACTCTCCCTTTCTCCCTCTCTTTCAATCTGTCCAACTACTTTTCTCCCTTGGTGCCTCTCATTTTGCTCCTTCCCTATGACCGCTCTCTCTCTCTCTCTCTGTTTCTTTCGCCTTCATGCCTTCTTCTCTCATCCGCTGTTTCTAAAAAAACGTTTGATATTGCCTTTTCGCTCGACTTTAAACTATCACTGTCTTTCTGACACATCTTATGCAGAGCAAAACGATACTAACGACAATTCTTTCAATATTCATTTCATTTCCTTTTTGACCATGAAATATCATGCTATCCATCTGTTACGCCTTCCTTCGCTCCGTTCAATTCATCATTATTTCATTTTCATTTTGAATGGAAAACGCTTGTTCTGCAAGATGGGTTAAGAATACATATGATTGCTATAAAATGGAAAAGAAACACTCTTTGCGGCCGTCACTCTTCTCTCGTTCACCTTTTAACACTTGTGATGTTCATTCTTCTTTTCTGCATAATGCTCTTTTATCTTCAATCGTTTGTTCATGTTGGCAACGTCTGCCTTCTTAGTTATCTTTACATGAAATTCTTACAAGACTTATTGATTTTCTTAATTTTCAAAAGAATTAACAGACGAACAGCATGATCTCTTTATTCTTCTGTTCATGAAAAGTTAAAACAAGTAAATACTGCTTATCTGCATGAATTTCTTCACATCCATCGTTGTGTATCTGTCGATCTTATCATAATACTTAGTCTGTTGTCCATCAGCTCGATCTCAAAATTTCGAAAGCCAAGGTGCATGCAATTCGGACAAACATCATACTTCAATCTAAGGATCACATAAATTTCTTTCGTCATCCTTCGTATTATCGACAAGTAGAATGTTGAACGAGGAGGAGAGTTCGAGCTTCCTGAAAGGAACGTTGCCTTATAAAAAATTTTCAGAATAGACAATGAAAATTTCTTTTACAAATCTTTCCGTTTTCAGATCCGACAAAGAAACCGTAAAGCAAAATAATTATTTTCACTATTAATTTTGTTTTAATCATGAAAAACTCGCCCACCTGATGCTGAGGTAAAGCGCGAACAAGGAAGTACATAATATGATCTTGCTCAGAACGGCAATCGCAAGAGAAACCGTTATTGAATCAAATTTGCTGATGAAGCCGACAGAAGCGGCGCATGCTTGCAATGCTTCGATAAACTAAAGAAAACTAAAGAAATTTAAAATATCTTCAAATATCTCAATCATTTTGCTAGTAAACTGCTATTGTTTATCATATTTGTTTGTATTTTAGTTAGGTTTTTTGTTTGATAAAAAACTATTTCGTACAGAAAATATGACAATTGGCGCAAGAAAAGTGCTTTGAAGCCGAAGAGCGCCCACCAGAGCGGCTACGCCGACCATAGCCCTTGCAACGCCGAATAGCACCAGAAATGGGAAAATTTGCGCTGAATCATCGTTCTTCTCCTGGAATCGATAAATTAATTTCAAACTAAAGAAAACTTAATTGAAGATTATTGTAGGTGTTTTTTTTCAGTCTCAGGAATTATTTGCTCAAAGTATCAACCAAGCATCGTTTTAAAAGAAACAAATCGGAAATAAACCTTTGCATACCAGGAAATCCTTTGTGTTTGCTTGCTGAAACAGAAGTACGGCCTCGATCACACCGCTCAATGTAAAGGAAACTCCAGCAACTATCTGAATCCGAGGTATTCTTCTCACATAAAAAAAAAAAATCGATAAATATAAGATTAGAGACGAATTGTAACTTTTTTTCCATCACTATCTAAATTTAATTAGACTGACCATTAGCCTGGCTTTTTAAAGAACCGATCATTGAAATATTTACTTCGTGGGTAGCGAAATGACTAATGTTGATATGAGCTACTTCTTTTTTGTCACGATGTCGAAACTCAGGGAAAATAATCATTCCATTGATGGCCCCATTAAATCCCATACAGTATTCTGCCTTCATAACTTTAGAAATCCGAGTAAAAAAGGATTCATTTCTTACCGTAGCTGTTCGGGCAAAGTGAGGAGTCGATATGTTGTGAGGCATGCTGATATTGTGCTCTGTTAGCTGAATAGAAAGTGTATGTGCTCTTTGCATCAACACTACCTGAATTGCTTCAGATGTGTAGTTTTACAGTTATTATCAAAGCATTCCCTATATCAGCCTCCTTTCATTTGTTATGTGCCTGAATAACGGCTGCCATATGATAAGAAACATATATTACCAGAGCAATAAAGGCGATCACATGTCTCTCGATGCCAAAAATGCAAAAAATCCATAAGATGTGCTGTTCTGCTGGGACAGAATGTAAGATTAGTTAAAAATGTCAGAAGGAAATAAAAAGAACGCCGTTGTTATTGATTGGTTCTTTAGCTATTTTTTTTAAGTTATAAGACGAATTGTTTGAGCTGTTTACCATTGCTTGAAACAAGCTGGATTGGAAACAAGGAAAGGAAGAATCTATCGCATGCATCGCTAACATGGGTCATGTTTTGGGCACATTTGTACACACGTCAAGGATGTTCCAACCCGCTGACATAGAACAAATGACATTTCCGAATCAGTCGATCTGCCAAATTCATGCGTTTTATACACTATGTATGTATGTAGCAAATGCGCATATCACAGATAGTAGAGGGTGCTCAAAATACGGATATATCCGAATGGAGGTGGAAGTACGGAAAATCCGAACTTTACATCCGTAACAATTGATTTATCTGTGCGTAACCTTTGACTAGTCACATGGACATTATCAGCCAGTTGGACAGAGACATTCTCTAAAGGCGTACATTCCAAGTTGTGACACTAAAGGGAACTGATATCACAATTATTAAACGATAACGTCCAGATGTGTGCAATGGAAAGAACCGCAGCAAGTGTCGATGCAAGAAAGAATGAACAGAATGCTTCCAACCCTCTAAAATTCCATTCCATCTCCTATTCTGCCATGCCTCTGCACCTCGTCGCCTTCAAGAATATTTTCATCGACAAATTAACAGCCAACGATGGTGCTTATAAGCTTTTACGATGTGAACTGTTCTTTGAGCGTTATCTTTCGGCCAGATCAATGCACCAAATGCTCAGTGATTACTTGCTAAATTTTATCATACAATTTTTAATGGGAATACGAACTGTAAATTAGAGAAAAATGAAGATCGATTTAAAAAAAAACTACTTCTACAGAATAGCACGTGTCCTCGTTTATTTAAAGTCTATGTACATATATGTATTTTCCTCCGAGTATTGGGCAAGAAACTGCAGTAGGCGGATCTTTTTGAGCCAATCTTGAATGAAAAGCTCGGGATAAAAGCAAGAAGGTAAAAACCATATGTAAAAAAAAAGAAATTTTTTTCTTTGACAGTTATTTTCCATTGTTAATATGGTATCATTCATCATCATTGACTGGAAAAAATATATATCATTCCAAGTCTTCCGAGTAGTTCCGGAGCCTAGCCGTTCTCCTCCACTCGAGTACAACAGCACTCTTCCATCAACGAAGCGAACTCCGCAGCCTCGGTCGAATAGAAGAAAAACGGAAATTGTGCATATCAAATAGAAACATTCTTGATGACCATCCCTGATCGCAAGGGATATTTCATTAATTTTCTTCATGTTAAACAATTGCAATGTGTTTTATTCAAAATGTTAACAAATAAGTCTCGGATTCATTGTTGAGCCCGCCACAATTGTGCACATAACCTTTCAGTGTTCACGTTTGTATATTGTCTAACGTGCTGATAAACATGAATGAATGTTACACAACTTTCTACCTACATACTTTGTTGAGTCAGACAATGAGAATGACTAGATTGAATATTGTTGACTATGCTGTGGGCAATGAATCAGCACAAACGCCTCCAATCCTCTCCAAACAAGTTTATTGACTGCCGGAAGAACGAAGCAGATGTGATCAGAGAGAAGTAGAGAATGACTGGGAAGGAGAGTGAATGATAGACAAAGAGACAAAGTGAGAGAGAGAGAGAGAGAAAGGAGGGTGATTTAGATTGATAACAAGGGTGAGATATCAGATCGTTTAGCGAGTTGTATTGGCTAGAATGAACAAAAAAATCACGGACTGATTTTGCAAATTGTGGCGCTCAATGTCCACATTTGATAAGAATGCTTTTCCGTTCGTTCTTCTATTGCTAGCTTTTTCGTCTGCTTTTTGCTGAAAATGGGAAAGCGAATCCCTGAACAGCATCCCTCGTTGTAGCCTATCCGTTTGAGCAGCTGGGCAGTTCGAGCCGGCAGTTCGCTTTTTCTCAAGGCTACGTCCTCTTTGTTTGTAACATTTTTGACATACTTTTTCAGAGTGAAATAATTTTCTGTCTTCTTCTCATTCTTTCCCACTCTCTCTGATCATTGTTGCTATTTCGCTCCCCTCGCATTCTCTCACTCTCTCTCTTTCACTCTCTTTTTCTCTCTCTCTCTCTCTCTTTCTCTCGCTCTCTCACTCTCTCTCTCTCTATATCTCAGGTTCCCTCTTTCTACCTCTTTGCCTCCCAATCTCTTCCTCAATTGTTCCGTTTCGTACTTTATGCCAGCCCAGAATCTTCGACCTTCTCGCATGTTTTTCTGATGTTTCGTAGCCAAACGCGCACAATCTTTATGCTGATAGGGAACATGAGCCATTTTTGAGGAAGAGATAGAGGAAGAGGAAGCGAGAGAGAAAGGAAACGAGACACAATGAGGGAATGAGAGAACTAAAGATAGTGTGATAATATGAGATCAAGTCGTAGTGCGAGAGAGAGAGAGAGAGAGAGATGCAAAAGAGCCCAGGATATTAGCTGATCATATCTAGATTCGGAAAAAGAGAATTCCCATCGAATCACAAGATGGAAATAGAATGGATGCGGGGAAGGATGTCGCAATAGAGAAAGGGGAGAAAACGACTATGGTTGATACACGTTTCCATCTAAATGTTGGAAATGTATAAAAGGTGGAGCTGTTGGGGGTGGGAACATTCGCTCGAGCTCACTCGTGAAGCCGGTGAAGGTGAGTTGGCCGTCGGATTTCATCGTTTGCTCTTTTGTATTTTAATACAAATGCTTTGCCTATTTATATGTAAGATTATTTTCTTCATAGATGTCAGCCGTCGAGCTTGTCCGTGGCTGCTACTACTCCAACTGGGCCATCTACCGCAACGAGCCGTACAAGTTTACGCCCGAGAAGGTTAGATTGGAATTTTGCTTAATTTGATGCCAAAACGCGTTTTTTAAAAATATTTTTTTACAACTCTAAAAAATAACTGTATCTTCCCTGAAGGTTCCGCTGGACCTCTGCACCCATGTCTTCTACGCGTTCGCTGCTCTCAGCACGGCAACCTTCGAGGCGCAGTATGAATAATAAAAAAATTAACACAATTTAAAGAAATATGTTCATTTTCAACATGATTATTCAGTCAAATCATTGACTCCGAGCAGAAACAAAAATGAAATAATGAATTGTCAAGGCCATTTGACTCGTGGGCCGACATCGACCTGAAGCAGTACGAGAAGATTGCGAATCTGAAGAAGCAGAAGCCGGGAATCAAGTCGATCCTCTCCTTTGGCGGATGGACGATGTCGGAGAGCGGCGTTTTCGAGGTTCGATCTGGCTATCATGAAAATTATAAATTATAACTGGATTTAAATATAACTATATATTTTTCTTAAATAGTGAAACGCTTAAAACAAGTACTTATATATTATTTTTAATTTCGAGAAGCTAAATAGAAAAAAAAATCAAAGAATTGGTGATTGTGGGGACGGCTCCTCTAATGATTTTCTCTCCCAGAAAATGGCCGCAACCGCCGCGGGTCGGGCCAAATTCGCGAAGAGTGCATACGCGCTCGCGAATAAGTACGGATTCGACGGAGTGGACCTCGACTGGGAGTACCCGAACGCCGCGAACAAGGCCAACTTTGCTGCGCTGCTCAAGGCAAGATCCATTATCATAGACATGGAAAAAGATGTTTGATTTGCTCTGAATGTCCCTAATCATCTCTCAGGAACTTCGAGCTGCCTCTGGCGGAAAGCTTCTTACGATCGCCGTGGCTGCGGGAACGGAAAAGATTAGGGCCGGATACGATGGCGCCGCCGTCGCGCAGTAAGACAGAAATTTATTTATAATTTTATTTAAATTTTTATTTTATAAAGCATTCACAAAGGCAAGCGAGACACAAGGTGTCATATAAAAACAATAAAACAGGTACGTGGACTACGTCAACCTCATGTCGTACGATTACCACGGCACGTGGGAGAGCACCGTCGGCCACCAGGCGGCGTACTCGGACACGGTCGGCCATTTTGGCACTTCATATATCAAAATAGTAACGAATATACACTTAAAATAAATAAATTGGACTTGTCTATGAAATCATTTTAAAATGATTGCCTATTCCACTGCCCTTTGAGCTGAACACCGTCTCGGTGTGGGCGGGGCTTGGCGTGCCGAAGCGCAAGCTTCTCCTCGGAATTGGCGCGTACGGCCGCGGCTGGGCGACCGCCTCTTGCCAGGCTGGCGCCTCCGGCCCCGCCGCGCCCGCCAATCCCGTCAGCAAGCAGGCCGGCTACGCTTCGTACTTTGAGGTCTTTACTAATTTTTTCCCATGGTAAATAAAATCTCTATTGATTTTCTTGTAGTTGATTCCACTTGAAAAAATATGAAAAGCTTGGATATGAAATGAGATATTTAAAGCTGCTGAGCATGGGCGGTCGTGTGATCCAATCGTCCGAAGGTCCGTATCTGGCTGCGACAGTGAATGGACAGGCAGTCTGCTACTCCTACGATGACCCGGCTGCAGTCCTCAAAAAGGTGGCTCTAAGTGGTCTATTCACTTTTAATTCTCAGATCCATCTGCTATGGTCTCGTCCTGATTCGCACTGACTGAAATTTTTTCTGTTCTTTGCTCTCATTCAATAAACTTACAGATGGCCTTCGTCAAGAAGGACGGCCTCGGCGGCGCCTTCACCTGGACGGTCGACTTTGACAATGCCTCCTTCGACATTCACCAGGCAATCAAGAAGGGACTCACCGGCACCGGCGGCACTACCGGAGGGGACAACGGAACTAAGCCAAAACCCGGGGGCGACAACGGAACTAAGCCCAAGCCCGGAGGGGACAACGGAACCAAGCCTAAGCCCGGAGGGGACAACAACAATGGTGGCAAGTGCACAGGTTAGAGCTTCGACAGAAATTGAAACTTGTCGGCCTTTTGAATAGCTGGATTTATATTTAAAGAAGTCGTGAAAAAGATTATATAGTGGGGAAATATTGACTGGGAGTGAAAATTAAAAGAAAATTCAAAGGAGGCCTTCGCGCCAACGCCGACCCCAAGTTTTACGACGAGTGCATCAACGGCACTTGGGTCAAGCGGTCGTGCCCGCCCGGCACCGTCTACGACCCGGCCACCGGCGGCTTCAAGCTCCCGTAGAAACCTCGTCCGATCTAGGTTGCGCGCATCTCGAGAGTTACATTTATTTGCCTTACAATAATCGATAAACTATTCTTGATAAAGTACAGTCCCTTACACAACGGTCAACAGTGTTGCGTGCAATGTTAACGAAAAAATAACGGCAAAATGCTTGCGAGCTTGAAGGTGAGAAGATAAAAATGTAAAAAAAAAGGTCATATAGGTGGATATTTCATCAGAATGTTAGAACAAGATAGATCAGGGAGTCTTTCACTTCGCATTCGCGGAAGGGAAGCGGTTGGCTCCTTCTCCTTCTCTGTTCCCCGCGTTTCTCGCCCCTCGAGGAGCGTCCTCACTATGGTTTAGATATTTAAACAATAATGGATTGCACAATTATTTCTTCTAGAAAATGTAAAAATTGCTAAACTAATTGCTAAAGTTATTTATTTTACAAAGTTATAAAATGTAATTCTAATTATCTAAATTATTTTTCTCACCAGGCGTCCCCTCAGTGCTTGGACAAGGAAGTGGCCCTGATCATCATGGTGGCGCTCTTCGTCCTTCTCATCGTGCTGCCGATTCTCGTCGGCAAGCAAGAATTTCCTCATTCCGGCCAAACTCGTCCGATCTAGGATGCGCGATGCTCGACTGAGATATTGCTTAGATAGTGGAAAAAAAACTTGAAACAACCGATTTCAAATACGCGTTCATTCTCAAATGCTATTTTCATGAACCGATTTCGAAACTGCAAGGATTAATTTAAAAGTACGTATTCCGTTTTAGTATACGAATAATTAATAATAAGGTCCTGCTAATTTTACAAGTGATCAATAAAAACTAATTCTCCACAGTGTAATGTTTACAGGATTCATCGTCTATTGTGCGACCAAGAATAACAGACAGGTCTCCGCCACTTTATAATTTTGACTAACCATAAGATCTTTCCCAATAACATTTCAAGCAATAAGAGTTAAATGTTGCAATTTCTAATTGTTGCCAATTTTAAGAGAAGTCAGATGAAGAATATCGGAGGCGGAGGTGCAACAACGACTGGAGTGACTGCCCCGGCAGCGACTAAAGCAGCAGTTACAGCTCCGGCTGCGACTAAGACAGGAATTACTACCCCGGCAGCGACTACGGCGGGAGTTACTGCCACTGCAGCCCCTACGGCTGGAGTTACTGCCACGGCCACGAATACCGTATGCCAAATAAAGAACATTTATCACGAAGTCCACAATTTACAAAAGAAGAATACATCAGCAAGAGCAATCTAATTTTGAATTGCATAATATTTGGCAGTTTTAATCGTAGTTCATATTAAGCTTGAAGCAAAAATGCAAAATTCACAGAGATCACCATATATAACGAATAGTGTTTAAAAAATTGTTTAGAAGAGCAAGCAGAACGTTCCTGCGAAGTCAACGGCGCCTGTCAAGAAGGTTCATGAAAGTTCATCATTTTCGATTATGAACTTTTTGTTGCATTTCTGTTATAATTTATACTATTCACAGATCTTCTAAATAGAGAAAACATAAAAGATTATATCTTTCTTTCTTTCAGGACAGTGCGATGTCTAAGGAAGTGGTCAGTCCTCTCATTGAAAGAATACACTCATTTTTGAGTGTTCAAAAGTGTTCGCAAAGTAGTCTGAATTTTTGGCATTAGCTGTTAATAAAATGATAAAGTTTATTGTTCATTTGCCCTTTTTTCTTCTTTCAGCCGGAAGATACCGTCTTGGACTTCCATTCGATCCGATAGAGCGGCGATTCTGGCGGGAGGATGACTGAATGGCTACTCGCCGATTGCCGACTTCGGCACGATTCTGCTGTCCGTCCGCGTTGATCCTCCCTCCCTTTTCACTCTTCCAGTAAAGATATACATATGGCGGTCGTCCTCTCATTTTTATGCGCAATTTTTTTTGAATGCTCGCGCTCTCAGAGATGAGCGCGAGGGAGCTTGGTAATGAAATACGGAGGGGGGGGTATTTCTTCTTTCTACGACTAAGTGGAAGATGGACTTTTTGGAGGAGATTCAGCATGGAGATGGAAATGTCCAAGGTAACATGCATGTTCAAGACATATGAACTGAACGAGCAGGCAAGAATCACGTTCTGCTGAGGCATTTTGATATACCTTGCCAGAATGCCTGTTTGTGCGGTGCTCATGTATGGCAGTAAGAGTTAAGCAGCAGAACATGTACTCGGCAAGTATCATATATATATGTATGTGGCATATTTAAGTGGATAGGACTATGATTTTGAGATGGGCACAGAGCCGAATGTCAACTTCGCTGCGGGATAGCCGTGAGACAGCGAGAGAGCGAGAGAGAGAGGTCAGGGAATATGGATGGCAGAAGAATTGTCTAAAAAATTTACTCATTTTTAGATTCTTAAAAAAATTTATTTAGAACATGTTGACTAGAAAAAAAAATAATTCTTCACTAAACAAGTTCAGTTGAGGAGAAAAAAAAACAATTCTTCACTAAACAACTTCATAGAGCACTTAACAGAAGTGGAAGAAGGATATATCCGTCGGCGACCTTGGGAAATGCGTTCCATCAGTCTTCCATCACATTTTTCAATTGTTTATATTTGTCATTATAATTTATTAATAAATAAAATGTCGTCTCTTGTCATCAACGGGTTTCTCTCGGAAAGAGAGACGAATAGGAGGAAAATAAACAAGCATGAAAAAATATAAGAAAGTTTGGGTTGGGGTGGAGGAGGAAAAATTTACAAATAAAATAACCAGGGTTGATGATTGACGCCAGCGCGGTAGTCTTCTGTAGATTCGCTTTCCGCCGAGTGCGAGGTTGTTGCCCTCGGTCTTGAGAAAATAGCAAAGCGATGACACTTGCGGCTTAACTGCATCCCAGTTTGTATCCTATCGGTTTGAGCAGCCGGACACTTCGCTCTTTGTCTAGGTTGCTCTCCTGTTCGCTTGCTCTTCCCTTCATTTTTGACACAAATTTTTTTTAAGAGAGACACAATTTTCATTCTTCTCTCTTTCCCTATTTTCTATTTCAATTCCTTCTTTCTCTCTCTCTCTCTCCCCCTCTCTCTCTCTCTCTCTATTACACATTCCCTCTGTCTACCTCTCTGCCTCAGCAAACTCTTTCATAACTGTTCCCTTTCGTTACATACTTTGTGCCAGAATAGAATCTTCGAACTCCTCGCATGTTTTTGTGATGTTTCATGGCCAAACACACGCAATCTTTATGCTGATTGGGAACATGAACCATTTTCGATTAAGAGATAGAGGATGAGGGAGCGAGAGAGAAAGAAAACGAGACAGAGGGAAGGAGTCAGAGAAGTAGAGATAGTGGTATGAGAAATAGTTGTAAAAAGAGAAATGTTAAAAAAAGCCCGTGATTGATCATATCTGAAGACAGAAAAAAGAGAATTTTCTTCGAATCATAAGATGAAAAAAGAATGGATACGAGGAAGGATGTCGCAATAGAGAATGAGGACCATTGTTGATACACGTTTCCATCCCAAATGGGGGAAATGTATAAAAGGAGGACCTGTCGAAGGGGAGAACATTCACTCGAGCTCCCTCGTGAAGCTGGTGAAGGTGAGTAACAAGCGGATTTCATCGTTTGCTTTTTTATATACATATATTTTAACAAAAGGCTTTGAATATTTGACAGATTTTGCGCATTTTCAATATTTATTATTTATAACAGTTTTACATATATTTCTATATATGATGATTGTTTTCTTCATAGATGTCAGCCGTCGAGCTTGTCCGTGGCTGCTACTTCACCAACTGGGCCATCTACCGCTACGAGCCGTACAAGTTCACGCCCGAGAAGGTTGGATTGGAATTTTCCAACCTTCTCGGGCGTGAGTGGAAAGATATTTCATTAGAAATTTGCGCCAAAATGCATTTTTAAACCTTTTTTACTGCTCTAAAAAAAACATTATCCTTCCTCAAGGTTCCGCTCGAGCTCTGCACAGATGTCTTCTAAGCGTTCGCTGCTCTCAGCACTGCAACCTTCGAGGCGCAGTACGAATAATATAATAAAACTCACAAATTTCACAGAAATACGTTCACTTTAAAATTATAACTAAAAAAGAAACAAAAATAAAATTATGAATTGTCAAGGCCATTCGACTCGTGGGCCGACATCGACCTGAAGCAGTACGAGAAGATTGTGAATCTGAAAAAGCAGAAGCGGGAAATCAAGTCGATCCTCTCCTTTGGTGGCTGGACGATGTCGGAGAGTAGCGTTTTTGAGGTTCGAACTGGCTATTATAAAAGTAATTAATTTAACGAAAATTTAAAACACGAACAAACATAGGAAAAAAATTCAAAGAAACTCTAGTCGCGTGGACCGCTTCGCTAACGCTGTTTTCCACTTCAGAAAATGGCCGCAACCGCCGCGGGTCGGGCCAAATTCGCGAAGAGTGCATACGCACTCGCGAATAAGTACGGATTCGACGGAGTGGACCTCGACTGGGAGTACCCGAACGCCGCGAACAAGGCCAGCTGCTCAAGGCAAGATTTTTGATTCGCTATGGCTGTCATCCATGGGAACATTTTCGGCCCATATTTAAGTTAAAATGAACCAAATTATCAATCAGGAACTCCGAGCTGCCTCTGGCGGAAAGCTTCTGACGATTGCAGTTGCCGCGGGAACAGAAAAGATTAGAGCTGGTTACGATGGCGCGGCAGTCGCGCAGTTAGATAGACATTAATATTATTTTTTCTTTTCATTTTAATTTTAAGCAAAGGAACACTGTAACGGAAACAATTTATGGAGAAAGCAGAACGATACATAGATGGCTTAACATAATCACGAAAAAACATTCTTAAATCAAGCGAGAAAGTGTCATAGAAACAAAACAAAAAAACAGGTATGTCGACTACGTCAACCTCATGTCGTATGATTACCACGGCACGTGGGAGAGCACCGTCGGCCACCAGGCGGCGTACTCGGACACGGTCGGCCATTTTGGCACTTCATATATCAAAATAGTAACGAATATACACTTAAAATAAATAAATTGGACTTGTCTATGAAATCATTTTAAAATGATTGCCTATTCCACGGCCCTTTGAGCTGAACACCGTCTCGGTGTGGGCGGGGCTTGGCGTGCCGAAGCGCAAGCTTCTCCTCGGAATTGGCGCGTACGGCCGCGGCTGGGCGACCGCCTCTTGCCAGGCTGGCGCCTCCGGCCCCGCCGCGCCCGCCAATCCCGTCAGCAAGCAGGCCGGCTACGCTTCGTACTTTGAGGTCTTTACTAATTTTTTCCCATTGTAAATAAAAATCTCTATTGATTTTCTTGTAGTTGATTCCACTTGAAAAAATATGAAAAGCTTGGATATGAAATGAGATATTTAAAGCTGCTGAGCATGGGCGGTCGTGTGATCCAATCGTCCGAAGGTCCGTATCTGGCTGCGACAGTGAATGGACAGGCAGTCTGCTACTCCTACGATGACCCGGCTGCAGTCCTCAAAAAGGTGGCTCTAAGTGGTCTATTCACTTTTAATTCTCAGATCCATCTGCTATGGTCTCGTCCTGATTCGCACTGACTGAAATTTT
This sequence comes from Allodiplogaster sudhausi, assembly GCA_945643635.1. Classification (NCBI taxonomy): domain Eukaryota; kingdom Metazoa; phylum Nematoda; class Chromadorea; order Rhabditida; family Diplogasteridae; genus Allodiplogaster; species Allodiplogaster sudhausi. Next base: position 3,248,401 of record CALZFC010000041.1, on the reverse strand, counting down.
TTCTGTTCTTTGCTCTCATTCAATAAACTTACAGATGGCCTTCGTCAAGAAGGACGGCCTCGGCGGCGCCTTCACCTGGACGGTCGACTTTGACAATGCCTCCTTCGACATTCACCAGGCAATCAAGAAGGGACTCACCGGCACCGGCGGCACTACCGGAGGGGACAACGGAACTAAGCCAAAACCCGGGGGCGACAACGGAACTAAGCCCAAGCCCGGAGGGGACAACGGAACCAAGCCTAAGCCCGGAGGGGACAACAACAATGGTGGCAAGTGCACAGGTTAGAGCTTCGACAGAAATTGAAACTTGTCGGCCTTTTGAATAGCTGGATTTATATTTAAAGAAGTCGTGAAAAAGATTATATAGTGGGGAAATATTGACTGGGAGTGAAAATTAAAAGAAAATTCAAAGGAGGCCTTCGCGCCAACGCCGACCCCAAGTTTTACGACGAGTGCATCAACGGCACTTGGGTCAAGCGGTCGTGCCCGCCCGGCACCGTCTACGACCCGGCCACCGGCGGCTTCAAGCTCCCGTAGAAACCTCGTCCGATCTAGGTTGCGCGCATCTCGAGAGTTACATTTATTTGCCTTACAATAATCGATAAACTATTCTTGATAAACTACAGTCCCTTACACAACGGTCAACAGTGTTCCATGCAACGTTAATGAAAAAACTGCAGCATGCTTGCGAATTTGAAAGTGAGAAAATAAAAATGTAAAAAGGTGAATGAGAAAGTACAAGTAGGTATTTAAATTTTCGAAGGTGGATATTTCATCAGAATGGATTGTATGACGTTGTATGAAATATCAAGGAGTCTTTCATTTCGCATTCGCGGAAGGGAAGCGGTTGGCTACTTCTCCTTCTCTCTTCCCCGCGTTTCTCGACCATCGAGGAGCGTCTCACCTGCTCTTCACTATGGTTTAGATATTTAAACAATAATGAATTACACAATTATTTTTTCTAGAAAATTAAAAATAGCTAAATATTTGCTAAAGATTTATTTTGCAAAGTTATGAAACGTAATTCTAATTATATAAATAATTTTTCCCACCAGGCGTCTCCTCAGTGGTTAGACAAGGAAGTGGCCCTGATCATCATGGTGGCGCTCTTCGTCCTTCTGATCGTGCTGCCGATTCTCTTCGGCAATCAAGCATTTCTTCATTCTGACCAAACTCGTCCGATCTAGGATGCGCGATGCTCGATTGAGATATTGCTTAGAGAGTGGAAAAAAACTTGAATTAACCGATTTCAAATACGCGTTCCTTCTCAAATGCTATTTTTATGAAACGAATTTCGAAACTGCATGGATTAATTTAAAAGTACATATTCCGTCTTAGTATACGAATAATTAATAATAAGGTCCGGCTAAATTTACGAGTGATCAATAAAAACTAATTCTCCACAGTGCAATGTTTACAGGATTCATCGTCTATTGTGCGACCAAGAATAACAGACAGGTTTCCGCCACCTTATAATTTTGACTAACCATAAGATCTTTCCCAAACTAAATGACATTTATTTTTTTTTAAATTTCAAGCAATCAGAGATTAATGTTTCAATTTCTAATTGTTGCCAATTTTTAGAGAAGTCAGATGAACAAGATCGGAGGCGGAGGTGCAACAACGACAGGAATTACTGCCCCGGGAGCGACAAAGGCAGCAGTTACAGCTCCGGCTGCGACTACGACAGGAATTACTACCCGGCCAGCGACTTCGGCAGGAGTTACAACCCCGGCAGCCACTACGGCTGGAGTTACTGCTACGGCCACGAAGACCGTATGCCAAATACCGAACATTTATCACAAAGTCCACAATTTACACCAGAAGAATACATCAGCAAGAGCAATCTAATTTTGAATTGCATAATATTTGGCAGTTTTAATCGTAGTTCATATTAAGCTTGAAGCAAAAATGCAAAATTCACAGAGATCACCATATATAACGAATAGTGTTTAAAAAATTGTTTAGAAGAGCAAGCAGAACGTTCCTGCGAAGTCAACGGCCCCTGTCAAGAAGGTTCATGAAAGTTCATCATTTTCGATTATGAACTTTTTGTTGCACTTCTGTTATAATTTATATTATTCACAGATCTTCTAAATAGAGAAAACATAAAAGATTATATCTTTCTTTCTTTCAGGACAGTGCGATGTCTAAGGAAGTGGTCAGTCCTCTCATTGAAAGAATACACTCATTTTTGAGTGTTCAAAAGTGTTCGCAAAGTAGTCTGAATTTTTGACATTAGCTGTTAATAAAATGATAAAGTTTATTGTTCATTTGCCCTTTTTTCTTCTTTCAGCCGGAAGATACCGTCTTGGACTTCCATTCGATCCGATAGAGCGGCGATTCTGGCGGGAGGATGACTGAATGGCTACTCGCCGATTGCGGCACGATTCTGCAGTCCGTCTGCGTTGACCCTCCCTCCCTTTTGACTCTTCCAGTAAAGATATATAGCGATCGTTCATTTTCATGTGCAATAATTGGTGTTTGAATGCGTGCGCTCTTCCAGATGAGCGGAGAGGCAGCGGTTAACGCGAGGGAGCTAGGTTATGAAATACGGAGGAGGAAGGGATTATTTCGCCATTCTACGCCTGACTGCCGATGCACTTTTAAGAGGAGATTCAGCCTGTGGATGGAAAAGTCGATGGCAGCAGATATGTTCAAGAAATATGACTTGAACGACCAGGCAAAAATCTCGTTCTGCTGAGGCATTGGGATAGAATGCCTGTTTGTTCAGTGCGCATGTATGGCAATAAGGGTCAAGTATCAGAACATCTACTCGGCATGTATCATATGTGCCATATTTTATTGCATAGGACGATGATTTTGAAATGGGCGCAGACCTGAATGAAAACTTCGCTGCGGGATAACATTGAGAGAGCGAGAGAGAGAGGTCAGGGAATATGGTCTCGCCAGTGGAAGGCAGAAGATTTGTCTACAAAATTTTGTCATTTTGAGATGCTTAAGTTATATGGTGTTTATTTGCAAAAATTTATTAAGAATATGTTGAGGAGAAAAGACATGTCTTCATTAAACAACTACATCGAACACTTGGCAGAAGCGGAAGAACGATATATGTATCTGTCGGCGACCTTGGGAACAGCAGTCTTCCATCATGTTTTCTGAATTCTTTATAATTATCATTATTATTTATTAATAAATAAAATTTATTTCGTCTCTTGTCATCAACGTGTTTATATTGGTAAAAACCGATGAATAGGATGAAAATAGACAAGCATGAAAAATAGAAGAAAGCTTCGGGGGTGGGGGTTCGGGTGGAGAAAGAGAAATTTACAAATATAGTAACCAGGGTCGAAGATTGACGCCAGCGTGGTCCGCTTCTGGCCGCTGTAGATTCGCTTTATGCAGACCGCGAGGTTGTAGCCCTCCTCGGTCTTGAGAAAATGGTAAAGCGATGCCGCTTGCAGCTCAACGGCATCCCAGTTTGTAGCCTATCGGTTTGAGCAGCCGGACAGTTCGCTCTTAGTCTAGGTTGATGTCCTGTTTGCTTGCTGTTCCCTTCATTTTTGACACAAATTTTTTTAAATAGTGAGATAATTTTCATTCTTCTCTTTGACTCGCTCTCTTTCCGCTATTTCAATTTCTTCTTTATCTCTCTCTCTTTCATATTCCTTCTCTCTACGTCTCCGCATCCGCAAACTCTTTCATAACTGTTCCCTTTCGTTACATACTTTGTGCCATCCTAAAATCTTCGAACTCATCGCATGTTTTTGTGATGTTTCATGGCCAAACACACGCAATCTTTATGCTGATAGGGAACATGAACCATTTTCGATGCAGAAATAGAGGATGAGGGAGCGAGAGAGAAAGGAAGGAAACGAGACAGAGGGAGGGAGTAGAGATAGTGGTATGAGATCTAGTCGTAATGAGAGAGAGAGATGCAAAAGAGCTAAGGATATTATCTGATCATATCTAGATTCGGAAAAAGAAAATTCACATCGAATCAGAAGATGAAAATAGAATGGATATGAGGAAGGATGGCGCAATAGAGAAAGAGGACCATTGTTTATACACGTTTCTCTCCCAAATGGGGGAAATGTATAAAAGGAGGAGCTGTCGGAGAGGATAACATTCACTCGACCTCCCTCGTGAAGCTGGTGAAGGTGAGAAAGCAGGCGGAATTCATTGTTTGGTTTTTTATAGATATTTTAACAAAAGGATTGATTTTATATATATTTATATATTTGATTGATTTTTTTCAATATTTATTATTTATAACAGTTTTAAATATATTTCTATATATGATGATTGTTTTTTTCATAGATGTCAGCCGTCGATCTTGTCCGTGGCTGCTACTACACCAACTGGGCCATCTACCGCAACGAGCCGTACAAGTTCACGCCCGAGAAGGTTGGATTGGAATTTTCCAACCTTCTCAGGCGTGACTGCAAAGAAATTTAATTAAATATTTGATGCCAAAATGTGTTTTTTAGACCTTTTTTTTTACAACTATGAAAAAAATAACATTACCCTTCCTCAAGGTTCCGCTCGACCTCTGCACCCATGTCTTCTACGCGTTCGCTGCTCTCAGCACGGCAACCTTCGAGGCGCAGTATGAATAATAAAAAATACACACAATTTATAGAAATAAGTTCATTTTTAACATGATTATTCCGTCAAATCATTGACTCCGAGCAGAAACAAAAATGAAATAATGAATTGTCAAGGCCATTTGACTCCTGGGCCGACATCGACCTGAAACAGTACGAGAAGATTGCGAATCTGAAGAAGCAGAAGCCGGGAATCAAGTCGATCCTCTCCTTTGGCGGATGGACAATGTCGGAGAGCGGCGTTTTCGAGGTTCGATCTGGCTGTCATGAAAATGATTAATTTAACGAAAATTTAAAACACGAACAAACATAGGAAAAAAATTCAAAGAAACGCTAGTCGCGTGGACCGCTTCGCTAACGCTGTTTTCCACTTCAGAAAATGGCCGCAACCGCCGCGGGTCGGGCCAAATTCGCGAAGAGTGCATACGCGCTCGCGAATAAGTACGGATTCGACGGAGTGGACCTCGACTGGGAGTACCCGAACGCCGCGAACAAGGCCAACTTTGCTGCGCTGCTCAAGGCAAGATTTTTGATTCGCTATGGCTGTCATCCATGGGAACATTTTCGGCCCATATTTAAGTTAAAATGAACCAAATTATCAATCAGGAACTCCGAGCTGCCTCTGGCGGAAAGCTTCTGACGATTGCAGTTGCCGCGGGAACAGAAAAGATTAGAGCTGGTTACGATGGCGCGGCAGTCGCGCAGTTAGATAGACATTAATGTTATTTTTTCTTTTCATTTTAATTTTAAGCAAAGGAACACTGTACCGGAAACAATTTATGGAGAAAGCAGAACGATACATAGATGGCTTAACATAATCACGAAAAAACATTCTTAAATCAAGCGAGAAAGTGTCATAGAAACAAAACAAAAAAACAGGTATGTCGACTACGTCAACCTCATGTCGTATGATTACCACGGCACGTGGGAGAGCACCGTCGGCCACCAGGCGGCGTACTCGGACACGGTCGGCCATTTTGGCACTTCATATATCAAAATAGTAACGAATATACACTTAAAATAAATAAATTAGACTTGTCTATGAAATAATTTTAAAATGATTGCCTATTCCACGGCCCTTTGAGCTGAACACCGTCTCGGTGTGGGCGGGGCTTGGCGTGCCGAAGCGCAAGCTTCTCCTCGGCATTGGCGCGTACGGCCGCGGCTGGGCGACCGCCTCTTGCCAGGCTGGCGCCTCCGGCCCCGCCGCGCCCGCCAATCCCGTCAGCAAGCAGGCCGGCTACGCTTCGTACTTTGAGGTCTTTACTAATTTTTTCCCATTGTAAATAAAATCTCTATAGATTTTCTTGTAGTTGATTCCACTTGAAAAAATATAAATATATAGATATGAAATGAGATATTTAAAGCTGCTGAGCATGGGCGGTCATGTGATCCAATCGTCCGAAGGTCCGTATCTGGCTGCGACAGTGAATGGACAGGCAGTCTGCTACTCCTACGACGACCAGGGTGCTGTTCTCAAGAAGGTGGCTCTCAGCTATTTCGTCACCTTTAGTTCTCGGATTCATCTGCTATGGCCTCGTCCTGATTCGCACTGACTGAAATTTTTTCTGTTTTTTGCTCTCATTCAATAAACTTACAGATGGCCTTCGTCAAGAAGGACGGCCTCGGCGGCGCCTTCACCTGGACGGTCGACTTTGACAACGCCTCCTTCGACATTCACCAGGCAATCAAGAAGGGACTCACCTTCACAGACGGCACTACCGGAGGGGACAACGGAACTAAGCCAAAACCCGGAGGCGACAACGGAACTAAGCCCAAGCCCGGAGGGGACAACGGAACCAAGCCTAAGCCCGGAGGGGGCAACAACAATGGTGCCAAGTGCACAGGTTAGAGCTTTGACAGAAATTGAAACTTGTCGGCTTTTTGAATAGCTGGATTTATATTTAAAGAAGTCGTGAAAAAGATTATATAGTGGGGAAATATTGACTGGGAGTGAAAATTAAAAGAAAATTCAAAGGAGGCCTTCGCGCCAACGCCGACCCCAAGTTTTACGACGAGTGCATCAACGGCACTTGGGTCAAGCGGTCGTGCCCGCCCGGCACCGTCTACGACCCGGCCACCGGCGGCTTCAAGCTCCCGTAGAAACCTCGTCCGATCTAGGTTGCGCGCATCTCGAGAGTTACATTTATTTGCCTTTCAATGATCGATAAACTATTCTTGATAAAGTACAGTCCCTTACACAACGGTCAACAGTGTTGCGTGCAATGTTAATGAAAAAATAACGGCAAAATGCTTGCGAGCTTGAAGGTGAGAAGATAAAAATGTTAAAAAGGTCAATGAGATAGTACAAGCATTAAAATTTTCGAAGGTGGATATTTCATCAGAATGTTAGATCAAGATAGATCAGGGAGTCTTTCACTTCGCATTCGCGGTAGGGAAGCGGTTGGCTCCTTCTCCTTCTCTCTTCCCCGCGTTTCTCGCCCCTCGAGGAGCGTCTCACCTGCTCTTCACTATGGTTTAGATATTTAAACAATAATGAATTATACAATTGTTACTTCTAGAAAATTTAAAAATTGCTAAACTAATTGCTAAAGATATTTATTTTACAAAGTTATAAATGTAATTCTAATTATCTAAATTATTTTTCTCACCAGGCGTCCCCTCAGTGCTTGGACAAGGAAGTGGCCCTGATCATTTTGGTGGCGCTCTTCGTCCTTCTCTTCGTGCTGCCGATTCTCGTCGGCAAGCAAGCATTTCCTCATTCCGGCCAAACTCGTCCGATCTATGTAGGATGCGCGATGCTCGACTGAGATTTTGCTTAGATAGAGGAAAAAACTTGAAACAACCGATATCAAATGCGCGTTCATTCTCTAATGATATTTTCATGGAGCGATTTTGAAACTGCATGCATGATTAATTTAAAAGTACATATTTCGTTTGAGTATACGAAGAATTAATAATAAGGTCATACCAAATTGACAAAAGATCAATAAAAACTAATTATCCACAGTGTAATGTTTACAGGATTCATCGTCTATTGTGCGACCAAGAATAACAGACAGGTCTCCGCCACTTTATAATTTTGACTAATCATAAGATCTTTCCCAAACTAAATGACATTTTTTTTTTTTAATTCAAGCAATAAGAGTTTAATGTTTCAATTTCTAATTGTTGCCAATTTTTAGAGAAGTCAGATGAACAAGATCGGAGGCGGAGGTGCAACAACGACAGGAATTACTGCCCCGGCAGCGACTAAGGCAGCAGTTACAGCTCCTGCTGCGACTACGACAGGAATTACTACCCGGGCAGCGACTTCGGCAGCAGTTACAACCCCGGCAGCCACTACGGCTGGAGTTACTGCTACGGCCACGAAGATCGTATGCCAAATACCGAACATTTATTACAAAGCCCACAATTTACGCCAGAAGAATACATCAGCAAAAGCAATATAAGTTTGCATTGCATAATATTTGCCAATTTTAATCGTAGTTTATATTAAGCCTGAAGCAAAAATACAAAATTCACCGAGATCACCATATATAACGTATAGTGTTTAAAAAATTGTTTAGAAGAGCAAGCAGAACGTTCCTGCGAAGTCAACGGCCCCTGTCAAGAAGGTTCATGAAAGTTCATCATTTTCGATTATGAACTTTTTGTTGCATTTCTGTTATAATTTATATTATTCACAGATCTTCTATATAGAGTAAACATAAAAGATTATATCTTTCTTTCTTTCAGGACAGTGCGATGTCTAAGGAAGTGGTCAGTCCTTTCATTTACAGAAAACGCTCATTTAAGAGTGTTCAAAAGTGTTCGCAAAGTAGTCTGAATTTTTGGCATTAGCTGTTAATAAAATGATAAAGTTTATTGTTCATTTGCCCTTTTTTCTTCTTTCAGCCGGAAGATACTTGGACTTCCATTCGATCCGATAGAGCGGCGATTCTGGAGGATGACAGAATGGCTACTCGCCGATTGCCGACTTCGCTACGATTCTGCTGCCCGTCCGCGTTGACCCTCCCTCCCTTTTGACACTTCCAGTAAAGATATATGGCGATCGTCTTCTCATTTTCATGCGCAATATTTGGAGTTTGTATGGATCTTATTGTCTGAGCCTAAGCTGCAGCAGCGGTTAATAGGAGCTATGTAGGTAGGATATGACATGGGGAGAGGGGGATTTGCAACATTCTGCTCCGGAGTGTCCGTAAAAGGTGGTCTTGTACCCGCCCATTGCTCGTTTCCAATGGCTGAATACCCTTTGACCCTCGTCCCCAAAAGGATGTAGTGATATTTTCTCAGGTCCGCGCCAGATGTTCCTGTCACATGTCGTCGAAGTGCTGCCAATGGACAAACGGAGATTAGGGACAGCCCATGGCATTTGGCAAGCGGTTCTGTTTAGGCATTGGATAGAACCAGAATGCCAACTTGCGCGATGCACTCGAATGACTGTAAGGCTTAAGCAGAAACATTTGCCCGGCATTTTTCATATAGGGTATGGCTGTATAATATTAAATAGGATGGACGATGATTGTTTCGCCCATCACATAACATTCCACTTTACTACCGCCGTTTATAGCGTCGTTGTCGAGAGTTGCTAGCCTCATTGCTAATGTATCACTGCTAGGAAATTTATGATTCGCTTGATCTTTATGTCCATAGTTTGTAGTGACTTTTTTGTTTGTTAGATGAGAAGTAAGTATGTGTTTTATCAGCGAGTCTGTCATTGATTGCATGTGCAAACGTACGGAGACGGCGATAAAGGTGTATAACGACTGTTCGTTGAACGAATCACCGAGAGAGCGGGGGTTCAAACAGAGCGACGGAAGAAACGAAGTGACTATAGGAGCATCAATTATGACCATTTGATTCTCATGCCATGCTTCTACGATGTACTGGCGATGGAAGAACATGGGATGCATATCTTGGTTTGGTTTGGTTTTGGATTGAAGAGATCGAATGAAGGCGCACAGAATTGCAAGGGAAAGTACTGTTATATTAGGCAGTTAATTATATTTTTCTCGCATCCGCTAATCGACTACAGTCTAATCTAATTTGTTAATTCTAACGTAATTAAAAAAAGATTTGTAAATTTAATTTCCCGTTGTATAGGGTCGATATTGTGATGTTCACAGAGATGTTGTATGACCGACGTCTCTTAATGTTTATGGTATTATAATCATTTATTTTAATAAATTATGTTTAAAGCATGTATTGTTCGAAAAAAATTAATTCTTCAGTAACAGTCACATCGAGTACTTGGCAGAGGCGGAACAAGGTGTGCCGGATACCCCAGGCTTCTGCTTCTCCGTAAAGACCACATTGCTGTCGCCGACCTTGGGATCGGCGATCCAGCAGTTTGTCATCATATTTTGGCATATTTATTGTTATTATTTCCTATTATTTATTCCTAAGCTTATAAGTTACTAAACATTAGCTTGTTTCTCTCGGTAAAAGAGATGGATAGGAAAAAGTAGAAAAATATGAAAAGCAAGATGAAAGCCGGGGAGGGAGAAATAGAAAACAAACAAAAAACAACCAAGGTCGGTTAAGGATTCTCGCGCGGTGCTTTTCTGCGCTTTCGGTTCCGAGCGGGAGGTTGTAGCCCTGAGAAAATCATGAGATTTTGACAAGCAATGCCGCCTGAGGCTCTATTGCATCCCTGTTTGCAGCCAAACGGTTTGTGCTGGCGGACATGCGCTTTTCTTTCTTCATTGGTAGGAGGATCTGCTCCTCTCAAAGGCTAGATTCGGTTGCCACGGGCTTTTCCGAGTGCCCACCTTCCGCTATTCTATTATATGGATTCATTGTTCTGAATATCGACTGCCTTTTCTTTGTTTTTTTCCCTCATTATTTTATTGAAGAGAAGAAGTGGTCGAGAGCGTGGGCAAGAGCGAATATAAGAGAGGAGCACACAACCTCAGTTAAGTGCATAACATTGACTTAATTTTCTCTTTATATCTTTTGTTTGTAGTCAACGACATTTTTTTTAACAAAATACTTTACAATTGTTGAATACGCTTCTTCGCGCCACTCTAAATGTTGACAGGAAACGTAAGATGTGAAAAAGCCTTCCATCGTCGGCACCGTTGTGCAATAGAAGTCGTTATGCCTCCGCGCCCTCTTCTCCTAACATTGCAACGGAAGCCAGTGGTTGGCAATAAAAGTAAGAAACACATTTTAGTGCTATTTTTCATAGTCCGGCTCATTCTTATTGTTAGTCGAGCAATCACTAATAGCAGCATGTGGAAAAACTCAAACAAAAGTGCGTAAAGGTCCCATAAGGTCCAACTTGAATTTTGCAACCACCTTTCTTTCTGTTACATGTTCTCGCGCTCCATATAGAGGTAATTGAACAAAAATGCCAAACTGATTTTGTTTACTTCCAAATCAAAGCATCACATGAATTGAATAGAATGCAGTGTAGATTGATTGTTTGTAGAAATAATAAAAACAAAATAAATTGCTTTCAGCCCGATATGGTTGTGTATGCCACATGCAATAATGTGAATGAAGGCAATTATTTGGCCAAACGAAAAGGAAATGCCGCGAGAGGCGACACCGAGAACAAACACATTTATTTTTGATTGCAGGACCATAAGTAGAGCGCTGCTTCATTGTCGACGGCAGAAACGCTTCATCTCATTTTTCTCTTGTCAAAATATTTTTCTACGCTTTTCTAAACATGCATGAACGATTTGATCAAGGCTTTTCTTCGCAATTTTGGCCAAATCCTCTTAATCAATTATTATTTTGTGATACTTTGAAAAGAATAAAAATAGTTCGCGCGTTGCACTACAAAAATGTGGCGCATGAAAACGAGCATTTCTCCTTTGCATATTTGTCGGGAATATGGTTGTGTCCGCGCGTGGTGTGCTCGTGCTGCTCGTCTTCGTTGTCACTCCTTCGGGAGGCAGCGAAACGTATGCGAAAGTGAAGATGGACAAGGATGGCCTGCCCCCGCCGAGACTGCTGCCGAAGCAGCGAGTGACGCTGTCGCCCGTGAATGCGCTGCAACCGAATCCAACGTACGTTCAAATTCTTCAAGAATGCTTTTTCACTTGTGGAGACCGCCGACGACTAAAAAGCTTCTCATTATTATTTTTTCTTCTCTGCTGACTTAATTTGGTCCGAAGAATCCATTGGATGTGAATTACAAAAATTTCATCTCAATTTTAGTAATACTGATATGTACATACAGAGAAGGTGCAAACTTAAAAAAAAATACTGGTTTTTTTTTTACGTTTTCGAACTTCACTGTGAAATACGTTCAGCCCTGCTCCCTCTGTTGCGGCCGTGATGACTTCGGCGCCTGTGGAACCATTAAAAGCACCGACTCCGCGGCCGCCTGCGACTCTTCCGCCGCCGCTCGCCGTCTCGTTCGAAGTGCGCGCCCGCTGCGCCGCCGAACTGGAGCCCTTCCCGGCCCAGTACGTCGCGCTGTATGAGGTGGCCTCAGCGTGCATCAAGGACCAAGGTTCGTCAATTAACATGTGTATTAAATAATTGCTACATTAAAGTGCACCATTCAAAAATTTCAATTCTAATTAACTTAAAAAAAACCCTCGTTCCTTCTCTATCTCCCTCTCGCCGTCTCCATCTCTTTCTTATCCAGCATGCTGGAATGGCCGTGTGATCGCGAGCGACGGGAAGATTAAGCTGCGCGGCGCCATCCCTTCCAAGCCACATGTCTTCCAAGTCGATTTCCTCGCCAACTGCACATTCGTCGACATATTTGTTGGACTCTTTTTTTATCGCCACTCCCCCGATATATGTATAATACAACAACTCTTTGGTTCTTAGGCTAATTTCGTTTATCATAGGCTTAATTTTTTTGGACATTTATTTATTTATTCATACACCGTTGAAAGATGTGACAACATATTCAAGTAAAATAATATATTATACTAAGTTCTATCGTTTTATTACGCACGAGAGAACGAGAGAGGTAGAGAGGGATACGAAGAGATAGAAAGAGGGAGAGAATGGGAGAAAAAGACAGAGAGAGAGAGAGAGAGAGAGAGAAGAATGGCACATCAATGCATGCAGCCTTGTCAGCCTGCCCATTCTGTCTCATGATTTGTACTCTTTCTTTCTATGTCTTTGCAGGAATACGAAGAGGAGGAGTTCAAGAATTATTGCAAAGACCTTGTGGAGCTCGACAAGCGAATCGACATCGCCGAGAAGACGGCCGCTCTCGCGTGCATCAACGACGCCGGTTACTCTCTCTCTCTATTTTCATGTTTTTTTTTTATTTTACGCATATTTCTCACTTTTTTATAGAGAGAACGATTACAATTTCTCAAAATTAAATTTATTGATATATAATAATCATAGTAATAATAATAATAATAATAATAAATAATTCTAATCATGATGTCAGACTGCTGGGGCAACGTGACCAAACTCACCGACGGCACTGCGATCTACACGACGAAGAACCAGCCAAAGAATATCCGGCTGACCTTCTTCCGCTTCTGCCAAGTCCTTGATGTGGCTGTCTACTGAAGAATCGTTTTCTCTTGAAGATTTGCAAAATAAATGTTTTTTTAAGTAACAATAAATATTCGTAGTAATATTGACAAGAACGACCCACACCATGTGTCTCACACACTCAAAACGAATATACCGTATTTTCTCTATTAGTGCGCCATGAAAAAAATTGAAGTAGCAAATTATGCGCAATTTTTGTTCCGCCACGCTGAAGCGACAGTCTAGTGCATTCCCTTATTCATCAAAAGAGAAAAAAACATACTCAACTATATATACATTTCTACTTGAAATTATGTACATCTTTCAAAAAAAGGAAAAAAAAACATAGAATTTTTTATTCCATATACTTCTATCGCCAGTTTTTCCTAGTAACAAGACTCGAGAACCAAATGGATATTATGACGCCAGAAAACCAGGGGACCATCGCCATATGTCTTTGCTGAACAGTGAAAGGGGAGAGAGGTTCAACGCGGACGGACAGCAGAATCGGGGCGAAGTCGGCAATCGGCGAGTGATCGGCGAGCCATTCAGTGATCCTCCCTCCAGAATCGCCGCTCTATCGGATCGAATGGAAGTCCAAGCAGAGGTGTCAACGGCCCGGCCCGTAGGGCCGGCCGGTCCCAACTTCCCAGGGCCCAGGGCCGGGCCAGGCCAGGCCCAAAAAAGTTGGGCGGAGCCCGGCCCGGCCCAACTTTTTTCAACTTTTTTTTACTCCTGCCGTAGTGGCAGTCACTCCAGTCGTTGTTGCTCTTGCGCCTCCGATCTTCTTCATCTGACTTCTCTAAAAAATTGGCAACAATTAGAAATATTCGTAGTAACATCAAACTCTTATTGCTTGAAATGTTAAAAAAAAAATAATATCAATAAGTTTGTGAAAGATGTTAGTCAAAATTATAAAGTGGCTGAGACCCGTCTGTAATTCTTTTACAATACAAATTATGGAAGTAATTTCAAGAAAAAACATAAAAAGAGAAATGCGTCATGCAAAAAGGGAAGAAAAGTGAAATCAAATAAAACTCAACTTCAAATTAACTTGCACTTTACAACTTTGAATTCGATGTTTGCACTGATAAAACTCGAAGACCTCATTCTTCAACACGAACGAGAGAATATTCCGCCATTTCAATCGTCTCATTCTTCATAGAAAGGTCGGTTCTTCTCTGCGCTCCCATTATTTTCCCAAAATTTAATACTGCTTGAAATTATTTGTCCAGATAAAAAGCTGGATTTCTGCTGCGAATGAATTTTTTAAATAAATTAAATCATTATCACTTGCCTGAAATAAGATCCTTGCAGATAGCAGCTGCCATGGCAAGAAGTGGCGCAACCAAGAAAGTCACCTTTCCTAACCCGGCCAGCGACGGGGAGGACACGAGCAAGGAGAAGAAGAAGAGCGCTGATAAGTCAGCCAAGTCAGGGCGATTCGGCGAGGAGTCCGCAGAAAGGCATGAAAGGGGAGAAGAGAGAGGGGGAGAGAGACGAAGAGAGAGAGATATAGAAAGGAAGAGGGAAGGGGAGAGAAGGGAAAGGGACTCTGTTTTTGTTCGAGAGTAGTGGCCGCACGAAGATTAACCAAGGAGTAAGCAGAGCAGTCAGAATGGGGAAGAGAGAGTAAATGTTTTTCCCTCTGCACGTTTTCGAATGACACTTTAAATTGCACTAATTTTGATTCGATTACATTACACTGGTTTATTTAATCCTAATTTAAATACTCGCTATAACCAGTAAAACGAAAGAAGCGTTGGCATTCCACTTCACTTCTCTCTCAGGTCGACGAAGTCCAGCAAATCTGGCACTTCTGCCAAGTCCGCAGATTCGGGCAAACCGGTTCACTCCCGGTCCACGAGTCTGTCGAATTCTTCGAAGCATCGTTTGGCGAAGAACAAGAATACTGTAAGAATAATACTTCAGGAGGAACAGTTAATGAGAAGACATTAGTTGTTATTACAACGTTTCTGATACTTGTCACTATCTTCCTTGGAGCAGTTTATTTGTAATTAATTAAACAATATATTCATTTTATATTCTCCTCATTACGGTTGCCCTCCTCGCGCAAGTCGATCCTCATCCGTTGGCGCCACCGCAACTACCGCGTGGGCCTTGCCGAATTCGCTGTCGTCTCCAAGTTCATCAAAATGGCAAGTTTGGCTGTGAAGATAACGAGGAAGTGAGAATCTTAAAAAAAAAAAACCAATGCCGTAATTAGGCAAGGTGAAGGTTAACCGCTTTCCCTAGGGATCCTCCTGAAATTTAATTAATTAAATTCAGTTAATCTACCGTAAAATAAATATTTCTTCAGAATAAAATGATCAAGTTCCTTCTTTTAGCAGAGCAGCTCCGGAAAAGTGCCGAGTAACGTTCTGCTCGACAATTACCAGCGAGAGACGGTGGAGATTCTCGTTGACTTCATCCAGAAGAATGATGCCAGTCTCGGTCTTTCTCGCTCTCTCGCTCGATCTCTCTCTCTCCCTCTTTCTCTCGCTCTCTTCTCCC
The DNA here is from genome assembly GCA_945643635.1 of Allodiplogaster sudhausi. Classification (NCBI taxonomy): domain Eukaryota; kingdom Metazoa; phylum Nematoda; class Chromadorea; order Rhabditida; family Diplogasteridae; genus Allodiplogaster; species Allodiplogaster sudhausi. The sequence continues at coordinate 3,232,892 of CALZFC010000041.1, read as the reverse complement.
CCTCTCTCTCTCTCTCCATTCCTCTCTCTCTCTCTCTCTCTTTCTCTATCAATTTCTAGCTCTTTAGCGCCCCGCCTCCGTCTCCTTCTTCACAGTGGCCGAGCTGCTAAAGATTGCGAATACTCTCGAGATCCCCGGACTGAGGAGGCAACTCGAGGAGGTCTGCAGCAATTTATTAGAAAGGGAGAACAAATCAGAAAAGCAGAATTATTTATTTGGTAAAAAATATTCATAAAAATAATGAATATTTCTTATAAATGGTTAAACAAAGATTTTTAAGGCTGCAGAAAACTTTCTCGCCATTGCGAAAGCTGACAATTTCCAGGTTTTTTTTCGTGGTCCTCTCTCTCCCTCCTTCTCTCTCGGTGTCCTCCTTCTTTCGCTTTTTCTCCCTTTCTCACTCTCTCTCCGTCACTTTCTCCCCCCCCCCCTCTGTCTTTCTCTCCCTCCCTTTTTCTCTCAGTCCGCGCTCTCTCTTCCTTCTCTCCCTTTCTTTCTCTTCCAGTCTCTCTCCTTCCGTGTTCTCTCTTCCTTTCTCTGCCGCTGCGATCTGAACGTGCCAAGCGAACTCGCCGTTGCCGACGTCACTCTTCTCTGGCTGGCTGGTCGGGATTCAGAGATTCTACCGAAATTATCCATTGCCGGAACGTGCCGTATTTGAGCGAGATTTATAATGATTCAACACAGCAATACAATCTACTTAAAAAAATTTCTCACTAAATGGTGGATTATAATTCTAGCTTCCGGAAGGTTACGGTGATCTACTTGTAAAATTATTATTTAGTTTAATAATAATTTTTATTATGCTATATTTTCAGCTCCTTCCCGCGAGAGAGCATCTTCAACAAGAGCGAGCGAGACTGGTGCTTCTTCTTGCCGGTTCTGCGGGCGCGCCGTCGCTGGAAAACTGTGGCGCCACACGTTGCTCACCTCAGTTTCTACAGCATTTCCCGAGAAGAGACAGTCAACCTCAACGAAGCGAAACACTTCGGGCAAAAGAAAAAGAAAAGCTAAAATATAAGCTGAACAAGGAAACGGCAGATTCATTTCTTAATAGTCGAATAGCATATAGGCAAAATTAAACAAAAGTATGTACTTATTAAAACGAAGAACCAAAGTTCGCATCAACCTTATGGTTAGATATGCAGGGCCAGGTTCGAATAGCCATGTTCGGCGTTGCTCAATCCGCGAGAAGGCACTAAACGGATAAATACGTACAATTATAACAGAATTACAAAACAGAATACAATATGAAAAGCAAATCCCATTTGTTGAAGCGTGTTTCAAAAAGGTCGATTCAAATTTACAAGTACGCATTGCTCCGAAATTCCGAATATACTGCTAATCAGCCCGAGGGCAATTTGATTACATTGGAAAATACCGATCTTCCAAAAAAAAATCTTCGACGCTATGATCATAGCGTCGCAAACCTCCATTACCTGGCAAGTCTCGTCTTTCACTTTTAAATACTCTCTCGCTTTCTCTGTCCTCCAGCGAGGGTGGCCGGACAGCACGTTGCCTGGTGGAAGGTGGAGAGACCGGCCACATCTCGCCGGACACGCGTTAAAGACAGAGAAATAGCACGTTTTTCAAGAGAATATGACGCTCCCCGGTAAGGGAAGCCCCTCGAGTTCTCCCCCCATAGAGAAAGCAATTTCTGCGGCTGCTGGTTTTCGGGCATATCCATTTGGTTCTCGAGTCTTGCTTCTTGGAAACACTGGCGATTAAAGAACATGGAATGAAAAAATTCTATTGTTTACTTTGTCGATAGAAGAAGTTGAAAGATGTTCAGAATTGCAAGTAGAAATGTACATATAGGTAAGTTGTTTTTTTTGAAGAATAGTATGTGAATTGGATTGTCGCTTTAGTACAGCGGTACAAATTTATTTTAAAGAATTTTCTAATTTAATTTTATGCATGCTGATATACGTTAATACCGTCCTATCACGGTTACAATGATTTGTCGAAAATAATTTTTATGTATATTCATTTTGAGTTTGTAGGACACATGGTGGGTAGTTCTGGGCATTATTTCTATTAATATTTATTGTTACTTTAAAAAAAACATTTATTTTGTAAATGTTCAAGAGAAAACGATTCTTCAGTAGACAGCCACATCAAGGACTTGGCAGAAGCGGAAGAAGGTGAGCCGGATATTCTTTGGCTGGTTCTTCCTCGTGTAAATCGCGGTGCCGTCGGTGAGTTTGGATACGTTGCCCCAGCAGTCTGACGTCATGTTTAGAATTATTTATTTGTATATTTTTATCATTATTATTATTATCAACAAATTTAATTTTGAATAATTGTAATTTGTTTTCTCTAAATAAAAAAGTGAGGAATCTGAGGAAAATTGAAAATCATGAAAAGATAGACGGGGGGAATAAAGTAACCAATAGTCTTGATGCACGCGAAAGCCTCCAACTTCTCGGCGGGTTCGACTCGCTTGTCGAGGAGCACGAGGTTATAGCAGTCGGCCTTTACATCGTCCTCTTCGTATTCCTGCAAAGAAGTGGAAAGGAAGAGAACAAGAGATTATAGTTGTGCAACACTGAGGCCGTTGCAAGGCCGCATGAATACTATTCTCTCCCCCTTTATATCTCTTCGTTCTCTCTCTACCTCGATCTCTCTCTCTCTATCCTTCGCTGACTCATAACGATACCGCTAAATATATGTAAAAGAGGGGGGGGGGGGTTAATAAAAAGGGAGTCAAACCGCTAGATGGACAGCTGTGCAGTTGGCGGGGAATTTAACTTCGAAGACAAGTGGCTTGGAAAGGACGGCGCCGCGCAGCTTAATCTTCCCATCGCTCGCGACCAACCGACCACTCCAGCATGCTGGATAATAAACAGATGCGGACGACGAGATGCTGATTGTGAGAGAGAGTAAAGAAGTTTTGTGGAGTAAACTTGAACTGAAAGCTTTGATTGGTGCGATTTAGTATGCTAGTTAATTAAATATACAAGTTGTGAGACAATGCTGATCGAACCGTCGTCCTTGACGCACGCTGAGGCCGCATCAGCCAGCGCTCCAAACTGGGCCACGTAGGGCTCCAGCTGGGCGACGCAGCGGGCGCGCACATCGAACGGCACGGCTGGCGGCGGCGCAAGAGTTGAAAGCGGCGGCGGAGTCGGTGCTTTTGATAGTTCCGCAGGCGCCGGAGTCACCACGACCGCAATAAGGGGAGCAGGGCTGAAACAATTTCATAGAAACCAGGATTTTTTTTTAGTTTTCACCGTCATACATACATAGTATGTATAACTATGACTATAGTTGAAGTGAAATTTTTAATTTTAATTCTATGGATGCTTCTGCCGCGGTATTAATCTTGCCGTTTGTCCAAGACATGCCAAGGACAATCGGTCATGACCATACTTGGTCACAACCATGTCAAGGACATGTCATGGACACCTGCACAAATGTTCGTTAAAATACTTTTTTTGGCATTTTCAGGTCTTTTTACCGTTATTCTATGTTTATTTCACTAGTATATACAAATTAAAATAGAGAAGCTAAAACGGTTGGCTCTAAGCCAACTTTTGAAAAATTCTACTTTATACTTCGAAGTGCACCAGACAGCTTATGCCATTATGCACCAATCAATTGGATGAGGGGCACCCGTCTGGCAGGAGAAACTAGCTGCAACTTGTCGTCTGCTTGTCCTAGGTCCTTCCTGCAAGCCATTTTCCTGTATCTTCTTATGACGTTCGAGACGCATGTTCGCTAGGCACGCTTCTCCCGTCTCTTCAGCTAGGCTCTTTAGCACAATGGTGGCGAAGGCATCAAGAAGCAGGCCTAAATCAGTTTAGAAAACAAAACAACATAAAATATGTGCAGCCTGTTAAATAACATAGAAGAATGTTCATGCATTCATCCGAGAATTATTTCCTCTTTTAAAATTTTCCCCCCAAATTGACTTCAAACAAAACTGAAAAGAGGTGCCACATGTCATAAACTGTGTCGCATGCCATAATTTGTCCGGGACATCGGTAGTAACCGCGAGCGTGTCACTCTGTGTTCTCCGCGTTTATGCACTCTCTCGTTATGGTAGTGACCACTTAAGGGACAAGCCCACAAAAGTGTCCATGACCATTGAGATTTTTTCTTTTTGGTCCAGGAAACGTCTAAGACATGTCCTAGACCCCTGTTTATTAACATAGGCAGCAGTGGATGTGTCCAGGACATGTGTCCATTTAATTTTGAAACGGTCATGACTGAGTGTCCTTGACATGTCTTGGAAAAACGGCAAGATTAATGCTGCGGCTATATTTTTTTCAGTTTTCACCGTCATACATATAAGTATGACTATCGTTGAAGTGAAATTTTTAATTTAAATTCTATGGATGCTTCTGGTTAACTTTAACTTGACACCGCGGAGAAGAAAGAAAGGAAAAAAAACAATGAGAAGCTGTTTAATCGTTGTGGGTGGTGTCCTCATGGCAAATAAGAAACATTCTCAGAGAATGTGAACGTACGGATTCGGTGGCGGCGGCGTCACGCGTGGCGGCTGGATCGGCAGGCCATCCTTGTCCAGCTTCGGTCTCGCATACCTTGCGCTGCCGTCCGAAGGAGTGACAACGAAGGCGAGCACCACGAGCAGGCCACGCGCGAACACGATCATATTCCTAACAATGCTCGCTTTTATTCGCCTCATTTTTGTGATGCAACGCGCGTTCTATTATTATTCTTTTTAAAGTATCACAAAATAAACGGGCACGACAATAATTGATTTAGTGGATTCTACCAAATTGGAAAGAAAACACCTCGGTCGTTCACGTATATATGGAAAAGAGTAGACAAATATTTTGGCAAAAGAGAGAGGTGAGATGAAGCATTTCTTCCGTCGACAATGAAGCGGCGCTCTTCTTATGCTCCTGCATCATAAATAAATGCGTTTCTTCTCGGTGTCGCCTCTTGCGGCATTTCCCTTTTGCTTGCCGTCACAATTGCCTTCATTCGCATTATTGCTTCTGGCCCAGACAGTGTTAAGGAGGATGAAGCCATTTATTTTGTTTTTATTATCTTTACAAACTATCAATCGACACAGCATTCTATTCACTTTATGTGCTCTTTGATTTGGAAATAAACAAAAACAGTTTGGAATTTTCGTTCAATTGCCTGAATATAGAGCTCTAGACCATGTAACACAAGAAAGGTTGTTGTAAAGTTCAAGTTGGACCTTAACGGATATTTAAGCTGTTTTGTTAAAGCATTAACAACAGTGTGAATGCTCGACTTAGAATGGGCCAGACGAACAATACGAGCACTAAAAATACGTTTCTTCCTTTAATTGCCAACCGTTGGCTTCCGTTGAAACGTTAGCGAATCATAAAGGCTTTATGACCCGCAGTGCTCGAGGACCAGAAAGAGCTTGGATACGGAGAGAGACAAGCATGGTGAACAGAGTCTCAGACAGAAGGAGACCTTGGTCGTTCAGGTAAAAAAATTTCATTATTACAGAAATAATAATGTCATTAGCGTCGTTTTTTGGATGAAACAGTGTTCCATACCTTTCGGGTGCATAAATAAGGGAGGGAGAAGAAGAAGGAGCAAGATAACTGGTAAGGATGATCTTCATCGCCGCCCTGTTCCTCGTTGCTTTCGCGCCAATCATGTCAGTGTTACTTAAAATATATACTATATTTTTAAATGGTTATTTCAGCATCAGTTTCTGCATGCTAGAAAATTCTTCTTTTAAGCTATTTAATTAGCGAGTGAAGTCAATATATGCCGAAAAAAATTTGCTGTAGTCTTACAATTAGCCTCCAAAGAAGAAGGAAAGAGAATAAAGTAGCCTATTTTCCCCAATATGTTGACCGGCCTTTTACGCGCCGCTCGTTGCCAATTCTGTTGACGGCGCAGCGTGCGCTGCGACCCTCCAGTCCTCCAATTCTAACCCGAGCAACAGCGTGCCACTGGCCAAGGCCATTCGAGAGACTGCAGCGTGCTTGAAGAACGTCTGTCAGTCGGAGAGAGCAAGAAGGAGAGAATGAGATGCCGAGTAACAGAGAAACGTCAATATGAACTTTTTTTAAAAACAAATTTATTCTATTATCAATTTATATTTGTTTTAAGCGTGCCTAGGAAAGAGATCCGAGAGCTCATGGGTGTCGCCTTTGGACTAACGGGCCTTCTAATCGAGGAGGGATTCGGATACAATGCGCTTCTGCCTAAATTGCTGTGTGCACACTGTTTTCTGCATTTTCTATTGTTCGCCTAGAAGTGTGACCGTTTTACTGTTTTTTTGTAACATATTATTTCTACTCCAACGGAAAGTCAGCAACGCCTTTATTCAATGCCAAAAGTTGCGGGAGATGTGCCGGAACTTTCAGAATTCCCGCACCAGTCCCGGAAAGTTCCGGGATAAAATCTTATTTGTTGCCGATTTTCTCCCAGAATTGTTTTACTAAGCCTAAGCCTCCCGGAGAACAAAAAAAAGTGTGCCAGTTGCACTAATTGTACTACGATTACTTTATTTTTCATGAATTTGATTTATTTCTGTATTTTGTTACTTTGATATATATATATATATATATATATATATATATACTTTCTAATTGGAATCACGCTTCTTCCACATCCACAACAAAGAAGGCCGAACTTGCCATAGGAAAGACAAGTCCAGACATGTAGGCTTGCGTTCAAACAATAAGGTTTTGCTTTTTTGACGCTACCGCATGGGATCTATTGGTATCGATTTTCATCGAGCTGCGGGGTCATTCATTATTCGCTAATGCTTTAACAGAAGCGAACGGTTGGCAATAAAAGTCAGAAACGTATTTTAGTGCACTTTTTCTTTGTCTGGCTCATTTTCATCAGAGGATTATATCGCTCACAAATGAATGCGAAGCAGCAAGAAAGATGGTAAGGAAGAAAGGAAGAAAAGAAAGAAAGGAAGAAAGCAAGAAAGTAAAGACAGAACATAGGGAAAGCGATTAAAAAAGAATGCAAGAAAGAAAGATGTGTCACAGGAATTCTATAAGGGGCCCACGCATCTGAAATAAGGGGCCACGACGTGGAGAAATATGTGGCCACGCGAGCATAATATTTGGCCCCTTATCGACCTGGCATGGCCCCTCATTCTGCTTGTAGGGGCCCCTGATCAAGCACGTAAGCTCCCGAAAGACAACGTCGTGGCCCCTTATACAACAAACAGGGGCTCCTTATTCTCCGTTGTCGGGCCCCCTTTACCACATACTTGGGCCCCCTATCCTGCTCATCCGGGCCCCTTATCCCACCGTTCGCTGCCCCTTATTTGTTTCATTTCTTGTGCTTGCTTTCATCACTTGACAAGTACCTTTATTCTCCTAGTTAACAGAATCACATGACAATCAAAACAAGAATCCTAACATGCGGAAAATAAACAGGCAACGGGGGCGTTATCTATCCCGGCGGCAAAGAAAGATTGCAGGTCTTTTCCAAGTCAACACTTCATGAGGAAGAATGGTCCCCCTGCCTGTCCGTCCCGTCCAGACTGCGCCGATACCAGTCGAAGTCATCACCGCACGCTGGAAGAGGAGCTTTGAAGATGAAATAAATCAATAAACAAAACAGCGCTGACCTGTTAAAGTTACGAGACAAATTGCAGTTGGGCCGCCTCGATCCAATCCTGTAGTCGCATTTTCGCTTGCGAGCCATCGCAACCATGAAAAACAAACTAATTATGACAGAATCTAAAATACATAATGAACAGCACATACAAAAAGTCCATGGCGCCGCCAATATTTTAGTGCAGCGTCCTTCTCGATTTTTAAAAACATCGGAAAGGTACTCAACCGTACTTTTACACAAAACAAACCCCCTCGTGGCCCCATTTCAACGTCAAAAAACATTAGTGGTAACCACAACCAGAATCAGGGGCCACGGCGAGGTTGCTCGGGTGGAGGGTGGCTGCGCGAGTGCGGAATGAGGAGCCACGGCGTGGTCGCACCCCCGTGTGGCCCCTTATTTCCCATGCGAGGGCCCCTCATAGAATTCCTGTGGTAGAAAAATCACCGGACCGTAACGCGACACGAATTCGAGTATCGCTGAGCTATATTTTCCGGAGATTGCTTTGACTAATAGAGAATATTAAAGATAACGAGAGAGGCCAAACGTTTTAACGCTATTTCTCACCATTTCAAATGTCCGATAGGTCCGCTATCTTTCCCGGAGCGGTCAAGAAAAGCTCCGAGGTTGCATACAGTACCGTCCAACATTGTTGGGTCCGAAATTAATCCGATTTATTAAATTAATTTAAATAATTCAAACTGGAATTGCGATGTGCTGAGGACATGCCGTGAGATTTCGTCGGAGGGTTTTATGTCTTTTTTCATTGCGCATAACCCTGGAAAACCGTTTTTCAAAATTTGCCGTAATGACAAAGATCTGACTATTTGACGAAGCTACGCTGTTTAGCGGAATTTTTTGCGAGGTGTTTGGCTGAAAAACGAGCTGGCAGAATCCAGCAGCCAAACTACAAACAAGAAATTAGAGTGAAACTTTCTAAGCACTTCTTATTTTGTTTGAGTATCCTCCTTTGTTTTGCTTAAGCTTCTTATCATATTTGGGTATAAATGATAAGAAAAATGGAAAATAAGATTTTTTTTTGTTGCGAGCAAAAAATTCGCTCTTGAAGAGCATCGAACACCGGACCTTGAGATTTCCAGTCAAACGCTGTCGCAATACATCACACGCAGCTTGTAAACGATGGAATGTACCTTTTCTATCCTGACCGGACCCGACCAAAAATCAACCAAAAAAGCAGTTATCGCCTTGAACGAAAGAGAGATAAAACGAGACTGAGAGAGATATACGGAAAGAGAGGGAGAGAGAGAGAGAGGGAGAGAAAGAACGACAGAGAAAGAGAGGAGGGGATAGATTGAAAGAGTGAGAGAGATTGAGAGTGAGAGAGAGGGAGAGAGAGAGAGTATGTGTGAACGAGAGAGAGAAAGAGAGAGAGAGAGAGAGAGAGAGAGAGAGAGAGGCTGCGGATAATGTGACAGGAAAGGTGCATTCCTTTTTTTCTCAAGCTGCGTGTGGTGTATTGCGACAGCGTTTAACTGGAAATCTCAAGGTCCGGTGTTCGATGCTCTTCAAGAGCGAATTTTTTGCTCGCAACAAAAAATCTTATTTTACATTTTTCTTATCATTTATACCCAAATATGATAAGAACCTCAAGAAAAACAAAGGAAGATACTCAAACAAAATAAGAAGTGCTTAGAAAATTTCACTCTAATTTGTTGTTTGTAGTTTGGCTGCAGGGTTCAGCCAGCTCGTTTTGCCAAAAGCCAAACACCTCGCAAAAAATTCCGCTAAACAGCGTGGCTTCGTCAAATAGTCAGATCTTTGTCATTACGGCAAATTTTGGAAAACGGTTTTTCCAGGGTTATGCGCAATGAAAAAAGACATAAAACACAGCACTTCGTTTGCACGGGGCCTGTCCACCCAACTAGGCTACAAAGTACAAGTGGTCCAATGACCGGACCGGAAAGTAATTATAGGAAAACATACTGTAGTCTGTGATTTACAAGGATTTGTGATTTTAATTTTCATTTCGCCAGCTGATTCCAGATGTACTTTAATATATTACTATGTGTTTTACGATGTTTAATTTTCGTTTATTTGCATTTCATCAAGTTGCTCTTAAAGCTAAAGCTCTCTTGCGCGATTCAGTCTTTGGAAACTTTAGGGCGGCTTTGTGCTTTAGATTGCTGGCTCACCTCTTTTTGTATGATTCTTCATCGAAAAAAGGATATGAAAGCTTCGTGATTTATGCACTTTATATTTGAGTTGTGCCGAGTTGCTGGCCGAAGCAGTGCAGTGTGAGGAGGCCCACAAGGCCGTCCACTATTGAGGTTCATTATTTTCTTAACCTTTCTTTAGCGAAACAAGGATATTAAAGCTTCGTGATTTATGCACTTTATATTTGAGTTGTGCCAAGTTGCTGGCCGAAGCAGTGCAGTGTGAGGAGGCCCCCAAGGCCGTCCACTGTTGAGGTTCATTATTTTCTTAACCTTTCTTTAGCGAAACAAGGATATTAAAGCTTCGTGATTTATGCACTTTATATTTGAGTTGTGCCAAGTTGCTGGCCGAAGTAGTGCAGTGTGAGGAGGCCCCCAAGGCCGTCCACTGTGGAGGTTCATTATTTTCTTAACCGTTCTTTAGCGAAACAAGGATATTAAAACTTCGTGGTTTAAATATTCGTTTCCGTTAATATTTATTTCAAATTCGGACCTTTGTCAGTTGAAGATGCCCCCCCACGCAAACTTCCAAGGAAAACGGCAAGAGGAGAAGCGACAGCCACAGCCGAAGCCCACGCAGACATGGTACGGTGTAGTTTTGTTCATTTAATTTTTTTTTGAATATCTTTTTGCACCAATTTCCTCTATTACAGCTGGACTATATGTAAATTAACCTGGACTATTATTGTATTGCCGTGGACTTATTATTCGCATGGACTGCAGCGCGCTTCGTTTATCTCTCTAGTGTTTTAGAAATAGTAATTGTAGCTGCTCATGTTTAGATTGTGCATAAATGTGCATTGACCGAGTCAATTCGTTGTTGGCGGACCTCGGCGGCTTCCAACGGTACATTAGGAAGCTTGAGAGCGATCTTAAGGACGAGATAGGTAGCCACACGCGAGACGTACAGCGACTCCAGCACGACTCGCTGTCGACACAGCAAAGATTACGGGAGAAAGAGTCTGAAAGCGCTCGTCTGCTCGTCTCTCTCAACTCCGTGAAGCGACAACTGCGCGACCTGAAGTCTACCAAGTCTTCCGTTGTGAGGTATAAGAAGCCACTAGGAGAACTCGCCAGGTCCGCTCACTTCAACCGACGACGCTCCATAGTGTCCGATCTTGTTGCGGCTGTTACGGGCGAAGGAGGCAACTTGTCCAGCATCGGTCTCCTCGATAAGAAGAAATTTGCCGATGATGTTCGAAAAGCCTTAGGTCTCGATGCTGATGCGGTGCCTCACTGGCGATGGGAAGAACAACTTGCTTTCCAACTAGATCATTCTGTATCGTTCTCGACAATGTCATCATTAGTCGATCTCCTTCGTGAAAAACGCGTGATGGCTGACAGTGTCTACTCGAGAATGGCTCTCCATCGCTCGTGGACATTCCGAATAGGATCTCTCTACCAGATGTCATCTCGAGAACTCCGGATAGCGGCGAACCGTTCCGAATTGCTTCCAGTATGTTCGGTTCGTTCTGTGCGGCTCCTCCTCCAGTGCATCGACGAATGGGTTCCATCGGATGCTGTCGCGCTTCCGTCCAGTTATGCGAATGAGCGTTTGTTTGTGCTCTCCCTCGATGGCGGTGGCGAATTTCTCAAGCTGACCGTCTCCCGCCCGGACCGCGGACTCGCAAACTCGCCTAGGAATCACTTCCCGCTTGTCTTTTCTAAATGTGATGAATCTTACGAGAACTTTCGCCGACTCTTCCGTGACGTTCTGGAAGAGTGCTTCGCCATCACCTCCCTTCCGACTTCTGATGGTGGCTCTCAGCCAGTGAGATGGATCTTTGCATCCGACTTTAAAGCCGGCTCTATAATGCTAGGTCACCAGGGGGCCTCATCGTCTTTTTTCTGCTATCTGTGCACCGCTGAACAGCGCAAGGATGTACTTATACCTGGCACTCCGCGGACCATCGAGAGTATCCTCCAATCTGCCGAAGCTGTGAAGAGGACAATTGACGAGCGGCTTGGTTCTGACCGGCCAATACGGCCTGGTACTCGGGACTACTACTCATTATGCAAACTTCACCAGTCGATCGCAAATGAGCCCTTGTTACGTCTGCCTCTCTCTCACGTGACGCCTCCAGTGCTCCACTTTCAACTCGGTTTCGGTGGCGCTCTCCTTGTTCGCCTCGAATGTCTCTTTCTTGAAATGGCTCTGTTCGACGAAGGAATCACCGTCTCCGTTCCCGAAGATGATGGCCAGAAGACGAAAATGGTTCAGAGCTTTGAGAAGAGAGCGATTGCTGCAGAAGCTGTACATCATAGGTGGTCGAAAATTCTGGATGCTGCTGCTCGAATGTCTGCAGTAGCGGTGCGCCACGCTTCAGGCGATTGCGGATGTTCGTCACAGAAGTGTTCGTCACAGAAGCGAAGGAGGAATAGTTGTGAAGCAGCGCTGTGTGCAGTGCGTTGTGACCCCAGCCTGCAGTCGTGGACGGTGACGCCGACGCATCTCGCCCCTTGTAAAACCTGCAATCGCACTTTCCACTTTGTCTGCGAGCTCTGGAGTAAGGCTGACAGCGAGTGTCTCGACTGCCTCGGCAAGTCCTTTGAAGGCGAATTCCTTGTCAAGCAGCAAAATGTCCAGAGCAACCACGACGACGCCCTTGATGACTCACGACGGCTGCGCCGAGAAGCCGACATTGTTGTACGAGTTGTCGCGGAGAGGTCCTCAGGAGATATGCGTCGTTTCCTTGCAAGAAGATTCGGCATTCCTAGAGCCGAGCATCTCGCTCAAATTGTCGGTAATTGTGTCTCCAAGGTCATGGTTCGACTAGATGAGCTCTTCATGGTACTCTTCCCGCGGCCTGTGCGAGCAGAGTTTTGTGAGAGAACGGAGAAGCTGCGACACGCGTTGTCGTCGATGAGATCGCTCGACTACTTCTTCGAAGCACGGTTCTTCTCCGACGACGAAATCGCCCACTTCCTCCCAGCAGTAGCCACCTTCGATGGCGCATACCGCGACGTCGTTGGAGAGTCTACTCGCAGCGTGAAGCTTCACGCCCTTCTCGAACACACAGCGCCATTCCTTCAAGAGTTCAAAACTCTGTCTCTGTTTGGAGAGCAAGGAGTGGAACACATTCACAAGGAAGATCTCCCCCTCGTTTCTCGAATGAAGTACAAATATGCTGAGGGTGACCTACTGTACCGCACCGTGATTGAGCGGTTTCTCCATAACATGTTCGATGCAACAAACATGCTAATTTATTATGTCTTAAATTTATAATCTAATGCTAATTATTGCCTATTAAGTCATTATTTTTTATTGTTGCAGTACTTGGTTTACCTAAAGTGTACCTTGTTCAGCCTCTCGCCTTCGCTCCGAGGAACGGGAGGAGCTGGACTACGAAGAGGACTCTGAGGAGCAGCAGAGTGGACGAGGAGGAGGAAAGGAGAAGAATGAAGAGAACAAGAGAGTAATGGAGAAGAGTGGAGACAAGGAGAGGAAGGGAAGAGGCGAGAAAGAGGAGGAGAGGAAGGAGCGAAGAAAGGACGAAAAGAAGAGAGAGAGGGAAGGAGGCGAGAAGGGGAGAGAGAGGCGCGGAGGGCAGGAGAGAGACAAAGAGAGAGAGAAGGACCGACCGGAGCGACGCTACGACTACCGCAGGAGATGGTCAGCACTTTTATTCAAACTCTAGTAGAAATGGTTTACCTTAAGAGATATCTTCTGGAGTTGTGCATCTTTCATGAATAATAGTTGCATAAAGTTTCATGATTCAGGCCGTCTCGGACTCCTAGCACGTCTCTGCCACCAACAGCTCGTACATCTTAAGAAAGTACTTTATTGTGCATTTATACATATCATATGTAACTAAAACCGTTATTTTTGCCATTATTTACTTATGATGCCGTTCACAGTTAAGCGAAAACCGTTTTGAGATTCTTCTATTCCCGCGAGACGGTACTCGCCTTCCCTTTCCACTCGCAACTCCATCTTCCTCAGTTCCACCCAACAGTTTCTGAAGGTTATTGATTGATTAGGTAGCATAGAGGTATCCAAAAAATGTCGTTTCTTTTTCAACCAACAAACGATTCATTGCAGACATTCATTCCCCTTGTTAGACTCACTCAACAACCGATGCTTCAATTTCATCTTATTCGACCATTCTCAACACAACTCCCTTCAGTTGGTTCTTCCCAATTCTTAAAATGGTTGGCTCTCCCATTGCTGGGCATATCCCTTCCTCTTTCAAGGATTCCTCCATAACTCCACAGCTTTCGTCATCACCGGTGTTGCTCTCAATTTCTTCTTCTTCATTTTATCGTCACTCCTACTTTTCTGCCTCTCGCTCCGCCTGACTCCATCTCTTAAGGTTTCTGTGAATCAACTGCTGAATTTTTTTTAAGTTAACGAATTGCCCACGATGCTGGGTATATTCATGTCGTTAGAGATTGGTACCGTTCTAACACCGGCTTTGTTCGTAGCTCGTGTACAAGTTTTATATATGTCATGCCATTTCGCAGCGATATTTAGGGGTATTTTAGGTTTCCGCCTTTCGGTTCTGCTCTTTTTCCGGAATCTCGCCAGCATCTTCTCCTCTGCCGTGATCTTCTCTTTGATCTCCGTCTTTTTATCGCCTCTCTTGTCTTTCTCCTCTCGTTCCTCACCAGGTATATTTCCTTTGGATGCTTTAATTACGCCATAATCCTTCTTCTTTCTTCTCATTGTCAGATCGAATAGGGTTCTCAACCTCGGCTACATCATGTTCTAAGTTGGCATGGAGTTCGTCGCTGAGCCTGGTCGCCCACTGATCTATCATGATTCTTTTAGTTCTCAATTCAAACGAGTCAGTGGCCTCTCTCTCCCATCTCGCTTACTCTCCTTTTCTCTTATTACTCTCTTTTCTCTCCTCCAGTTCTTTTCCGTCTGTGTGCGAGTGTGCGTAGCTGGTTGTCTTCTCCTTCCGTCCTCCCTCCTCCACTCTGCCTGGCATCACAGTCGTTTCTGCTCCCGTCTCTCAGCCCCTCCATCTCCTCATTTCATCGCTTTCGCTCGATCTCAGAATCTGCTGGTGGCTGGAGATCCCGTTCAGTGGTGCTCGTAAGTTATTCTTCCTTCTATCTCGCTCCCCTAACATAGCTGGTTTCAGTGAACGCTCCCTCCTCTTGCCTATCTACTATTCCTCGATCCAGCGTCGCCACTGGGATGTGTCCCTCTTCGGTTACTGGCAGTTCAAGAAGATTCCTTGTTTTCTGGTTCCCTCCTCCTGCTTTCCTCCCGACTCGTCCTTGCCCTTCTGCCTAAGGACCAGGTCAGCCTCTTCCGCTCTCTCTCTCTCTCTCTCTCTCGCTCTCCACTCTCTCTGTCTCTCCCCCTCTCTATCACTTTCCTACACTCTCTCTGTCTCTCGTTCAGGATGCCAACGGCCGAAAAGAAGCGATTGCTTGCGACGTGGAACACGAGAAGGCTGTGCTGGTTGATTACGATACTCACGAGAGCATGGGCAGTACGAGGGAAGTGCATATTCATATCTTGTCTTGCCATTATTGATTGATCCTTAAGAGAATCCACTATTGATTGAGGTTCCGTGGCTGGTTCTGAAGAAGCTGTCAGTGTTGGACTCGTCAGTAGAATGCACCATGCAAGTGTCGCCCCTCAATGGGATGGATGCTGTGGATGATCTTCCTCGGAATGTCTCCTTGTTGCCTCCTCCTGCTCTCCTCTCGACTGCCAAACTTCTGCTTCCTATAATCATGCTGCCTCACACTCTCGCTCTCTTCCAATCCAATCCCAATCATGTTTTTTTTTGTGACTTTGGATTGTGTTCATTCTTTCACTTTTTTGTTAGCCTTGTGATGATTGTCAATTCTAGAATTTCATTGATTTTGATCATGCTCCCCCCCCCCCTCCTCCAAAGTCCTGTTTGTTTGTTTGTTTTATTACTTTTTGGTACGTAATCTAGCTCTTTAGCTAGAAGCTAAATAAAAAGAGTACCACAAAAACTGATGTGAATCCACTTATGTTGAAGTTGAATTCTTCACAATGTACTTGGGTTTTTCCTTTAGATTTGTTCCCCCACCATCTCGAGTCGTCGATTAAGCGGTTTTAAAGGTAAATTTTACGGTAGTTTTCTTACGTTAGTTCATAAAGTAGCACTTGGCTGCCGTATATTCATAAAGTAGCACTTGGCTGCCGTATATTCATAAAGTAGCACTTGGCTGCCAATTCAGTGTCGCAGCAGTGCTGAGGAAGACCTCCTGGCATGCTAGCAGCATGGCTTTCTCCAGGATTGAAAGATTAGTCCCTGTACCCATCCGTACTTTTCCTAATGTCATAAAGAAGCTCTCGTTTCGTTTTCCAGAATACTGGTGACTCGTCTAGCGGCCTTCTTCGAATGTCCATTGCAAGAGCAACTTCGCCATCTATGAGGTTAGCATGAAGGGAGGGGTTTATGTTTTGGGTTCCAGCATCCACATTCTCGGGTATTTCTTATCTAACTTTTTGTAGATAGATGGCTCGTGCTGCTTGAGAAGGAGGCCGATGCGATCGGCCCCTTTGCTGGGCTCTCCTCGTCTGCAGGTTTGTCTGCTCATTGATTGCATTAAGAGAGAGAGAGAGGGAGAGAGTATAGCGAGTGAGAGAGAGATGTTACTTGTAAAGATCTTGTTTAACAGTAACATCCTTCAGGACGAGGTCGAACATGGCGCAATCGCCGCATCGTCTACGAGAGATGGGCAGCCCATCTTGCTCGCAGGTTGGTAGAGAGAGAGAGAGAGGGAATAGAGAGAGAGAGAGAGAGAGCGGGAGAGAGAGAGGAATTGTCCTCATTTCCAGAGCAAGATCTTCGAGGGCTCGTCCAACTCGTCGATCAGCAGCGGATGCGCAGCGCCCTTCTTGCTTGCAGGTATGGAAAGAGAAAGAGAGATAGCGAGAGATAGGGAGGAGAGAGCGAGAAAGAGAGAGAGACAGATAAGAGAGAGAGAAAGATAGTTGTGGAATCACGGAAAGTGGTTCGAAGAGAGCTTAATAATAACATTTACAGAGCAAGATCTTCGAAGAGCTCGACCATCGGCGACCAGATGCTGCAGAAGCGGCTCTTCCCCCCAAAATCCCCTTGTTGTCCCCCTTTGATTGCTTGTATTTTTCTTTTTTTACTTTAATAAAGAACTTTAAATGGCTTTCTTAACTTGTGGGTAGTGGCCGCTTTTTGAAATAGATATACTCACTTGTTAATTTATGTTTCATATTTTTGTTTTGTTCGGTATAAAGAGCTTTTTTAACGTTGTAACCTGTAGAGAAATGACAGCTGAAATATGCTGTCAAATCTCTTCCCCCTCTGCCCCGCTCACTTAATTTGAGCTGGAGCTATTTATTGGCAAATTGCCAAGGTTGGAGTCCATTTCTTTCGTCCTTGAAATAATTCAAGGACGAAAGATTGTTTGGCTCAAGTGGATGAGGCAAAGTGCTGTGTAAAACCCTCCGACGAAATCGCATGGCATGTCCACAGTACTTCGCAATTCCAGTTTGAATTATTTAAATTAATTTAATTAATCTTATTAATCGGATTAATCGGATTAATTTCGGACCCAACAATGTTGATCGGGACTGTACTGTAGCATATAAAAGTCCGGGAAAGTTCCCGCACACCTCAGAACAATTTTTTTGACAAGGAAAGTGTGTTTGCAATCAAGCAAGATGACATGTATTGTGCACGTTCGTAGAAAGATGTCTTCAGGTTTTCCCTCTGGATTCTCTACCTCGCGGTCGGAGAACGGTCGAAAAGGAAGGAGACGAATGCGCCAAAATGCTCATTGATCTTGATCCCCGCATGAAGGCCACGACTCGTCAGCTCGTTCTCAAGTGTATCAACCAAGAAATCCAAGGTGATTCTGACAATTCATTCTCACTCTCCTTCCCTTCCTGTCAAGCTTTCTTTAGCTGTCATTTTAAAAAGGAGGCAACTACCGAAATAATGAACATTGTTGTTCAAAAAAATTTTTTCTCACCATCAGGTATCTCGCAATCTGAATCAACTTTCAATTATATTCTTTATAAATGTACATATTTATTTTCTCTCTAAAAGGATGCACCCGACTGGTCCTTCCTCGCGGAAGGATTGTAGCCGTCATAAGCGAAGGCGAAGGAGACACACTGAAAGTTGAAGTGTCGAAGAATTGTGCGTCTATGTCTGTTGGACGTACGACGAAGCGCGGATAAAGTGAATAAGGAGAACGAAAAATGCAATAAAAAATTGATTATTTCTAATTTTTTTAGTAGAAATATTGATTTAAATGAGAAGCATTTAAAGAAAGTGAGAGGTAATTCCTCCTTTTACACAACAATCATTATCACGTGTATTAGTTCGAATAAAAATTAAATAATAATTAACAAAAAGTATTTGCAATATACAACGATTTTGAACACAGCACGGAATACAAACAGATGAATACATATCCCGTACGTCGAACTATAAGTAAATTCATCAAATCTTCAGCCAATATAACGAGCCCAAATGCTTAAAAGTTTCTTGATGTTGCTTTTGGTTTTCTTGTTTTCTTCCTGTGCGGCCATGTTCAAGAGACGCTTGAACAGCAATGACAGCGAGGAGCCATGAAAGGAAGCAAAGAGCGAAAGACATAAAATAATGACAAAAGGCAGTAACGGCTTCTGACGCCTTGGCGAAGAGATGAAGAAATGACAGTTGTCTGGCTGAACAATACGGAGGCCATTTTCTAGAATTGAAAGAAGGATTGTATAAAAGCAGAGCACTGAGCGTTAGAAATAGTCTGGCTGTCTTCCAGCATTCCAAGGATGATGCTTGGCTTCATAATTTTCTTGCTCGGATGTATGGCGTGCCTTGCGTAAGTGCAAATTTTTAGTTTTTTTTTATTATGATGAAGAAAAACTATTGCGTCTCTCTATTAGATACATATCTTATGGTTAGGGCTTTACTGTATTTACTGTGCATTACCATGCATCAACTGGAATACGGTGGAATATAGCAGAAATACTGTAGACACAATTTCAGTGATATAATGATGCCAATGCCCGATCACGCCGCGTGCGTTGCGTTCACTGAAAAGTGGGCGGCTAGCGAGAGGGCGGCGAATAAGCTTGCATCGCGTGGGGCAAGCAAGGCCGTTGCTGACTGCGTCAAGGACATGAGTCAGACACGAGAGAGGCGTAGAGAAAGAGAAAGAGAGAGAGGAAGTGAGAGAGGAAGAGAAAAAAGGAATGGGAAGGGGAAATAGCAGAATAGATTGTGCTGACTATAAGGAGTTTCACATTTAAGATTGTTTCCATCGTGGCCTTCCGTATTCTCGGCGGAACAGCATTGTGCTGGAGGGACGCGTCCAGGGCGAGCCATTCGTCTTCCGCGCCGCTCTCAACTTCGAGTGCACGAGCATCGAAGTGCAGGTCAGAGGGCAAAGTGCATATAAAGTGCAGAGAATGTTCAAAAGTTCAAAGCCGAAACATTTATGAAATATCATTTTGCGTTTACATGTAAACAAAAGTTGCCACAACACGCATTGATAAAAAAAATACCACCATGGTCGGCTCGAAAAAACGGCAGCATGATTCTCTATACATAGCTGACTATCTTCTTTAGATTGAATACTTTGCCGAGAAGAAGACAAAGGAGCAGATCCAAGAGCAGTGCATCGACTTGCTCAGCCTACTCAAGAAGGTCAAGGAGTCCACGAAGGCCGCCGCTGCAGAGTGCATCAAGGCGCCTACCAGCCAGGGTTTGATTTCAGCTGATTCATACTGCTCCCGCTTTCTCATTAAATGGGCCATATGCATGTTTGATAATAAAACAAAGATAAAATAAAATACACAACTCTGAATAAAATATATTCGATTACTATGAATATTTTAAGATAAATCAAAGAATGTTTCGCAAAAGATAGATAAGTTATTTAAATTCCAAGCCCAAGACATTTCGATTACTTAGGCTGCAACGTCGAGACGAAGGCGACCGGTGACTTCAGCGTCGCGGTCAAAGATGAGGATTTCGGTGGTCGGATCCTCTTCACCTTCGACAAGGAATGTACACAGGTGTCCGCAAAATCCGCGCCACTCAACTAAAGCAAACGATCAATGAAATTCCGTGCTTCAAAACCATCAATATAATCAATATTTCTGATTGCTTTGCATACATATATTCCTTTAAAACGCTGCAATAGTGACAACAGTGGAAAATATTAATGTATCGCGTTGAAGAAGATTGAATAATAAATGAGTGCAAGTGCAACGTATGGAAATGGACTCAAACTATCACATCATCTCGAGCATCCAATAACTAGTGAAAAATAGGGAATGTATGCAACTTTTGAAGACAATTTTCTTTTGTTTCTTATCCAACTTACGGAATCATTGTTCTGACAGCTACCTACTTTAAGATTTGCAATTTTTGGGTTTAACGAATACAATAGTTCGAAAATGTTAAACACATCTTGGATCTTGCGGAATACGGTGAGAAGGTAATTGGCAGATATCATTATAAAAGGACTTAGGTGAATTGCTAAGACAAAGAAATGGCGATTTTGAACACCACGAGCCGACAAACTGTCAAGTTTACTTTATAAGCTGTCGATTTCAGATAGTTGTAGAGACAAGATACAGGGATGCAAGCGGCTGACGTTGCCGGTCGGCTGTTCAAATAGTGAATATTGAGACGAGATCGGGGGAGGGGGAGAATGATTTTCTGAAGCTCAAATGTACTTACGCGGACCTTTTTCGTGTTCAATATCCTGTTCTGTTTGAAAAAGAAACGCTAAAGCAAAAAAAAGAGTATTTCAAAAATGAGAGAGAAGGAGTAAAGCATCAATTGTCCGTTCTCTTTCTACCGGAGAGACATTTCCATGATTAAACAGAAATGCAGCACCAGCGACAGCAATTCCGACATCTCTTGAAGTCATTCTTGCCCTTTTTGTTTGAACAACTGCAACTAAAATGTATAAATGCGCGACAGCGAGCTCAATCTTCACTATTCACGGCGACTTTCCACTGCGTCAAGTCCCAAGTCAGTGATCTTTAAAATATGCATTTTTCATACACAGAGTCCTTTGCGGCTTTAGATAGTTGTTAGACATATGTAATTTCCAAGTACTAAACGTTCATAAGTAAAATGTAACTCCTTTAGCAATGCGTGCCGTCCTCTCCTCGGTTCTTCTTCTGGCCGCTGCGGTCTTCGCGGATCCTTCCGTCGAGTCCCTCGAGGAAGAGCTCTCTCACCGTCTGGACCTCAACAAGCTCAAAGCTCTCAAGGAGCGGATCAATGACGGAATTTGGGAGAAGCTGCAGAAGAGTCCGGAAGACAGAAAGGAACTGGACGAGCTGCTGGCCGAGATCGGAGACTACAAGCTGCCTGAGGACGAGCTGGAGGGAGACGAGAACCAGATCAACCAAGAAACTGGTGTCAGCGACGACCTTTTTGAAGGAGACATGATGCTCACTGAGTTAGTTTCCTTAGATCACTGGGGGGATGGAGAAGTTTGATTTGTTGGGTGGATATTGATTGGGTACTCCTTGGGCTTCATTGAGGTGTTCAAGGAGTACACAATCGCAACAAATCAAACCACTTTCAGTGCGCAGCTCGACGAGTTCGAGTTCTTCGACCCGCGTAACATGACTCGCGCTCGTCGTCAGGCCCAGAAGGGACCCCGATTCCCGCGAAATCACTGGGGACGCAACCCCGTCATTCCTTTCAGCTTTGACCGCGCATACCGTTAGTTTTGTTTTCATATTTATCTTGAAGATTCAGAATGCCTATTGAATGAAATTAATTGAAGCCAACACCGCTCTGAACATTCCCGCGATCCGTGGAGCCATCCAGTATTGGGAGGCCAACACTTGCATCCGATTCCGTGAAGGAGCGGCCGGCTCAGATCGGTTAGAAGAGTCTTACAATATGCAATTGGAAATTCCATGTATTTAAGCATCAAGTTCATCTTCGGAGTGGGCTGCTATTCCTACGTTGGACGCACTGGTGGTGAGCAGGTTGTCTCCATCGGAAATGGATGCGGATCGGTGCGATCTGTCTTTTTTCCCAGATCGTTTGTAATACTATTATGAATGCCATAATTAACCAGGTCGGAACAGTTGCCCACGAGCTGGCGCATACTTTCGGAATCTTCCACGTCCAGTCTCGTAACGACCGCAACTCCTACGTCTATGTGAACGAGCAGAACATTGAAAAGAAGAAAATGAACAACTTTGACCAAGAGACCACGTCGTCCACTGATAACTACGGACTTCCCTACGAGTTCGGCTCCAACATGCACTACGGGGAGGGAGAGTCAGTTAACGGTCTTTTCATAATATCAACCCTCACCTTATGTCTGATTATTATATATTCACTAACACGAAACAAATTTGTAATTGATCATGTCGGAGGTGACAATAAAAATGATTCCATTTAGCTTTGGCCTCAACAAAGCCCTGCCAGCCTTGGTTGCTCGCCGTGGCTACGAGCAGTACCAGCACTCGATGAAGGGCCGTCTTCCCACATTCTATGACATTATGCTCGTCAACAAGTACTACAACTGCTACGGTAACAATTTTAACATGAAATCTCAAAGTCAATTCGCCTTGGCTTCCAGATAACTGCCGCACCAAGATTAGCTGCTATAATGGAGGTGTCCAGGACGTTAACAACTGCAACCAATGCAAGTGCCCAACCGGCTGGGCTGGACAGACGTGCACTCAGCGAGTGAGATTCATTACATACAAGAGCAGCCGTAAATCCAGGGTTTGATCACTTTAGCCGGCTGGAACCAAGACTATCAACGTCTCCACGACCTCCCAGCAGTTCGTCATGCAAGCAGGAGCGAACTCTCGCAACGAGCTCCTGAACTTCTCGGACAGCTACGTTCTCCTTCAGGCTCCCGCTGGCCGCCGTATCCGACTTCAGGTCTCAGAGCTCGATGACTTCCGGCCAGCTCACCAGTAATATGAATTCCAAAGGCATGCATTCTCTTTAGATGAACTCGATGCAAGGTGTCTCGGGTGGTGACTGCCACTGGGGAGGTGCTGAGGTCATCTTCCACAAGGACACGCGTTACGCTGGCATCAAGTTGGTTTTATGCTTCAGTGAGAACTCTTTTAATAAGAGAAAAAAACTACATCTTCGGCAATCTAGTTAATATAGATAATTTCATAATTTCTAGCATTTCCCTCAACCAACACAGAGATTAATCCAGGTTCTGCGACCGCAACCGTCGCGAGAAGGAGATCATCTCGGAGGACAACACCATGTTCATCACGGTCTTCAACCGCCAGTACAACAACGTCTTCACCTTCACCGCTTCCGCCGTTGTATGTCAATTCATTATATGTCTCCTCGTTACTTCAAAGATGTTACTTTCAGTGAGAAAGTTGGATGGATGTTTCGTCGATAAATCAGAATGCAATAAAGAATATCTCATTCAATTTGGTCTGTTAATAACAATATTATCATGATCTATCATTGGTCAACGAAAAGTACGAAATAATTTCGTCCCACGAAGAAATGGTTTTAGAAACACTATTAATTTTCCCAGTGCACGGAAAAGACTTTTATTGCTTTCAAAATCCAAAAACAAAAGATCGTTCTAATCCTGGCCGTTTCGTTCGTATTGCTAGATCGATAACTCAACGAGTACATCAACAGGCTGATGCAGTGATTTAAGTAGTCGAGAAGCCACCTCTGGCAGAGGCCGCAAAGCAATTTTTATTTATTTATTTATTCAATACATCAGTAAGATGTGACGACATTAAGAGATTAAAATCGCGAGTTGTTGTCTTTTTTTTATCTTCCTGTCCTGCTATGTTCAAAAGAGATGATCGCTTGAACTGCAATGACAGCAAAGAACCATGAAAGGAAGCAAAGAACGAAAGACATAAGATAATGACAAAGGGCAGTAACGGCTTCTGACGCCTTGGCAAAGAAATGAAGACATGAAATGTTGTCTGGCTGGCTAAGCAATACGGAGGCAATGGCCATTTTCTTTAATTGAATGAAGGATTGTATAAAAGAAGAGCACTGAGCCTTAGGAATAGTCTAGCTGTCTTCCAGCAATCCAAAGATGATGCTTGGCTTCACCATTTTCTTCCTCGGATGCTTGACGTGCCTTGCGTAAGTGTCCATTTTTAGTTTTTTTTTGTATAATGAAGAAAAAAACTAAATCTCAATTATATATCTTATGGTTTACTGTATTAACCGTGCATAACCATGCATCAACTGAAATACGGTAGAATAGAGCAGAAATACTGTTGCCACAATTTCAGTCATATAATGAAGCCAATGCCCGATCACGCTGCCTGCGTCGCGTACACTGAAAAGTGGGCGGCTAGCGAGAGGGAGGCAAATAAACTCGCGTCGCCTGGGGCAAGCAAGGCCGTTGCGGACAAGGACACGAGTCAGTCACGAGAGAGGCAAAGCGAAATAGAAAGAGAGAAAGAGGAAGTGAGAGAGGAAGAGAAAAAAGGAATAGGGAGGGGAAAAGAGCAGAACAGATTGATCTTTCTATTAGGAGTTTTCACATTTAAGATTGTTTCTATCGTGGCCTTCCATATTCTCGGCGGCGCGACATCGTGTTGGAGGGACACGTCCCGGGTGAGCCATTCGTCTTCCGCGCCGCACTCAACTTCGAGTGCACGAGCATCGAAGTATTGATGTGGAAGATGATTGAATAATAAATGCACTCTATTACATATGGAAATGGCATGCAAACTATCGCATTCAATAACTAGTAAAAAGATGGCGATTGTATGCAACTTTTGAATGTTTCATTCTAACTTTCTTATTCAATAAGAATTGCAAAGACAATTTTCGTTTGTTTCTTCTCCAATTTACGAATTTATTGTTCTGACAGCTACCTATTTTAAAGTTCAAAACTTTGGGTTTTACGAATATAAGAGTTCGAAAATGTTAAACACATCTTGGATCTTGCGGAATACGGTAATGATGCAATTGGCAGAGATTATGATCACACACAGAAAAAATATTCGTAAAATTTGGGCTAATTCGTAAAATTTGGGGAAAAGGGCTAAGTAAATATTCGTAGAATCTAGCTTTTCGAGCTCGGACGTTTGCGCCCAAAGGAAGTATTCGTAGAACGTAGCTCAACAAACAGGTCAAAATTACATTTAAAAATTCATTACTGGTAAATGCCTGAAGTAATTCTATAGAATGAAACTCCGATTAATAGATCTTTTTACGCTCCATGCAAATAAAAATGTCCCCAAAAGTGCCTTCTGACTGTAAAGCCGAAAGAGAGGCTTAAAAATTGTGACAATGTAAAACAAGATTAAAAAATCGTTGAACCAAAAAGAAATCTATGGGAAAGTTGCTTCGCGAAAGTTATCGATTGATATACGTATGACGTGTGTAGCTTGTATTCCGAGCATTAAGCCATACAGCTCCACGCACCCCCCGCCCCTGAGAGAGTTGAAGAGAGAGAAAGAGAGAGAGAGAGATAGAGAGAGAGAGAGATAGAGAGAGAGAGAGATGAGAGAGAGAGACTCATTGCCTGAGGAGAGAGAGAGAGTGAGAAAAATGGGGTAGAGAAAATTTTTCTCTCCCTCTCTCTCTCTCTCTTTCTCTCTCACTGTCTCGTTTCTTTCAAAACAGCCTTTTTAAAGAAAAGCAACATTAAAACCACCGAATCCTTAAAAAATAATGGCATTTTCTTATAAAGAAAGAGATGAGAGAGGGAGAGTGCGATGCGTAAACCATACATACCGTGTGAACGCCTTTATCGATCGGTTAAAATTGACGAAAAGTCGCTTTTTAGTACGTATCTCGTTCCCATTTTCTTTCTATCGTTCTGTCTCTCTCTTTCTTTTCTCTCTCTCCCTTTCTCTCTGTCTCTCGCTCTCTCTCGCTCTCTCTTGCTCTCTCTCGTTCTCTCTCGTTCTCTCGCTCTCGCTTTCTGTATCTGTCTGTCTGTCTGTCGTTCAGTCTGTCTCTTTCTCTCTCTCTCTCTCCCTTTCTGCCTTTCTCTCCGCAGCGAGCAAGACAAAGGGGTGCATTTATACTCGCAATGTATGTACAGAACTTCTTGTAATTGACGATTGGCTCAAACATGCATTTCGTTCATTAACACTCATTTAGAAACTGTTACTATGCAAATTGTCCTTCTCACACATTTCACACAACATACAATTAACATTCTGTGACTAAGGGCGAAACATGATTGCCCACTCTTCCACCATGTTTTACATTTATAGTGTTAATGATTCTTGAAAAATAGTCCCATTAATAGAGATTCAAAGAGGGAGAAGGAGAGAGTTGAGAGAGAAAGAGAGGTGAGAGAGTTAAAGTGAGATGAGAGAGAGACATGAGAGAGATGAATGAAGCAAATCACGGTGGTTCGCGTCCGGTCAGGAGCAAAACTTCTTTCTCTCTCTCTCTCTCTCTCCCTCTCTATTCTCAGGTACAGGCAACGACGACGACTCCCAACATCACAACGGATCACAGGTTAGCTAAATTATCGACTTTTGCGAACTTTATGGGCATTTTATTCTATTTCACTGCTATTTTTTCTAAACGTTCGAAAACCCAGTAAAACATGCCATTCGCAAAGGTAAGCTAATTAGCTAACCTGATACGCAGGATGGTGGGCAGCGATGAGAGAGAGAGAGAGAGAGATAGAGACAGAGAGGGAGAGAGAGAGAGAGAGAGAGAGAGAGAGAAATAGTCACTTTCATACAATGAATGCGAAAATTATCACAAATGGGTAATTATAACGGACGAACGAGGTACAGACTTGGCACGAAAATGCCAGAGAGGATGTAGCAGACTGTCTGCTAGATAGATATCAAGAAAAATTTCGAAAATATTCAGTAAAACACCTTTAAACTGTGCAAAAAACGGAAAAAAGTTATTGTGACTGGGGGATCCTGCTGCCCGCGGCGACATTCTACGAATACTTCCTTTGGAGACACTAATTCTCCCTGCGGTATTCACGAATTGTTTAGTGTTAAGCAAATCACAATAATATATTCGTACGTCCTTTCGTGATATATCACGAATATTTTTTTCTGTGTGCACCACAAGCCGACAAACTGTCAATTTCCTTTATAAACTATCGATTTCAGACTGTTGTAGAGACAAGATACAGGGATTGAAGCGGCTGACGTTGCCGGTCGGCTGTTCAAATAGTGAATATTGAGATGACATTGGGCGAGGGGGAGAATGATTTTCTGAAACTCAAGTGTACTTACGCAGACCTTTGTCGTGTTCAATACCCTGTTCTGTTTGACAAAGCGACACAAAAGGAAAAAAAGAGTATTTTATTTATTCATTACATCATAAGATGTGAAGATCTTAAAAGATTAAAATCGAGAATTGTTGTATTTTATTGTTTTCTTCCTGTCCGGCAATGTTCAAAAGAGATGATTGCTTCAACAGCAATGCCAACAAGGAGCTATGAAAGCAACCAAGGAGCGAAAGACGTAGAATAATGACAAAAGGCAGTAACGGCTTCTGAAGCCTTGGCGAAGAGATGAAGAAATGAAATGTTGTCTGACTGAGCAATACGGAGGCAATGGCCATTTTCTAGAATTGAAAGAAGGATTGTATAAAAGAAGAGCTCTGGGCCTTAGAAATAGTCTGGCCGTCTTCCAGCAATTCGAAGATGATACTTGGCTTCACCATTTTCTTCCTCGGATGCATGACGTGCCTTGCGTAAGTTCTCATTTTTGGTTTTTTTTTTGTATAATGAACAAAAACTATTGCGTCTCTCAACTAGATATCTTATGGTTAGGGCTTTACATTTATTTACTCTGCATTGCAATTGATCAACTGGAATACGGTAGAATAGAGCAGAAATGCTATAGTTACAATTTCAGTGATGCCTTTTCCGAACCAATGAACATGTACAACTATGCCGCGTGCGTCGCGTATACTGAAAAGTGGGCGGCTAGCGAAAGGGCGGCGAAGAAGCTCGCGTCGCCTGGGGCAAGCAAGGCCATTGCGGACTGCGTCAAGGAATTGAGTCAGACACGAAAGAGGCAAAGAGAAAGAGAAAGAGAGAGAGAGAGAGAGAGAGAGAGAGAGGAAGTGAGAAGGGAAGATAAGAAACGAATAGGGTGTGGAAAAGAGCAGAAAATTGATCTGACTGTCAGGGGTGGGCGGCCCCGGCCCCGGCCCCGCTGGGGGCTGTGGATAATTAAATGAAGTTCACCCCCAGTTGAACAAATTATGAGCCAATTTATGATGAAATGTGAAACTATTTATTCAGTATGCGTTACATATGTATTGCACATAAACATTTACTCAATTTTTAATCGATTTTCCTCCCGACG
The DNA here is from genome assembly GCA_945643635.1 of Allodiplogaster sudhausi. Taxonomy (NCBI): domain Eukaryota; kingdom Metazoa; phylum Nematoda; class Chromadorea; order Rhabditida; family Diplogasteridae; genus Allodiplogaster; species Allodiplogaster sudhausi. Next base: position 3,204,938 of record CALZFC010000041.1, on the reverse strand, counting down.
CGAAATTTTTTTAAGAAAATTTTTTAGCTTTGGGGTCGGGGCCTCCTTCGGGGCCGACCACGGGGGCCGGGGCAGACCTCGGGGGCCGGGGCCGGGGCCGACCTCGGGGGCCGGGGCCTACCCTGGGGGCCGGGGCCGGATATTTTCGGCCCCCGGCCACCCCTGCTGACTGTTAGTAGTTTTCAGACATATCTCAAAATTATGTTGAAAAACTTTTTCCACCGCCCATTTAAGACTGTCGTACATATTATGGGCGGCGCGACATGGTGCTGGAGGGACGCGTCCCGGGCGAGCCATTCGTCTTCTGCGCCAAGCTCAACAACGAGTGCACGAGCATCGAAGTGCAGGTCAAAGTACAAAGCGTCATATAAAGTACAGAGAAAAGTTAAAAAGTACAAAGCATGAATATGTATGTAATATCATTTTGATGCCATTTGACATCAAAAGTTGCCACAACACGCATTGATACCACCATGGTCGGCTCGAAAAAATGGCAGCATGATTCTGTCTAGCTGACAATGAGCCGAGAGTCTTCTTTAGATTGAATACTTTGCCGAGAAGAAGACCAAGGAGCAGATCCAAGCGCAGTGCATCGACTTGCTCAGCGGACTCAAGAAGGTCAAGGAGGCCACGAAGGCCGCCGCTGTCGAGTGCATCAAGACACCTACAGGACAGGGTATGATTTCAGCTCATTTATACTGCTCCCTCTTTCTCATTAAATGGATAATATGCATGTTTGAAAATAAAAACAAATTAAAATATAAACTCTGAATAAAATATATTCGATTACAACGCTTAATGTAAGATAAGTCTAAGAAAGGTACGCCCAGGATGGATTTCGAAAGATAAGTTATTTAAATTTCAAGCCCGATTACTTAGACTTCATTCTCGATTACTTAGGCTGTAACGCCAAGACGAAGGCGAACGGTGACTTCAGCGTCGCGGTCAAAGATGAGGATTTTGGCGGCCGGATCCTCTTCATCTTCGACAAGGAATGCACGCAGGTGTCCGCAACTTCGGCGCCACTCAACTAAAGCAAACCATCAATGAAATACATGCATATGTGCTTCAATATCAATATTCCTCATCGCTTTGCATACATACATATGTATATTCCTTTAAAACGCTGCAATTGTGAGTAAATATTGTAGCAGCGGAAAATATAGGTGAATGGCGTTAAAGAACATTAATTAATAAATACACATGGGAAACTTTTGAATGCTACAGCTTCGAACAAGATAAAATTAAGAAATGGGTACGTATGCATTATCACATATTCCGATTAACTATTCAATAATAAGAGAAAGGTAGCAAATGTTTGCAAATTTCCATGTTTCATTCGATCATTCTTATTCAAAATGAACTGCAAACAAAATACTCGCTAATTTCTCCTCCAACTTGCGGATTAATTATTTTAACAGCTACCAACTTTAAAATGCTAAACTTTTGGTTTTACGAATATAAGAGTTCGAAAATCTTAAGCACATCTTGGATCTTAGGGGAAAAGGTTAGAATGTAACTGGCAGATAGTATCATTTAAAAGGAATTTGGGTGAATTGCTAAGACAAAGAAATAGCGATTTTTAATACCACAAGCCGACAAACTGTCAACTCTACTTTACAAACTATCGATTTCAGACAGTTGTAGAGACTAGATACAGGGATGTAAGCTGCTCAAACAGTGAATTTTGAGATGGCATTGATGGAGGGGGAGAATGATTTTCTGAAGCTCAAATGTACTTACACGGACCTTTGTCATGTTCAATACCTTGTTCTGTTTGAAAAAGGAACGCTAAAGTAAAAAAAAAGAGTTTTTCAGAAATGATAGGGGAAGAGTAAGGCAACAATTCTTTCCTCTCTTTCTACCTATATAGAAATGATTGAACAGAGAAAACAGCACCAGCTTCAGCCCTTCTGACATCTCTTGAAGTCATTTTGCCCTTTTTGTTTGGACAACTACAACCGAACGGTATAAATGTGCGACGGCGAGCTCAATCTTCACTATTTCACCACGGCGACTTTCCACTGCGTCAAGTCATCGGAGAAAATTGTTCATAGGATGTTGTAAGCATTTTAATTTTAGCACACTTTTGCTTGCCGATAAAGGTCAAAAAGTGGTAACCACGTTATGTTATATTCCCGGACGATAAAGCTATCTATACAACAACGTCTCCCTCTCTACCGCTCACCACGATACTACATGGAGGTCCCGGGTGAAGAACGACGACGTCATTACCGGTTCGGCGTCGGTCATTCTTAGGTCATAGCGAAGAGGTCCGCATATTTTTTTCTTTTCGTGATAGATTTTGGGCGCTTTGGCTCGATAGATAGCCCATTATGCATATAGAAAGCGGTTGATCGCGAGGAACCCGCGCGCTCACCCCCTAAGAAGAAGAGAAAGAGACATACATAGAAAAAAATGCAAGTGTAAATTTTCCCTTTTATTGTGTGGTCGAGCATGGCTCGTCCACACCGTAATGACACCGTACCAGCGGACAAGCAGAGCGCACAATTCGTGCGCTATAGAAAACTCCAGGCAGACCGACTCATCATCTCAAACACAGTGTATATCATCAATACTGTGAGACATCGCCATTCCCTATACTATACGGCCGAGAGTCGCGTCTTCCTTAAGATACTCTACTGCAGATGCGAACGGCAGGAAACGACCAGTCGGGAAAGCTACTCAGTTCAACTGCGGAGGAGACAATCCAGCTGCTGGAAAGCAGTGATGAGGAACATCTTTGACGTGCACGAGCTGCAGGCGGAGTACTACGATCATCGTCCTCCGATACAATCGTAGAGAAGAACGGAAAACGACACGTCGATCAATTCCGTTGCCACCAATCGGCACTCGAGAAGAAGCATGCCGCAGATCGACACACCGACAGATGACCCTACGACGTAATCGAGAATACCCCGACGAGAGCTGAAGAAAAAATGAGCAGACGACTAATTCAACTACTAATTCTGCATCTTTATACCCTTCTATTTGTTTTCTCTCTTCTTCTTCTTCTCTCTCTCTCTCTCTCTCTTCTCTTTTTTAAAATTCCCTTAATGAGGCTCGGAATTTGCTTAGATTTTGAAAAACGTTATGTATGTATGTATGCATATTCGTCCCATAACACCATAATTAGGAATAATGACTAACAATCTTAGATAGTACATTCGGCACAGATCTTTACTCTATCTAAAGTACACAGTGCACTGACATCTACCCATCTAACCCTGTAAATACTTCGATACGCAAAACTAATACTCCATATGAAAACGTTCTCATCACAATAGCATGTTATTCAGATGAAAAATAAATTTTCCGTGCTCATGGTCAGACATTTCGATATTATGTTGTCATATGTTGCACACTAACACGGGATGGAATTTAATTAAAGGTGATTTACATTTACAGAGCGAGGGACCGCTCTTTTCGGCGGTAGGGATGTCATAGCCCGGGCGAGCTAAAGTGCAACCGGTTGGCGCTGGTCGCTCCCGCCCCTGAGGGGACGGAGCGGCTAGCGCTCACCTGCACTTCAGTGTTGGAGGGAACTCCACGGCTGAGCGGCTGCCCCGGGCTATGTCCTTCCTTCCCCCCTTCTCTTGGTAACCACGTTATGTTATATCCCCGTACGATAAAGCTATCTATACAACAACGTCTCCCTCTCTACCGCTCACCACGACACTACATTACCAATGATGCATATTTGTCATCCAATTTTTTCATAACTCACCATGAGCGAAACTTTTCAGAATGACTTATGAATTAAGGAAAAAAACTCACGTGAGCAAAATAATATTTGAGTCGTAGAATAATTAACATGCAGTCTCGGCACTGAGCGCACCGCAAAATAGAAAGGGATGGTAAAGAATGATATACGAGGGGGTGATTTGTCTCGGAGACACGGAATAGGAATTCGACGTGTTTGTTTTGCCTATCGTCAAAATGCATAGTTTCTCGCCTTCCCTGGATGTCATGTACATTGTCCCAGACATTCACGATGTATCGAGAATAATCGTGCGGCTGAAAATCTCTAATGTTACGGTGCCAACATGGCTTCGGTGGAGGAACAAAGATAATAAAAAAATTCGATTTAACTAGAGAATGAAAAGTTTATCGACTTGGAAAAAGTAGAGTACTTAGATATCATTGAATAAGATGCTTAAACTAGTGTAATTATCACACTAGTGTGCATTCACAACCAGCATTACATTTTTCAAACTGGTTTCTAGATAAAATATGAATTTTCACATCAGTGTCAACTCGTTTTGAGAAACTAATGTTTCCAATGTATTTAGCTGTCCAGTTAGTCTAGATTGAAAAAAACCCCATTGAAATTCTTCTGAAAAATCAATTGAAATTATTTAAACTAATCTGATTAATTTATGTAACTGAAATGTTAGGCGGGACTGTACTCCATTTTCCTGAACCAAATAAATTGGAACTGAATGTAAGCGTGAGAACGTGCATATTTGGAAGAGAACAAGTACTCTTTTTCTCCAAAACTGCACGAGCTTGTAACTCTCACTGCTTTTTTTTTGTCAGTTGAATCTCCCTTCCATGGCTGGTCGGTGGTTCCTTCTTCTACCTTGGCATCGCTGCCACATCCGAACTCTCTCTTACTCTGCTCTTTCCTCCACAACCAGCTTCTCTCGTCTCCATTCCAATGCCTTCTCTTCTCTCTCCACTAACCTCGCTCCTATGGCCCAGAATCCTCTGTATAACACACATTCCAAGGTCTCGCCCAGTGAAAAGGACACCGTTTGATTGAAAATTTTAGGTTACTTAAAATCTCGACTTAAACAATGCTTTATTTTTACATCGACTTCTTCCCTCCGCCCTTCACGAATCCTGGCAATCCATCGAAGAACACTTATCTCCCGAAGCTTTTCGAATTCCGCCAGGTTCGATAGCTCAGGAAAGCCATGAATGCTTCTTGAATGGAAATACTCAAAGTTGAGGTAACGGATGCAAAGGACGAAGCCATCAACGAGCTCCTCGTTGAGTTCGGTTCCGATGTTCCGCTCGTTCAGGTTGGGATCCAGTAGGATTCTTCTGGAATTCAATTGTAATCACGAAGAATACTGATGATCCGATAGAAGAATTGGTTAACTAATGCAATAAAATATACTAAATAAGTTTGACATATTCTGCCGTGTTCTACCGGAAATAAGAGGTCATATAAGACATAAAATTGCAGGCTATGGGTGTCTCTGGCGAAGAAACCTTGCCTATTGTGCAACATTTCATCGAACGTTCATGTGCCGTGCAGGACTTTCCACTTGCGTTCGTTGTCATCGAGAAGGCGATTTCATTAATTTACTTATTCAGAATCCATCGTTTGGAACTAATCGTTCGTTATCAACTTTTTTACTACTTTATTCAATTTCGTTAAATAAATAACTCGTAATCTGGTTTAGCAGAGTACTGGATGTATAATCACAGTTATTTTACATAAGTATATGCCATAAATGAAATCAAGTAGATCATTCATTATATGTATGTACTAGTGTAAATAGCAAAATCAAGCTTTAATTTTGTTTGCAGAAGACTGGCCGCCCTGCTGGATTCGTAATCGGCGATCTCATGTTCCGCGACCCGAAGGAAGACCCGGTCAAGTTGCCTCCCCCCGCCCTCTCCGAGGGGTGCGCCCACATTGGTAAGACAATCCAAGGATGTCGAAGATATCTTCTCCGATTTTCAATTGAAGCGCAAGGCGTCAACTATGAAATTGGCCACTCAACTGTCCTTTTTAGCAAAGATAATGGAAGAGACGCACGAAATGGCATTCGCCCTCTATCCGAATGAGAATGCGTTTCTCAATAAGGCGAGTCCTTACAATTGTTAGACTAACTTAACTTGGTACATTATTTATATTTCACTAATGGTCTTCTTAGCTTTGCTATTTATCAAATGTAATAATTGGACTGCTTTAGAAGTACGGCTTCGTTGCGAAGCCCTTCCGCAGTCTTCATCTCCCGGAGGCGATGATGATGTACAACACCGACTTCGATGCGTACATCGTGAGGAGATTCATCATTCCTCTTCTCTTCTCTGCTAGCACTGCTTCAAATCTATCATAAATCATATGTATTTCCAGTCATTTTTCTTCACACGATTTAAGAACTAGTGAAGAGCTTCACTATTTTTGTTTCTTTCTGCAGAAGCGCGGCATCAACATCATCACCTCCCATACCGTCAACCGCAGCGCTGCGTGCTTCTGTCTCAGCCTCGGATTCAACCTTGTCGGAGTGGGCAGCCCGTCACGACTCAAGAATGGCCAGATGGTTAGAGAACAGGAGAAGGAGTGAGAGCGAAAGGGTAGAAGGGAGAGAGCGCGAAAAACTGAGATGACGGAGGAAGAAAAAGATGAGGTAAGGGAGTGTGACAAATACAGCACTGGCAGGGGCAGCCGTCAGAGTGCCATAAGAGGGATCATCTGAGAATTCAGTTGGGTTGTGAAGCTCCTTGTATTGCCTATTAATGATGCCCCGTTGATAAGGCAAACGCCTCCCACGGCGCCCCTGTCCTGTTCACGATCGACATGCGAACTGGACGCAACGCCGATCCGTTTCCTGCCTGGCGGAAGGCCGCTCTCGTCTAGATGTACACTCTCTCGCTCTCCATTGCCCTCCCCTCTTTTTCTGTCGGCAAGTGCCGAAATGAAATTCATTTCTCCCATCCCGAATGAATCATCCTCTTTTCTGGCCCTGCTCTCCTCCTCTATTTTGATAAGTTGGGAAGGAATTCCGTTTTCTCGATTTGTAATATAATAGACAGTTTCTTTTCCTTTTCCCGATTCCTGCGTCGGCACGCGTGAATCCTGGAGCGCCAAGTCAGAGACACAGCTGTTCCAGCAATGTCAAAAACAATCTTGTCCAACGTGGACTCGCTGCTGCAAAAACTCAAAAAGAAACTCAACGATGCAGAGGCAATCGACTTCGACAACGATTCAATCAGTCAGTCAGAGATCGACTCTCTCGCAAAGGTAACAACTTCTTCACTCGCTTCGATACAAGTTCTGCGTGAACAGCTCTTGTTAACAATGACATCTTGGGATGAATTTATTGACCGTCTCTCAAAAGATCAACAAGTCATTCAAAACGATGCAAAAGCCAAGAAAGAAGCATGATGACGGCGTCACCGCAATTCTAGACAGGGCGCTAGAGACGATGCAGCTCCTCAAAACCAACGAGCGAACTCTACTCTCATCCGCCAAACAAATCCAAAGTCAAGGCTCGGTAGCCAGCTTAAGTGACAATGCTTCCGGCGAACAAGCAACACAAGGCAATCAAGCAACTGCTCCTCCCCGGTCAGTCTTTGCAAGGCATTATCACACGGACCATAATCAAGACTCGCGCATCCCCCGTCTCCCACTATTGCAAATCCCCCAATTCGATGGAAACATGAATGACTGGAGGAGCTTCATACAGCTTTTCCGTTCAACCATCGACTCGCAACCGATACCCGAGATTGAAAAGCTGAGATATCTCATGTCAGCGATTACGGGTCCAGCGAAAGACGTCATTGCGGGATATTCTGTCGTGAACGGTGCATACTCTGATGTGTTAGCAACACTTGAAGAGGAATTCGGCGACATGACAGTCAACCGGACACGATTACACGCATTGATCCGCAGAGTCAAGAAACCGGACGAATCAATTTCGGGAGCAAGAGTCGTCATTCGCGAGCTTACAAAGCTATGCCGTCAACTCACGGAGACAGGAGCGGACATCGAACATGAGCAGATGGTCTTAACAATTCAAGAACGCCTCCCTTCCTGGCTGCTGACTGCGTGCATCCGAGAGAAAAGGAGAGCAGCTGTGAGGAATGAAGAATGGACCGTGATGGGAATGCTCAGCTTTTGCCTCGAAGAAGTTCGGGATAGACGAGCTGTCACAGAGATAGAGGATCAGTTGAGAGTGAAAGTGTCCGTTGCTGCTATCCCTCAAACGAAGGAATGGAAACCAGGATCATACTCGAAAGCCAAACAGACTGCATGGAAAAGAATATGCCGGCTGTGCGAATCCGAAGATCATCATGCAGCTTCTTGCAAGAAATTCCGAACGATGAGAGAACGGAAGGAGCAAGCCAAAGCCAAGAAGCTATGTCTACGCTGCTTAAGCAACAGACATTCGTCGGACAAATGCACGAGCAGATTCCGATGCCTCAACTGTGGAGATCAACTCCACCACACCAGCCTCTGCATCTCAAGCAAGGCACAGCAACCAAGAAGTCCCGCGTGGCAGGCCCCCTCACGAACAACGACAGCATGCGCCGCTGAAACGGAGAAGGATGTGGTCCTTCTGACAACACCAGTCACTCTGATCAACCTCGAAACTGGAGAGGAACATGAAGCAACTGCATTCCTTGACTCTGGCAGCCAAGGAAGCTTCATCTCAGATGACTTGGCAGGAACTCTTCAACTGCAGCCGAAACGGACAACCATCCTGAAGATGACTACCTTCGCAGCAGATGAAGAGAGGATAATCGAGAGCAAGGTCTTCTCGATTGGCCTTCGGCAAGAAGACGGCTCTATTCTTGAGATGACCGTCAAGAGCACTCCGACAATCGTTGGAGCAGTGCGCGCAATCACGGAGCAACAGTTCCAACAGCAGCAACCTAAAGGAGTGTACACGAAGCCAACTCTCCTAATCGGATCAGATTACTTCTGGTCGATCATTCGTCACAAAGACAAAACCCTCCCTTCCGGCTTGTCTTTGATCGACACAACTCTTGGACAGATCGCAACTGGATCCGCAGTAGTAGCAGCAGCGTTCCAAGATGATGCAATCACCATTGCCATCGCGAATGAAGACAAGGTGAAAGAAGAAATTCTCAAGGCCATGCATTCTCTAGATTGTCTGGGCATCACAGACAGCCCTTTCGAAAAGGACGACGAAACCGCTGTGAAGCTGTTCGAAGACAGCGTGACAATCTCAACTGAGCCCGGAGAAGAAGGCCGTATCTATGTTGGATGGCCGTGGAAAGAGAAGCACCCGAATCTCCCAACAAATCGAGGAATATGCTTCGGAAGGCTCAAATCTACCGTGAAGAACCTCACTGAGCAAGCATGCCTCGAGATGTACGACGAAGTCATCAAAGAACAACTCCGCTCCGAGGTCATTGAAGAGGTGCCCAAGGAACCTCCTTCCGACGGACGACCCATTCACTACTTGCCACACCACGGAGTGTACAATCCAGCCAAGAAGACAACCAAGCTTCGGATTGTCTATGATGCTTCATGTGGACCAAAGGGAAGATCACTGAACGACATGATCTATTCCGGCCCCAAGATGATTTCCAATCTCGTTGGAATGCTCCTCCTAAACCAGTTCATCATCACAGCAGACATCAAGAAGGCCTTCCTGCAGCTCGGTCTGATCGAAAGGGATCGAGATGCCACTCGCTTTCTCTGGCTCCGTAACCCACTCGAGTGCGTCACTGAAGAAAACATAGTCGAGTACCGCTTCAAGGCTTTCTATAAATGGCTTTCTTAAATACTTTGACTGTTAAAGAAGAAGTGGCAATTGAAGGCAACTTATAATAATATGACGCAGCTCAAATGGCAAACGAGAATTGAGAAAGAGTAGAGCGTGATCGAGGAATGAAAAATGCATATTGCGATAAACGACCATTGGTTGCTCTGAATACAAACAGTCTGCTAATAGGAATGTCTACATCTCCGTGCAATAATTTGTATGTATAAGTCAGATCGGCACGCACACGTCTAACAAGCAAACTAGGCAGATTAAAGAGTGAAAGTCTAGATGAATATGACGGGATGTCTTGAAATCGAACAAAACCACTAGAACATCTAATAAAGAGCAAGTGTGTGAAGGTATGCTGAATTCTCTCTAATTTACGAATTAAACCAACTTGATGTGGAGACCAAATAATAGAAGCAAACTCTATGACAGGAATGACATAACATGATTTCGGCCAAGGTGAACTAATGCCAGCTTTCCCGGCAATAGTTCAATTCGGCTTCCTCATTGTTAAACTATTCAGAGGTTTTTTTAACATTCGAATGACATTTTTCCCTACCAATCCCCTTCCATTCTTCTTTTGTATCTTCAACACATTCCCCCTCTCTTCCTGTTCCCCCTCTCCTTCTCTCGTGCTCTCTCTCTCTTTCTCTCTCTCTCTCTCTCTCCTCTCCCTCTCTCTTTCTCCCTCTCTACAACTCCCCTCCTCCTCCCTTTCCGCCTCCTTCTCTCTCGCTCTAATTTACTTCCCATCTTCTTTTCTCTTCCACACAAAAAAAAAATTGTTTGAAGCAAACATTGTTTCGGGGCAAAACTGAAACAATATTGTTTGATATATCAAACTATTTGTTTTAATTGTTTGATATATCGAACAATATTGTTTCAGTTTTGCCCCGAAACAATGTTTGTTTCAAACAATATTTTGTTGTGTGTCCCTGAACATCTACTGCTTAAGGTGTTGGCTGCTGTTCCGAGTCATACAAGCATCGGGCTGTTACAAGGGTTTATTTGTTAAAAAAAAAACTGGCAAGATTTGGTCAAATTTTACAAGCAAATAAATACTTGTAATACTAAAAGAATAACTCAACAACGAAGGGAGAAAGCGATAAGCGAATATTTGAAAAAGTATTGAATGATCAAGGTAAAGCACTTCAACAATCAGGCCTATAGTGCACGTAAATATCACACGTATGCAAGAGCAATTGACGAGGAGTATAATTAAATAACTAGGTAAACATATTTTTTAGTTTATCTTAAATATTAATCTTTTAAAAAAATGTTTCAATAATGTTAAGTAAAAGTTTATTTTTAATAGCATTTTTCCCTTTTCCTTTCTCTCTCTCTTCCACTCTCTCATTTTCACTTTCAACATTCCTCATCATTCATTTTATCTGTAAATTGTTTTCTTCTCTCCTATTTATTCCCATTTTTTTTTTATTTCAAAAAAAATATTGCTTTCTGCAAGCAATTCGGTTCACTCTCCACTGGTGACCTCGGCGAGTTCTCTTCTGCTCTTCTTTGGCGAGGGAATGATGGGAGGACACGACGACTCAAAGGCCTACTGAGGTGAGCTTGTATATTTATTTATATATTTAGATAGAATATGTTTTTTTCTAATGTTTTATAAGGTAAATATATTATCTTGCTAGAGTGATAGAGAGCCTCAGATTGTTTAATAATTTAATTCTGTCTTATTGCAGTGCACGAAGGTCGGAGGTAACCGCAATTCAAAGGAATGACGACTTCATCCCCAGCTACAGCTGCGACCTCCACTCCTCCCCCGCCACCACCTTCCCTCTCTTTCTCTCCGTCCTTTTCTAACTCCCTTGCGTCTCTCTCTCATAAAAACAGGAGGGTAGCAGAGAATAGGGGGGGGGGGGGAGCAGCGAGGGCGGGCCCGCTGCCAGGGTGGGGTGCCGGGCGATCGTAATAGCTCGGCCATACCTAACAAAGCGGTGCAGGAAGGGTCATCGACAGGCACATTGGCAGTCCTTCCACAATACAGTCTGTCATCCGGTTTTTTTTCTATTTTTTTATTATTTACTTACAATTAGATGTTTTACGGTGCTGTGCATGCACAACAGTCACCTCTCAAGCCACCACCCTCAATCATCTTATTTCAACCTCTCATACCAAACCTCTCCTTTGCTCGTTCACTCTCCCTCTCTCTCTCTCTCTCTCTCTCTCTCTCTCTCTCGCTTTCACTCTTAATTCATCATTCATTAGCACCTACTATATATCTATCGTCAAAGCCAGATCGCACTAAGTAAGAGTGATATGCTCTAATAAGATATTCTAATTGCCGTCGTCTAACCCAGGCCAGCATTCATTCATTGCAAACGACTTCTTACAACTCGGTTTGCTTACAGTTTCTCTCGCCATATACGCGAGATCATCTACGTTCCAATCAGCATTCATCTGATGCTTCCCCTTTTCCTTCTCCAATCTCGTCCATCATCAACGATCGGTAAGCACAGTTGTTTTCTTAAACTTAAAGGATGTCGTACTGATTAGCAGAACATCGAAATTTGGGAGCTATGAGGGCAAAATTTGAAAAGTTCATTTTTCATCTGACCTGCAACTGGTCTTGAAGTTTATTAACCACCCACTAGTCGATTCGCTCAAACTTCATGATAGGTATCGAGAAGTATTCATGTTGTTTTTGTTTGTACATATATTTTGCATTTATTCTTACATATCTTGTCATGGCTTTTTTTATGGATGTGGTATGATGGTTATATACATACGTACATATGGGATCAAAAACTTTTGCTGCTCTAGATGCTTCACCTCTATACGGACGAAGTAGCTGATGTGAGAAATGACTCACTGATCATCTTGGATATACTGACTACTTGCTGTGTCGGATGTTCGCGCGTACCCACGCATTTACTGGCATTGGAGAAAAAGAGTCGGAGACTAGGTAAGACTTTTCCACTTGGTTCCTTTCACTTGCTTTGAATTCATTTCAAGTATCCTGCTATCCTTCTAACGAACTGAACAACGAGGGAAAATCATAAATTTCCATCAAATAGAAAATCATAAATTTTCTTATATTTCTATTCTGTACTTAATGACTCAAGATTGAAGTAGTTTCTTTAACCAATCCACTACATTCATAGTCAAGTGGATTTCTTAAAATGTCTCTCATCGTGCGAAGGAGTCTCAATTTTCCAGTTATGTCAACGGAGATCTTTCGCGTTCCGATGCATCTGGAGATGCGCATTCTGTGCTGGTGGCGTATGGCGATTCATCGATTAACTACGTCGCCATTCTTGAAGAGCTCGACATAGGTTCGGTATTGAATAATGAGACGGAAGAAGTGCTGATAGAACATAAATGAAAAAAATGGGGGGGGGGGAATCTGTTTTATTAGGACAGGAATTTTTTTAACTTATTTTTGTATTAACCCTTTCGTTCAGTTACCATTCGATGAACTCAATTTCGTTATTCTTCTCCGTGTTAAGCAGTCGCACTTTGACAGGATGAAGGAACTATTCTCGTCAGACTGCATGCTCACCAGCTCGTGCAGGCCTACAGTAAGGCTCGAAAATGGAAGGCAGGTTTGGCATTCCACTTAGGCCAATTCCTTTGTAATTAAAGTAAACTTGATAGTAAGGAGCTAATAGAGCGGCGAAACACTGAGCACTATTTCTAAAGAAATAGAAGGAGATATTAAGCTAAATTTTGTTGATAGCCTTATTTTTGTAACCATACCTACATATCTTATTTATTCAATTCACATTCATGATGTTCAGCAAGTTCTTCGACTACCCTTAGCAACAAGAGTCGCCGCCAGCGATGACATTGGCACCAGTCTCCTGCACTCTGGCTTCCAGCCAGTCAACTCACTATGAGTAACGCTATTTTCATAATCATAACATCCTATACACTGTACTTTGTTTATACCTATTATAAAAAAAAGATAAAAGGCAGCCAAAACTACACGAGCATCATAGAGAATTAACAATGTAATCATGGGGGAGAGCTTTGCAATATTGCGGAAATCATAAACTAGAGAATGCGATTACGGTGGTTGACAATAGCTAACAAAATTAATGCTCATATTCCCCAAATACGATGATATATTCATCTTTCTCTCTCATTGTCAGTCTCTGAATCTCTCATTCTCGCCTTCTCTCTTTTCTTCCCCGCTCTCTTTTAATATCTTAATACATTTTTTTACTGGCATTTATTCAGTAGAAATGCAGTGTCCAACTGCCAACTGCGAGGAGATGTTCGATTCGTTCGCAGCCGCTCAACAACATCTACAATTACATCGTCGTGGAAAGGTGGCATTTGTCTCTTATGAGCGCGGCTCTTCCGACTTCGACAGACCAGAGTTTCAACAAGCCAATCAATTCCGAAGTCGCTCTACTTTGTGTGTATCTTGTGAAAAATTGAAGTAAATGTAGAACAGTTTATCTGTAAGATATTTCTTATGATCTGTAAATCTTTTCTTGTTAAATGGTTGTTGTGTTACTTGGTTCCGTCATTTATTTAATTCAGAATCTTCCGCTAGTTGCCACCGGCCGCAATATATTATTTTCATTATTCCTTATATGTTTCTTATTTGCGTCTGTTTATAGAACCGATATACAAATAAACCGTCCTAGGACATCTTCACAGAGCATCACAGAGCTCTATGTTTTAACATCATTGAATATCCTTCAACACGTATCATACCACAGTTCAATGCAATACGGTGTTGCTTTATTCAGATGTCGAATTTTAATGAGGTCCGGGGTGCCGAGAGTTTGGCACTTGGCCAACTCTCCCAACGCTCCCCTCCTCACTCGGCCTTCTTTTCCTCCTCGTCGATGCTCCTGGCCGTCTTCACTTGCTCGATTGCCTTCGCATCGTTCAGCAGCCGCTGCGCGCACTCGAACTCGCCGTCGTACAGCTGGCGGTAGAACTGCAGAAATGAGACATTAACATAGTCAATATTCAGCTCATTTCTTACTGTTTTATCTATTATTCTTAAATTGACCCTGTCCATCAATCGATCTTGTTCACCTGGTTCATGCGGAACTTCTTGTCGTCGAAGAAGAGCGCCACCCAGAAGGATCTCGGTGCGGGCAACTTTTCACTCTCAACTGATGAGACATTAGTCATCTCTGGCTTGTCCGCATTGAGAGTCCTTTTTTCTCCTTTTTATTCGATCTCCCCCCCCCCCCCTCTTCTTTCCTCTCTCAACTCCTACCTCGGGTCCATTGAACGGAGTCGTGCAGCCGAGCGCACTCATCACCTCGTATTCGAGCCCGTCGGAAACATCCAAAATCGAAGATTCTTCGAATACTATTGTCTGAGAAGAAGTGGGAAGGTAGCAGAGGCCAAGGAGACAAAGATGGAGTGAAGCAGAATCGAGGAAAGTATTGACTCCTTACACTTCGGCAGAACTTGAGCGCGTGGAGGCGTGTCCACTCCATGAGGAGGAAGAAGGCGGGCAGAGAGAGGAGACACAGCAACGTCTGAATAAAGGAAAATGAAACAGGGAAAACTAGTAGCAGATTAAAATTTAAGAAATAAAATCATTTTCTCCCATTGTTGTATCCGTTTTTCCTATATTTTCTCAAGGTAATTTTGCCTGCAAATAGAGCCGTTGACCTGTAAGGTGGAAGAGTTGGCGTGGATGACTTGCTGGAGAATGAAGACGCCCTAGCACACGGCTAGCAAGGCAAAGGTCGCGGCGGAGACAACAAGCGAATCTGGAATTTTACGGGTTGTATTATATTATTTTCCAGAAGAATTTAAAATTTAAAAAAAATTTGAATATTCTCAATCGACACTAAATTTCACGGTGAAGTTTATTCAGTAATTTTTGCAGATTTCATTTGTTTGATTGCCACTGAATTTTCCATCGTCGTCGACGCGTTTTCATTTCATAATTTTACACTACTTTTACTTCATTCGATTATAAAGTTGTTATCGAGTCATTTGAGATCGCATCCAGAGACCCGCTGCTGTTCATGAAGAGATTGACCGTTCTGAAAACGTAGGTAGACGAAAAGAGATGAGTGAGGGCGGCTGAGGAGGCACAGAGGTGGGGAATTGATTCTGAAGGTGGACGAGTTTCCATAGAAGTAGGAAATTGAAGTTTCATTCAGGCCTTTTTCTTTCCATATTTCGGTTTAATAATTTATAGGTGCCTATTCATTCCACGACTAATTTAGTGGTCATTCATACAGACCAGCACAAACAATCTGAAGAGACTGACAAGTCAACTGTTGAAGACGGGGTTCGAGAGGACGACGAACTACTCGACTTGGACGAGCGCGCCGTCGAAACGGGCGAAGAGGACATCATCTGGAAACAGCCAGGAATAGTGGTTGGTCGATTAATACCATTGGTTATATTTATCGTTGTATTTAATTTGTATCTAACATATAATTTATTTGTATGAAATTAATCTCATCTAATACCTCTAACAGTTTCAGTTGCTTGTTTCGTTTTTTCCTAGTGCAAAGGCGTGAGGGTCTTGCGATGGGTAATGTGAAATGTATAAAAAAAGGAAGTTGCGATAGCTGAAGAGGGAAAAAAGGAAGAAAGTAAAAGTGGGGAAGATGAAATGGGAAGGGGCAATGAAATTTGGCGGAGGAAGAGGGAAACCAGGAACCTCGACCGAGCAGGAAGATCAAAGTAGAGTAGAATGAGCTCTTCCCTGCAATTAAACTTCTTTTATACAGGAACTTTTGCACTTTACGTGCAAGAGTTGAAATACATTTTCCAAATGACACGGAAAGTCCGATTTTCGGACAATGGAACGTTTAATTATCATGCTTACTTTTATTTCAATCATGTAGTTTCAGGTCAAATTGCGGTGAGGTAAACATTGAAATAGGTCACGAAATCAGTAGTTTTATGATCATAATTAAAGTGCAACCGTACCGTTGCGAAAATTGCCGATTTACATAATAACTGGAAAATTGTACCTTTTTCCCTCTCAATTTAATTGTAAGATAAACACACTTGTTTGGCAGATATAATGGACCTGACAAGTTGAATTATTTCCAAAGTCTATCAATCAAGGGTTGTAAGAAAAGAATATGCATGAACTCAGGTAAACATGAAGAAGGATGATAGGAGAAGGGATAGTTGTGGTAAAGAGAAGGACAGAGAGAGAAGAGCGAAGGAGAAGAAAAGACAATGAAAACGAATTTACTCCTTCAAAATTGCCATTCATCCTTTGTCTTTACCTAAAAACATGGGAGAAATGAGAATAATTAGCTCTTTGCCCGAGATGGAATCAATAGTTCAGATATTGTAATCGGTGTTTTCATGTTCAATTATACGCGCGTTCTCAGTGTCATAATATTTTTTTAACAAAATTCAATCGGAAGAGAGCAGAATGAAAGAATCTATCGCAAGAGGTGTGAGCTAGTAAAAACTGGAAAGAAGAACAATAATCGTCCAAGGTTACCATTAGAACAAGCTGGCGTGATTGTTCAAATGCTTTCTGCTGCTTGCTGTAATTACCAACATTCATAGATCATGGCACAATCTTTCGTTATCAGACTTCTATTCTCCATTTCTGCTGTCCTTTTCAGGATTCATGTGTTAGACAGTATTTTAAAAACTAAAAAAATATGTAAATTACTTTGTTAAAAATAAAACTAGTTTAAACTTAAGTATTTATTTCAACATTTTAGACCAATTTAATTTATATGCAACGTCATATAATTTCCTTCAGCTTATTTTCAATTCTTATTACTTAAATTTCTCAGTTTGTCACTGCGCTCATGGCAGACATCCTCGTCATCCTTGACATCTCCTGGTCCGGCGGCTGCCTTTGATCGGGCGGCTGTCTTTGATCAGGCGGCTCCCTTTGATGTCGAGCAGGTGCGTTGCGTCGCCACGGCGCGCGAGTTCAGCCGCACGCGTCGCTTCGCGTACGAAGGCGTGCCCGAGGCGGTCCTCGCTTGCGTAGAGGATTACTGTTCGAATTTATTTATTTGTCTTTATATTTTTAATTTTCCTATAAATCGTTCATATGATTTTTTTTTAATTCAAAGTTATCTTCATATAAGAAGTCAAATATTTCGACATGACAATACATTGAAAATTCGGGAGACTTGGACAGATAGTAATTCGCACAATTTGGTCATTGATTAGCATACTGTATAAAGATGAACTTTTCTTAGCCTGTTGGCGGCGAGAATCTGCTCGTGCGGGCGGTGAGATTGTCTTCTATGGCGAGCACTACGGAAAGCAGCACTATCTGTACGCGGCGACGTTCTCGTGCAACTGCGAATGTCTAGACCTTAAAGTGGGAAAGAGTGAGAGACAGAGAAAGAGAAAGGGAACAGAAAGGATGGGGAAAGAGAACGCTTAGAAATGAAGTGATTTTAGAGTGATTGTAAAAATGAAAGACAAAGACAGGGAAATTTCAGAGGTTGAGAGACCGGGTGCGCAGAGATATGTAGTACGTAGAAATAAAACTAGTTCTGGCAGGCAGGCTACGAGGAGAATCGAGCTCTCTCTGCTCCTGCTGACATTGTTGCAACCGCCGCTGGTCGTGCCCCAACTACGGACACTCCGCGTCCACCCGTCTTTAGCGCACAGCTACCGAGGTATTAATTAATAATTAAAACAAAAACCACTGCTTATATTTATGTAAAAAATTATTTTATAATTAGCATGCCTCCATCCGATCGGTCGAACTGCATCGAATTCAGCCGGACCGAATTGCAGCATGGACGGTGGCGCGCGCCATCATATGTGTTCGTGATTACGGTAAGATGAAATATTTATTTATTTTTATTTTTATGTATTAATCGTTTTGGTTCACCAATTTATTGAATTCGGAATATTTAACAGACTCTCAAGTGAATTGGATGTACAGAATGTTGGATGGCAGCTTTGCGAAATAAAGATGTCGGCTTTGGCATCCCGGACGAGAAATATGACGAGATTTCACGAGCAGTGCAAGATGTGGCAATGTGTTCACAATTATTTGTGTTGTGGACCGAAATATGGGATCCAATTTCGAATTTCTTTATCTCTCGAAACGTCTCCTCGATTAATTGATTCTCTCTCTCCAAGCTCTCTCTCTCTCTCTCGCTCTCTCTCTCTCTTCTTCTGTCTCTCTCATCTTTTTCTCGCTCTTTAGTTTTGATCCTCGTCATTTGCACTTAATATTTCTTGCAATTATATGTAGTTCCCTAAGGCTCCGAGAGAAGCTAAGTAGGTGTGAGATTGTCTAATTGCCGTCCTCAGCACTGTCGCCAATCATTCACTGCAAAGGCCTCCCCCAACTCGGTGTTCTTCTTCTCTCTCCTCTCGTCATACACGCGAGCTGCTTCCATTCTGACTTCTATCTGCATTCATCTGATGATCGCGACTTCATAGACTGCCGCCTTCTTCCATTCGTCATCCCATCACGCTTTCTTTCTCATCCTACACCATTCAGCGTCTTCGACAGTGGAAAGGTTTTATTTTGTTGAACCATGAATGCATATTTTCTTTTTTTCGAATGCAACATATCATATGAAAATAGCCGAACATATTTTCCTCCATTTAACATTTTATTTCAGACTTGGGTATTTTCGAACCAGCATCCAGAACAATTTCACAATGACGTTGCGCTACATCCATAACAAGGAGCTGACAGGAGAAAATTAAGAAATTGCTTGTAGCAAAGAACACGTGTCAATTAGCCTTACCGCAATGCGATATTTTGGAGCTAAAACCACGATTTGCCCATGCTCAATTTCACAATGACGTTCTGTTGAATACATGACAATGAGCTGGAATCTCCACTTGGATAACTGTTTAAATAACTCCATAGACAGACTTGATAAATTAAATATATTATGCTGTAGTACATGTTTTCTATAGTAATATTGCATTTGAAGGGCACATTGAATGAATAATTCTTTATTGCATTCCAGATTAAACGACGAAATTCCATCACGTGTTTCTCACTGAAAGAAAGAATGGTATTCCGAATGATGGAATGGAGAAGAAAAGTAAATGAACGGACCGCGAGGGACGCGGTGAACGTGTACACATTGCTGTACTGGCGGTTGAAGACCGTGATGAACATGGAGTTGTCCTCGGAGACGACATCCTGCTCACGACGGTTAATGTCGCAAAACCTTGATATTTATGATTATTTCTAGTTTGCACATGAATGGACAATCTATTTGATTTGCCTCCTGGAACACTGTATTTTTATTATCAATAAATAAATGATCACCCAACTTGATGCCTGCAAGTCGCGCGTCACGGAGGAACTGGACCTCGGCTCCGCCCCAGTGGCAGTCTCCGCCAGAGATACCATCCATTTTGTTCATCTATGGACAGACTGATAATCCTCATATATAATCAGCAAGTGAGACCTGAAGTCGGATTTTGCGACCAGCAGGAGCCTGGAGGAGAACGTAGCTGTTTGAGAAGTCCAGGAGTTCGGAGCGAGAGTTCTGTCCAGCTTGCATAACAAACTGCTGAGGAGTTGAGGAGACGGTGATGGTCTTGGTTCCAGCAGGCTGCAATGCATAAAAGGATCTTTCTCTGAACAATGGTCTTTGCTCTCTCACTCGCTGGTTGCAGAGCTGTCCAGCCCAGCCCGAGGGGCACTTGCACTGGTTGCAGTTGTTGACGTCCTGGACACCTCCATTCTGGCAAGAAATCTGGTTGCGGCAGTTATCTGTGGAAGAAGGAGAAATTAGAATCCACTTAAAATTCCATGTCAGAATAGTTACCGTAGCAGTTGTAGTACTTGTTGACGAGCGAGATGTCGTAGAATGTGGGAAGACGTCGAGTGCTGGTACTTCTCGTAGCCACGACGGGCAACCAGAGCAGGCTCGGCATTGTTGAGGCCGAAGCTAAATGGCGAGGATTGTTAGGAGAATGTGGAAAGATGTAAGGATATGAAGGACTGCCAACTGACTCTCCCTCTCCGTAGTGCATGTTGGAGCCAAACTCGTAGGGAAGTCCGTAGTTGTCAGTGGACGACGTGGTCTCTTGGTCAAAGTTGTTCATCATGTTTCTGTTAATGTTGCGCTCGTTCACATAAACGTAGGAGTCACGATCGTTACGGGACTGGACGTGAAAGATTCCGAAAGTATGGGCCAGCTCGTGGGCAACTGTTCCAACCTGGTTAATTATGGCATTCATAACAGTATTACAAACGATCTGGGAAAAAAGATAGATCGTACCGATCCGCATCCATTTCCGATGGAGACAACCTGCTCACCACCGGTGCGTCCAACGTAGGAATAGCAGCCTTGGCCGAAGATGAATTTGACGCTAAATACAGGAAGTAATCAATTGACTACTGGACGATTCTTCTAACCGATCTGCGCCAGCCGCTCCTTCACGGAATCGGATGCAAGTGTTGGCCTCCCAGTACTTGATGGCTCCGCGGATGGCTAGCATGTTCAGAGCGGTGTTGGCTATAATTAGCTGCTTTAATGAATAGCATAATAAATGTATTCATTAATACTTTTACCCTTCGAAACAATCAAAAAACACTAACGGTATGAACGATCGAAGCTGAATGGAATGACGGGGTTCTTGCCCCAGTGGTTGGTCGGGAATCGGGGTCCCTTCTGGGCCTGGCGACGAGCGCGAGTCATGTTACGCGGGTCAAAGAACTCGAACTCGTCGAGCTGCGCGCTGAAAGTGACTTGATTTGTTGGGTAGATATCGATTGGGAACTCCTTGGACACCTAATAGAGCCTAATGGCCTTCCCCCGGATCGAATTAGAGAGAAAACTAACTCAGTGAGCATCATGTCTCCTTCGAAGAGGTCGTTGCTGATTCCAGCCTGGAGGTTGATCTGGTTCTCGTCTCCCTCCAGCTCGTCCTCAGGCAGCTTGTAGTCTCCGATCTCGGCCAGCAGCTCGTCCAGTTCCTTTCTGTCTTCCGGACTCTTCTGCAGCTTCTCCCAAATTCCGTCATTGATCCGCTCCTTGAGAGCCTTGAGCTTGTTGAGGTCCAGACGGTGAGAGAGCTCCTCCTCGATCGAAGAAGTTGCGAAGGCCGTAGCCGCGAGAAGGAGAGCGGAAGCAAGAAGGACGCGCATTTCTTAGGAAGTTCAAATGTTTTTATGAGTAAATAATTCCCAGATTATTTTCCTTTTCTTATTGAAAATTAGGGCAGTTGAATGTAATTTAATTTAGAAAAGATTTTAAATAGAAAATAGTTGTAATGATATAATATTTTAACTAACTGGGGACTTGTCGCAGTGGAAAGTCGCCGTGAATAGTGAAGATTCAGCTCGCCGCCTCGCATTTATACCGTTTTGTTGCAGCTATTCAATCAAAAAGGGTAGAGACGGCATCGCGGGGGATGTCGGAAATGTTTTGAATGACATTCTCTCTCCCAGGCTAAGCGGGCCCCGATCGTGTATTTCTGTTTGCCCAACAATTGATGTTCCTTTCCTTCTTTCTTTTTTTTATCAATTCATAATTGTATACCCTTTGCGAACAACGTAATGGCCTACTTTTCAGGTAATTTTGTTGTTTTATTAAGAAAATCTGATTTCCTTTAATATGTTGTGACTTTGGCTTTGTTTCATTGTAAAACGTGAAAACACTTCAAACCGATTTTTGATCCTTTTTTTGATCCAGTTCTATTTTTACCTACACGAAGAGAACAAGGCATTCTACAAGCAGCTTCACAACATCACTCTGTCCAAGAACACAATGCATGGGCGCTGTTTATTCAGCTGGGAAGAATCGTCGGTCGCATTCATTTGATTTTTAATATAATTTCTAATATAAAGTTGATGAAATCCACAATTTGGCATAGCTTATTCAAAGTTATGGGACTTGGACAATGTTACTCGACCATGAATAACTAATCCGCCAACGATAACTTCATTAGGTATCACGATATCGCTCGAGTAATTAACTGCAAAAACTTTTCGAGAGGCGGGGATCGAACCAACCAGCGCCGCGTTTCCTCCATGTGTCTAAAGCGTTAAACACTCACGCCGAAAATTTTTTCTTAAAAAACTTTGTGTTCTGCCGAAAGTGCTACGTAAATATTCATAAAATCGAGCATTTCGAGCACCGACATTTTACGAACATGGCCTATTGTAAGTATCCGTAATTCATTTCTTCTGCACTCTCTCGACAGTATAATGGAAACATTCGTTACAATGTAACCTCAGAGTCTGACGAACAATTTATTTCTACTATATTCAGTAATTACTTAAAAAACCGATAACCTACATACAAGAGTGTCACATTTAACATATTCAAACAGGAACAGTAATACAACTATGTTACACTTATTTCAGCCAAATACAAGAAAGTACAATCGATTCATTTTTACAAGATTCACTCACAAATTTGACTGTAATCTTGAGAAGGATAAATCATGCTGCAGATCAATAATGCACATCAAGAAGAGGTAGATGAAGGACAACCGACAGAATATTCTTGAAATTTTCATTTCTATATAGTTCATGGTTCAGAAGAACCACATTCATGTAGAAAAACAACCACATTCAGCCAACAGGCCTTTATTTCGAGTGGGGGACAGGGAATGGAAGAGGAGGGAGTGGAGATTTGTTCTTGGGGCTCCCTACTTGAAGACTTCCTAGGCCTCGTACGGCGCGTGCGAGCCGAAGAGGAAGAGGCCGAGAGCCTTGGCGTAGAGGAATCCCGTCAGGTACGCCAGCTGGTAGACGTGCGCCGACTGAAAATTACAGGGATTATAGGGACTGATTGAATTTATTTTATTTATTTTATAAATAATGTTTATATTGATTATTCCAAAGTAATCGTTTACCTCGGTACCGTGGGCGTAGATGTACTGGAGCACCACGAAACACGCCAGCGAATAGAAGGTCGCGAAGGCCAGGTACGACACCGAGACCTCAAATCAATTCTTTGATTTTATTATTTTATTTACGATTTATAGAATTCTAAAAATTATAATGATTTCCAAAGTATGATTTTACGATTTTATTCATATCAACTATTTTAATAGACTCCGAATAAATTTGTCAATGTATTATGCTGACCGAGCCGAGAAGGACGCCAACTGCAAAGAGCGCAGCGTACGCTCCACCGAGGGACGCGGCGAGCAGGTTCACGCGGGAAGAGCCGACGGCGGGAGCGGCGTACTGTAAGGGGCAGGGAATCTCAGATCAACGGACGTAGTAATCATTCGCAGGGAATCTCAGGTCAACGGACGTAGTAGGCAGATCCAGCGACGGCCGGGAGTAGGAAGGCGTAGGGTTCAGCGTAGATGTAGAGATGAGCGAAGGCTGAGCCGAGCAGGAGACCAGCGAAGCTGGCGTAGCCGAGGAGAGCGAAGCGGGCATCCTTGTCCGCCGGAGACGACTGTAAACAAATAACAGTATTTCATTTTCACTTTATTTATCCTATTTTCATCATGATGATAGTGCCCATGATCTTAACCAAGTGAAATTTTTCTAAGTCCAGAACTCCCGTTGAAATTTTCGATCGTTATTTTTCTAAGTCCAGAACTCCCGTTGAAATTTTCGATCGTTATTTTTCTAAGTCCAGAACTCCCGTTGAAATTTTCGATCGTTATTTTTCTAAGTCCAGAACTCCCGTTGAAATTTTCGACCGTTATTTTTCTAAGTCCAGAAGTCTCCGTTGAAATTATCACCCTGTGGAAATATCACAAGTCCAGGATCCCGACCGGATACGAACCTGAGCCGCTTGCGTCGTAGGTCCCCCTCGTTTCCAATCGGCCAATCGTCCATCATGCCAACTAGCAAGTGAAGATGTAGACATTCGTGTGGTAGTGATCATACATCAGAGATCACACATCACTACCCGAGGGGGATATTGCCAAGTACTCTGGTTGAAATATCACAAGTCCAGAACACTGAGAGGAATCGAACCTGAGCCGCTTGCTTCGTATCTAGTGACGTTACCAATGAGCTATTCGGTCACCATACCAACTTGCAAGTGAAGATGTGGACATTCGTGTGGAATGTGATCATACATCACATGATCACAGATTATGCCCAAGGGGATAATATTTTTCAGCCAGTGGTAATATCACAAGTCCGGAATAAATACAGCAAATGATATTACCCCGAGGGGGATCGAACCTGGGACCTTTCGACTTGAAAATACACACACTACCAATGAGCCAATCGACCATCATTCCATCCCGCAACTGAATATGTAGACATGCAAACGTGTTTGTGGAAGTGATACGTATATTCACTAGTCCAAAATCCCTCGTGAATAATTCAGATACAGGAATATTTTCCAAGTCCGAAACCCCCGATGAATATTACTTTTAAAATATTCCAAGTCCAGGAAGAGTGAATGAATAGGAATAGAACGAAACGTAAGCTAATTTATCATGCAATAACATGTAGTGACATGAAAAGAAAAAAACCGGAAGCGAACATATTCTCCAGTGTACATGTACTATCTTAAATGATGACCAAGTCTTTCTCTGTACTTTCTCTTTATGTTCTCAATAAATTTAATATAACGCCAACGAATTCTATTTATATCTGTACTGTTCTTAATGGAATGTATTATGAAATAACTTAAGGCCCACGCAATAATGAAAATAACATATGATTTATGTACATTCCACTAGAATGTCTACATCTTCGTATGCAAGTTGGTATGATGGACGAATGGCCGATTGGTAACGCAGGGACTTACGACGCAAGCGACCCAGGTTCGGATCCGGTAAGTATCCTTGACTTGTGATATTTCCACAGGGTGATAATTTCAACGGAGACTTCTGGACTTAGAAAAATAACGGTCGAAAATTTCAACGGGAGTTCTGGACTTAGAAAAATTTCACTTGGTTAAGATCATGGGCACTATCATCATTTCATCCTTATCCTGCATATTGCTCAAGTTTTGGCAGTAAATAGAATAGCAGAAATGCACGTACTCCCTTGAGGGAGTAGTGGTAGGCGTAGAGGGGCACGGCGACGAGCGCAGCGAAGGCAGCACCGAAGCTGCCGAGGAAGGCGCCGACAAAGAAGCGGAGGAGGTTGGCGCCGATAGAGAAGGACGCAGACGCCGCGAGCACCAGAACCGAGGACCAGAGGAAGATGGAGAGGACCTGCAAGAAATGAAAGATTATTAAAGTCGATGAAAGTGACGAAAGCTGAAATTTTCATTTTTTTTTTGCATTGTCGACGGAAACAGTAGAGAAAAGTTTCCTTAGCAGCGGATATCTGCAGTAACCTTGGCAGGCGGCGCGGAGGCGTCGGCCGTGTTGGAGAGGACGACAAGGGAGGCGTCCCTCTGGGCGAGCAACGAGGCTTGGAGGGAGGCGACCAGCTCCTGGGCGGACTGCAATGTCAAAACGATCCCTTTTGAAGATTAGAATGCGAGAGTGAAGGTACAAAGCAAGAGGAATGGAAGGAAAAGCTGACTCCTTGGAGGGCTAGTGCCTTGGCCTTGTACTCGTCGCCGGCGCTCTGGAACTCGGCGCCGTACTGCTTGACAAGGGCCGCGGGGTCGGCTGCCCCGGAGGCGGAGGCGGGAGGGGCCGGAGCGTCTGAGGCCGGTGCGAGGGCATCCGCGGGCGCAGGAACCTCGGCGGGGGCGGGGGCAGCGTCGATTGCAGCGTCAGCCATGGCAAGAGGGAGCGGGGGACGAGTGGAAGAGAAGGAAGAGAAGAGCTGTGAGTGAAATGGCAGCCGAAGCTGCTTTTATACAGCCCAATTTGTACTTTCAGTGTGTACTGGAAGTGCATTTTCTTGACAAGAAAACATGATAGTGCGCAGAACTTTACGTTTGCAAATTTCCTAATTGTCAGAAAAACAAATATGAGAATAAATTTGAAAACAGTCGCGCATTAAATTTTTAAAATTCCATATATGTATGTACCTTGCACTTTCTACATTCAATGAGACCGAACGTTTCAAAATAAATTTGTTTATTTCAACTAACTTCTATGTGTTATGTTAATGTTATAATAAGCATAATGTTTCCAATTGCATTATAGCTATCTTTTATTTATTCAATTTTTTCTGGATTTCACATTTGTCTTATTGTGGATATTTTCACTCTTTAGCAAGTATTATCTTCCGTTCTTCATTCTTTGTTTCACGTATGCCCGAGTGCGGGCGGACCTCATCTTGCTCTCCCTTCGTCGGCCGCTATCAGACCACTTCTTTTCCTACCTAGCTTTATTTTCTTTCCTCAGTCTTATTTATTTCTTGTCTCTTTTCTAAGAATTAATTCTTTTTTTTTCGTTTCTCTCACTTTCTCTATGCCTCTCATTCAATATACTTCTCCTTCATCTCTTCTTCTCACAAGAAAAATAAATCAATATTGAGTTTACTTTTATGTGTTGAAACACATTGCATTTTTCTCATCGCTCACAATTGAATCTGCTCAATCGATTCTTTATCAAGAGTCATGAATACCAGTTTCTTACTCGAAATATGCTCTTTTCCGCGACACATAATCACATAATGTGGAGTTGTTGCATAATATCGTGGTGAACTAAAATTAAGGCATTTTGAGATCAATGTATAAAGATAAGATGAAGCTTCAAATAAGGAGTCGAATTCCCGCATTTTAAATTCTACAAATTTCCCTCTTGGCAATATGAATAAAAAATATGCTATGCGTTTCAAATGCGAAGCGTTTCAAATGTCAAAAATTTTCAAATGCTATGCGTTTCAAATTTCAAAATTTAATTAAGAACGAAAGGACAAATGCAAATATTAGGAGAAATGGAATAAATAAAAGAAATTTTTAATTCAATTTGAAACATTTTGCTTATTATGACATAATCATGACACTCAGTTGTTAAATAATAAAATTTATTTTAAAACGTTTGATCGGATTGAATGTAGAAAGTACAAGGTACTTGGAATTCAAAACGTTTAATGTTAGTTTTTATTCAAATGTATTTTCAGATATGTTAAAAATCACGGAAAATCACGAAATTTGCAAATGAAAGTACTGAGCACTTTCATTTTTATCAAGAAAACGCACTTCCAGTAAAAAGAAAGTACAAATTGGGCAGTATAAAAGCAGCTTTGGCTGCCATTTCACTCACAGCACTTCTCTTCTTGCCATGGCTGACGCTGCAATCGACGCTGCGCCGAGGTTCCTGTGCCCGCGGATGCCCCCGCACACGCCTCAGACGCTCCGGCACCTCCCGCCTCCGCCTCCGGGGCAGCCGACCCCGCGGCCCTTGTCAAGCAGTTCGGCTACGAGTACAAGGCCAATGCACTCGCCTTCCAAGGAGTCAGCTTTTCCTTCCATTCATCTTGCTTTGTCCCTTCTAGAAAAGGGATCATTTTGCCCTTGCAGTCCGCCCAGGTCGCCTCCCTCCAAGCCTCGCTGCTCGCCCAGAGGGACGCCGCCCTTGTCGTCCTCTCCAACACGGCCGACGTCTCCGCGCCGCCTGCCAAGGTTTCTGCAGATTTCCGCTACTAACAATAAGGATACATTTCTCTACAGTTTTCTTCGACAGCGTAAAAATTTAAATGATTGAAATTGGCCCTTTCGTTACTTTCATTGACTTTCATCTTGCAGGTGCTCTCCATCTTTCTCTGGTCCTCGGTTCTGGTGCTCGGGGCGTCTGCCTCCTTCTCTCTCAACCTCCTCCACTACTTTGTCGGCGCCTTCCTCGGTAGCGTCGGTGCTGCCTTCGCTGCGCTCGTCGCCGTGCCCCTCTACGCCTACCACTACTCCCTCAAGGGAGTACGTGCATTTCTGCTATTCTATTTTGCTGCCAAAAGTTGAGCAATATGTAGGATAAAGATGGAAAAAAGATGAATAAAGTGAAAATAAAATACTTAAAATTTTAAAGTCGTCCCTGGCGGACAAGGATGCCCGCTTCGCTCTCCTCGGCTACGCCAGCCTCGCCGGTCTCCTGCTCGGCTCAGCCTTCTCTCATCTCTACATCTACGCTGAGCCCTACACCTTCCTCCTCCCGGCCGTCGCTGGATCTGCCTACTACGTCTGTTGATCTAAGATTCCCTGCGATACCGCATCCAGTCTCCTCTCATATCCTACCATATCCCTTCTTACAGTACGCCGCTCCCGCCATCGGCTCTTCCCGAGTGAACCTGCTCGCAGCGTCCCTCGGTGGAGCGTACGCTGCGCTCTTCGCAGTTGGCGTTCTTCTCGGCTCGGTCAGAAGAACATAAATATCATTGGAATTGTTATTGACAAAATAATACTTTGCAAATCATTGAAATTAAAAAAATAAAAATCATTGAATTCATTTGAGGTCTCGGTGTCGTACCTGGCCTTCGCGACCTTCTATTCGCTGGCGGGCTTCGTGGTGCTCCAGTACATCTACGCCCACGGTGCCGAGGTAAAACGAATACTTTTTAATAGTCAATATAAACATTAATCATAAAATAAATAAAAGAAATTCAACCAGCAATCCCTGTAATTTTCAGCCGGCGCACGTCTACCAGCTGGCGTACCTGACGGGATTCCTCTACGCCAAGGCTCTCGGCCTCTTCCTCTTCGGCTCGCACGAGCCGTACGAGGCATAGGAATTCGGCAAGTAGGGATGACCCAAGAAGCCCTTCCCTCTAAAAGAACAGACTTAAGACCCTCCCTCCCCTTCCAATCCCTCTTGCCCTACTCGCAGAAATAAAGGCCAGTGTAGCTAAATATGGTTTTATTGGACAGATATAGAAATGATAATTTCATGAAGAATGTCACGCATCTGTCGCACAGATTAAAGAAATATTTTTGTTGTCGAAAAATTATAAATTATAGCTTTCTGTACTAAGAATGTTATTTTCGTGCATTTGAAAGACACTTTGAATGTGCAAAGAAGAAAGGGAACACAATTCTGAAACAGAATTCTTAAAAGGTGGGAATATAGCCTACTGATAGGAGTTCGGAAAGCATATTATGGAGGCCAATATAGTCACTTTGTTCCTTCCGTCGCCCACCATAATAACCCTTTTTCGCGTTTTCTGCAAAGCGCACCATGGAGTATTAAATTTCACTACGCATTCATACTTGTCATCATTCAGTCATCACTGCCGCATCAGTCGCAAAAGATGCTTGTTTCATCCTTCTTTTTTTGGAACCAGAAACCACGATTAGCCCCTCTCAACTTCACAATGACGTTCTGTTAAATACATGACAATGATCTGGAATCTTCACTTGGATAACTATTTAAATAACTCCATAGACCGTATGTTGCCGAAAATGTCTTCTGTAGTAATATGTTCTTTTCGTGCATATGAAGGGCATATTGAATGAATAATTCTTTATTGCATTCCGAATTATACGACGAAATTCGAGCACGTGCTTCTCACTGAAATAAAGAATGGTATTCCGAATGATGGAATGGAGAAGAAAAGTAAATGAACGGACAGCGAGGGACGCGGTGAACGTGTACACATTGCTGTACTGGCGGTTGAAGACCGTGATGAACATGGAGTTGTCCTCGGAGACGACATCCTGCTCACGACGGTTAATGTCGCAGAACCTTGATATTTATGATTATTTCTAGTTTGCTCATGAATGGACAATCTATTTGATTTGCCTCCTGGAACACTGTATTCTTATTATCAATAAATAAATGATCAACCAACTTGATGCCTGCAAGTCGCGCGTCACGGAGGAACTGGACCTCGGCTCCGCCCCAGTGGCAGTCTCCGCCAGAGATACCATCCATTTTGTTCATCTATGGACAGACTGATAATCCTCATATATAATCAGCAAGTGAGACCTGAAGTCGGATTTTGCGACCAGCAGGAGCCTGGAGGAGAACGTAGCTGTTTGAGAAGTCCAGGAGTTCGGAGCGAGAGTTCTGTCCAGCTTGCATAACAAACTGCTGAGGAGTTGAGGAGACGGTGATGGTCTTGGTTCCAGCAGGCTGCAATGCATAAAAGGATCTTTCTCTGAACAATGGTCTTTGCTCTCTCACTCGCTGGTTGCAGAGCTGTCCAGCCCAGCCAGAGGGGCACTTGCACTGGTTGCAGTTATTGACGTCCTGGACACCTCCATTCTGGCAAGAAATCTGGTTGCGGCAGTTATCTGTGGAACAAGGAGAAATTAGAATCTACTTAACAATTCATGTCAGAATAGTTACCGTAGCAGCTGTAGTACTTGTTGACGAGCGAGATGTCGTAGAAAGTGGGAAGACGGCCCTTCATCGAGTGCTGGTACTTCTCGTAGCCACGACGGGCAACCAGAGCAGGCTCGGCATTGTTGAGGCCGAAGCTAAATGGCGAGGATTGTTAGGAGAATGTGGAAAGATGTAAGGATATGAAGGACTGCCAACTGACTCTCCCTCTCCGTAGTGCATGTTGGAGCCGAACTCGTAGGGAAGTCCGTAGTTGTCAGTGGACGACGTGGTCTCTTGGTCAAAGTTGTTCATCATGTTTCTGTCAATGTTACGCTCGTTAACATAAACGTAGGAGTCACGATCGTTACGGGACTGGACGTGGAAGATTCCGAAAGTATGCGCCAACTCGTGGGCAACTGTTCCGACCTGGTTAGTTACCAGTTGAAATTTCAACGGTCAGGTGGAAAAGAAAATTCTTACCGATCCGCATCCATTTCCAATGGAGACAACCTGCTCACCACCAGTGCGTCCAACATAGGAATAGCAGCCTTGGCCGAAGATGAATTTGACGCTAAATACAGGAAGTAATCAATTGACTACTGGACGATTCTTCTAACCGATCTGCGCCAGCCGCTCCTTCACGGAATCGGATGCAAGTGTTGGCCTCCCAGTACTTGATGGCTCCGCGGATGGCGGGCATGTTCAGAGCGGTGTTGGCTATAATTAGCTGCTTTAATGAATAGCATAATAAATGTATTCATTAATACTTTTACCCTTCGAAACAATCAAAAAACACTAACGGTATGAACGATCGAAGCTGAATGGAATGACGGGGTTCTTGCCCCAGTGGTTGGTCGGGAATCGGGGTCCCTTCTGGGCCTGGCGACGAGCGCGAGTCATGTTACGCGGGTCAAAGAACTCAAACTCGTCGAGCTGCGCGCTGAAAGTGACTTGATTTGTTGGGTAGATATCGATTGGGAACTCCTTGGACACCTAATAGAGCCTAATGGCCTTCCCCCGGATCGAATTAGAGAGAAAACTAACTCAGTGAGCATCATGTCTCCTTCGAAGAGGTCGTTGTTGATTCCAGCCTGGAGGTTGATCTGGTTCTCGTCTCCCTCCAGCTCGTCCTCAGGCAGCTTGTAGTCTCCGATCTCGGCCAGCAGCTCGTCCAGTTCCTTTCTGTCTTCCGGACTCTTCTGCAGCTTCTCCCAAATTCCGTCATTGATCCGCTCCTTGAGAGCCTTGAGCTTGTTGAGGTCTAGACGGTGAGAGAGCTCCTCCTCGATCGAAGAAGTTGCGAAGGCCGTAGCCGCGAGAAGGAGAGCGGAAGCAAGAAGGACGCGCATGTCTTAAGAAGTTCAAATTTTTTTTTCTAGCGAGAATTAGGTCTGTAGAATCAAATTAAATTTACAATGCGATAAAATAGAAAATAGTTGTAATGATATAATATTTTTACTGACTGGGGACTTGTCGCTGTGGAAAGTCGCCGTGAATAGTGAAGATTCAGCACGCCGCCTCGCATTTATACCGTTTTGTTGCAGCTGTTCAATCAGAAAGACGGCATCGCAAGGATGTCAAAAATGTTTTGGATGTGATTCTCTCTCCCAGGCTAAGCGGGCCCCGATCCTGTAGTTCTATTCGCCCATTAATTGATGTTCCTTTCTTTGTTTCTTTCTTTTGTCAAATCATTATTGTATCTCCTTTGTGAACAACGTATTAACCTATTTTTCTGGTAAATTTGATATTTGGTTAAGAAATCTGATTTCCTTTAATATATTGTGACTTCTGATTTGTTTCATTGCAAATCATGGACGCGCTTGAACCTTTTATGATCCAGTTTTATTTTTGCCTATCCGAATAGAACAAGATACTCTACAAGCAGCTTCACAACATCACTCTGTCCAAGAACACAATGCATTGGCACTGTTTATTCAGCTGGAAGAATCCTCTGTTGGATTCATTTGTGACTTACATACATATGTCTATCATCCTCGGATATTGATTCATTTCTAATATAACCTGATGAAATTCAATAATTACCATAACTATCATGATTTAACAGATCCTTTCTTCTATTCTGACCGTTGTATTGACATTTTATATCCATAGTAGAGACTTTTAACTTATACAAACTAAGTATATTTATAGCTATAATTGACGCACCGAAGTAGAATTAAAGCTATCCTACCTGAATCACCACATTATTAAGAGAGCCTGTCTGAGGGATTCGACCATGGGCCTATTAAGGTAGTGCAGGGAATAAAATTATTTTTTGATTTTAATTATATTTGAAGGGTTACTGTAGCACCCTATGGGGATTCCAAAAATATTTTTTTCAAAAATTTATTCTTGTTTTTAAGCACAGTATACCTCGAAATGTCGAAATGAGTTAAATAGCCATAACTTTTTGTAAACTCAACGAAATTGAATTTTGAAAAGCTTATTGCGTTCCGCATTCCCAGGGGCATTAAAAAGTGTTAGATAATTTTTTTTTTGAAAAAATTCATTTAAGGGGTCATATTGACTCCCAAATGTATCGGGACTGCGGTTTGGGCACGAAAACGTTTCGAGCGCGCGAATACGACACCACCACGTGAAAGAGGAGCATTTATAACCCCTAGTAGAATGGTTGGCTAAAGGATTGTAGGGCGTATTGGTATCCTAATTTCCGCCTGAACATTCACATTTACTCAAACTGGCGAGCAGGAAAATTGGCATAAATCGCTTCAAACTCAACAATAGGCAACATCAGAGTGATCATTCGATTTGTCTTCTTAAAACTAACAAAACAGTTCCAAAACACGCACGACTTTTCTTTTAATTTCACTTTTTCAACACTTTTTTGGAAAAAAAAGCCTTTTTCTGTGTCTTGAATTCGGCGCCTTTTCGTCTGTTTCTGATATTTGTTGAGCAGAGCGCGCCATCGTTTTACATTTGTAGAAAAGAGCATTTAATTTTACGTAGTTTACATAGGTTTGCAGCTGAATTGGAGGACGTAATTGATGCGATTTTGCGGCCAGAAACTCCTAACTCCGTAAATTATCAAAATTTAAAATCACCGAATCCTTCCTGAGCATGTAGTTCCTGAGCTAGAAACAAGATGGGATTGTTCACCAGTCGATTTTATGCAGATATGGTATATTTGTGCAACATTTCAAAAAAATAATTGGTAAATTGTTTTTTCGTATCTCAAATAATTCCCCTATAACCTCGGAACTGTAATTTTATGACTCATTTTCAATGGAATTTCTGAATTTATCTTTTACCACATGAAAGAACGGGGTTTTTTGAACCTGTACAATTGTCTATCACTCCAAAATAGCTACAATCTTTTCGATAATCTATAATTAGAGACAGAAATCCGATGGTTTTTTTTTACGAAAAAAAATTTTTTTTATCGTTCTGGTGCCGTATGCTATAGGTTGGGAAAGGTGAAAGTCAAATTTATTCTTTATAGTAACACATTTTACTACGTTTCTCGAGGAAGAAGGAGACGAGGAGCTATAGTTCCTCAGTGATCCTCAATGGGGAACAGAGTTTGACCACATTATATTGATGGAACTAGAGCATCAGCCTGACGAACCGCCAGCAAAGGCCAGTGGTGAACGTGTGCGGGAGCGCGAGAGTAGCGACGACCCCAAAGAAGACGAATCAAAGAGACGGAAAATTCTTCACGGTGAACTATTTTGATGAATTTACAATGAACAGCTTCCACGAATAAATCTTTTTATAAAAACCTATTATTAGATGTCACCCTGTAAAACATTTCCCTGGGTAAAGAGAGTTCAGATGTGACTGATGGCCTGCATACACCCAACTCGTCCTGTTACACTGACATGAGCTGTATGTTGAAAACGGAGTAAAATTCGTGTTTTAAAAACCTGATTTAAATCTTTCCCAACCGGCACCAGAACGATTTAAAAAAAATGTTTTTTTTTTCGAAAAAAAAACCATCGGATTTCTGTCTCTAATTATAGATTATCGAAAAGATTGTAGCTATTTGGAGTGATGGACAATTGTACAGGTTCAAAAAACCCCGTTCTTTCATGTGGTAAAAGATAAATTCAGAAATTCCTTTGAAAATGAGTCATAAAATTACATTTCCGAGGTTATAGGGGAATTATTTGAGATACGAAAAAACAATTTACCAATTATTTTTTTGAAATGTTGCACAAATATACCATATCTGAATAAAATCGACTGGTGAACAATCTCATCTTGTTTCTCGCTCAAGAACTACATGCTCAGGAAGGATTCGGTGATTTTAAATTTTGATAATTTACGGAGTTAGGAGATTCTTGCTGCAAAATCGCATCAATTACGTCCTCCAATTCAGCTGCAAACCTATGTAAACTACGTAAAATTAAATGCTCTTTCCTACAAATGTAAAACGATGGCGCGCTCTGCACAACAATTATCAGAAACAGGCGAAAAGGCGCCGAATTCAAGCCACAGAAAAAGGCTTTTTTCCAAAAAAGTGTTGAAAAAGTGAAATTAAAAGAAAAGTCGTGCGTGTTTTGGAACTGTTTTGTTAGTTTTAAGAAGACAAATCGAATGATCACTCTGTTGTTGCCTATTGTTGAGTTTGAAGCGATTTATGCCAATTTTCCTGCTCGCCAGTTTGAGCAAATGTGAATGTTCAGGCGGAAATTAGGATACCAATACGCCCTACAATCCTTTAGCCAACCATTCTACTAGGGGTTATAAATGCTCCTCTTTCACGTGGTAGTGTCGCTCGAAACGTTTTCGTGCCCAAACCGCAGTCCCGATACATTTGGGAGTCAATATGACCCCTTAAATGAATTTTTTCAAAAAAAAAAATTATCTAACACTTTTTTATGCCCCTGGGAATGCTGAACGCAATAAGCTTTTCAAAATTCAATTTCGTTGAGTTTACAAATAGTTATGGCTATTTAACTCATTTCGACATTTCGAGGTATACTGTGCTTAAAAACAAGAAAAAAAATTTGAAAAAAATGTTTTTGGAATCCCCATAGGGTGCTACAGTAACCCTTCAAATATAATTAAAATCAAAAAATAATTTTATTCCCTGCACGCCCGTGGTCGAGCCTATCAGATTGGCTCTCTTAATACTGAAACGTAGTTTCCATAATACGAACTGCTTACGTTGTAGGTCTACCTTGCTCTTAATTTAAGCCATCGACAAAGCGAAAGAAAACTATATGTTAAACAGTACCCATGTATTTTCATATGACATGCTTTCATCATCGAGAGCGGAATGCCAAAAATGGCTGCAAAAGGGCGTCTTCGAGGTGAGTAAAATGTCTGTTTTTATACAAACTTTCATACCATAATTTTGAATTGTAGTATTATCTTGCAATTTGAGATATTATTGAAAGTTTCATCAACTTCATGGAGTGAAGTAATCTGTTAATACTCGAAAATGCATTTGCATGCTCTACTCTATTTCTCCCTCCGCTTTCCTTGTCATAACCTCATACAGTTTTCGTTTATCTATTAATCGGCCAAAGTGTGTCGTTGACTAAAGAAGCAAATTTAGAATTAATCTTTATCGAAAACGAAATATGCATATATATAATATGCAAGTACATCATAATAAACAGCATTGTAAAAGATTTCCTAGTTGATCAGGCTTGTTGCAACTCCCGTGAGCTGCACTAGCTGCCTGGTCGACCAGAGTGCCAACAGACTGGCTGGCGCCAGAGAAAACTCTATTCACTCCGGGAATGGCTCCGTTTACAGTTCCGGGCACAGTGCCGAGGACATCGCTGCTGACTGCGTTTGTAGCAACTTGGACGGTGTTCAGGGCAGCTCCAGTCGCAGCTGGAAGAATAGCAGGAACCAAAGAGACAACTCCACCGACAACTGGCAAAACCATTTGTTACGTCTTGAGCAGTGCCGTTGGTGGTGCTGGCAAGACTAGTTACCGGGGTCTTTTATGGTGGGGAGAACTGGGACAACTCCGAGGAGTTGGGTAAGCAGAATCTGAACCTGGTCAGCAAGTCCTCGACCGTGTCAATGACTGGAGGCCCACACCAAGGGCGGGTCCGAGGACACTTCCCGTCACTGCAGGCACGTGGCCGCCAGCAAGACCGGGTTCACCGCAAACTGCTCCGAGCGCCGTCCCTGTGTTGCTAACTGGAAAGCCGGCTGATCAGGTCAGCAAAGTGACTCCTATAATAACTCCATGAACGGCATTTACGGCAGTTGCGGCGATGCCACCGACAGCGTTAGTGGCTCCGGAAAGTGCACTCCCGACTCCGCTGGGTGCGATGACTGGCCGCTTATGGCGGAGACCAAACGACGAAGAAGCAGAAGATGAAGGTGGAGCGAACATTCTGGAAAAATAAAATAGAATCTCCACTCGAACTTGGAGGAAGAAATAAATGCGAGGAAAGTATGGTTGTGTGCTTTTAAGAGCACAGTTCCTCACCTTTTATATCAATTTCAATGTTACAATCGACTGAATTCAATCCGCTTGGAACTCGCGCTTCGACTACCTTGGACCGATTATACGACTAAATTCCCTGGAAACACTGATAATAGCCTGGTACTAACTCGAAAATTCATTTGCATAGTCTACGTACCACTTTTCGACAAGCGTTAATCTGTCCCACTACACACACAGAGAAGGATGTTACGTGGAGCGTAACATTGGAACATAACAATAATGTTATTGAAATGCTCCGGAACATCTCATGTAGCTCTGGACGTTACATTTAATGCGCAACCCGAAATGTTACGCGCGACGTAACATGCAGGGTTTAACAAAAATGTTACGTTTGCCCTCGGCGGGGAGCACTTGCTCTTAAGCCACGCCCCCTTCACATCTTTATATCCGCTCACAAATAAAATGCAGCTGGAAACACTGGTTTTTAGGCATATTTATTATACTTTTAAGCATATTTATTATACAAAACCCTTTATTACACTAAACAAAATATGCTTAAGAACGTGAGAGCAGCAGAAGCCACCCGCAAGGGCATATAACATGAAAAATGCTTGAAAAACAGTCAAATAAATTAGAAAAGTCCGAAAATGAGCTAAAAGCATACATATCGTTATCCTACAAGTAATACAAAAACTGCAAAAGTTGAAAAACTGGCTAACCTGGTTTGGAGAGTCGTGTTGGCGTCGTCGTCGTTGTACCTGGAATTAGAACTGAGATTTTTGCTCCCGCCCGGACCCGAACCACCACCCCGCGCTCCCCGCACCCAAACCGTAACCACCCCACTACCCGCCCCCGCGATCTGAATGTTGAAGAACTTATCCAGATGAAAAGGGCCGAGTCCACAGAGAACGTTGAGAAGAGAATGGAGAGTGAGAGAGAGACAAAAAGAGGAAAGAGACAGAGTAAAAGTGAAAGAGAGAGAGAGAGAGAGAAAGAGAACTCTACGAACTCGGTCTCTCCATCTGTGCCAATTTGGCTACGAGCTTTCTAAAATTCCCCAGTTTTTGCGTTTCTTTTGAGAAAATCATTTAGAGAGAGCCCATAAGTTGCGTCTCTCTCTATCCTATATTTTTCTACAGAAAAAGGCGGTTCTTTTGAGCTATTGAATGTTGTATAACAGTAAGTCTGAACGATTGGATTTTTAAAAGAATTTTAGTCATCCGAGGTCTGACAATGAGAATAGAAATAAAATATGCAGCAGTTATTGCGTTTCCTTTTAAACGGCGACTTTTCGTCAACTGGCATATTATGCAATTTTTTTACTACAATTTTCCAGTGTTTTACGCACTGATGTAGCGTGTTCATCATCTCGCTGTTCATTATTGCTGTTAACAAGGGTCACAATTCATTTTGTACTCCCTCGAACTCTCTCTTCATTCTAATTACTAACTGCTAATCTGCCATTCTCAGCATCGATTCGCTGCTATTAGATCGAAGAGAGAGACGAAACATAGAGAGAGGTGAAACACCGACAGAGAGAGAGAGAGAGAGAGAGAGAGAGAGAGAGAGAGAAAGAGAGAGAGAGCGAGGGAGAGAGAGGAGAGAGGGAGCGAAACACCGAGAGAGAGAGAGAGAGAGAGAGAGAGAAGTAGATTGACTAACTGAGAGAGAAGGGGAGGAAAAAAGAAACGGAGAGAGAGATTGAAATGTCACTGTGTCCAAGGCTCTTTCTGCCGATCGATAAACTTCTCAAGCTGTATGTCATTATCACTGTCTCTTTGGAACAGAGCAATTATTTCATTCTCATATCATCTCAAATAACCGTCAAAGCAATTCTTACAAGATTGGTTACAAGCAAATTCTTCAAATAAGAAAATAAATCCCTATAATGAGGAGACTGAATTTAATGAACAAGTTATTATTTCTACAAGCGAAAAAAAGAGATTATATTCACAAGAAACTTCCAATAAGATAACATATCCCTATAATCAGGAGAATGAACTTAATGAACAAGATACTTTTACATGAGAAAAGAAAAAAAATATTATATTCACAAGAATATGATGAGTATAGCAATATTTTCTATAAGTTAAAGATCCAGACTAATAAATATCGATAATATTTTACAAAGAAAATTAATCTCACAAGAATTAAAGCGGAATACTTCCATAAATGAGTATAACTAGGAAATTAAGAGTGAAAATTCTGAAACGCAACAAAGGGAATGCACAAACTATTCTAAGCTGAGTTCGCGGTAGATTCGTGCCGCGTCGTTGGTTAGCTTGTTCTTCGCCGAGACGCCCATTAGGTGAGAGAGTAGGTCGCTCTCAACCGCTGGTGATGCTCCGGACGACACAAACGTCCCTAAATAGTAATAAAACAACGTTTAATTAAAAAAGAAAAAGCGAAGAAAAGAAAGTTAACACTGAAAAATAATATGTCGGAAATGGCATTTTCCCACTGCACCGCATAATTAGTGTGCAGTGGTGACTATTTGGAAATGACACTCGCTATTCACCGGTCGCAGTCGAGTCGCTGCCTTTCCGGCCAAACGTAACATTTTTGTGCATGCCCAAATGTAGCGCTCCACGTATCATCCAGGTATATACAAAAAATGTTACGTTTTTTTTCTTAAGAGGAGGCGACGCTCACCCGGGCGAAAACATCACATGTTTTTCTCAGCGTAACATCTCCACGGAACATTTTTCCATAACATTTTTTGTGCATAACATTTTTTTCTGTGTGCAGTACTAACATAACAGGAAATGCTTCCGAATTCGGATTATAGTTGAGGAGAAATCGCAAGGTTTTTTATTTTTATCGTTCTGATGAGCGAATTCTAGACTAAATCTTAATGTGGATGTTTGTGAAGTTTCTTGTCGAAGTTCAAGCTAGAGAGTAAGTACTTTATGCTTAGTTTTCAGTTAAAAAAGATCCAATAAATATTTCTAGCTTCAGATGATGGAAGAGCATTCATTTCTCAAGTAAAAAGCTCAGAAAATAAATTAAGATTCAGTGGGTTTTGAATGCGCACTTTTCAAGTCGTTTTCTTGTTAAAATGCTAATTTACATACGATAACTGCCATGTGTCTTGGCCGTGTCGTCGTTAAAATCTTTAAAAAAAACAATGAAGTGGGCGAAAGATGAGAAGTAGGGATCAAGCGATGCTTTACTGTGTTAAAAGAGAGAAATGGTGGGCCTTGATCGGAGGGAACGGAAAGTGGGAAGTGATAGGTTGTATTTGAAAGGGCTAGCATGATTTGTATTCCAATTTAATATTCATTATATCCATTAAAGAGGGTATTCGGTAGATTTAAAATGCGAGAATTCGGCTTCTTATTTGAATATACATACATGGAAGTCATAATGCCTTAATTTCAGTTCACCACGATATTATGCAACAATTCCACATTATGTCATTGTTTGTCGTGGAAAAGAGCCTTTTTCGAGGAAGAAACTGGTATTCATGACTCTTGATAAGGAATCTGTTTGAGCAGATTCAATTGTAAGAGATGAGAAGAATGAAATGTGTTTCAACACATAAACTCTGAGTTAACCCAATCTGGATTTATTATTCTTGTGAGAAAAAGAAATGAAGGAGAAGCGTATTGAATGAGAGGCAGAAGAATGTTAGAGAAACAAAACAATTAAGACTTCAATCTTAAAAACGAGGAAAGAAAGAAGTAAGACAGAGAGAAAAAAGAGGCGTAGAAGGTTAAATTTTTATATGACTTGGAAACTCAGCACAAAGTGTTCAGAGCCATTCCCAAAGAATCCGTTGCTCACTGCGCTGGAAATGACGCCAAACAAACAATTTATTAGTGCAATAATTCAGGCAGAAGTGAAATGAAAATAATTCCAGCTTTTATACATTCATTCAAGACTAATATTCTTGTGCTAGAATACATAATAGACTACTACTTATCTAATTAATCTTTGTTGTGTACCAATCGCTCACAAATGATTTATAAATTTGACTGTGACCAGTTGGATTAATCGTGCTGCAGATGAAGGACAACCGATAATTCATGAAATTATCATTTATATGTATACATATATATTTTATGGTTCTGAAGAACCAAATGCGTATAGAAATACAACCATATTCAGCCAATCGGCCTTTATTTCTGCGAGTATGGGTAGAGGGATCGGAAGGGGAGGGAGGGCCGGTCCCAAGTGGGCTGGACGGAGGGAAGCGGTTCCCTACTTGCTGACTTCCTGGGACGCATACGGCTCGTACGAGCCGAAGAGGAAGAGGCCGAGAGCCTTGGCGTAGAGGAATCCCGTCAGGTACGCCAGCTGGTAGACGTGCGCCGGCTGAAGATATCAATCATTAATTGCTGAATTTTCATTTATTTTATTCTTACATTCAATATTCCAAAGTAATCGCTTTACCTCGGCACCGTGGGCGTGGATGTACTGGAGCACCGCGAAGCCTGCCAGCGAATAGAAGGTCGCGAAGGCCAGGTACGACACCGAGACCTCAAACGAATTCTATGATTTTATTATTATTTTTACGATTTATTTTTAGAATTCTAAAAATTCCAATGATTTCCAAATATGATTTTACGATTTTCTTATATCAATTATTTTAATAGACTCCGAATAAATTTGTCAATGTATTATTCTGACCGAGCCGAGAAGGACGCCAACTGCGAAGAGCGCAGCGTACGCTCCACCGAGGGACGCGGCGAGCAGGTTCACGCGGGAAGAGCCGACGGCGGGAGCGGCGTACTGTAAGAAGGGATACGGTAGGATATGGGAGAAGAATGAATGCGGTATCATTCGCAGGGAATGTTAGATCAACAGACGTAGTAGGCAGATCCAGCGACGGCCGGGAGGAGGAAGGCATAGGGCTCAGCGTAGACGTAGAGATGGGCGAAGGCTGAGCCGAGCAGGAGACCGGCGAGGCTGGCGTAGCCGAGGAGAGCGAAGCGGGCATCCTTGTCCGCCAGAGACGACTTTAAAATTTTAAGTATTTTATTTTCACTTTATTCATCTTATTTCCATCTTTATCCTACATATTGCTCAATTTTTGGCAGCAAATACATCGAATAGCAGAAATGCACGTACTCCCTTGAGGGAGTAGTGGTAGGCGTAGAGGGGCACGGCGACGAGCGCAGCGAAGGCAGCACCGAAGCTGCCGAGGAAGGCGCCGACAAAGTAGTGGAGGAGGTTGGCGCCGAGAGAGAAGGACGCAGACGCCGCGAGCACCAGAATAGAGGACCAGAGGAAGATGGAGAGCACCTGCGAGAAATGAAATATTATTAGTCAATGAAAGTAATTTGAATATATGGGTTCCTTAGCAGCGGAAATCTGCAGAAACCTTGGCAGGCGGCGCGGAGGCGTCGGCCGTGTTGGAGAGAACGACAAGGGCGGCGTCCCTCTGGGCGAGCAGCGAGGCTTGGAGGGAGGCGACCAGCTCCTGGGCAGACTGCAAGGGCAAAATGATCCCTTTTCAAAATAAGAATGAGAGAGGGACAAAGCAAGAGGAATGCCAGGAAAAGCTGACTCCTTGGAGGGCGAGTGCCTTGGCCTTGTACTCGTCGCCGGCCCTCTGGAACTCAGCGCCATACTGCTTGAGAAGGGCCGCGGGGTCGGCTGCCCCGGAGGCGGAGGCGGGAGGGGCCGGAGCGTCTGCGGGGGCATCCGCGGGCGCAGGAACCTCGGCGGGGGCGGGGGCAGCGTCGATTGCAGCGTCAGCCATGGCAAGAGGGAGCGAGGGACGAGTGGAAGAGAAGGAAGAGAAGAGCTGTGAGTGAAATGGCAGCCGAAGCTGCTTTTATACTGCCCAATTTGCACTTTCTTTTCACTGGAAGTGCATTTTCATGACAAAAATGAAAGTGCGCAGAATTTTTCGTTTGAAAATTATGTGATTTTCGTGATTTTTTACCAATCGGAGAATTAATTTGAATACCTTGCACTTTCTAGATTAATCCGACCGAAATTGTCAAAATATATTTTATTAATTCAACTAGCTTCTAAGTGTCTTGATAATGTCCCCAATTGCATTATAATTTCTTTTATTTATTCCATTTCTACTAGAATTTGCATTTGTCTTCCTGTTTTAATTAGATGCGTATGTAATTTCATTCTCTGCCGCGCTTCATTTTTTGCTTCGTATTTAAAATTATAGCATAATTTGTATTCATATTTAATACACACTAACTGTCTCGCTGTTCGCGCCAAGAGGGAATTTGCTAGATGCAATTAATACATTATTCAGATCAAGATTCGTTAGCTTTTGTAGATTAGAATTTGAATTCATCTCGTTATTTGAATATTCATTGATGCCTCGTTCAGCTCGATATTATGCAACAATTACACATGTCTCGGAAAAGATACTTTTCCGAGGGAGAAACTGGTATTCATGACTTTTGATAAAGATGTGAGGATACAGATTTAACTGTGAGAGATGAGCAGTATGAAATGTGTTTCAACACATAAACTCTGAGTAAACTCAATCTCTATTTATTATCCTTGTGAGAAGAAGAGACGAAGGAGAAGTTATTCAATGAGAGGCAGAGAGTAAGTGAGAGAAATGAAACAATTAAGACTTTTAATGTTAGAAATGTGTAGAGAAAAAATAGGTCGGTGGGAACAAAGAAAGCTAGAGTTAGAAAACAAATGGTCTAATAACGGCCGACAAAGGGAGAGCAAGATGAGAACCGCCCACATCCAGGCACACGCGAAGCAAAGAATGAAGAACGGAAGAGAATACTTGCCAAAGAATGAAATTATATAAGCATCTAATTTTAATTTTAAACTAACAACAACAGGAAGACAAATGCAAATTCTAGAAGAAAAGGAATAAATAAAATACATTTCTAATGCATTGGAAAGATTATGCTTATTATCACATAATCATGACCCTTAGAAGTTAATTGAAATAATCAAATTTATTTTGAAACCTTTGGTCGGATTGAATATAGAAAGTGCAAGGTACTTGGAAATCAAAACGTTTTATGCCAGTTTTTTTTTCAAATGTATTCTCAGATTTGTTAAAAATCACGGAAAACACGAAATTTGCAAATGTACAGTTCTGCGCACTTTCATTTTTGTCAAGAAAACGCACTTCCAGTGCAAAGAAAGTACAAATTGGGCAGTATAAAAGCAGCTTCGGCTGCCATTTCACTCACAGCACTTCTCTTCCTTCTCTTCCACTCGTCCCTCGCTCCCTCTTGCCATGGCTGACGCTGCAATCGACGCTGCCCCCGCCCCTGCCGAGGTTCCTGCGCCCGCGGATGCCCTCGCACCCGCCTCAGACGCTCCGGCCCCTCCCGCCTCCGCTTCCGGG
Source organism: Allodiplogaster sudhausi (assembly GCA_945643635.1). NCBI lineage: Eukaryota > Metazoa > Nematoda > Chromadorea > Rhabditida > Diplogasteridae > Allodiplogaster > Allodiplogaster sudhausi. Next base: position 3,160,807 of record CALZFC010000041.1, on the reverse strand, counting down.
GCAGCCGACCCCGCGGCCCTTCTCAAGCAGTACGGCGCCGAGTTCCAGAGCGCCGGCGACGGGTACAAGGCCAAGGCACTCGCCCTCCAAGGAGTCAGCTTTTCCTTCCATTCCTCTTGCTTTGTCCCTTCACTCTCTCATTCTAATTCTAATCAAAAGGGATCATTTTGCCCTTGCAGTCCGCCCAGGAGCTGGTCGCCTCCCTCCAAGCCTCGCTGCTCGCCCAGAGGGACGCCGCCCTTGTCGTCCTCTCCAACGCGGCCGACGTCTCCGCGCAACCTGCCAAGGTTTCTACAGATTTCTGCAGCTAATTTCGAATCTGGAAGAAGATGGAATTACGAATCAATTAGAATCATTTCTTTGTGATAATCTTTCATTTCTTGCAGGTCCTCTCCATCTTCCTTTGGTCGTCCGTTCTGGTGCTCGGGGCGTCTGCGTCCTTCTCCCTCGGCGCCAACCTCCTCCACTACTTTGTCGGCGCCTTCCTCGGCAGCTTCGGTGCTGCCTTCGCTGCGCTCGTCGCCGTGCCCCTCTACGCCTACCACTACTCCCTCAAGGGAGTACGTGCATTTCTGCTATTCTATGTATTTGCTGCCAAAAATTGAGCAATATGTAGGATAAAGATGAAAATAAGATGAATAAAGTGAAAATAAAGTACTTAAAATGTTACAGTCGTCTCTGGCGGACAAGGATGCCCGCTTCGCTCTCCTCGGCTACGCCAGCCTCGCCGGTCTTCTGCTCGGCTCGGCCTTCTCGCATCTCTACATCTACGCTGAGCCCTACGCCTTCCTCCTCCCGGCCGTCGCTGGATCCGCCTACTACGTCTGTTGATCTGAGATTCCTGGCGAATGATACCATAACCAGTATCCTACCGAATCCCCTCATACAGTACGCCGCTCCCGTTGTCGGCTCTTCCCGCTTGAACCTGCTCGCCGCGTCCCTCGGTGGAGCGTACGCTGCGCTCTTCGCAGTTGGCGTCCTTCTCGTCTCGGTCAGAGGAATATAAATATCATTGGAATTGTTATTCACAACAGAATACTTTGGCAAGCATTGGAAGAATTCTAAAAATAAATGGTGAATAAAATAATAAAATCCAAGAATTTTGAGGTCTCGGTGTCGTACCTGGCGTTCGCGACCTTCTATTCGCTCGCGGGCGTCGCGGTGCTTCAGTACATCTACGCACACGGTACCGAGGTAAACGATTACTTTGTAATAATCAATATAAACATTAGTCATAAAATATATAAAAGAAATTCAACCAGCAATCCCTGTAATTTTCAGCCGGCGCACGTCTACCAGCTGGCGTACCTGACGGGATTCCTCTACGCCAAGGCTCTCGGCCTCTTCCTCTTCGGCTCGCACGAGCCGTACGAGGCATAGGAAGTCGGCAAGTAGGGATGACACAAGAAGCCCTTCCCTCTAAAAGAACCCACTTGAGACCCTCCCTCTCCTTCCAATCCCTCTTGTCCTACTCGCAAAAATAAAGGCCAGTGGAGCTAAATATGGTTTTATTGGACAGATACAGAAATGTGCATTTCATGAAAAATGCCACGCATCTGTTGCACAGATTAAAGAGAAAAAATTATTGTTGAAAACTTATAGCTTTCTGTACTAAGAACGTTCTTTTCGTGGATTTGAATGACACTTTGAATGTGCAAAGAAAAAAGGGAACAAATTTCGTTCTCGCTGCGTTCGTGTTCATCCGAGAATGAAACAAGCATCATCTCCTATATGGAACTTACTCAATAAAGCGAAAAAATACTCAATAAACCGATTGAATTGTAAACCTTCGTAGCAAAATTTTAAATTCACATGGAAGAAGCATTTAAAAAAAACTATAAAAATAAACGCTTTCTACCTTTCTAATAATACCTTAAAATTCCAAACTCCCTTACTTTTTTTTAAATTTTTTCTGTAATTATGAAACTTTCGTCATTGTAAAGCTCGACAAGATTCGGTTTAATGGCTTCCTGGCGAAGAATGGTTATATAAAACAATGACGTCAGAACGTACATTAGAGAAAAAAGGTCAAATAAAGATCGAAATCTAAGAACATACTAAATGTCAAATAAATATCAAACTCTTAAAGCAATGAAGAAACAACGAAAATCTAAAACTTAAAATGAATATAATATTTACCGCCTACGGCAATGTGGTTAGCACGGAAAAACAATATTTGGGGTGGGGTATTAGAAAGTAAAGACATAAGAAAATGTGAAATATGCATTATAACTGTACACATATATACAATGGTGACTGATTGTGAGAAGGAGATGAAAAGTGTGGAAGGGCCGAGGTAGAACAAAGGAGGGGTTGGGAAGGAATCGTCATTCTGCTTCTTGTTAGTAGTACCCTCCATGGCGGGAGCGCGCCCGCTGCCTGCCGTAGGGCACTCCGCCATGTCGTCTGCCAAATGATGAAGAGGACGCCGCTTCTTCTTTCGCTTGCTCCTCTCGCTTCCTTCAACAAAACATTTGGCTAAGCTTTGGCAGAAAAATAGTCTTTCTTTGTACGCTTTATCCAAAGAAACACGTTTTCTTTCAGTACACCTTCATGATGTTCAATTGTTTGACTAGCGCGTGCTCTCCTCCTCTTTCCTTCTACAGTACCCCTTGTGACTACCGTATGCTCTCCACCTTCTTCCCTTTACCGTACTCCTTCTCAGCCAGATCGGCCAACTTCTCCTTGATGATGCGACTCTGCTCGATGCCCATGTCCTGCCAGTGCTCTTCTGCGAGTTGTCGGAGCTGCTCGCCAGTCAATGGAGGAGTCATCTCGTACAGCACGTGGCGAAGCACGTCCATCAGCTTATGACGCACGATCACGTCCAGCATTACGTCACTCGACGACGCAGACAGACACATGAATCTGGAAAGAGTTAGGATTACGGTAGGCACACTATATATTTCACACTTTGGTAGCGGACACAAAAAAGGAATTGACTGCCATACATATTATATGCCATAACAAATTACAGTAGAAACAACCTTCCAATTTTTGCTCTACGAACTCAAACAAAATGCCTATTTCACATGCGATCAGAAAAATATATTTATCTTTTAAAATGCAATCCCAAGAACAGAAAAAGAAGGATTTTACATTAGCTAATAAATTTTCTGCCATTCTATACTGAAGCATTCTTGCTGTATTTTCCCCAAGGCGAAATGCATGATGTCGTACATAAAGATAAAGTTAAAGTTGTTCTCTCAGACCTCTCGCATTCATGTCGTGCAGCCGGAAGATCGAAGCGATCAGCGAGTGTGAGAAGGGTGTCCAAGTGAATAGCATCGATGTACCTGCGAGGACCAGTAAATCTCCTTTCCTTTGACCCAGCACAGCTAGACAAAGAAAGCATGATTGTCGATGTAGGTTTGCAAGGAATATGATCTATTTACTGTAAGAGTTTCTTTATTTCAGCAGCCATTTTTTGTTCTAAAATTTTATATAAATATAAATATAAATAAAAAAGGAGGTAAAGGCAAAACCATAGAGAAATTAAAAAAAAATAGAAATGGTGCCATACTTGGTGCCGGGATGCACGAGTTCGAGAAGGCGGAGAAAGTCGTCGTATTCGACGTCTCCGATCGGAATCTCGGCGAGACGAGACTCGACGAACGGCTCGCGGTCGGTGAAGAGCGCGCAGAAGAAGCCGGACTGGAGAGAGAGGAAGGCGCGGTTCACGTGTAGTCGGCGGCCGGCCACCACGAGCACCGCGTCGCGTTGAGGGGCCTCCTGATTGGGGAGAGCGAGAATTCAATTATAACGAGGCTCTCAGCAAGAAATATACCGTATCTGACAAGGGAACCATCTAAGCATAACCCGGCGGATTTTGATCGCACCTATACAGATCGATAGTCCAAGTCGAGAAATGATGCCAACAATTTTTATTTTTTCCTAAATGGCCTCCGGCGATTTTATATTAATTTTTAAAAATTTGCATAAATTAAGGAGGTAGGTTGCTCATAAATATTTGCCATTGTCATCGTCCAGCTTGAGTGCCAAAAACATGGCCTGCGTGGCGCAGTTGGTTGTGCGCGCGCCATGAGTTTTGAGTGTCACCCGTTCGATCCCCATTCGGTGCAAATTTTTTGCTGATTTTGGTTATTCACATTTGATAATTTATATACATAAAAAAATTTTATTCTGATGACGGGAAAGGCTTTGTACACTTAAAATAAGTTTAACCAAATTTTACTTTTTGCATATTTCGTATTTGGTGTTGCAGTGCGGTCACTTCGCCATGTTTATCAATCCACAATCGGTGGTTCGTCTCCGGAAAGATTTGGCGTCTCTGATAATGCAAATACATAAAAGAAATTTATTCTCATGAAGATGATATGGAAAGTGGGACAGTGCTTGTGATGTAGATGTTTCAGCAAATGTGATAGTCCACGACGAAGCAGGTGAGGCACAGATTTTTCTCACAATGAGAACAACGGAGGAAGCACTCACTGGAGCAAGGAGGTTCTTCGCAGGGACCGATGACATTCGCACCAAACGAATATTCATTTGGTGTTAGGAACGGGGGCGGGCGGTTTGCGAGATATCCAGCCTTGAACCACGCATACTCCAGGAAGGGTTGATAGCGTGGGTGCTTGAATTGATGGAAGACAACGCTTATTGTCTTTAAAATGTTGTCTTTAAAATTTAAAAATTTGGTTAAATTTTTTTTGCATATTATAAATTTTTATGTATTTGCATTATGAAATGTGAATAACCAAAATCAGCAAAACATTTGCACCGAACGGGGTTCGAAACTGCGACACTCAAAACTCATGGCGCGCGCACAACCAACTGCGCCACGCAGGCCATGTTTTTGGCACTCAAGCTGGACGATGACAATGGCAAATATTTATGAGAAACATCTACATCACAAGCACTGTCCCACTTTCCATATCATCTTCATGAGAATAAATTTCTTTTATGTATTTGCATTATCAGAGACGCCAAATCTTTCCGGAGACGAACCACCGATTGTGGATTGATAAACATGGCGAAGTGACCGCATTGCAACACCAAATACGAAATATGCAAAAAGTAAAATTTGGTTAAACTTATTTTAAGTGTACAAAGCCTTTCCCGTCATCAGAATAAATTTTTATGTATATAAATTATCAAATGTGAATAACCAAAATCAGCAAAAAATTTGCACCGAATGGGGATCGAACGGGTGACACTCAAAACTCATGGCGCGCGCACAACCAACTGCGCCACGCAGGCCATGTTTTTGGCACTCAAGCTGGACGATGACAATGGCAAATATTTATGAGCAACCTACCTCCTTAATTTATGCAAATTTTTAAAAACTAATATAAAATCGCCGGAGGCCATTTAGGAAAAAATAAAAATTGTTGGCATCATTTCTCGACTTGGACTATCGATCTGTATAGGTGCGATCAAAATCCGCCGGGTTATGCTTAGATGGTTCCCTTGTGAGGAGAAAAGAGAGAATGACACTCTTTGTTGAACCTTATGACTTGTAACTATTACTTTGTAAAAAAAATAATTCAAAATAATTATATACTTTGGTGGTCACTAGACTTACGACACGAATTTAACCTTCGAACACATGTGACTTAACAGAGTATTATTTCAACATTTTCATGGTTACTGATTGATTCATTATGCAAGAAGAGGGAGAGAGAGAGAGAGAAAGAGAGAAAGAGAGAGAGAGACCGCATCGAAGGAGAAACGATAGAATGGCGAGACTCCGGTGGTGCGCTCGACTCGGATGGACAAGTCGAGCAGCCAACCCGGCGAAGCATTCAGCTTAAAGTCCATATGACCTGATAATTAAATAGATTAAAATATTAACTTACAAAAAATAAATAATTGAGGCATATAAACATCAAAAAGGCAGTTCCAGAAACAAAGGGATCAAGATAATATTTAAGGCGATGATTGAATGAGTGGTTTTGGATGTATGTATGACATTTTGGACAGTACCGTAGCAGAAAACAAAACGGCTCCAATTAAAGTACCGGAGCAAGTCTCTCTGAACTTACCAGGATCGAAGAGAAAGCTGTGTTCGCGAATCTTAATGGCCGCGTCCTGATTCTCGCGCGTCCTCAGCACAATATGCGCCTCTGCCATCCACGACTGGTGCGCCGTGCGAATCTACACATATAACTCAATGTAAAGCACTCAACAAGAGGCAATAATTCTATTTTATGACACAAAAGAAGTAATATATCAGAAATGTTGAACAGAAACATCTGCTACATTTTTTCGGTGCATTCATACTTGTCCCTTGACCTGATTGCATAGGTTAAAATGGTGCTACCAAGAACCCTCAAGAAGGGAAGGGAAGAGGAAGGAAGAAGGGCAAATAGAATGAGGAGAAAACAAAATAAAATATATGATTAAAAGCGATAAGTAAAATTTTTTTAAACATGAATTTCTCGCGTGAACACAGCCAACCTCCGAAATGGGACCGGCGCAGATGACATGGACGTAGAAGCAGTCGCCCCTTCCGTCGTCGTCCTCATCTTGGAAGACGAGGTGCCGCGAGGACTCCTCGTGGAAGCTGAGATTGCGCCAGCGAAGCCCGCCGATCAACGAGTCGGACGCGGCGTCCGCCGCCACGACGCCCTCGCGTACCTCGACGCGGCCAGCGTAGCCGAGGGCGCCGGCGCCGCTCGAGGAACCTCCACCTCTACCGCCACCGCGCCAAGCCATTTAAACTACTATTTTCATTAATATTTTTTTATTATATAGCCTTAGTAGGAATAAGCAAGAACCACGTTGCTTAATGCTTACAATGGGCATGGTATGGAGGCTGATTCGAAAGCAGGCAGGACTAAGAACTCAAATAGAGCGTGAACTTGACCTTACTTTCTAATTAGCAACCAAAACGCCGAGAAAAAAAAGAAATTAACACACAATCACGGCGCAGAAAATAAGGTGTTTTGGCGACGCGTTTGAAAACTATTGGTAAATTGTACTACTTTAACAATCACACCAATATTTCAGCATGCACCTCACTAAAAGTTGCTTTTTATTGTTCAATTCTTATTTGTTTAATTCATATTGTTTATTTATTGTGATTAATTCTCTTTGTTTAATTCTTGCATCCGCCCCTCATCGTTGGACATAGATTTGTAGTCTGTCTCAATAATTCTCTCTCTCTCTCTCTCTCTCTCTCTCTCTCTCTGTGTCTCTATTTTTTCTCTCTCTTTCTCCTCTTACCCACCCACACTGTCCTTCGATTCCCACCGCTGACTCATACCGCACAGATGCAATGCCGCTAGCGCCACGACACGACCAACAACGCTCTGCTTCTCTGGTGCTCTCTCGCTATCACTCATTCTCTATTCTCATTAGTTCCTCACTCACTCATCCTCGCGTTCTTTCTCCGTTCGTCCCCTCTCACACTCCATCGCTCTCTCTCCTCGCTCTTGCTGCTGTGCTCTCTCTCTCTCTCTCTCTCTCTCTCTCTCTCTCTTTCGCTACTCTGCTCTGTTCTCTCCAAGCTCTCCACTATTTCTCCGAAATGTCAAATCTGCTCGAGCTGAGTTCGCTTCACTGAGAACTCCTCGCTGTTCCTTCTCATTTCTTTCATTTGTATGTTCTACATGCATATATGTGCAAATTCCGCCTATTCATTTTCCGATTTATTTTTCTCATATTTTGCTCACTCTTTCTCTTTTTCACTTCTTTTTACTTCTCTCTCAGTGTCTGTCTGTCTCTCTCTCTCTCTCCATCTCTCTTTCCATTTCTCTCTTTTCTCTCTGCATATCCATCTCTCTAGTCTCTCTTTTTCTCTAAGCGACTTTCTGTCTCTCTGGATTGCCCTCATCTCCCCATCTTACTTCAGCTTAATTTCGTCCGCATGCATCAGTCTTAAAAATGTTCTCATTGTGTATTTCTACTGTTCTGTATGTATCTTCGAGTCACTTTCGTCGTTTTTAATCCACCTTCAGTTTCTTTCGATTCGTTGTATCTTTTTCGTCAGTCAGTCTCTCATGCTAGCTCTCTTTCTCAATTTCCATCCAATGCTCTGTTTCTGTGCTTCTCTCCCATCTTCCCTCTCTTTTCCCTCTTGTATATGTCTCTCTATGTCTCACTTCACCCTTCCTTTTTTCTCTTTCTCTCTCAATTTCAATCCTATCTCTCTCTCTCTCTCGCTCTCTCTCTCTCTCTCTCTCTCTCTCTCTCTTCGCTCAACAACTTGTTCCGCTTGCCCGAGAGTGTGTCACCGAGACAAAGAAATGACAAGGTGCAAGACAGGTTCAAGAGGCCACACACGGGACGGCATTGGCGGGGCTGTTCTCCTCTATCTTGAGGTCGCCCACCCAGCCAACTAACTTGGTCTTGGACTTTTAAACATACTTTTGTATGTATGTATGTACCTGCCATTGTGGTCCATCCGCAATTCGTCACAAACTCGTGAATTAAAGGAGGGCGATCACCGAAAAATATTTAATGTGTGTTCGAATTGCCGCGTCTGCCCTGTGATTGCTCACTCTCATTCTCGCGTGCTATTTCGCAGGTCACACAAACCCGCTGCGTGAAAATAGCACGCGTGAATGAGAATGCGAAGGGCCGCAGCACTTTGAAATATCACATAACCTTTCGATGATCGCCCTCCTTTAACCTACTCCCCGGCTTTTTTTTAAATTCAGTTTCATCCTCTCTTTTAATTTCGCTATGGCTGTCTCTCATTCTTTGTACATATAACACGTACACTTTTGATTTGTAAGTCGAAATGTGAAAAAATTAAGAAAATATGCTTAAATATGTTTCTACCAAATTGCATGATGAGAAAGATTAATTTTTTTTACTCACGAAAAATAACTTTTTCAATCATCGCTTCAGTCATAAGATCGTTCGATCAATAATGCCGTTTCCACTTATTTAAAGCCCTCTTTTGCATATTTCATAGCGTCGAGTATATGAATTGACTGATATTTTCTGCCGCTTGATTTCCGAAACCCGTTAACGGCTTATCCACTGTTCACACAAGCTGTCCGCCCCCTGGGCTGGTGTGGATTATTTGTCTCAAAGGCCATCTAGCCTATTCCATAACTGCGTCGTCCCTTCTGTGAACTTTCTTCTCCTGTCTGCTTCCTATCTCTTTCTCTCTATTTTTCTATCTCTCTATTTCTCTCAATCTCTTTCTCCTTCTCACCTTCTCTTTCTCTCTATTTTTCTCTCTCCGCCTGTCCTCGCGAAACTCAGCTGATTCGCGAGGACACGCTCCCTTCCTTTTTCGCTCTCTTCCTTTTCTCTCCGCCTCCAGCGCCCTCGTCATCTTTTTCGTTGTCTCATTTCCTCTCTCTCTCATTCACTGAATTACCCCGAGTGAGCGGTGACTCACACTCACACAAAGGATACTCTGAATAATAGGACGCTTGCGGCGGTACCGAAAGTACTGCGTTCTTCACACTCACAGCGCATTATTTTGTTATTTGATATATATTACCTTTAATTTCGCAAAATATTTACTATTGAAGCGATTTTTTGCTTTACTAATTACATATGTTGACCAAAAAAAATGTTTTTCGTCTCGTGAACATCTTCTGAACTGCAATAAGATTGACTGATCTCTCGTCAGATATGATGATGAGCTGTCGACTACAGCTGCTTCCATCTGTCATCTGCTTCTCCCTTCCCCCTCTGCGTCTCTGCCCTCTCTCGCTCTCCCTGCTCTCTCTCGTGCTGACGTCATCAGCGACCACTGCTGTCGCTTTCGCTGATCCACCCGAAGGCCCCGATTATGAAGAAACGGCCAATCACACGTGGATACCGTACGATAGTGGTAATAAATTTTTTTAATGCAATTTCATAAATAGCTGTTTGGATTGTAAAAGTAGTGTGCTAATATAAATATTTGAAGGCTCGTTTTAATAAGCTGATTTATGAGTAAAAATAAATGTTTGAGTAATGAAAAATATGTAACTCAAATGTCCACCGACAAAATTAGCATAAATACAGAAAATCCTGCCGTGACGCATTGGTGGGACGAGCAAGAGATGAGACAGCGAATGCTCAACTATTCCAGAGAGAAGTTTTCGCACGAATACCATTATTGGAGGAGAAAAGAGGAAGAGAGGACGGGCAAGCTGCAGGTAGTAAGTACAGTGTTTACTAATTGTGTTGTTTTTTTTTCCTTTTATGACCACTCGTCTCTCACTCTTTTCATCTCTTTCTCTCGCTCACTCGCTCTCTCTATCATCACTTTTCGAGAAGATACCGCCATCCTCGCAGTTCAAGCGCAGTCGTCGTGATGGCGGAATCCTCTCCGGTCCCGTCACGACTGCCATCGTCACTGGAATGATTGGTAAGCATGTTAATCTTTAAATAATATATTTTTTTTAAACTCCATTTAACTTTTCTTACTATAGCTCGCCAGATGTAATAAGATAAATATGGAATATGTAATGCAAAAAAACCAACAAATATATTCGAACGCTTAACCTTCCCGCCATTTCGCAGGCATGACAGCGCGGGCTGTGCAAGATCTCGTCAACTATCAGGTGCAAATTAGTCAGGTTCGTTAGTCTTGCTTCTTGAGAAATTACTTTTTTGGCGTGCTTTTTTTTGGGAAATTGGAACGTTTAAAATGATATACATTCTCAAATGGCGGTAACGTCAAATTTTCAAATTTTCAAGGGCGGCTGCAGCTGGTTCGGCACGGCGCCTCTCTGCAATTATCCGTGCCCGGCAGAGTATGACTACATTCGCGAAAGCAATGGACGGTTCGTGTTTTATTCTGACGTGAGATTTCTATGTACGATAATAAATTTAAAATAATATTAATAATAATCGTTATAATAATAATACTAAATAAACATGCTTATGAGTAAATAAACATTAAATTATGCAGCTGCTCCGCGTGGTGGTTCGCCGGCATTTGCGTGCCGGACGACAGTTTTGGCAAGCCGTGCTCGACACTGCTCGGCGGCTACTTCTACAAGCGATTCTGCTGCAAGTCAGGAACAATAGGAATAGAAAATAAGAAAAGGAAATAATATAATTACAAATAATTTCGTATATTTTTCTTTCTTTTTATATGTTTTTCTTACCATTCGACATGTGCTTGCAAACGTTCAGTTAATAATTCTTTTAATCGAATGGTTTTGTTCTTGAAGAAGTGATCCTGCCGAATGCGCGTGGTCCGGAAGATGGATGGGCGCGAATACGGCGCACAATATCTATTGCCGGTATTACTTTTGTATTATTGATTGATTTATACGTCTAATATTCATTTCATTTAATTATCCATTGCCGCTTTCATCTTATTTTGGGACTCTTTGACTGTCAATCAAGCTAGCGCAAAAATGTGCTCACATTTTTATGCCCACAAAGTTTGCTTACATTTTTGCTTCATGTTTTTCATATTCTCTCTATACCCTGAAAAAAGACTTATATATCACCCTTTTTTTACAGAAGAGATAAAATGGGCGAATATTTAGCTTCGGGTCCGGGAATCTATAAGAAAAATTCAGTATAAAATTACCAAATCAGAAATTGAATATTCCACCCGTTTCAGATATGACCACGACGTCGGTCGCTGCGGCTCGCTTGACTGCTCGATCAATCACTTTACGCTCAAGGTTCATTTGGAATTCTCTTTATTCAATGTACTCCCACCCTTAATCATTCTTTGATCCAATCCTGGCTCCCGGAGAAAGCGCTTGGGTGTCCGGGAATGTTCTGCCTAATCTTCGCCGGCAACTTGGGTGAACTCACCGGGGTCATCGATCTCACAGTGTTATGTGATAGATCCTATGCATTGCGTCGGCACATTGACACGATAAGCAAATAAACAATGAACATTTAGTTAAATAACAATTCGTTGAGGCACAAAATGCGTCGGAGATCACGGGCGAGAGATGCGACAAACTCGAGCTGTTCGGGCTGCGTGGAAAAGCCACCTGCGGATATATTGCGTGGTTCGACCAGAGTGGCGAGCTTGTGAATAGCTGGTACAAGACAAGGTAGTTGGCTCAGAGGGAGAGAGAGAGAGAGAGAGATAAATAGAGAGAGAAAGGTTGTATAATTTTTGTTATGCAATGCTTATAGCACATTATTCACTATTTACCTTTCTCATGTGAATCTCATGTGAATCTAATATTCACTGTTAGTACTTATGTATATGTATGTATTTTTGCAATTCTCTTCCTCCTGAGTCATTGTACACTTCTTGCTTCACGAGCTTGATTTATTGAAGAAAAAGAAAAAATCGTTTCAGCTGCGTATGAATTTAAATTCGCTATTCAATATCAAAATTATGTCTTCCCGCTAGTTTAAATGTTTAAAAAACATTAATGAAATAGAATGCGCTTTTCCAGTGCGAGTGGCGCAGCGAAAGCGGCTTCTGATTCTGGCTGAGCCGCTTCTCATGAATTATCTCTTTAGGCAATATGCCAAGTCCTACAAATTAACTTGAACTTGCTTGAAGCATACGGGCAGAGTCGTTGAGATCTTAATTTAAATTGTAATAAATCTCAACTGCAATGTTATAGTTGTCTAAACTTTCCGCTGAAATAATCTTGTTTATCATCACAATCGCTTATATTAATAAAGCTGATAATAGCGACTTTTGCCAGAAACAGTGAAGCAATTTCGCAATCATTTTAATGCCGCACCCGTGCACTTCACATAAGTGCAATCCGAATTGGCAAATCGGCGAAAGGGAGAAATGAGAATTTTCCTCGCCATCGGTCAGCTTCGGGCGCCGGTCGACTTCTCGCTCGCTCTCATTTTCCCCGTTGTCCCTTTTCTCGCGTGGCCGTAGCCATGGGACGAATCGACGACATCTTATATTATGTCCAGGTAAGCTGTCCTATTTATTTTATTTTAAAAAATTGGTGGTAAATTTAAATTTTATTTTAAAATCTAGTTTGATTGCAGGAGAGCGAGCAGTACGCGTCGCAGCCTCGATGGATCTACTACGACATCGCCATCTGCACCATCCTCTCACAGATAGCTAGTGAGAGAAGAACATTTGAAAACAAACTACATATTTCCTCGTTTATATTACACCCAGCCACCTGGAGTGGTCATTTTATAAATTAGTTTGAGTTTCCATCATTTTTCCGACTTTTACAGTTATGGGTGCCACGTGGAGAGTGTGGACGGCCTGGATCGACTCATACATTGACATGCTCGAGGAGAGAGAGCGGGAGGGAGAGAGGGAAGAAGAGGGAGAGACGCAGACGGAAGGAGAAAGAGTGGAAGAGAAAGAGGGAGCAGAGAAAGAGAGGAAGATGGAAGCAAAGGGAGAAGTTGAGAAGAACGAAGAGGTTGGAGTTGAGGGAAAGGAAGAAGATGAGGAAAAGGATGAAGGGGAGAAGGTGCGTTCTGGAGAAGGACTCAAACTCGACGACGCTTCCGAACTCCGGCACACGAACAAACTCGCCGACGAGGTCAGAATTCAATCCGAAAAAAATCAATAACGTTTTTGCGTGAATTCGACTGTTTAATCATTGCGTGAATTTCATAGGAAATGTGTAAGGCATAAATCACCTTTTTGGTAAAAATTTACATACACAAATATAAGTGTGTAATAATCATTTTAAGGTCGTCAAAAGTTGGAAATTATCCGGGAAGCGTCACGGAGAGGAGGAAGTGGTTTTTTTATATCTTTAAATACTTCCTATTTGCATATTCAAAGTTATAAAATATGGAATTTTAAAGGAAAAGAAAACATTATGCTCTATAAATAATTGCTTGCAGCTGTGTAACTACTTCCTTCGTATGGGCGACAGCCGCCCCGTGATTTGGCTGTCGTCGAGAAACGATGCAAAAAAGGTATTCGTGGAAAGCGAGCAAAGACTGGAGCGGATGATTGCGATAAGCAAGCGATTATTAGTAGAAGCTTCCTTAGCATATTCATGAAAAGTTTTTCTTGTCTTGGCTTCCACCGGCCACTCAAGGACAGTCATCCTTTAGCAAAGGTGTCAGTTGATTAGCTTCTCGCATCTATTAATGTTATCAACACTCTTCAGCCCGAATTGCACAAGATCGAAGTGACTCGTGGCTCCTCCGCATCCACACGCAACTTTTCGCTGGTTCGCTACACGGCGCCGCCCTCTCAATTTTGTCATGGCCGCCAGAGCATGGATTGCGCAATTCTCTCTGTTAGTTATTGGGCAAGCTTATTTTATCACTAATTTGTCGTTTTAAAGTATTAATATAAAGATAATTGCTTAAATAGCCGAATTTATAATTCCCATTTCAGGAAGTTGTCAACGTTGGGTGGCGTCTTTGGTGCTCGACCGGAAAGCGGCCATGCGTGAGAATTTGTTGAACTTCTGACATGTACCATAAGTTCAACTACAATATATGTATGTATGAACATGTATGATAATGGCATACTAGTAATAATGGTATACTTACCAGTTACAATATAAGTAGTAATAGCCAAGTTCCGTGTACAGTTCGTGAGCAAGGACGGCGCACTCGGCAGTATCGTTGAGGGCGCGCTGCTCGCGTTTGGCGCGATTGCGCAGCGGATGGCGAAGCAGGCGAAGCCGGGCAAGGCTGTCGCCTTCGACGAAGCCATCAGTTTCCATGTGCGGGCAGAGATTAAACCGTCCAACGAGATGGGCATTCGATTATATAAATCGCCAAAATGTATGAAGAGGTCAAGAGCTTGAATTCATGGCATTAAAATAATTGAATCTTGAAAAAAGAGGCCTTGGAGATTTAATTTTTTATATTGAAATAGTTGTTAATCTCTCCGTCTTCCTCTCTCTCATTTTAGCAGCCGTCGGTTCTCTCGCAAGCTGATCGTCGAGCGGGCTGCTCTGCCGTGCGTTCTTTTCATTATATGTTGTATCTAAAAAAAGTTCCATTACAAAATACTATTATTTTTTTAGTAATGACTAAATTATTCTTCTTCTCCTCAAACCTCTTTCCTTTCGTCTCCAGCTGAGTTTCTGCTCGATCAAACTCGCGTACCGCGCGCTCTCTTCGAGCTGCTACTTCTGGCGACGTCTCTACGAGCAGTTTCTCGCGCAGTACAACGACGCCCTTAAGAAAGCGTACGTTTTTGGAGAAGAATACCGAGCGAAAAAAAATAAACCTTTTTTTTTCCACCCCAACACGACATTTTGTGTAGTATAGACAGACTGAAATAATTGTTACCAATAGAAATGGCACTTTTCTAGGCCAAAGATCAAAAATCCCGAGCTCTGTCGCACGTGCAAATCGAAGGGAATCGAGCGTCTCTTCGACTAGACTCTCCGATGAGCAATCGTCCATGTTGCCCTTTTCATTCCACGGCAGCCACTTTATTGCGAATTCCTCCCGCCTATTCTTCGTTGCCAATCACGCGGATTTATTGATTTAAAAGTAACAAATTTGTTGCTAACGAATAAAGTTTGATTTGCGTTTAATGCATGAAAGAAAGAAGAGAAAGATAAAACGTTTGAATCCATACGCAATCCTAACTCACATCAGAATCAACCGGAAATTTCCTGCTTCTACCTTCTAAAGAGTCCTCACCAACTCAAATGCCTATTTTTGATTTCTTCAGTTTTATTCGAGTTCCTTTTCTAACCGACAGTCTCGACTTGCATATACTATACTGTCCGAAAGCCAAATGGACGGGTTCTATATTCACGGAGCGGGCGCGAAGAAAGGGTCCCTTCCGATACCCACAAGCCATGTCGGGAAACGCATGGAACCGGTCTTCAAATTGGAACCTTGACTATACAGACAAGTGTCCAGGATGTCCTAGAAATTTTGTTTTCCAATGGGGGGTACCATTAGAGGTGGGGGGGGGGGGTTCTAATAAACGTAGCATGCCAAAATGTCAAAAGCCATAAAAATGAAAGATTCACGACTACATTCGTGTACGAGGAGTCACGTACTGCTCCTTTTAGTGCGAATAATCTATGTATGTCTATGTACATACATATTCATGCGAACATCGGAGACCATTTAAAATAATAAAGACTACTTTCGTTTCTCTTTGTGACGAATTAGGAGATGGCTTCTTACTCAGTTAACTTTCATGAACGCTGAAACCAATATTAAGCGTTCTCACAGTTTGTACTCACCTCCCTTTTCTAACATGTAAGGTTCATTTCAGTGGACGCATTTGTGCTGGAGCGTTTAGATCTTTCTTATACCTATTTCGAACCAACGTAGCTTACATATATCACTCTGCTGTTTGAGGAAAGAGGAACTACGAAGCTCAGACGCCTACTCTTCTCATCATTTCATCTCAGAAGCCTCTTGTGTCCTGACTGTGAGAACACGAGTCAAAAGTGAATAATGGTAAATCATCTTGCTTTCATTTTTCATATTTTTCGAATCAAATTATAGCGTGTGTCTTGTCTGATCGGAAGTCATTCTAACATTCCTAGTTCAGAGTTCAGCATGCTGATCTACGATGCCGACGTTCTTCGCACTGTCAATGTTATTGTCATTCCTGTAATCCTTCTTATTGGTTAGAGAATGGCTTGGCATAATGAATACATGCAAAAATAAAATGTCCATGAATAATGAATTGCAGGGCTCATCAATCAGTCCATCAACGTTTGTGTTCTTCTGCAAATATCGGGAAGCAACTTGATCTTTTTAAAGGTTTGTGACTAACTTTCCCTTTGAAATGCTATGAATTCATGATGTATGTATGTACATATCTTGCGATGTCGAGACGCGAGCACGAAATGTTCACAGGCATCGGCTGCAATTGACGTCCTTTCCATCATCTTTAGCTTCCTTTTCGTCATTGAGTTCTCTGGAATCTATTTACATAATTCCCCTGTTGCAATCTACTTTTTCGCCTTCTTCAATGTGAACATTCGAAGAGCCTTTGTAGCGAGCAGGTAAGCGAACATTAACTTAGCACATGGAAGCTCAATTATTTTCCAGCGGACTCTGCCTTCTTGCCACGACCATTGAGCGCTTTCTCTGCGTGTGGAGTCCTGTGCGGTTTCAAGAGGTAATAAGAACAGCTGCAGTAAATGCCAATAATACAGTTTGATATGCATAAAACACCTTGCATCAAGAGACACTTACTGTACACACTACTTAAGTATGTGCAATCCATTAAATATTAAACAGATATTTACAAATATTCCTCCGTCTTGTTTAGCTATCAACTTCCGTCTATAAGGAACGTCTTATGATTATTGTATTTTGTTTGTTGTCGGCCTTTGGCGCGCAGGCTCCTTCAGCCTTTGCAGCTGGAGTTCGAGAAAAGTCATCGAACGGGACGTCAGTCACCGGCTATTTTAGTTAAAATTGTTTTGAAATTTTTTTTTATTCAGAACAACTTATGAATATTATTATGTCGTTGAAGGAATCGGGCAATCAACCTGGTATCGAACTTATGAAACTGCCCGCGATGTACGATATTCGGGAAACAGTGATGTTGTATACATATGCACATAAAACATGGACTATTCACATGTTTTCTTTACAGTTCTATACAAGGTATATTCCAATGATTCTTATTCTTCTCCTCAATGTTGGTATGATCTTCAAGTTGTGCTATACTCAGCGAAAGTTGGTGAACTAGTATCATGCTTATTCAACTGACACCAACACATTTACCGTACTGGAAAATTGTAACATAACATCTTGTAATAACTTATATCTGAAACATTTTTAACCATATAATGAAATTTTAAAGAATCAGATAATTTGTAGACGGGCATTGAAGCGGACGGGCGGTGCTAAGGAGAACGGGCGCCTTTCTGCGCTTCTGATCGCAACCGCCGCGAGCTTTCTTCTTTGCAATCTTCCTCGTTCTCTCTACTCTTTGCCATTCATTCCGTGGCCTGACGAGCAGACTGCAATCATTGCCAGCCAGAACGTCGCGCAGATGCTTTTGTCGGATTTCTTATTCAATTTTACAACATTTATTTACGAGCAAATTAATAAACAGTGCATATTTTTAGCTTCGTTCTTAACTTCTACCTGTACTCGCTCTGCTCGAGTGCCTATCGAACTGCCCTGAGGCGACTCTTCTCACGTCTTCTTCCACGCTCCCTTCGATCACCAACCGTTTCCATCCGATAGAATGCTAATCCACGGTTCTCGTTCACTGAGAACCCGCTCCGATCGATTGAGAAAACGACGCATTTCCAATGAATTTTCTTCTTTGCAATTGTGTAATGGGCCGCCCTTCATCCATTATGTAGTTTCCCATGGTGTTTAGTCGTTGCCTATCTATTATGCCTAGTGACGTTTCATTATTCAAGATGTCACGTACCATATGTCATCATTGGTTATTGTTGGCAATCAGTAGTCAGTGTGAGTTGTCTTCCGCCCAGTGAGCGGTTGATTTCTGGTTTCCTCATTCCTAGCCAGTAGTTGATCGTGCTTCGTCGTGATTGTTGGCAGCGTTGCTGCTGTTCAAGAAGATAAACCTCGATAACCCTCGTCTTCTACATTGATAAGCGTAGAAGTGGACAACAACGTCTCGTTGTTTCAGTTGCAGTTGTATATATGCTCAGCCGAAAAAGAGGCAGATTTTCGTCAAAAAGAGGCACAAAAGGTTAAATTTTTATGGAACTAGGAAGCCAGCACCAAGTGTCTAGGGCGATACCCAAATAGCGTCCGTTGCGCTAGCACTATTAGTGCAATAATTCAGGCAAAAGTAGAATGAAAATAAGTGGATAATGAATTCCAGCATTTACAATAATAGACTATTACGCACCGATTTAATGTTTAATGTAAATTTGACTGTAACAAGTGAGATTAATCGTGCTGCAGATCAAGATTAACCGTACGTCAGATAAAGGTCAACCGATTATTCTTGAAGCATTTGGGGATTTATTTCTGCGAGTGGGGGTATAGGGATCAGAAGGGGAGGGAGGGGCGGTCCCAAGTGGGCTGGACGGAGGAAAGAGGTTCTCAACTTGCTGACTTCCTGGGCCGCATACGGCTCGTACGAGCCGAAGAGGAAAAGGCCGAGAGCCTTGGCGTAGAGGAATCCCGTCAGGTACGCCAGCTGGTAGACGTGCGCCGGCTGAAAATTACAGGGATTACTGGTTAAATTTCTTTTATCTGATTTATGATTTATTTCATATTAATTATTCTAAGTAATCGCTTTACCTCGGCACCATGGGCGTAGATGTACTGGAGCACCGCGAAGCCCGCCAGCGAATAGAAGGTCGCGAGGGCCAGGTACGACACCGAGACCTCAAATGAATTCTATGACTAATTTTATTTACGAATCATTTTTAGAATTCCAAAAATTTCAACGATTACCAAAGTACTATTTTCTGAATAACAATTCCAATAATATTTATATTCTTCTGACCGAGCCGAGAAGGACGCCAACGGCGAAGAGCGCAGCGTACGCTAAACCGAGCAGGTTCACGCGGGAAGAGCCGACGGCGGGAGCGGCGTACTGTAAGAAGGGATACGGTAGGATGTGGGAGGAGACTGGATACGGTATCATTCGTAGGAATGTCAGATCAACAGACGTAGTAGGCAGATCCAGCGACGGCCGGGAGGAGGAAGGCGTAGGGCTCAGCGTAGACGTAGAGATGGGCGAAGGCTGAGCCGAGCAGGAGACCGGCGAGGCTGGCGTAGCCGAGGAGAGCGAAGCGGGCATCCTTGTCCGCCAGAGATGACTGTTAACAAATTTCAGTATTTCACTTTTACTTCCTTCCCCATCGTACATATTTCAAAAATCTTGACAGCAAATTAAATAGCAGAAATGCACGTACTCCCTTGAGGGAGTAGGGGTAGGCGTAGAGGGGCACGGCGACGAGCACAGCGAAGGCAGCACCGAAGCTGCCGAGGAAGGCGCCGACAAAGTAGTGGAGGAGGTTGGCTTCGAGAGAGAAGGACGCAGACGCCGCGAGCACCAGAACAGAGGACCAGAGGAAGATGGAGAGCACCTGCGAGAAATGAAATATTATTAGTCAATGAAAGTAATTTGAATATATGGGTTCCTTAGCAGCGGAAATCTGCAGAAACCTTGGCAGGCGGCGCGGAGGCGTCGGCCGTGTTGGAGAGAACGACAAGGGCGGCGTCCCTCTGGGCGAGCAGCGAGGCTTGGAGGGAGGCGACCAGCTCCTGGGCAGACTGCAAGGGCAAAATGATCCCTTTTCAAGATAAGAAAGAGAGAGGGACAAAGCAAGAGGAATGCCAGGAAAAGCTGACTCCTTGGAGGGCGAGTGCCTTGGCCTTGTACTCGTCGCCGGCGCTCTGGAACTCAGCGCCGTACTGCTTGACAAGGGCCGCGGGGTCGGCTGCCCCGGAAGCGGAGGCGGGAGGGGCCGGAGCGTCTGCGGCGGGTGCGGGGGCATCCGCGGGCGCAGGAACCTCGGCGGGGGCGGGGGCAGCGTCGATTGCAGCGTCAGCCATGGCAAGAGGGAGCGAGGGTCGAGTGTAAGAGAAGGAAGTGAAGAGCTGTGAGTGAAATGGCACCCGAAGCTGCTTTTATACTACTCAGTTTGCTCTTTCTTTTCACTGGAAGTGCATTTTCTTCACAAAAAAGAAAGTGCCCGGAACTTTAGATTTGCAAATTTTGTGATTTTCCGTGATTTTAAGCAAATCTGAGAATAATTTTGAAAAAGTCCACATAAAATTTTTTGATTTCCATGTACCTTGCACTTTCAACATTCAATTCGACCGAACTTTTCAAAATAAGTTTTATTATTTCTTTTATTTATTAGATTTCTTCTAGAATTTGCATTTGTTTTCCTGCTGTTAATTAGATGCCTATGTAATTTCATTATTTGGAAAGTGTTCTATGCCATTCTTCATTCTTTACTTCGCGTGAGCCCGAGTGCTGGCAGTTCTCATCTTGCTCTTCCTTCATCGGCCGCTATTAGACCATTTGTTTTCTTATCTAGCTTTCGTTTCTCCCCACCGAATTATTTATTTCTTCCTTATTTCTAAGATTTAATTCTTAATTGTTTCGTTTCTCTCTCTTTCTCTCTGTCTCTCATTCAATACACTTCTCCTTCATCTTTTGTTCTCATAAATATAATAGATAAAGATTGAGTTTACTCAGAGTTTATGTGTTGAAACACATTTCATTCTTCTCGTCTCTCACAGTTGAATTGTAATTGTAACCTCACATCTTTATCAAGAGTCATGAATACCAGTTTCCACTTCGGGAAAGGATCTTTTCCGAGACATAATTGTTGCATAATATCGAGTTGAACTGAAATAACTCATTCTGAGATATTGATCTACATTCAAATAAGAAATCAAATTCCCGCATTTTAAATTCTAGTGAATACCCTCTTTGTACAAACAGCGAGACGATTAGTGCATATCAAATAGGAATACAAAGTATGCTATGATTTTCAAATGCGAAGCAAAGAACTGCGGAAAATACCTGCCAAAGAATGAAATTATATACGCATCTAATTAGCAACAGGAAGACAAATGTAAATTCTAGAAGAAATAGAATAAATAAAAGAAATTCTTAATGCAATTTGATATATTATGCTTATAACCTTGAAAAGAGATCATTTTGCCATTGCAGTCCGCCCAGGAGTTGGTCGCCTCCCTCCGAGCCTCGCTGCTCGCTCAGAGGGACGCCGCCCTGGTCGTTCTCTCCAACACGGCCGACACCTCCGCGGCGCCTGCCCAGGTTTCTGCAGATTTCCGCTGCTCAGGACCCCGCTCGAATCTTAATACAAATCAATCGATATTTAAATTTCTCTACAATTTCCTTCGACAATGTTAAAATTCAAATGATGGAATTCCTTTCGTGACTTTCATTGACTTTAATAATATTTCATTTCTTGCAGGTCCTCTCCATCTTCCTCTGGTCCTCGGTTCTGGTGCTCGGGGCGTCTGCGTCCTTCTCTCTCGGCGCCAACCTCCTCCACTACTTTGTCGGCGCCTTCCTCGGCAGCTTCGGTGCTGCCTTCGCTGCGCTCGTCGCCGTGCCCCTCTACGCCTACCACTACTCCCTCAAGGGAGTACGTGCATTTCTGCTATTTAATTTGCTGTCAAGATTTGAGAAATATGTACGATGGGGAAGGAAGTAAAAGTGAAATACTGAAATTTGTTTACAGTCATCTCTGGCGGACAAGGATGCTCGCTTCGCTCTCCTCGGCTACGCCAGCCTCGCCGGTCTCTTGCTCGGCTCAGCCTTCGCCCATCTCTACGTCTACGCTGAGCAGTACGCCTTCCTCCTCCCGGCCGTCGCTGGATCTGCCTACTACGTCTGTTGATCTGAGATTCCCTGCGAATGATACCGTATCCATTCTCCTCCCACATCTTACCGTATCCCTTCTTACAGTACGCCGCTCCCGCCGTCGGCTCTTCCCGCGTGAACCTGCTCGCCGCGTCCCTCGGTGGAGCGTACGCTGCTCTCTTCGCAGTTGGCGTCCTTCTTATCTCGGTCAGAAGATTATAAATATCATTGGAAGTTTTATTCACACAATAATTCTTTAGAAATCATTGGAATTTTTAGAATTCTAAAAATAATTCGTAAATAAAATAAATCATAGAATTCATTTGAGGTCTCGGTGTCGTACCTGGTGTTCGCGACCTTCTATTCGCTGGCTGGCTTCGTGGTGCTCCAGTACATCTACGCCCACGGTTCCGAGGTAAACTATTACTTTGGAATAATTAATGTGAAATTAATCATAAATCAGATAAAAGAAATTCAACCAGTAATCCCTGTAATTTTCAGCCGGCGCACGTTTACCAGCTGGCGTACCTGACGGGATTCTTCTACGCCAAGGCTCTCGGCCTCTTCCTCTTCGGCTCATACGAGCCGTATGCGGCCCAGGAAGTCAGCAATTAGGGAGCCACTTCCCTCCGTCCAGCCAACTTGGATTTGGCCCTCTCTCCCCATCCGATCCCTCCCCTCTACCCCCACTCGCAGAAATAAAGGCCGATGGGCTGAATATGGTTGTGTTTCTATACGCATACAGAGATGATAATTTCAAGAATAATCGGTCGTCCTTCATCTGCAGCACGATTAATCCTGCTGGTTACAGTCAAATTTATAAATCAGTTGTGAGCTACTGGTACACAACAAGCACTACGTAGTTGCGAAATAATCTAATAATTCTATTAATACATGCCTAGAAATAATGTATAAAAGCGATAGCTTATTGTCCACTTATTTCATTTTACATCTGCATGAATAATTGCATTAATAAACTCTTACTTGTTTGGTGTAAGTGCGAGCAAATGACGCTATTCGGATTTGGGAATGGGTTACTTTCCTAGTTTCATAAAAAAATTCACCTTCTTCACCCCGTTCTTTATGAAAATCCCCAAGGTACAATAAATTTAATCATTGCTATAAAATAATAACGATCGGGTTGGAGCGAGCAACACTTTCTCAAGCGAGAGCAGCGGCACGCTATCTCAACAACGGCATTCTTTATAGTAGGTATGACATGAGTCAGACTTCTTCCCTCTACTGCTTCGCTTAGATTACGACATGACGGATAGGATACATATTACTTTTAACATGTCATCACTTTGCTTCGACCTATACTTCGCATTGCGTGCAATCCGTAAATTGACTACAATCAAAAAGTTCCGATTCCTTTCCAGGCTTTCTAATTGGAATACTAACATAAGCTGACTACCCACGCGTGAACTGAGTAATCAAGACAATTTTGACATGATACAGGCATCAGTGAACAAAAAAATACACAGCCATCCTGAAATAATCAACTTGTGTGCACAGCAGATAAAATTACCTAAGAACGAGCTCGCAAAAGTTGTTTAAGGTGCACATGTTGATATTTAAGTTATTGGCTTTTCCCATGAGCAAGAATATGAGTACGTAACTTGCGTTCCGCTATTTCACTATAAAGAGAGAAGGTTCGATTGAGCTGACCCGAGAAGAAGTCTCGAGTGGAGATGAATGAAGGTGACTGTGCTCCGGCCTCACCTTCTCTTCCTAACGAGTCAATTCCCCTTCCTGACGTGCCGCCAATTCCCTTCGCTGAACTTCTCACAAGGAAAGAAGTGATAAACAGCCTAGTCGCCGCTCTTCTCTCCACCGTCTTCAATATTTACATATCTATTTTTCTCTGCGTTTCTGGACGAGGTAAGCTAGTAATTGCTGATACTTCTCGTGATAACATTTTGATCGCATGTTATTTATTTTAATTTTAAATACCAATTTCTCCTGGAGCAATGAGCCATATCTGAGATAATGAGAACTTCTTGCTCATGGTCAGCTCGATCGCTTGGCGCGTTCCGCTGGCTTCTTCTTCACTCTTCTCTGATCAATCTTCTCTACTCAGCGGTGCACATCTGCAGCATGCCGGTCGTGGCTGTTTCTTCTATCCACAATGTCAAAAGCATAATTTTGTTTTACTTTTCAGAGCTTTCTAGTAGACGGCAACTTGATCTTGATTGTGAACATGGGACTGGCCACCTTCAATCGATATGCTCTCTTCGTATTTCTGACTCTCTTAGCCGAGACGGTCTTCCTTCCAGCGGTCTGCTTCTGCTATCGCTATGTTGCAATTTGCCAGTTCGTATTCCCATATTACAAGCATGTATGTAGATGTATGTATGTACATACAACAAATATATGTACAGATCTACTGGTCGCCATAACAATCAAATAATGTATAATATTTGAGAGCGCGTCGACTAAACAATCGCGACTTTCCGCTCCTTCTCTCCCTTATCATCGCTGCATTTCTCTTGTCGATACTCTTTTCCGTTCCATTTTTCCTAGCGACGGAGCCAACCATAGTCAGCCACCCTCTCGATGTGTTTTTGAAGTATCAAGTTCACTCTCGAATTGCCAGATGCAAATATGCACGTATGGCGAGACAGTTAGCCAAACTGCCAGTCGACATGTTCCTTTTCTCTGTGCCGAGTACAGGGTTCGTCACGTTTTGGGCATCATAGCATACAGCCGAATTTTTTTTAAACTCATTAGTCACTTTATTTATTTATTTAGACAAGTGATATTATGCATAAACATTCTTCCTTCGTTAATGAATAAATGAGTGATGTCTTGGCACAGACGGGCAATGGTCTTCTGCTGGCGGCGACTCTTTACTTGCTCATCGCTTTACTCCTTGCTCTCCTCGCTGCTGTTCTGTCCTCTCTTGCCGTTTATCGCTTCCTTCATCGAAGCTTCCAGTCAATGTCCATGAAGACGCAGAAGATGCAGAGTGAACTGAATCGCATGATGTTTGTTCAGGTGACTTTTGCGTCTCATGGAGAAATTGGGTTTTTAAAATTATAAGCCAACGGAAATCACTGCAAAAAGAAAGATATGTAGATAAGGAGATAGCGAGAAAGAGAGAGAGAGAGAGGGTGAGAAAGTATAGTCTTATAAAAAATAAGAAGGAAAAGGATAGAGAGAGAAAGGAAGGAGAGACAGAAGAGAGAGAGAGCGCGTTTGGATTTACCTACCACATACTTACAAGTGGTTGTCTAGCTGCTGGCTCCGCTCATGACACTCCACATTCCCGCCTTCGTTGTGCTCGGCGCTCCGCTCCTCCAAGAAGACCTCGGCCACCACGTCGTGGAGACGCTGGCACTCTGTTTCCCGTGGTTCCCTGTGCTGGACCCGCTTATCGTCTTCGTATTCGTTGTAGTCAGTTGTTTTCATCTTGAGTTCAGATGAGTTTCGACAAAAAAAGAAAAACAGAATGACCCCTTGTTGCAGGCGCTGCGAGAAACGCTTCCATGCTTCTCGCTTCTTCTCTTCAGGAGAAATGCCGTCTCTCACATCTTCTGAGATTCATAATACATCTTTTCTCGAATTAATCTTGTCTTGCCGAAAATAGTTAATCACTCACCGTAGCAATAAGCAAGTAACCTTGAGAATGCCTTACGGCAATATCTAATAGATATCGATCGGACAAGAATGACTAATGGTTAGACTGCAATGCATGCGAAATGGCTCTATCATTTTATGTACTTATAACATGTCATAATTCATTTTGCGCATAGTGAAAAAATGACGAATTGAGTTGTTCAGCGGCATCATTATATGTAGTAGCACGAGTACATACAGCTTTTCTGAATGAATCCCTATTCTGAAAAATGGTTAAATCCTCTAATCAGTGAAGAAAAAATAGAACCATTTGCAAGTGCTTCCTAAAATTAGAAGTGGGAATAAGCTGCTGGCCAGAGTGGCGGAGTGATTAAGGCATGTGACTTAAAATCTCATATGTAGTATGTATGTAGGGAATGCCGCATGGGTTCGATTGACTTTTTGCAGTTAATTAGTCAAGCAATATCTTGATACCTCAAGAAGTTATCGTTGGCGGATTAGATATTCATGGTCGAGCAACATTGTCTAAATCTCATTACTTCGTTATGGCAAATTTTGAATGTCATCAACTTAACATTAGAAATGATTCGATATCAGAGGAAATGAATGCGAATGAATGGGACAGACGATTCTTCCCGGCTGAATAAACAGTGCCATACATTGTGTTCTTGGACAGAGTGATGTTGTGAAGCTGCTTGTAGAGTATCTTGTTCTGTTCGGAATGGTAAAAATAGAATTGGATCAAAAAAGGTTCAAGTTTTTTTTGTTTTATAATGAAACAAATCCAAACTCACAACATATTAAAGGAAATCAGATTTCCTTAATCAAATAACAAATTTAACAGAAAAATATGCCATTACGTTGTTCGGAAAACATATTCAATTATAAATGGATAAGATGAAACAAGGAAAGGAACATCAATTGCATGGCAAATAGAACTACACGATCGGGGTACGCTTAGCCTGGGAGAGAGAATGTCATTCAAAACATTTCCGACATCCCCCGATGCCGTCTGTACCCTTTTTGATTAAACAGCTGCAATAAATCGGTATAAATGCGAGGCGGTGAGCTGAATCTTTACTATTCACTGCGACTTTCCACAGCGACAAGTCCCCAGTCAGTTAAAATATGGCCATATAACCAGTATCTATTTTAAATGTATTCTAAATTAACCCTAAATTTGATTTTGTTAATCCTTAGAAAAAATGAAAATTATTTGGAAATTATTTGCTAATTGAACAAATTTGAACTTCTTAAGACATGCGCATCCTTCTTGCTTCCGCTCTCCTTTTCGCGGCTACGGCCTTCGCAACTTCTTCGATCGAGGAGGAGCTCTCTCACCGTCTGGACCTCAACAAGCTCAAGGCTCTCAAGGAGCGGATCAATGACGGAATTTGGGAGAAGCTGCAGAAGAGTCCGGAAGACAGAAAGGAACTGGACGAGCTGCTGGCCGAGATCGGAGACTACAAGCTGCCTGAGGACGAGCTAGAGGGAGACGAGAACCAGATCAACCTCCAGGCTGGAATCAGCAACGACCTCTTCGAAGGAGACATGATGCTCACTGAGTTAGTTTTCTCTCTAATTCGATCCGGGGGAAGGCCATTAGGCTCTATTAGGTGTCCAAGGAGTTCCCAATCGATATCTACCCAACAAATCAAGTCACTTTCAGCGCGCAGCTCGACGAGTTCGAGTTCTTCGACCCGCGTAACATGACTCGCGCTCGTCGCCAGGCCCAGAAGGGACCCCGATTCCCGACCAACCACTGGGGCAAGAACCCCGTCATTCCCTTCAGCTTCGATCGTTCATACCGTTAGAATTTTTGTTTGTTTAGAAGGGTAAAAGTATTAATGAATACATTTATTATGCTATTCATTAAAGCAGCTAATTATAGCCAACACCGCTCTGAACATGCCCGCCATCCGCGGAGCCATCAAGTACTGGGAGGCCAACACTTGCATCCGATTCCGTGAAGGAGCGGCTGGCGCAGATCGGTTAGAAGAATGATGCAATATCCAATCGATTATTCCCTGTCTTTAGCGTTAAGTTCGTCTTTGGCCAAGGCTGCTATTCGTACGTTGGACGCACAGGTGGTGAGCAGGTTGTCTCCATCGGAAATGGATGCGGATCGGTACGATCTATCTTTTTTCCCAGATCGTTTGTAATACTGTTATGAATGCCATAATTAACCAGGTTGGAACAGTTGCCCACGAGCTGGCCCATACTTTCGGAATCTTTCACGTCCAGTCCCGTAACGATCGTGACTCCTACGTTTATGTGAACGAGCGCAACATTAACAGAAACATGATGAACAACTTTGACCAAGAGACCACGTCGTCCACTGACAACTACGGACTTCCCTACGAGTTTGGCTCCAACATGCACTACGGAGAGGGAGAGTCAGTTGGCAGTCCTTGATATCGTCACCCCTTTCCGCATTCTCCTAACAATCCTCGCCAATTAGCTTCGGCCTCAACAATGCCGAGCCTGCTCTGGTTGCCCGTCGTGGCTACGAGAAGTACCAGCACTCGATGAAGGGTCGTCTTCCCACTTTCTACGACATCTCGCTCGTCAACAAGTACTACAACTGCTACGGTAACTATTCTGACATGAAATGTTAAGAGGATTCTAATTTCACCTTCTTCCACAGATAACTGCCGCAACCAGATTTCTTGCCAGAACGGAGGTGTCCAGGACGTCAATAACTGCAACCAGTGCAAGTGCCCCTCGGGCTGGGCTGGACAGCTCTGCAACCAGCGAGTGAGAGAGCAAAGACCAAAGTTCAGAGAAAGATCGTTGTGTGCATTGCAGCCTGCTGGAACCAAGACCATTACCGTCTCCTCAACTCCTCAGCAGTTCGTTGTGCAAGCAGGGCAAAACTCTCGCTCCGAACTCCTGGACTTCTCAGACAGCTACGTTCTCCTCCAGGCTCCTGCTGGTCGCAAAATCCGACTTCAGGTCTCACGGATTGTTGAAATATGAAAATTACCAGACTATTCATAGATGAACAGAATGGATGGCATCTCTGGCGGAGACTGCCACTGGGGCGGAGCCGAGGTTCAGTTCCTCCGTGACGCGCGACTTGCTGGCATCAAGTTAGTTCCGTACTCTTTATAACATATTTGCTGATTATGTGAATCTTTAGTATTCCGCGATGCAAACCGAACAAATTGGCCATTAATTAGCAAACTAGAAACAATAAGAAATGTCAAGGTTCTGCGACATTAACCGTCGCGAGCAGGATGTCATCTCCGAGGACAACTCCATGTTCATCACGGTCTTCAACCGCCAGTACACCAACGCCTACACGTTCACTGCGTCCCTCGCTGTCTGTTCATTGACTTCTCAAATCTGCAACTTCATTCGAATTACCGTTTTCTTTCTTTCAGTGAAAAGCGCGATGCTGGAATTTCGTCGTTTAAACCGGAGTGCAATAAAGAATTATTCATTCAATGTACCCTTCCGCATGAAAGTAGAATAGTCTACGACAAAAAATGTTAATTTAATTCTTACGAGATCACAGTTCCTTGTAAAGAATTCAGAAAGGAACCTATTTGTGAAGTTGAACTGATATCGAAATTGGATCCCATATTTCGGTCCACAACATTAATATTATGTATTATTCTTCGCCATATCATCGGATAGAATAAGGTAACCACTTTAGACAGAGAAACTATGCTTTAACTAATTGTAAGAAAGAAGGCACTTTCCATGAACACGTTTGTTGGGAAGGAGTTACATGCTTAACAAAAAAAAACAATAGAGAAAGTTATTGCTAAGTACCATCTAAATTCAATAATTACAATCGAGCTTTATTCTAACAATATTAATAATAAAAATAATAAAATGATCATTTCTAATAGTACAAAAAAGGCCCGGACTCGGACAAGTCTTGACATCCCTGGTTCTGGGTGATGAATGGCTTGAATGATCCGCCGTCGTTGCTTCCAGCACAGGAAAGACGACACACTTAATCGAAAGTTCAATCCTGATTCGAAAACCGGGAATGGTGAAGAGACCACGGAAGAGGGCCAGAAACATGGTGGAGACGGCAGTGGACGAGTGGGCATGGCTGAGGTTGAGGTTGCCAGGAAGATGCTGTGGATGCTGGTTCCAAAATGGACAAGTCTGAAATAAAATAGTTAAAGGAGGGCGATCACCGAAAAATTATGTGATATTTCAAATTGCCGCGGCCCTTCTCACTCTCATTCGCGCGTGCTATTTTCACGCAGCGGATTTGTGCGACCTGCGAAATAGCACGCGAGACTGTGAGTGAGGAATCACAGGGCAGACGCAGCAATTCGAACCTTCCTTAAATATTTTTCGATGATCACAATCCGATGACCTGGGTCTCTGTTTGATTGAGAAAGAAAGCAAAAGCATTGGTATAGACGAAAAGATATTGATCATTTAAATGAATGAGCTCTTCTTTATGTTCACGAGATCAGCAAAGAAAGTCTGCTACGACTTTCACAAGGATAGATAAATAATATGGAACCGAATTCGTCAATTTGTCATCTTTCTTTTAAACTACCCAAAACAGAGAGTAATCCGCGATAGTTACCTTTAAAGGGTGGAAACCTGCATGTCTTGAAACTGTTAAACTGTTACTCGTTATATTTTTTTAAATAAAGGACATACCTTTTCATGACTTTCATGAAGAGGAAACTTCTAGTCGAGATTGTTCACCGAGGTCGCATCGACTGTGCTGCTCTGGGCGGTGTGGGAAACTTTGCTAAGTGCGAATTAAATTCTAACCGTTACTGAAGGTGGTTCTACTGGCGAGACGAGCGTTTTCTCAACCGGTAGTACTAGATTCTGAATAAAGGAATGGGAGTTTAATTTCTAAGTGTAGCTTAATGAGAAAGATAAACCGGTATTAAAATATTTTGGCTTTTACCGACGAATTTTGTATTCTATTAATAAATTTATGCATTCATTGTTCAATAAAAATAAACCTTTCCATTGTCGAAGACGATGAATGGAGTAGGATGAGAAAGTAAGCGTGATGGGATGACGAATGGAAGAAGGCGGCAGTCTATGAAGTCGCGATCATCAGATGAATGCAGATAGAAGTCAGAATAGAAGCTGCTCGCGTGTAGAAGAAAAGCACACCGAGTTGGGGGAGGCCTTTGCTATGAATGATTGGCCAAAGTGGTGACTACGGCATTTATATAACCTCACACCTACTTAGGTTCTCTCGGGGCCTTACTGAACTACATAGATATATGTAGTAACTGCAAGAAATATTAAGTGCGAATGGAGACGTTTCGAGAGAAGATATTCGAAATTGGATAACATATTTCGGTCCACAACACTACTGTTATGAGTTATAGTTTGCCACATCATCCGAAAGTTCTTGAAGCTCAGGGTTCGCCTGAACAATGAACTAGGAACTTCAAGATGCTATTTCAAAGAAGTCATTTATTTAGCTTAATTTTTATTATATCACAACAACGAGCAAACCCTTGCCTTCCTCCACATTTGATTTCCATTCTGTAATTTTACCAACAACATTTTCTCTGAGCTGTTGGTAAGTTATCCGTAAAAAGCTATGCATTCGAACAGGCAACAACATTAGTTGAGCAACAAGTACTCTTTATCAGACAGAGGTGCTGCTTTCGAATCGGACGCGATTGGCCTGCAATGACATGGGAATACGAATCGCTCTCCATCCATTTCTCTGTCCTCTTCCATTCTCGCAGACCCAATCTTGCAAAAGAGACGCGATCATTTTACACTCGCCGAACCTCTTTCGTCTACTTTTTCCTCTTCGGATCTTGCTTCAGTTGATGCGGCGCCGCGAGGTTGCTCTTCACGTTGCTGAAAAAAAACTTCTTTTTTTTTACTTTTTCTGGTGTTAGCAGAATCTAAAGGGGGCATTCACTTCACTATTTAAACTCCCGCCAAAATAAGACAGGCCTTTCGCTGACGATAGCATGCCCTATCGGAAGGACAATCTCGTTGGAGGAATGGCCGAAATTCGACGAGACATCGGGCGAGGCGACGACATGCACGCGACGCGGCTGCGTCGCGGCCGGAGTAGACGAGCGGCGACTGGATATTGATTTGTTGGTTGTTTTGTCAATTCTTCAGTGTTTTTTCTCCTGAAAATGAAAAGTGAAACCTGCGCGTAGAGGAGCGGCCCTTACTCGCGGACGCTGCCCGATTCGACAACGGCGAGCAGGTGGACGGAGTGGAGCTCATAGCATGCACAGATCTGGTAGAAGACTTTATGTTATTCTTTTGTTTCTTCTGCTAATTTAATTATTGATTGAATGCTTCCTTTGATTAAGAGAGCCTCTCTCTAAGGGTCAAGGACTGCCTGCCCCGGGGACCGATGTTCGATTTTGACTACCAGAACTTTATGAGTGATACATGGAGAGATTATAAGGAAAACTAGGCGGTTGAAAAGCTTGAGAAATTTTTTTTCTCCACGCCACCACCCGAAATATGTCAAAAATTCGATGTTCTGTAACTTGCTTCATTTACAATATTTTTTACTTTTCTTTTTTTATCTGATTGCTAATTCAAAACTGCACAAAAAAGTCCCAGATAACTGTTTCTGAAAAGATTCATTTTAATAGACTTTTTCCGGATACAAATTTTTAGGACAAAAAAAATGTTATTTTTTGTGTTTTTTTTCATTTTTGCCGGTCGATTTCCAGAGAAATCATTCCATAATATGAAAGTAGAGGAAAAAGTACATGCTATATGTTTCTACGAAAAGGATTTGAGGACATCTTTTTTGGGTATCAATTTTTGAATACTATATTCCATCAAGTGCTGCACCGCAGTTTAAGCTCCATATCTGTTTTCCCTTTTTACATTATCATCTGCAAAGCATGTATAATGGTGTAGTTTTTTTATTCTCTACAAATCATGCTTATACGAAACTTTGATACTTCCCGAAAAATAAAGTTTAGACATAAAAATTCAATTTTTCGGTTTTTCGTATACGTCTGCCGTCGGGTTTTTTGACATTTTCCGTATTTCATAGATCGATTTCCAGATAATATTCACTGCTACCTTGAAGAGGAAAGAAAACTGCATAGAATATCATTTTATTATAGGAATCTGAGAACACTATTTTTAGATACATGCATTTTAATCGGCGATAATGTACGGAAATGTCATCCATAACTCTTCGGCTAGTCCTGCCCCAAAATGTTCGAATTGAATTTTTCTCTCAAAATCACCCCAAGGGGGTTCTTTGATGCGAGAAACACGAATATCATGTTTATTTTTTAGTATGACGTCATTTTAAAAAGATACGGTAGGTGAATAGTAAAACTGTGTCGTTCAGCCATTTACCTACCGTATCTTTTTAAAATGACGTCATACTAAATAATAAACATGATATTCCTGTTCCTCGCATCAAAGAACCCCCTTGGGGTGATTTTAAGAGAAAAATTCAATTCGAACATTTTGGGGCAGGACCAGAGGTGGGAATGGGCCGGCCCGGCCCGGCCCGGCCCGGCCGGCCCGCGGGCCGGGCCGGCCCAATTTCCCAAGGGCCCGGGCCGGGCCGGGCCGGGCCCAAGAAAAGTTGGGCCGGCCCGCAGGCCCGATTGGGCCCGATAAGCACACAATGTCGTCCAGTCAGGACGACTGGTGGCATTGATAAGTGCAAAACTTTCTTCATTTGTTCATTTTTCCCCCTAAAAGTTACTTCTATACATTAAAATGAGTGTTCATAGCACGAGCACGAAAAATTCTGAATTTCAAAACACACTGTAACCCGTTGGACTTTTTTCCCGGAATTTTTTTGAAAATCGGGCCCAAACGGGCCCGCGGGCCGGGCAAAATTCCAGGGCCCGGAAATTTCCGGAAAAAAAAAATTTTGGGCCCATTCCCACCTCTGGGCAGGACTAGCCGAACAGTTATTGATGACATTTCCGCACATTATCGCCGATTAAAATTTATGTATCTAAAAATAGTGTTCTCAGATTCCTATAATAAAATGATATTCCATGCAGTTTTCTTTCCTCTTCAAGATAGCAGTGAATACAATCTGGAAATCGATCTATGAAATACGGAAAATGTCAAAAAACCCGACGGCAGACGTATACGAAAAACCGAAAAATTGAATTTTTATGTCTGATACTTCCCGAAAAATAAAGTTTAAAGTTTCGTATAGGCATGATTTGTAGAGAATAAAAAACTACATCATTATACATGCTTTGCAGATGAAAAGGTAAAAAGGGAAAACAGATATGGAGCTTAAACCGCGGTGCAGCACTTGATGGCATATAGTATTCAAAAATTGATACCCAAAAAAGGTGTCCTCAAATCCTTTTCGTAGAAACATATATCATGTACTTTTTCCTCTACTTTCATATTATGGAATGATTTCTCTGGAAATGGACCGGCAAAAATGAAAAAAAGCACAAAAAATAACATTTTTTTAGTCCTAAAAATTTGTATCCGGAAAAGTCTATTAAAATGAATCTTTTCAGAAACAGTTATTTGGGACTTTTTTGTGCAGTTTTGAATTAGCAATCAGATAAAAAAAGAAAAGTAAAAAATATTGTAAATGAAGCAAGTTACAGAACATCGAATTTTTGACATATTTCGGGTGGTGGCGTGGAGAAAAAAAATTTCTCAAACTTTTCAACCGTCTAGTTTTCCTTATAATCTATCCATGTATCACTCATAAAGTTCTGGTAGTCAAAATCGAACATCGGTCCCCGGGGCAGGCACCAATGGCGCCCTCCTTGAACCTTACAGAGAGGCTCTCTTAAGTCTTCTTATGGCGATCTTCTCTGAATATCTATTACACTTTAATCTCATAGTTGTTCTCACTTTGACGATGCCGACCGAGCGGCTCCGCTCTCCACACTATTGCTCTAAATTAGATCACTTAATTCTAGGGAACAAAAAATTACCCAATAAAACTCCACGTGTCTCTTTAGACTAAAGAGTAGTTAGATAATACTAGATCTATCTAACCGGCGGCGACTTGGACGGAACCCCAGACGCAGTAGAGGATTTGGTTGCTGACGGCTTTCTCCAAACGCATCCTGGATATTGAAAAAGATCTTTTATAATCTATTAATTGTTTTAATTTTCCTCTCTATTTCTTGCATTTATTCATGAGAAAAGTGAATAAAATCTATATTTCTCTTTATTTTGAATCGTTGAATTTTTAAAAGCATAAAATGCACCCGTAGCCAACACCACCAGCAATCCGCTTGTTATTGCGAAGAGGAGCGGCAGTCCTCCGGGAAAGCCGAACAGCTTAAAAATATTAAATAATGGATTATTTCAACAAATAAAATAAATTATTGTGGTTTTAATCGATAAGCGGCCAAACGAACATCCACAAGAGAGCGAAGATGAAGAGAACTCATGAACGGACTGCCGGGCACCGATGGTAAAACTGTAGGAAATGAAGATACCATAAATGGAGGACGGAAATTGAAACTATCGTGTATGCATGTCCTTACATCTGCACTTTTAGAGCAGCTGAACTTGTTTGGCAGAGAACAACGATAACAAATCGAAGAGTGCAGTAAAACTAGGACAATGTTTGAGAATAATAGACTTTGATAGACTTTGGAGAATAATTTTATTTGTCAGGGCCATTATACATGCCAATAATCCTTCTTTTCGTACAAGTGTGTTTACCTTACAATTAAATTGAATTATCAGGAAGAGGGAAAAAGGTAAAAAATTTCAAGTTATTATGTAAATCGGCAATTTTGGCAACGGTTTCACTGGAATTAAGTATGATCCTAAAACTACTGATTTCATGACCAATTTCAATTTTTACCTCACCGCAATTTGACCTAAAACTACGTGATTGAAATAAAAGTAAGCATGATAATTCTACGTTCCGAAAATCGGACTTTCCGTGTCATTTGGAAAATGTATTTCAACTCTTGCACGTAAAGTGCAAAAGTTCCTGTATAAAAGAAGTTTAATTGCAGGGAAGAGCTCATTCTACTCTACTTTGATCTTCCTGCTCGGTCGAGGTTCCTGGTTTCCCTCTTCCTCCGCCAAATTTCATTGCCCCTTCCCATTTCATCTTCCCCACTTTTACTTTCTTCCTTTTTTCCCTCTTCAGCTATCGCAACTTCCTTTTTTTATACATTTCACATTACCCATCGCAAGACCCTCACGCCTTTGCACTAGGAAAAAAAGAAACAAGCAACTGAAACTGTTCGAGGTATTAGATGAGATTAATTTCATACAAATAAATTATATGTTAGATACAAATTAAAAAATATAACCAATGGTATTATAAATATAACCAATGGTATTAATCGACCAACCACTATTCCTGGCTGTTTCCAGATGATGTCCTCTTCGGCCGTTTCGACGGCGCGCTCGTCCAAGTCGAGTAGTTCGTCGTCCTCTCGAACCCCGACTTTAACAGTTGACTCGTCAGCCTCTTCAGATTGTTTTGGCTGGTCTGGATTAATGACCAATAAATTATTCGTGGAATGAACTAAGGCACCTGTAAATTATTAAACCGAAATATGGAAAGAAAAAGGACTGAATGAAACTTTATTTTCCGTCTTCTGTGGAAATTCGTCCACCTTCAGAATCAATTCCCCACCTCTGTGCCTCCTCAGCCCTCACTCATCTCTCTTCATCTACCTATGTTTTCAGAACGGTCAATCTCTTCATGAACAGCAGCGGGTCTCTGGATGCGATCTCAAATGACTCGATAACAAGTCTACTTTATAATCGAATGAAGTAAAAGTAGTGTAAAATTATGAAATGAAAACGTGTCGACGACGATGGAAAATTCAGTGGCAATCAAACAAATGAAATCTGCAAAAATTACTGAATAAACTTCACCGTGAAATTTAGTGTCGATTGAGAATATTCAATTTTTTTTTAAATTTTAAATTCTTCTGGAAAATAATATAATACAACCCGTAAAATTCCAGATTCGCTTGTTGTCTCAGCCGCGAGCTTTGCCTTGCTAGCCGTGTGCTAGGGCGTCTTCATTCTCCAGCAGCTCATCCACGCCAACTCTTCCACCTTACAGGTCAACGGCTCTATTTGCAGGCAAAATTACCTTGAGAAAATATGGGAAAAACGGATACAACAATGGGAGAAAATGATTTTATTTCTTAAATTTTAATCTGCTACTAGTTTTCCCTGTTTCATTTTCCTTTAATCAGACGTTGCTGTGTCTCCTCTCTCTGCCCGCCTTCTTCCTCCTCATGGAGTGGACACGCCTCCACGCGCTCAAGTTCTGCCGAAGTGTAAGGAGTCAATACTTTCCTCGATTCTGCTTCACTCCATCTTTGTCTCCTTGGCCTCTGCTACCTTCCCACTTCTTCTCAGACAATAGCCTTCGAAGAATCTTCGATTCTGGGCTCCGACGGGCTCGACTTCGAGGTGATGAGTGCGCTCGGATGCACGACTCCGTTCAATGGACCCGAGGTCGGAGTTGAGAGAGGAAAGAAGGGGGGGGGGGAGATCGAACAAAAAGGAGAAAAAAGGACTCTCAATGCGGACAAGCCAGAGATGACTAATGTCTCATCCGTTGAGAGTGAGAAGCTGCCCGCGCCCAGATCATTCTGGGAGGCGCTCTTCTTCGACGACAAGAAGTTCCGCATGAACCAGGTGAACAAGATCGATTGATGGACAGAGTCAATTTAAGAGAGCATGTCAGTATCCTTCGATCAAGTCCTGCCCTAGGAATTTTTTTTCGAATTTCTTAACCAAAATTGATTATAACATACAACTCGACTTGGTGAACACAATAGGCTGTATTTCAAAGATGAAAAAATTTTCCCGCGCGAGACCCAGTACCGTAATCTTATAAATTCGATTAGTCATAAGTCGCATCAAACTTATTATTAGACAACCATCGAGCTGTCGGTGGCTAGCTCTTGTACGTGTATGTTTCGACAGCGAAAAAACCTTCTAATTGTACATAACGAAATTTCCCATATAAATTGAATCTTTTCAATAATATAATGTATGTAACATTTGAAGATCTCCGTGAGAGCGCTTAGATGATATACTTACGATTTTGTAATATTGACATTGAGCGCAGTTATGGATCGAAGAATGCGCTTGCACTGTGTTACAGTTTACACAGGATCATGTTCAAGCGCTTAGGAACCTAAGTGCGGGACCTTCAATTTTCCTAAAAAAGACATATGTTGTTGCAAATTTAAAGCACTTTAAGAATATGCTGGAGAGGTTTTGTGGAAATGAACACAAAATGCATATTTTGGCCAAAAACCTCCTTCGAAAATGTTTAGGGCCGTGTTTTAGGGCTAAATTCAAATTTTTAGAAAATATCGTCCAAGATCAAAATTAAAGCCCGTTCAATGAGCTATCGAACGATAGCTCGATGGTTGTCTAATAATAAGTTTGAAGCGACTTATGACCAATCGAATTTATAAGATTACGGTACTGGGTCTCGCGCGGAAAAATTTTTTCACCTTTGAAATACAGCCTATTGTGTTCACCATCTCGAGTTGTATGTTATAATCAATTTTGGTTAAGAAATTCGAAAAAAAAATTCCTAGGGCAGGTCATAATAGGGCCCTGCTCGAGTCTTACTGACATCCTCTCTTAAGAACAATAGATAAAATATTAAGAAATGAGCTGAATATTGACATGTTAATATCTCATTTCGGCAGTTCTACCGCCAGCTGTACGGTGGCGAGTTCGAGTGCGCGCAGCGGCTGCTGAACGATGCAAAGGCAATCGAGCAAGTGAAGACGGCCAGGAGTATCGACGAGGAGGGCAGCAAGAAGAAGGCCGAGTGAGGGGGGGGGGGGTTGGACGAGTTGGCAAAGTGCCAAACTCTCGGCACCCCGGACATCATTCCAATTCGACATCTGAATAAAGCAACACCGAATTGCAATGAACTGTTGTATGTTGCTTGTTGAAGGAAAACAATCTTTCATGTCTTTATTGCTCGACGTTAGAAAGCTTGAACTCTGTAAAGAGCCAAATAGACATGTATATTCTTCAATGTGTTGGCACAGAAAGCAACAGGAGTTGAAGAGATTGTAAAGGTCATGGGAAAGCAAAATAGGGCATATTGTAAAGTGGAGATGAGGGAGGCAGATGGAGGTGGTCTAGAGACGGCCGACGCTGCAGTCGCTGAACTGGAGAAGAAGAGCCAGGCAAGTCACCATCACGGAGAGGGTCTGTGCAAAAGAAGAAAGAAATTTCTGAATTCTTGAAATTACTTCGATATTATTCGATACTTTTCCTCACAAAATGATGAAAAGCTTACCGTGAGCACGAGAGGCTTGGAAAGGACAGCAAAGCCCCAGATTGAGATGCCCAGATTGGATTGCTCTAGATGGCAAGCAAATGCCAGGGCCGTGTGGTAGATCTGATTGTGAGAATAATTTGCAGTGTTGAGGGATACGCCGAGAAAGAGAGATGAAGAGAGTGAATTATCAACATGGTCAACATAGGTACGCATGTATACACACATAGTATAGAAACAAAAAAAAAATTCGATCTAACATTCGGACGATACGGGAACCAGATGTACATGTTCGCACAGAGCGCAGACTTTGTCGCGTAGATCTATCAGCTCATTATTTACATTTTATTTGTTTTACTTCTTCGACTTTATTGACTTTATTTAGCGCTGTCCACGTTGAACTCTTTTCCATTGATCAATAAAAGTTCAAAATTTCTCTGAATTCCTCCATCTGACGGTGAGTCATTAACCGTGTCGTGAAGCTTGGAAGGCGAGTTAGTCAGGGTGATGAAAGAGAAGATGCACAGGATTACAACTGGAGTCGAAGCGAACAGCTCGATTATGGGGCCGTTTCTGACGATGAGATGTCACATTTGACACATTAAAGTTCATGAAGGGCGAACTAGCTAGATAAACTTTAACCTGCGGGAGACTACGATGAACAGGGCGAAGAGAGTTGACGGAATGATGGTCGCAATCATTACAAATGCGTAACGCTGCAATGGAAAA
This sequence comes from Allodiplogaster sudhausi, assembly GCA_945643635.1. Taxonomy (NCBI): domain Eukaryota; kingdom Metazoa; phylum Nematoda; class Chromadorea; order Rhabditida; family Diplogasteridae; genus Allodiplogaster; species Allodiplogaster sudhausi. The sequence goes on along the minus strand of CALZFC010000041.1, from coordinate 3,121,223 downwards.
AAAATGGCTCCAGTTTTGATTAAAATCCAATCCATCTTTCAAATTGGACCCATTTTTAAACTGGACGCAGTTTGTTTCTCTAACATAAGAGAATAGCCAAAAATGAGAGAGGAAAAGTGTGTAAAAAACCTTTACTCACTATTGCTCTCTCAAATTCGCGCACTCTCTAAAACAGTGCGCACTGTTTCAAATATGCAGCTCTCACGGTGCCTCTCATTCTTACATATCATATTCCATTTTGCGGTGGTGTCTAGTGCCGGGACCACAAGTTAATTATTGTTCCACGTTAGCACTGTTGGGCTTCCGTGATCATTTCCGGATTTCTTAAGTCAGTCTGCTTATTTTCGCTCGTTGCGAGCGGTTCCTCTTCTTCTTTTAGGAAAAACTGCGCTTGCAGCTCACTGAAGTTGAGCAGAGAGAAGCGGAAGAAGAAGGTGAAGGAGACTGTGTCTCTCTCACAGAATCACAGGCTGATGCGGCGGCGATGGAAGCCATGTTAGCCATGGAAGTCTCGACAGATTAAGATGAAGAAGAATCTGAGCTTTTTCCGTGTTGTTGTGCAATTTGTTGATAAAATTTGTTGCAAAAAAGTCCTTTGTAAATTAGAATAAAATGAAAATAGACAGAACAAATCAAACAAAAGATGAGATAGGAAGAAATCATGCGGCAAAACAGAGATATTTCTGAATGTACAGAGATCTATAGAGCCATTTTTTAATGAAATCACATGCCTATTTCCTTATATATATGACAATGTATTTTTGGCGGAATTTAACAAATAAATAAATACATATATTAAAGAAGTGCATGGATTTTTGATGTTTTCTTTGACGTGAAAATGAGTAGAAACTGTTGCAATTCGATTTTCTTCTCGGAAGCGTGCCCGAGGTGGGCGAAGAGGAGATGGGAAGTAGCTCACGAACAACTCCTTTCTCTCTGACTAACCGGTTAACTTGCCTGGACTACACATTGGTCAACGTTTGGGTCGTTTGCAACAATATGCGCGTATGGTCATAGGCAATGTGAGACAGCCATTAGCGAGAACAATTCCTTGGTCTGGTCAAGTTCACTTTAAAAACACAATCCATGCAGACTTTCGCTCAACCAGGACACGTTTTCATTGCCTAACACAGGTCGGCCAAGAACTGGGACTGGAAAAGAGCAGACAGAAAGAGAGGGGACAGACACCGAGAGCAACAAGGGACATGTGAGAGAAATGAGGAGAAAGAGAGAGACCAGAGAGAAAAAGAGGATGCGCTGCAAATTCCGAGTGTGCGAGATGGAAATGAATAAAGGTAAAAGACGTTAAAGGACGACAGAGAAAAAGATCGAATGAAAGAACGAAGAAGCACTGAAGAACAAACAGAGAGAGAGAGAGAGAGAGAGAGATAGAGTAAAAGTGATTTCCTTTCAAGAGGTAAAGGTGGTCAGTCGTCCTCAGCCTCTCCTTTTCTCCATTTTTTCCAATTCTACTTGATTCCTTGAGAATTTGCATGCTATTTACTAAAACTATGTTTTGCCTGAAAATTTTCTTGTTTCAGGTCTCTGCCTTCATAAACAAGGCGTGTTGAACTTTCCCCCCAACCTACTTTTGGCGCGCTATTCGTGCTTTTTCTTCTTGGATACATGAATGGTAAGAAATATTGTTTACTTCTGCTGAAATTAAGAGAGCCTCTCTATAAGGGTAAGAGGAACATTCAGATTTTGGTAAACAAAATGATATGAGGATTACTCATGCGCATTATCAAGAAAGTTTAATTTTTTTTTATTAAAAAAAAATTATTGTCTGAAGTAAATGCCAGCTCAAGTTCACTTTAGCAAGGTTATAAAACAATTACCCTTGTCATTGCATGAAAATGAGCAAAAATGTAAATCCACATAACTCTTGCGTTTGAATGTTGTTTATGCCAATTTATTTGCAGTTTTAAAGCTGATTCGTCTGAGATATTCCATTGTTTAAGTTTTTAGTCTACTTTTGGGTCTGGGCTCCTCTTTTGAGACAATTTTTATATGTATTACCCATTCAGTTCTCTTCAAAAAAAAAGATCTGTATCACCGATCTACCAAATGTCATGCGTGAACTAAGACTTTTATCTACAAAAACATTGTAACAAATACTGAAATCAGACATTCCAAATCAATGTGGATGACTCATGAGTCACTTGAGCTGGTAGAATTTTTTATAGGGATTACATTTCAGAATACTGCTGATGTAGCTTCAATTCTCCAGAATACATTGCATGAGTTTTCCAAACAGATAATCACGAACGAAATGTTTCAGTCAGACAAAGTCTGCTTTTGCTGCAAACCTTGTTCGTCAACAACGATTGCATATCGATGAAACCAACTCACCCATCGATCACCAGGTCAGTTACAATAAATTGGATGCCGTCTCGAAGGTTTACATTGTGCTTCCTTGCACACTGCGATAGACTGTTATCTTGGAAATAGGCAATCAATGATTTCCTTGACAATGACCTACTTCACCAGCAACAAATTGATCAACAAAGAAGAATACTGAACTCCTTTAAAGCTATCTGCTACGATGTTTTATAATATTATAAATCAAATCTTAATTGAGCTTTATTCCACGATGAACATTCTTAGAAAACGTAGTATTGTGTCCAAGACCTTCCCAAACAACCGCCACCACGAAATCCCCGGCGACCATCACCACGACTTCCACGACATCGTCTACTACGTCACCTACGTGGACGTCAACCTCGTATCTGTGCATGAGCTGTCCGACGCCAAAGTACATGATGGTTGGTGGAATTGCATTTTAAATAATAGTTTTATTTATTTATTTATTTGTGAATTTATTACACAATTATAATTTACTCATTTAAGTATTTATATTACCTTTGGCCTATGATGCAAATTTGACACACTCTTCAGGTAATGATGTCATACAATATGAAAAGTATAATAAATCAATCGTCAACATCTAAACTGGTCAAAAAAGAAGTCGTTGCAGTAATGTGGCTGGGCCAATCTTCGAATCAAACATCTGTGTGTCGTCCGCCCGGGCTTATTTTGTAACATGGCGTATCAATTTCAACCCTGTTGTACTACTACATGTGACCCTACCTCCCTGATTGCCTGTCTCTTTTTTATAATATATAAATAAAAAGTAAATAAGTAAATAATTAAAAATACAAAAACAGTTGTCTCTTATCAGCGCAGCGGAATCTTCCGATGCGCAACGGAAAAGAAAGTAATAATGTTGGGTATTCTTTCTCTGGTCTCGGATGCAATACCAAATTTTAAAAGTACAGATAAACATATAGTAGCAAAATAAAAATATAAATGGAAAAAAATTATTTTAAAACAAATCCTGGTGCCAAAGAAATTGCAGCATTCTCATGACTTTACAGACTAATCTATGCAGATAGAAGAGATGTAACGGTAACCTGTACGTAAAAATCTTTCTCTTTTTCTCGATCTCTCCACCTGGGATCGTCCTAATTCATGGCGAAACACAAGTCGGGCAAAAGAGTGGAAAGATTCAGAGAGAAATACTGACGATAGGTACTGAGAGCAAGAAGGAATGAAGAGACATGTGAGAGATAAGCGGTAGGAGAGAGAGACTAGAGAGTAAAAAGAGTTTGCGCAGGAAAGGCAAAGAGTGGCCCATGTGTATGCGATGGAACTGAATGAAGTCAGTGGACGTTGCAGGACGTCAGAGAAAAATGAAAAAGAGAGAGAGAGAGATAGAGAGAGAGGGAGGAGAGACCGAGGAGAGAGAATAATTGATTTCCTCTCCAGCGATAGTGGTATGCAGGAGTCCTGATTGCTGGACTCTCTGTCAAAGTCTCACTTTTGTTTTATTTCTCCATGATTCATTGCTAATTTAACATGCAATGTTCTGCTTCGAATATTAAAACGTAAATTTGACAACTGTTTCAGGTCATTGCCTTCATAAACAAGGCCAATTCGAGTTTATCGCCAGCCTGCATTCATTTGGCTCGCTATTCGTGTAGTTACGACACATGAATGGTACGCCGATATTGCTTGCTTCAGGTTCAGTAATGGGCTAAAGTTTACTTAGTAGGTATATACATATGTTTCTACTATGATGTTACTATCTATACATACATAAATGTACATATTTGTCTAGCGGAATATAAGCTCTGCCAACTCATATAAATGCATTTGTTGGTATGAATGCACATACATATGCGTATCTCTCCGTTCCTTGCACAAGAAAAAAATACCATTGCGATAAGTGGTATCGGCGATCTCGATCCGGTCTTCACGAGGACAGGAATACAGTGCACGCAGACGTGGCGCTCACTCATCCAGCAATCACCACTGGGAGTCCTCGACTTCCACCGTCAGCTGCCATACGCGACTGGTATTTGACAGTCGTATCTCACTGAGCTGGAAGTAGCCAGCGGCCCGCTCACCCAACAGATGGCTCCATTAGGTTACTACTATTTGTTACATTAAACATAATAGTTATCCACAGACATACTTTAGGCCGTGGCAAAACCGGACACTTCCGTTGATCAAGAGACGTGGAGGGCTTCACCCGATCGAGTCGCTTATCTTCCTTTGATACCAGGGGCAATTCGTGGTTTATCCAAGTTACCAGCACATTCCGTTCCCCTGCCCATCGTTAATCGTTTAAACAATTCTTGAACTAGCATAGTTATGAATATTAAAATAAATTATATTTAATCGTTTAAAATGTTTTTAATGCGTAATGCATGCTGTATTACATATGTATAATAAAGTTAAAATATTTAGTGCTTTTAGCTAACTATGCAAATTCCGAAACTGTGTGATCCGTTTGCGTTGCTGATGTTTGGTCATGCTGGAGGGCCATAGGGATTTCGGGGAACCAGTCCTTGGGCATGTCTAGCTCACTTAAGCAAGACGCATGCAAGCAGACTAACAATTAATTCTCTTCTCTCTCACGCTCTCTCCACCTGGAATCGTTCTAATTCACAACAGAACACAGGTCGGGCAAGAAAAGAGAGAGTGGAAAGAAGTAGAGAGCAATGAGAGATGGAGAGACATGTTAGAGATAAGCGGGGAGAGAGAGCGAGAGAGAGACAAGAGAGAAAAAGAGTTTGCACGGGCCCGGCTGTGCGTGATAGAAATGAATAAAGGCAGAATAGATTGAAGGACGAGAGAGAAAAAGAGCGAGAGATAGAAAGGAGAAGCTCTAAAGAACATACAGAGAGGAAGAGAAAGAGAATACCCGATTTCCTCTCAAGAGTTAATGATAGGCAGGCGTCCTCATTGCTGGAGTCTCAGGCAAACTGACGCTTTTTGTTCTTCGTTTTTTATTCTCCTCTTTTTTTATTCTCTTCTTTTTTTATTCTCCTCGATTCATAGCGAATTTGGATGCTATTTGCTGCTGCTTGAAGATGTGATAACTGTTTCAGGTCAATGCCTTCGCAAACAAGGCTAATTATAATTTCCCGCCATCCTACAAATGGCACGGAATCTGTTTGCATTTTCTTGGACAAATGAATGGTAGGCCATATCGCACGTTTCTGCCTAAATTATGAGAGCATATCAATAAGGTTCGAGATGCAGTTGCAATTTTTTCTTCAAAATTTCCACCTAAAAAATGCAATCATCAACAGGGCCGATATTGAAGAGGGGTTATAAAATTATAAATGCTCGATATTTTGGTACAAATATTCTCTCGCCTCCTCTTACTCACTTTGCAGGCCGACGCAAGCATAAGGCGAATTCGACTCTCTTGCCAGACTACACATGAATCGATATTCGAATCAACATGGAAACATGACTGGTTCGCCATATTCTATATTTCTGCTTCAAACAAGAGAGCCTCTATATATGTACATGCATAGTGCCAAAGGTGTCCCAGCCCCGTAGGAAAATATCTGATTCTTGAAACCAATATTTAATGAGGGATATCTAGGCCCAGTATGAAGAATCTTCGCTCTTGAAGAATGTGGGAGTCCCGTCTGCTATCTCCCCATCACTTTCTTTGAACTTAATGTTTTGAATTTTAATTTTGTTTTACGTAATTTGAAAATACACAAAAATAATCCGTGACGATTTTTCTGACATGTTTCTTTATTGAAGTTTCTTTTATGAATTTTTCCTTAAAAACTCATGGTGCAAAATACTGAAATGTGACATTTGTAATCAAAGTGGATATCTCTTTCCAGGACACTTGAGCAGTTAGTATTATTTATAGAGTTAACATTTCAGGACACTGTTGCTGTGGCTTCAATTTTGAAGAAAATAAAACATTGTATGAGTTTTTTACAGAGAAAATTACGAACGTACACTTTCAGTCGGTCAATGTCTGCTTTACTGCAACCACTTCCGTCAGCAACGGCTGCATGGCAATGACACCAACTCACATATCCATAACCAGGTGAGAGCTCAATGAATTGTGGTTTCAAAATAACAGTCACTTTAAACTAACAATAAGTTAATATGAATGTATAAAAAACTGCTTAACCCACAGTAGATTGTGCAGGCCACCGCCAGTGACCACCACCAACAACGATCGCGGCAACAATAACTTCGACAGCGACGACAACAGCCTCCACGACAACGACTACAACAGTGCACATGGAAATGCGTGGAGCGTGTGCTGCTGCGGTCCATAAGGTTTCCGGGCAATTTTGTCTTTCGGTACTTCCAGATTAGACACTCAAAATACAATACCATTTGAGGCAGTTCTTTTTTTACTTTTTATTGTTTAATATTCAGAATTGAACTACATACATAGTAATTAATCAATAGACTCCCGACACGGCTGCTATTGAAAACGCGCATCAATCCACCCCCAATTTTTCTAGGTAAATGAGAGCGCTCTTTCCAAAGGGAGTTTTTTTTTAATTCTTTTACGGAATCGGCTGACAAGAAGCTCGAATGCTCGAGGAGAAATCGCTTTTCATAAACGTCAAATGAGTCAAGGACGTCTGGACAGGGCCACATGGCAAGAAGCAGCCCGATGGTTTTACAGCGTACTGTTTCTCAGAAATGAAGTTAGACTCGGTGATTGATCGTCCTCTTCGCCATCGTTTTTCAATTGCACTTCAAATTTGTTTCCAACTTTGGTGTCCTATGATTTCGCCTGTCTAATGTCTTTATCTTGCACATAGAAACCGTAGAATGCGTGTAAGATTTCGCTGATAAATGAGCTGCCGACAGAGCAGCATTTCCATGATGACAAACAACACTGACACAAGAATGGCAATGCTAGCGTATTTCACATTGGTGTAGGAATAATATGGAAAGATTTAGCAGAAATACAAATGTACAGAGAAGTTGACAGAGAATGTAAGAGGATTTAGAGTTGTGTGTAGAGTGCCGAATGGCGTACGCCGCAGGGGCAGGCTCGCTGGCCTATAGGCTCGCTGGCCTATAGGCTCGCTGGCCTATAGGCTCGCTGGCCTATAGGCTCGCTGGCCTATAGGCTCGCTGGCCTATTGGCAAGCCGAGAGGGAAACCCGCGAGAACTGGCTGTCCATGGCTTTTACCTTTTTATTATGTATTATATAAGCATGACCAAGACCTGTTAAAAATTGCGTTTGGCTGCCATTATAAACAAGGCATAATAGATAATAGTCTGTACTAACTTTATGACAATGTATTTTCCAAATAAATAAACATATTGTTTAAAGTGCATTTAATTTTAATGCTTTCTTTGTGCAGATTTGTTCCAATATATGTATGTAAAAATGGGAAGAATTAATGAGTAATTCGATTGGCCGCGCAAGTATGTATGTCCGAGATGGATGAAGAAGGATCTCTCTTTCTCGTTCTAATTCATTGCAGGGAGAGAGAGTGAAAAGAGACAAAAGACATGTGATAAAGATGCTAGAGAGAAAAAAGTTTTCGCTGAAAAGTCCGAATGTGGACCAGCTGGGCGTGAAGGAAATGAATAAAAGCAGAATAGGGTAAAGGACGAAGGAGATAAATAGCGAGAGAAAGAATGAAGAACACTGAAGGACATGTACAGAGAGAAATAGAAAGGGATTAATTAATTTTCTCACAAAAGTCAATGCTAGGCAGGCGTCCTCACTGCTGGAGTATCTGGTCAAACTGAAGTTTTCATCCTTCTTTTCTTTTAAGAATTCTCCTAGGTTCATTGCGAATTCTACGATATTTACCGCGGCGTGCATTAAAATAATGTAATGCTTGAAAATTTGATAACTGTTTCAGTTCACTGCCTTCATACACGAGGCAATTTCAACTTTCCAGCCATCCTCCAAATGACACAGTTTTCACATACATATGAATGGTAAGCGAAATTGTTTGTTTCTACTTCAATTAAGAGAGCCTCTCTATAAGGTTCAAGATGCCCCTCCCAATAGGAAAATGTACATATGACTTCGGTAGCCAAAATTTTATGCGCATTGTGAAGAAATCAATTTTTTATTTAAAAAAAAATTCACTTGACAAAGCATGCAAAAGTATGGGAAAACAGAATGGGTTTTCACCTAATTCACACGCATGATTCTTGATTAAATTTGATTGTGAGCATCGCTGAGACGTTTGAAAAGAAGAGATTGAAAAGATTGATACGACTTGCAGAACATACATAGCTTTCATGGATTAAACACGATTTTTATAGCCAAAAGTAGAGTGACAAATACAGAAATCGAGCAACTCTAATCAATGTGGAAAGGGACACGCTTGAGTCATTAAGTTTGAGTTGGCGGAATTACTTTTAAGGATTACATTCCAGGACATAATTACTGTAACGTCAATTCTGCGGCACACATTCCAAGAGCCATCAATTCACGAGGGAAAAATTGCAGTCGGAGAACGCAGGTATTGATCAAAGACCACTGATTAAAGATTACCATGTTGCTGGAGAGTTTGCAAGGTGCTTCCGGCCATATTTACATTCATTTTGGAATGCTCACAATGTGTCTCTACTAGTTTTGCGTGCAGGTTGCCATGTCTGCCTGGCGCATTCTCCAGCTCTTCGACTTCTTAGCTGCAACCTTCTCCGTCACCTTCGCGTGCAAGGCAATGATGCCAACGAACCCGTCGAAATGAATTGGTTACTAAATAATATTTATGATTTTTATCTAAGTTAAGATAAATGTCAATAAAGACTACATATGTATGTATATATCTCACAGTAGATTGCAGGTCTCCTCCAGACAGACACCACGACATCTGTGGCAACAGTCACTTCCACGGCACCGCCAACATCTTCCACAACGAGTGCCCATGGAAATGTGTGGAGCATCTGCTACTTTGTCATACTTCTTACTGATTAATAAACAGAATAGAAGTGCATATTTAAAAAAATAGTAGACTCCCTCAACGAATTTCTTTGTTTGTCCAACTAAGAGTCGAGATTGCTTAGCTGCGAAGGCAGTGAACTCCTTCTGTTTTCCGAACATGATGAATAGTTGCAAACTGGTTATATTATCTTTGTACGACAAAGCATCTAAAAAGTGGATAAAAATAAAACTATAACGATATCATTAACTACATGTAATTGCAGTCGCATAAGTATGTTATATTCTTCGTTTCTATATATAATATAGCTTCTCGGCAATATGATCAAATTTATCAGATAAATAAATATACAAAAATTGCATCTAAATACTTTATTTTTTCTCAGTGATTATTTTTCTTCTTTGCTGATTTGTTCTAATATACGTAATGAAAATGAGATGAAATGGAAGCAATTCGATTGGCCGTGGAAAGAAGAAGAGATGCGATCTCAGCCACTTTCTCTCTTTTTTGCTGTCTCCACTTGGACTCGTTCTAATTCATTACCGAATACAGGTCGGGCTAGAAAAGAGAGAGTGGAATGAAGCAGAGAGATAAGAAAAGAAGAGACATGTCAGAGATAAGCGGAGAGAGAGAGAGAGAAAGAGAGAGAGAGAGAGAAAGAGAGAGAGAGAGAAAGAGAGAGAGAGAGAGAAAGAGAGATAGAAAGAAAGAGAGAGAGAGAGAGAAGGGGGAGAAGGGCAATAGTTGAATTGCTCAGTAGTGATAGTGGGAGACGGGTGGTCTTACGCGGAGGCTCTCGATCGCTCCTCTAATATTTTTTCTACAATTCTCTTTGATTTATCTCGATTTGCACCCGATTTACGTTCATTAAAAAGGAATTTTTACTTGAAAATTTGCTAAATGTTTCAGGTCACCACTGCCTTCATATACAAGGCGAGTCGAATCTCCCGCCAGCCTTCTCAATATTCCTTCATATGCTTGGACGCATGAATGGCACGCCATAGCTTGTGTGTTTCTAATTAATGACAACATTTTGAGGACGCCTTTGGCCATTTTTGCAGTTTACGATAATCTTAATAATGGTTTCTCCATATGCAAAGCTTCTCTTAAGTTGTCCAAACTGGAAATCGAATCTCAGGTACTGCCCCGATATGATAATGATTATCTACACAACCCGCCTTCTCCGAGAAGAGATACAAATAAGGACGAGGCGATGGACGAGCTTCCTTTTGGAGCTCGTATGCAAGTGTCCTTGTGGACAAGATAAATTTGGAGGTCTAATTGCGAGATGAGAGTTCGCGATCAGAAGGCCAGCTTATAACTGTTGATGTGTCACGAATGTAATAACCATTGTTGACCGGTCATGTTGTAGTCCTCATACATTAAGAGTGAGAGACCGCTCATGTTCAGTGGTAGACGGTGTGTCACAGCGGAGCGACCAAGGAAGGCTCGGCCCCCGACTGGAGCTGCCAAGAAGTGGCGAGGGAAAAGTGCAGGGAAGTGGAACGAGTGTGTCGAGTCGAGAGCGCTGCCGAGAGAAAGCGGCTGCCCCCCCCCCCCCCCCCCCCTCTCCACCATGTCCCCCCCCCCATCTCTATATCCCCCCCATCGTAACATGCAGAGATAAAGCACTAGTGTACATCCCCTCGTCAGACACAACTACAGACGTCAGAACCAGCACATAGTCCACGATACAACAGGTGTCACGGTGGGGCAACGTGGGAAGGCTCCGCCTTCGAGCGGAGAAGAACAAGCGGAGTGTCAGTCGAGTGGAACGAAGGCAGAGAAGGCGCCTGCCCCCTCCCCGCTCGCTCCACCATGCCCCCCCTTTATAGCGATGTAGCGTAAAGTGCAAAGATAAAGTATCGTAAGTATCTCCCTCATCTCCCGAACGCAGAATCACAAGAAACCACACGACTACACCTGTTTTGCTGGAAAATAGGAAATCTAGAAAATAAAGTCTCCCGCGGCGGAAGCTGACGAAGACAATGGCGGAATCCTTGTGACTTTTAGAGACTAATGAAATGCACTTTCCTTTCAATTTGAAAGTCAGAACATCAAACAAACTGAAAGAAGTGAAATATAGGAAAGACGAACACGAGTAACACTTTGAATCAGGGTTGCAGTTTTTTGTTTTTTTTTTGTTTTTTTTGTTTTGGTTTTTTGGGTTTTTTTGGGGTTTTAACAAAAAACTTTTTTGTTTGTTTTTTTGTTTGGGGTCGGCCCAAAAAAACAAAAAAAACTTTTTACTCGAAATCTTCCGGATGTCTCTTCCTCCAGCGAAATTTTAAGATTTGAGGGTTCTAATTTCTCAACTCGTTATATCACTTTTTAGTATAATTGTCATTTCCGAATTTGTTTTACGACTTTTATTGTGTTATGGGTGTTATAGATCAAGAAATTAACCAATTTCTCTTCTAAAATTACGTTAATGCTACTTTTTTTTTGGTTTTTTGTTATTTTTGTTTTTTCTACAAACAATTTCTTCTTTTTGTTTTTTGTCCTCAAAAAAAACCGGTTTTTTGGTTTTTTTTGGCCCAAAAATTTTTTTGGTTAGGGAGTTTTTTGTTCTACATCCCTGCTTTGAATATGTATTCTTCACATAGCTCCGTATTGCATGGAACTGTGGAATGATACTTGTTGAATGAAAACAATCTTTTATGTCTTTATTGCTCGACGTTAGAAAGCTTGAACTCTGTAAAGATGTAAAGATGTCTCTTCGGGACAGTATATTTGTGAGGTGATTCGTTAAGCTGATGCAAATAAAACATTATAATAAATAAATAAATAAATAAACATAAAGAAAAAAAATACCAAATAGAGAGCATTTATATTCGCGCGAAGAACGAGAAGAAAGGATCCCTTCTAATCCCCATGAAATTTTTCGATACGGCAATAGCGATACATACATATTTTCCACCATTTCTCAATTTTATTTCAGACATGTGTTTTGGAAACATCATCCACGACAGAAAGTTATGTAGCTCCAAGTCAACTTCAAACAAAAAAAAACGTTCTGATACATAGATGAGAAGGAGCCAAAGAAATGATTGATTAAATAAATGTTTTTGTTGTCGAAATAATTACCAGAGAGGCATAGTTTTGCCCTTTTCGCTGTTTTTTTTTCCAAGTTCTAGAAGTAGAAAGCAAATTTGAATGCGAATAATAGTGTCGCAGATGCGTGACATTCTCCATGAAATTATCATGTTGTCCAACAAAATCATATTCATATCAGCTCGTAGGCCTTTATTTCTTCAAGGGGGCGAGAGGGACTAGAAGGGGAGGGAGGGGCGGTCTCAAGTGGGTTTTTGGAGGGAAGAGCTTCCCCTACTTGCCGACTTCCTAGGCCTCGTACGGCTCGTGCGAGCCGAAGAGGAAGAGGCCGAGAGCCTTGGCGTAGAGGAATCCCGTCAGGTACGCCAGCTGGTAGACGTGCACCGGCTAAAAATAACAGGGATTACTGGTTGAATTTCTTTTATATATTTTATAAATTTTTATACTGTTATTCCAAAGCAATCATTTTACCTCGGCACCGTGGGCGTAGATGTACTGGAGCACCACGAAGCCCGCCAACGAATAGAAGGTCGCGAACGCCAGGTACGACACCGAGACCTCAAATGAATTCTATGACTAATTTTATTTACGTATCATTTTTAGAATTCTAAAAATTCCAATGATTACCAAAGTATTATTTTATGATTAAAAATTCCAATGAGATTTTTATTCTTCTGACCGAGCCGAGAAGGACGCCAACTGCGAAGAGCGCAGCGTACGCTCCACCGAGGGACGCGGCGAGCAGGTTCACGCGGGAAGAGCCGACGGCGGGAGCGGCGTACTGTAAGAAGGGGTACGGTAAGATGTGGGAGGAGAATGGATACGGTATCATTCGCAGGGAATCTCAGATCAACAGACGTAGTAGGCAGATCCAGCGACGGCCGGGAGGAGGAAGGCGTAGGGCTCAGCGTAGATGTAGAGATGAGCGAAGGCTGAGCCGAGCAGGAGACCAGCGAAGCTGGCGTAGCCGAGGAGAGCGAAGCGGGCATCCTTGTCCGCCAGAGATGACTGTAAACAAATTTCAGTGTTTCATTTTCATTTTACTTACTTCCTTCCATATCCTACTTATTGCTCAAATTTTGGCAGCAAATTAAATTGCAGAAATGAACGTACTCCCTTGAGGGAGTACTGGTAGGCGTAGAGGGGCACGGCGACGAGCGCAGCGAAGGCAGCACCGAAGCTGCCGAGGAAGGCGCCGACAAAGTAGTGGAGGAGGTTGGCGCCGAGAGAGAAGGACGCAGACGCCCCGAGCACCAGAACCGAGGACCAGAGGAAGATGGAGAGGACCTGCAAGAATGAAATATTATTAGTCAATAAAAGTAATTTGAATTTTTACATTGTCGAAGGAAATTATAGAGAAATGTAAATATGGGTTCCTTTGCAGCGGAAATCAGCAGAAACCTTGGCAGGCGACGCGGAGACGTCGGCCATGTTGGAGAGGACGACAAGGGCGGCGTCCCTCTGGGCGAGCAGCGAGGCTTGGAGGGAGGCGACCAGCTCCTGGGCGGACTGCAATAGCAAAATGATCCCTTTTGAAGATTAGAATGCGAGAGTGAAGGTACAAAGCAAGAGGAATGGAAGGAAAAGCTGACTCCTTGGAGGGCTAGTGCCTTGGCCTTGTACTCGTCGCCGGCGCTCTGGAACTCGGCGCCGTACTGCTTGACAAGGGCCGCGGGGTCGGCTGCCCCGGAGGCGGAGGCGGGAGAGGCCGGAGCGTCTGCGGCGGGTGCGGGGGCATCCGCGGGCGCAGGAACCTCGGCGGGGGCGGGGGCAGCGTCGATTGCAGCGTCAGCCATGGCAAGAGGGAGCGAGGGACGAGTGGAAGAGAAGGAAGAGAAGAGCTGTGAGTGAAATGGCAGCCGAAGCTGCTTTTATACTACCCAGTTTGCACTTTCATCTCTTTGGAAGTGCGTTTTATTGACAAAAATGAAAAGTGCGCAGAACTTTACATTTGCAAATTTCGTGATTGTCCGTGATTTTAACGAATATGACAATAAATTTAAAAAAAAACTGGCGTAAAACGTTTCAATTTCTATGTACTTTGCACTTTCTACAGATCGAACGCTTTAGAATAAATTTGATTATTTCAACTAAGTGTCATAATCATGTCATAATAAGCATAATGTCTCCAATCACATTAGAAATTTCTTTTATTTATTCCATTTTTTCTTGATTTCGCATTTGCTTTCCTGTTGTTAATTAGATGCCTATGTAATTTCATTCTTTGGCAAGTATTCTCAGCCGTTGTTCATTCTTTGCTTCCCGTATGCCCGGGTGCGGGCGTTTCTCATCTTCTTTCTACGGCCGTTATTAGACCATTTGTTTTCTAACTCTAGCTTTCATTGCTTCCCACCGTCTTATTTCTTTCTTTCCTCATTTCTAAGAGTTAGGTCTTAATTTTTTCGTTTCTCTCACTTTCTCTATGCCTCTCATTCAATACACTTCTCCTTCATCTCTTCTTTTCACAAGAAAAATAAATCAATATTGAGTTTACTCTTATGTGTTGAAACACATTACATTCTTCTCATCTCTCACAATTGAATCTGGTCAATCCATTTTGTCCTCACATCTTTATCAAGAGTCAGTTTTTTTATCAATATTAGTTTCCCCACCTGAAAAGGCTATTTTCCGAGACATATAACTTGGAATTGTTGCATAATATCGAAGTGAACTGAAATTAAAGCATTATGAGATCAAGGTATATTCAAATAAAGAATCGAATTCCCGCATTTTAAATTCTACTAAATTACCTCTTTGCGCAAACAGCGAGACAATTAGTGTATATTAAATATGAATACAAATTATGCTGTGATTTTCAAATACGAAGCAAAGAGTGATTAAGGGCAGAAAATACTTACAAAGAATGAAATTATATATGCATTTAATTAACAACGGAAAGACAAGGCAAATTCTAGAAGAAATGGAATAAATGACAGAAATTTCCAATACAATTGGAAACATTATGCTTATTATGAAATAATCATGACACCTAGAAGAAAGAATCAAATTTATTTTAAAACATTCTTTCGGATTATTTATTTATTTATTTATCTACACCGATTAAGATGTGACAACACTGGCAGAGATGTAACGTGACCGGCGAAAATATGCACGATATGAAATAAAAAATAGGAGAGAATGGCATGAAATGAGAGAGAGGAGAGGCAGAAAATATATGTGTGACTAGCCACTTAATTAATTAGCAATAGGGGATGGTAAAGGGAGAGGGCATCAGCTTGATAGCAATGGAACCTGAGCGGGGTGGACGAGGTCCCGCGTAATGGGGTGGAGGAATCCCCAGGGCTGGATTGAATGTAGAAAGTGCAAGGTACATGGAAATCGAAAAATTTTATGGAATTATTTTTCAAATTTATTCTTATATTTGTTAAAATCAAGGAAAATCATGAAATTTGCTAATGTAAAGTTCCTTGCACTTTCATTTTTGTCCAGAAAACACACTTCCAGTGAAAAGAAAGTGCAAACTGGGTAGTATAAAAGCAGCTTCGGCTGCCATTTCACTCACAGCTCTTCTCTTCCTTCTCTTCCACTCGTCCCTCGCTCCCTCTTGCCATGGCTGACGCTGCAATCGACGCTGCCCCCGCCCCCACCGAGGTTACTGCGCCCGCGGATGCCCCCGCACCCGCCGCAGACGCTCCGGCCCCTCCCGTCTCCGCCTCCGGGGCAGCCGACCCCGCGGCCCTTGTCAAGCAGTACGGCGCCGAGTTCCAGAGCGCCGGCGACGAGTACAAGGCCAAGGCACTCGCCCTCCAAGGAGTCAGCTTTTCCTTCCATTCCTCTTGCTTTGTACCTTCACTCTCGCATTCTAATCTTCAAAAGGGATCATTTTGCTATTGCAGTCCGCCCAGGAGCTGGTCGCCTCCCTCCAAGCCTCGCTGCTCGCCCAGAGGGACGCCGCCCTTGTCGTCCTCTCCAACTCGGCCGACGTCTCCGCGCCACCTGCCAAGGTTCCTGCAGATTTTCGCTGCTAGAGAACCTGCTGGAATCTTAATATTGATATTAACATTTCTCTGCAGCTTACTTCGATCATGAAAAAATACAAATGATGGAAATTTACCCTTTCGCGACTTTCATTCACTTTAATTATATTTAATATCTTGCAGGTCCTCTCCATCTTCCTCTGGTCGTCGGTTCTGGTGCTCGCGGCGTCTGCGTCCTTCTCTCTCGGCGCCAACCTCCTCCATTACTTTGTCGGCGGCTTCCTCGGCAGCTTCGGTGCTGCCTCGGCAGCATCGGTGGCTTCCTCGGCAGCTTCGGTGCTGCCTTCGGTGCTGCCTTCGCTTCGGTGCTGCCTTCGCTGCTGTCGCCGTGCCCCTCTACGCCTACCAATACTCCCTCAAGGGAGTACGTTCATTTCTGCAATTTAATTTGCT
The DNA here is from genome assembly GCA_945643635.1 of Allodiplogaster sudhausi. Taxonomy (NCBI): domain Eukaryota; kingdom Metazoa; phylum Nematoda; class Chromadorea; order Rhabditida; family Diplogasteridae; genus Allodiplogaster; species Allodiplogaster sudhausi. The sequence goes on along the minus strand of CALZFC010000041.1, from coordinate 3,104,577 downwards.
GGCAATATTTGAGCAATATGTAGGATGGGGAAGGAAGTAAGTAAAATGAAAATGAAACACTGAAATTTGTTTACAGTCATCTCTGGCGGACAAGGATGCCCGCTTCGCTCTCCTCGGCTACGCCAGCTTCGCCGGTCTCCTGCTCGGCTCAGCCTTTGCTCATCTCTACATCTACGCTGAGCCCTACGCCTTCCTCCTCCCGGCCGTCGCTGGATCTGCCTACTACGTCGGTTGATCTGAGATTCCCTGCGAATGATAACGTATCCGGTCTCTCCACATCCTACCGTATCCCTTCTTACAGTACGCCGCTCCCGCCGTCGGCTCTTCCCGCGTGAACCTGCTCGCCACGTCCCTCGGTGGAGCGTACGCTGCGCTCTTCGCAGTTGGCGTCTTTCTCGGCTCGGTCGGAAGAATATATTGACGAATTTATTCATAGGCTATTATATTAGAACTGGAATAATAAATCGTAAATAAAATAATAAAATCATAGAATTTGTTTGAGGTCTCGGTGTCGTACCTGGCGTTCGCGACCTTCTATTCGCTGGCGGGCTTCGCGGTGCTCCAGTACATCTACGCCCACGGTGCAGAGGTAAACGATTACTTTGGAATAATTAATATGAACTTAATCATACGTCACATAAAATAAATTCAACCAGTAATTCCTGTAATTTTCAGCCGGCGCACGTCTACCAGCTGGCGTACCTGACGGGATTCCTCTACGCCAAGGTTCTCGGCCCCTTCCTCTTCGGCTCGCACGAGCCGCACGCGGCACAGGAAGTCGGCAAGTAGGGAGCCTCTTCTCTCTGTCCAGCCCTCTTGGAACCGGCCCTCTCTCTCTACCCCCACTCGCAGAAATAAAGGCCGATAGGCTGAATATGGTTGTGTTCTACATGCATTTGATTCTTCCGAGCCATGAAATATATATACATCTAAATGATAATTTCAAGATTAATTAGATGTGTAATAGTCTATAATCTATTCAAGCACAATAATAATAGTCTCGAATGAATGTATAAAAGCTGGAATTATTTTCCTTTCACTTCTTTCTGAATTATTGCACTAATAAATTGTTTGTTTATCATAAGTGCGAGCGCACTCTTGGGAATCGCCCTGGACACTTTGTGCTGAGTTTCCTAGTTCTATAATAATTTATAATTCTGCACCTCTTTTCTCTCCGTCTTATTTCTTTCTTTCCAAGTTTCTAAGATTAAAAGTCTTAACTGTTTTGTTTCTCTCAATTTCTCTCTGCCTCTCATTCAATAGACTTCTCCTTCATCTCTTCTTCTGATAAGAAAAATAAATCAATATCGAGTTTACTCTTATGTGTTGAAACACATTACATTCTTCTTATCTCTCACAGTTGAATCTGGTCAATCGATTCCTTATCAAGAGTCATGAATACCAGTTTCCCCCTCAGAAAAGGCTCTTTTCCGCGACACATAACAACATAATGTGGAACTGTTGCATAATATCGAGTTGAGCTGAAATTGAGGCATTACGAGATCAATGTCTATTCAAATAAGGAGACGAATTCCCGCATTTTAAATAAATTCTACCGAATACCCTCTTTGCACAAACGGCGAGACGATTAATGCATATTACTTAGGTTAGAAGAAATTAAAGTTTTCAACGCCAAAATTAGAAGAACAGTTGCAAGACTATTTTTCGAGTAAAAGTATAAACTCACCTCCAGCATTTCCAAGGTCTTTTTCACGGACCAAGCGTTCCTAAGCTGCTGTCCTTTTCTGGTTGTGGCTGACGTAATCCGTCTCAAGCGGTTCGTGTAAATGCTACGATGTCTTTAAAAATTAGTTAAAGAAGGTATCTGGGGAATAATTAACATAAGTTTTTTTTCTATATGAAAATGTTCATCTTGGCTTAAAACATGTATCCAGAAAGTTTGAGCGATTTTCTTCCATTACATTCTGAGTAATAGTAATGTGAAAACTGGCGGGTAGAGAATTAGCTACGGTAGGTCAGAGCCGCCCTCATATTTCACATGCTCTCTCGACCGAGCGACAGGCAACTTTATGAGCGCGCGCATTCAAACTGGTTCGCTAGCGCTACTGTATAATTATTCGCCGGATACTTCGTTTAAACAAGAACTCAGAAAAAGTTAGTTTTGTTTATAATAATAATAACCTGTCGCGAGTGAATTGCGCTTTCACCGATATAATCGCCGGCGGTGAAGAAGTTGTCATCTTCCAAAGTGGGATGACGAGTGGAAGAAGGCGGCATTCAATGAAGTCGAGATCATCAGATGTATGCAGATAGAGGGCAGAATGGAAGCTGCTCGCGTGTATGGCGAGAGGAGAGAGAAGGAGAAGGACACCGAGTAGGGGGAGGCCTTTGCAGTGAATGATTGGCCAGAGTGGTGACTACGGCAATTATACAATCTCACACCTACTTAGGTTCTTAAAGGGCCTTAGGTTACTATAACTGTAAGATAGATTAAGTGCGAATAACTGCATTAGAAAGTGAGAAGCAGAGAGGAGAGAGAAAAAGACGAAAGAAAGAGAGAGTGAGAGAGAGAGAGATTGGGGGAGAGAACTAGAGAAATCGGGGATACATTTCGAGAGATGAAGACAAGCGAAATTCCATATTTCGGTCCACAACAATAATGCTATGTGTTTCTTCGCCTTCCTTCTCCCGGCCATCACAGTTTTTACATGCTTTATCAACTGTGTCGCATCCACTTATACATTATTCCAAATCCTCTCTTTTTTTCGGAACTCTCACTCTCCGTCTTTCCAATCTTCTCACGATCAGTCCGCCCCTTCCTCATCAATAATAAAGGCCGATAACAGAAGTTGTTATGACGAACGAGGTTCAGTTTGGATCATGGATAATGTTAGAAATGCCAATGCATAAATAATACGTACCTTGTTAGTATACATCAAAATAATAGATAGAAATATATGTTAAATAAACTGCTGAATCGGGATCTTAATTTTCGTGAGTGAAAACAGTTGATCGTTTATTATTTTGTTCGTTTCGATTATGGCATGGCAAGAATCTCACTTTACGGATTCGCAAGACAATAACGTATTTGTTGGTACGAAAATGAAAAAAAAGCTTTTCACTAGTGAATGTCTATGATTAAATATAAGAAAAAACTTAAGTAGTTATGGCTGTGTTATTTTTTGTCTTTATTCACGCTGTCTGCTCCAGCAACTGCTCAATGTCGACAATCATCTGCAGAGGTTCAGTGGTCGGCGAGTATCTAAATTGAAATCAATGACATTAATAAGATGTAAATGCCGGCAAATTCAAGGAGCAAATAAACTTTTATTAACGCAAAATAATTGCTTTAAAAACATACTTGTTCATGTTACCGAAATATAAATAAAAGTTACAGTAAGATTTTATAACAAAAAAAAAAGACCTCGCCACGACGCGTCCTTTCCGGTCGACAAGAAACTTTGTAAAGTTCCACTTGATCGCATCGACGAGAGTTCCTCCCTGCTCCCAAATTTACATAACTCACAAATATATGCTAATTTCTCTTTTTCAATTTCCAGAAAAGTGTTCATTTTATTATTCGCTATCTCGAGGAAGTGCCCGCATTTTTTTTACTTTTGCTTATGAACAAGCGGATGATACATATGTATGTACTACACACATATGTACATAGCATATAAATATTTATATAGCTTCAAATCACGCAGCAAGGAAAATAGAGATTGGAGAGAATACACCTTTATTTTAGGAGATTTCAATAACTCATTATGGTTGCTGTGTAAAGAAAAAAAAAACCAAAATGAAATACGAGCCTTCTTGAGGAAGGTCCAGAGTGGATCGGCATTCTCTCCATTTACGTCAATCTTCGCATACAATTCCGGCGCGTAATTGAACTGATCTTTGACGAACGTCTTAATGTCCGCCTCGCACGATGGCTCCTGTACAGAATTTATATCATTTTAGAGACGCCTCTTCTAGTCTATTTGAGATCGCAATACTCTTGCTGAAACAATGCTTAGGGACATTCTTTTTTTTTAAATATTATTTAACGGACAAGAAATTAAAGCATAAATCACAATATAGGTAAATGGAAGTTTAAAAACTTCTTAGTTCATCTCTTTGCTTTTAATTTCTTTAGCTTAGAAAATTAAGTTTTCAAATTAAAGGGCAGAGAAGATGAAAACGCTCACCTGTCCTCCGAATTGATTGCAAGGAAACGCTGCGACAGCAAAGCCACGAATCGCGTATTCATCCTAAACTCGGAACAACGATTGAAACGCATTCGATTTTTTTCTGGACACCCCAAAAGGACGTTGGTAAACAAAGCATCTGACAAGGTACTTATCTAAGTTCGGCTCTTTGACGAATTAAACCATTGTTATATGAAATAAAAGATTAAATGCAATCCCCGGTCGATCAGTCGCTATCACAATTTAAATATCGTTTCACCACCATTATGAATATGAACATGACTATGATGTCAGAATAATATGTAAAATGAAAAAAACAACAAGCCTCAAGCTGCTTCAGCTGCTTGTAGTTCGTGTTCGTGAGGCCACACTGCGATGCGACGTTCACAATGAGAACGACCTGGCCTCTGAAGAAGAAAAAAATTTAATCAAGTTTCATCTTCAGAATAATGTGAAAAATACTGTAACAAGGAGTACATAATAAAAAAAATTAATTATAAACACTAAATTTATAAATATACCGGTTTAGATACATTAGGTGAAAAAATAACAAACGTTAAACAAGCACTATTATAAAACAGTAATAATATATATTGCATATATTTGTATATGTGTAAATATACCACTGACCGATACTTTTCCAAGGAAACGCTCGAGCCGTCGGCTGCCTTGACGGAGAAGTCGTAGATCGTTCCGTGTTCGCTGAGGTCGTCATCGATTGCATTGCTAAAAGAAGGACGGTCAGCGAACAAGAATTTATGCAGGGCTCATTCTTGCCTCTGCTGTTTCGAAGTTCGCACAACCCGCTGCGTGAAAATAGCAAGTACATGTGAGAGGGCAAAGAGTGGCGGCAATTTGAAATCGCACATAATTGTTTGGGTGATTACCCTCCATTAACATATGGAGAAAACTGCCTTGATTACCCTTTTTGGAATTCCATTTTAAATACATAAGTGCAAGTCAACATAGAGTAGAGTAAAAGTGCTTCAGTTGTCTCGTTCAGTTTTTTGATGCCTATTATTTTTCGTATTTCCATAATGAATATTCGCCTACCTCAGCGTGGCTGCCGCCAGCAACAGAATTGCTGCAGCGACCGTTTGCATCTCTGAAATGTAAAATAAAAGTAAGGAACATAATTTTTTGGAGAAGTGTGAGAAAGAAAAGTTAAAACTTCCGTTTCTATACTCTCCTCTATTAGTAAGACAAAATAAATAAAGCTAAAAATATTTGTAAAATCTATGCAAAATGTTAGAGAGAGAAGCGCCAAATATTGTTAAAGCGGAGTAGGAAAAAGGAAAAACCGCGAACAAATGAATACCAATGAGCCGCTGGGTCAGCAGAGGTGCCTCTTTTCTTGTTCACTTTCCATTCTCTCTCTTCGTCGTGTGCTCTCTCGTCTTCTCTCATCGTCTGTCACTTTCCACGAATCGAACGATCTCTCTCTCGTACGCAGAGTCTGAGCGACCTTCACTCTAAACTACTCGGCAGTTGCCCGCCACTCGTGTTTCTGCCTGATCTGAATAAACAGCGAGAGAACATGGAGCAATCAAATCAATCACATCTGAATTTTCGCTGTTTATCTAATATGATTTTTATATTTTGCAAGTCAGCAATATACGAATGTGAAATGGTTAGGTCACTACGAAGTATGTAGTAAAGGGCATACAAACAATTTACTGACAATATATGATATTACTGATAGTATGTAGCTGTTCAATAACTGCTTATCGGGCCAATGTGCTGGTAGAATGGCGAAGATAGATTTGAGGATGATCGAGGGTAGGACATGTTAGTCATCAATTTAAACACATATTTTAAATTTTCACATTCATACAAATCCGTTGAATCATCCATCCTCGTCAGATTGAGGTGTCGAAAAAAGAGCAGCTAAAGGGAGCAGAAAGTGATGGAGAAGGGGAGTGAAATAGAAAAAAAGAGTGCGAGAAAGAGAGAGAGTTAGAGAGAAGGGGAGAGAAAGAGATAGGGAGAGGGAGGGATATTGAGAGAGAGGGAAAAAGGTAAAAGAGAGAGAAAGTAAGAGAGAGGGAGAGAGGGAGAGAAACAGGGAGATAACGAAGGATCTCGAATGAGGCTTTGCATGGCTAGATTCCGTCTGTGTTGGATACAACACCTTCTGCAAAACCATTATCGGGATGTCTCTTCTCTCTCATATCTCCTTATCTCTCTACAGTTGTACCCTTGTTTATAGCATTGGCCAGATCAACCGGATGTGAAGTGACGCATGCAATTTGTGGATATACTCATGACAGCAGATCATCTCTATATCTCTCTCTCTCTCTGTCTCTCTATTTCTCTCTCCCCTTCCCTCTCTCATTCCCTCTATCTCTCTCGCCGTCTGCTCCTCTCGTTCGGCGGAGGAGAGCCGGCTACAACTCGCGGCTTTATTAGCATGCATCTGCGAAGTGTCGGCAGTCACAATCCACTGGGAGAGCGCGAGCAACTGTGACAATGTTTTTTGCTGTTGTTCTTTTTTTTCTTCAAATATTGTAAAATATTTTTTATCTATTTGTTGTTACAGTTTATAAGGTTAGACTTTTATTAGTGTAATTAAAATAAATTTATAAATATACATATATAATTTGTAATGTTTTACAAATCTTACTCCCCCTAATTTCCAGCTTGGCCGCCCTTTCAATGGCGCTCTTGACGATGAGCTCTTTCATGCTGCTCTTCATCGTTGCCTTCCTGGCCATTGTCAGGGATGCCGATGCCAAACTGCAGAATATTACTGTTCATATTAACGAGGTTACATAGATTCGTGTTTAGTAAAAGTAAAATCACGTTACTATAATATTTAATATTTTGTATTTTCCGCTCAAGTAATTATTTCCAGCAAAAAAACACTTACATTAATTTGAATTGCTGACTTCTCAACTGTAGATTACATGCAATGGCACTGAGCCACATGGCAACGTCACCGTTCTCCTGATGGAGCGAGATATTTGTTCGTTTTTTTTCGATCGGTCTCTTTTTTATTTCTTTCTAAATTTAGTAAGTTTACTTTCTTTTTCACGTGTTAATACATACGTAGATGCATACATACATATGTAAAATATGTATATTTTCTTATTCACCATATGTAATTGTGAATATAGAATGTGCATAAATTCTCTTTTTTCGATCATTTTGAATTTCATTAAAACACTTTCTTTAATCCATGCTCTACTTTGATTGCAGTCAACGACGACACCCTCAACTCGACGTGGTATTCGGGCAAGAATCTGACGCTTTTCGGAGAAGAGAGCGAAATCTTCGCGATCAAACCCTACATTCGCATTCGTCACTTCTGCAAGGGCAATGGGGTGAGTTTCCGTCCTCGCGCTCACTTCATCAAACATATGTACATAATATTAGTATGATAGAATGGAGCCAAAACTCAATTTTGAATTCCTGCCACTTTGCCTGACACCAGGGCCAGGCAAAAAGGCGCGAATAGAGAGATCCGACCACGATAGTGAGGAAAATTCAAATAGATTACGGATGACTTTCGAGCTACTTTAATCTTTTCAAGCAAAAATATTTATAATTGTTTATAATTTCCAGACTTGCGAAACTTCCGACTACTCGATTCCGGCCGAAACAGTCGGAGCCCACATGCGCTTCCAGCAGATCGAGTTGGAGAACAAGAGCGACAAGGACCAGGCTTGCTCGGACAAATGAATTCTTCCTAGCAAAACAGCGAATCATTCCGTTTAATTTTATCGCTATGTTCTTTTTTAACGCTTTACCTTAAAAGGAATGTTTAAATGAATAAAGCTACTCCGTTGCATCCTTCGTACATACACCTTTTCAAAGCCAATACTTTTTCCATTAAACATGTTTTATCCTCAGGTTTGTTTTCCCTCCTTTAGAATTAACGATAAAGTCGTCGTTAGAGCGATAAACAGTAAAATCATCTCCACTAGCGTCGCTTTTGAAAAGCCTAAAAGTAGCAGAGTAATACTGCAAGTATGCAGACTAAATGAAGATGTTTCTTTATTTACAGTTATTCATTTAAAACAACCAAATGCCGACCTAACGCTGCTCATCCAATGATAAAAGAAATGCACTGAAACCAATTAGATCCTCGCTGAATCTCCTTCTTTCTCACTTTCTCTTCTATTGTTGTCTCTCCCTCGTTCTCTCTCACTCTCTCAAACAGAATTCATGCATATTTCACTCGTTTTCGAGTCCTCTCAACGATCTCTATACTCTGTCAACGACTCTGTCAATGCCAACACATCGAATGTGCAGACCATTTCAACTCTGTCGATGCTGTAATGGTCTGCCCATTCGATGTATTGGCACTCATAATCCGATATAAATCCATCGATGCAGGATGTTGTACATAACTTTTCTAGACTTTTTTTTAGAGATGAATCTTCTTCAAATACCTATTTTCAAATCAATATAGAACTTTTTCATTTGCTCCTGAGAAGTGGCCTGAACAGGGTGTTAGAGTTTTTCTTCTTTTTTCTTTTCTGCTACACCTTTCCTCCCTTTACCGCCGTCTCCACTTATAGGCTGATAGGTCGACTAAATTTTTTTAAGATTGCTCCTTTTCTGAAGATTTTCGTTCTCTTCCTTCTCATCCTAATTCGGACTCCAATCAAGAGACGTGCACATTAAACGAAGTTACATAGTATATCCTTTCTCACTTTTTGAAACCTCGCTGTGTGCTTATACTCTTCATGCTTATGGTTAGTTTCTGTGCACCGGCCATAATCCACCCAGACCAGCGTGGTGAGCGACACTACTAACCTTTCTTTTTTGTACTGTCAAAGAGTTTGAAAGTCTTTTGAATTATATGAATCTAAATATTATCTCTATTTATTAATGTTTCCTTATGTCTCGCTTAAAGTAAGTGTTCACGGATTTTTAGCAACAAAAAAGAAATATGTACTTAGAATTTTGTTGTTGTTGGAATTATCGGGCAAGTATTAATTTTTCTAGCTGCCATTTGAATTGCCGATGTCATCCTTTCTTCGAATGATAGCCAGCTTTGCAATCTTGGCCGCCGTTCAGGAAACGAACGCAAAGTCCCAAAACGTTACCGTGCACATTGATCTGGTGAGAGATTTTTCTTTTCCTACTTATTTTCCATAGTTGCTAAACTCAGGGATTTCACTAAAATAATACTCGATTATACGTTGATATGTGCACAATTTTACAACTGCACAAGCATGGATATTCAATGAACTATTAGAATTTAATCAATTAAAAAAACTGCTTTCGCATTGTTGGGCATATTTTTGTGTACTATTAAAATAATACAACAATACATAGATTTTATGCGATGACCGGCTACCGGAGAAAAACATCACAGTTCTGATTATGGAGCGAAATCTTTGTGCGTCACTCAAATTTGTATTTTCTATAGCAAACATTTCCTCTAATTTGCTTCTACTATATACTTAAATTTATTTTAAAGTTTTATGTGCTTTTATTTAATTGTCGTAGAATTAATCAGAAAAACAAAGGAAAACTCAGTTGTATGTATGTATATATTTTTTAATAACTCAAAATAGTCATTATTTTTGATAAAGAAGATAAATATACAAGTTCATGATTTCTTTTGCAGTTTTTGACCAAACTCTGGACTATAAAGTACTTCCGGGCAGTATCGGGAAGCCTCCAGGGTCTTTCCCTGAAGTCAGTTTGATCGGAAGTAAGTCCGAGGTCTTCGCCATTGAGCCTTTCCTTCGAATTCGCCACTACTGCAATAGTAATGGGGTACTTTTATTCATTTATTTATTTATTTATGTAGTTATTTATTTATTTACTTATTATCACACCTATTTGTTTCTTAATTTATATGGAAGCTAAGGAGTATCGAAAATGCAACTTATTTGGAAACCTCAATGTTCCATATCTGCTGTCCGAAAGCATCCGCGAATGTATATATCAGATAAAAAAGTACTGAAAACCTGCTAAGCATTGTTTCAAAATTAGTTCTGGAGAAGCAAAACAAAATTGAAATAAAAAAATCAGAACACTTTTCCAGAATTGCCTCTGCTCGGAGTACGGCATTCCACCAGAGGCGATCAACGCCCATATGACCTATCAAATGATCAATCTTGCAAACCCGAGTCTGAAAGACTACGAGTGTCCATTTTAAACAAGCCTAATAGTTACGCTTGAACTCGCGCCTTCTTGCCTGACGCAAGAGCGAGAAATCATTTAATTTTGAGAGACGCAGCTACAATAGTCTAAAAATGCAAATAGATTCTGGTTGAGTTTCTTGCTCCTGTACATGTATTGATTAGATTTATCAAGCACTGCTTCGTTCATATATTGAACAAATGTACATGAATGCTAAGTCAGAAATAAATAACAATGTTCATCTGAAGATTTTCGTTCTCTCCCTTCTCACCCTAATGCGGACTCCAATCAAGAGACGTGCACATTAAATGAGTTTTAGAAACTAAATTTAATACTTTCCACTAAGTCAATTAAGCGAACTCTGGGCGAACAATTGAAATAATGTACATGTTCTTAATCTCCACCTCTCTCCCTCTCTCCCTCTCTCGCTCTTTCTCTTCCGCTCTTTCTCTCTCGCTTTACCTTTCTATCTCTTCTTTAATCTTTCTCTCTCGCATACATCTGATTTCCTCTTTCACTTTTTTAAACCTCGATGTGTGCTTAAACTCTTCATACTTAGTTTGTTGCACCGGCCAAAATCCACCCAGAACAGCGTCGTGAGCGGCACTACTAACCTTCCTTTTTTGTACCGTCAAAGCGTTTGAAATACTATTGATTTCTATGAATCAAAAATAAAATATTATCTTTATTTATTAATGTTTCTTTTGTCTCGCTTAAAGTAAGTGTTTTAGCATCAAAAAAGAGATATGTACAAAGAATTTTGTTGTTGTTGGGGATTATCAGGCAAGCATTAATTTTTCAAGCTGCCGCTTGAATTGTTGATGGCATCCTTTCTTCGAATAATCGCCAGCTTTGCAATCTCGGCCGCCATTCTGGAATCAAACGCAAAACCTCAAAACGTTACCGTGCACATTGATACTGTTTGGGATTTTATTTTCTTTCTTGTTTTCCAAAGTTGCTAAATTCAGGGATTTCACTGAAATAATACTCGATTATACGTTGACACGTGTAAAATTTTACATGTGAACGAGTATGGATACTCAATTGGGAATATTTTTGTGTACTGTTAAAATAATACAACAATAGATTTTTTGCGATGACCGGCCACCGGAGAAGAACATCACAGTTCTGATAATGGAGCGAAATGTTTGTGCGTCATTCAATTTTCTATTATCTCTCGCATACATTTATTCAAAAAATTTCTTAATTGCATACTAACATTTATTTTAAAGTTTTATGTGAATTGTTTTTTTTATTATCGTAGAATTAATCAGAAACAAAGGAAAACACAATTTTTTGTATTTTTTCTATTAATTCAAAAACAATATTTTATGTATCAATGTATGAACATACATATATGTTTTCTTCAATTGCAGTTTCTGATGAAATTCTGAACAACAAGAAACTTCCGGGCAATGATATCAGGAAGGCTCCATGGCCTCTCCCTCGCTTGACTATTAGCGCAGAGAAGTCCGAGGTCTTCGCCATTGAGCCGTACCTTCGCATTCAACACTACTGCAATAGTAATGGGGTACTTTTATTAAGTTATTTATTTATTTTTATTTATTTATTTAATTATTTATTTACTTATTATTTAATTATTAGTTTATTTATTTATTTATGTAGTTGTATATGTATTTGTTTACTTATAATTTAATTATTTGTTTATTTATTCATTTATTTATATAGCTGTTTCTGTATTTATTTCCATACTATAGCATCTACATATTTATTTCTTAATTTATTTGGAAGCTAAGGAGTATCGAAAATGAAACTTCTGTGGAATTCTCAATGTTCCAAATCTTCTTTCCGAAAGCATCCGCGAATATATATAAGATAAGAATTACTGAAAACCGTCTAACCATAAGCAAACGCTCTTTGCTTTGTTTCGCAATTAGTTCCAATGAAGCAAAACAAAGTTGAAATAAAAAAAAATCAGAGAACTTTTCCAGAATTGCCTCTGCTCGGAGTCCGGCATTCCACCAGAGGCGATCAACGCACATATGACCTAGCCATTCATCGATCTAGCAAAGCCGAGTCTGAAAAACTACGAGTGTCCATGTGAAAGCAGCTAAAAAACCTCACGCTTGAATTTGATTACATGACACATTAGCAAGAGAGCATGTGTTTTTGAGAGATGCAGCTACAATAGTCTGAAAAATGCAAGCAGATTGTGGTTGAGTTTCTTGCTTCTGTATATGTATTGAGTCAATATTTTTAATGTGTATTAGTTGGGCGTGATAATTTGAGATTTATCACGTACTCTTTCTTTAGTATATTGAACAAATGTACAACATGAATGCTTAGTCAGAAATAAATAAGAATTTTCGTTGTCACAAATTATCGTAAGTTGTACGATGACAACAAAAAAGGCTTGAACTTAATCTACATTTACAGATAATATGGTAACAATTGTGAACATTGGCTCTAAAGAGGAATGCCCATCTCTCTTTCTCAATCTCTCTTTCTCTTTCTCTGTCTCGCTCGCTCTATTTCATTCTCTCTTCCACTCTTATTCTGTCAGAATATCTGTATGTAGTATGTACATATGTTCAACATTCACGGTATCGTATAGAAACTTTGCGTTCGTTTCCAGAACGGCGGCCAAGATCGCAAAGCTGGCGATTATTCGAAGAAAGGATGCCATCAGCAATTCAAGCGGCTGCTAGAAAAATGCCAACTTTCCCTATAATTCCAACAACAACAAAATTCTAAGTATCTCTTTTTTCTTTCTGGAACAAGCGGGGACTCTGTGTCACTGTCTTTAAGCGAGACATATGTACTGTGTATGCAAAAAAAAAACAAAAAAAAACAGAGATATTATTTTATTTTGATTCATAGAAATCAATTGTCTTTCAAACTCTTCGAGAATATAAAAAAGAGAAGGTTATAATAGCTGCTCGCCACGCTGTTCAGCGTGGATTTTTACCGTTGCAAGGAAACTAATGTAAGTAAGAAGAGTTTAAGCACACAGCGAGGTTTAAAAAAGTGAAAGAAGAAATGCTATGTGTTCAAGAGAGAGAGAGAGAAAGATTAAAGAAGAGATAGAAAGGTAAAGCGAGAGAGAAAGAGCAAAAGATAAAGAACGGGAGAGTGAGGTGGAGATTATGAACGTGTACATTATTTGAACTGTTATTGACTTAGTGAAAAATATTAAATTTAATTTACAAAACTCATTTAATGTGCACGTCTCTTGAATGGAGTTTGTAATAGGGTGAGGAGGGAGAGAACGATAATCTTCAGAAAAGGAGCCGTCTCAACAAATCTAGGCGAGCGATCAGCCTAGAGGTTTACATTTATAGGAGCAAGAAACTCAACACAATTTCTTTTTAATCTTTGCATTTTTAAGAAACTGTAGCTGCATCTCTCAAAAACACGTGCGCTCTTGTGTCAGATAAGAAATCGCGAATTCAAGCGAGACTTTTAGCTCGCTTAAAATGGACAATAGTAGTCTTTCAGCCGAGTCGGCTCTGCTAAATCGATCATTTGATAGGTCATATGGGCGTTGATCGCCTCTGGTGGAATGCCGTACTCCGAGCAGAGGCAATTCTGGAAAAGTTCAATTAATTTTTTTCAACTTTGTTTCCCATCTCGTTGAGGTTTCCAAATACAGTACCGTCCAACATTGTTGGGTCCGAAATTAATCCGATTAATTAAATTAATTTAAATAATTCAAACTGGAATTGCGAAGTGCTGAGGACATGCCGTGCGATTTCGTCGGAGGGTTTTATGTCTTTTTTCATTGCGCATAACCCTGGAAAAACCGTTTTCCAAAATATGCCGTAATGACAAAGATCTGTCAATTTGACAAAGCTACGCTGTTTAGCCTAATTTTTTTGCTAGGTGTTTGGGTGAGAAACGAGCTGGCTGAATAGAGCAGCCAAACTACAAACAACAAATTAGAGTGAAATTTTCTAAGCACTTCTTATTTTGTTTGAGTTGCTTTTTTTGTTTACTTGAGTTTCTTATCATATTTGGGTATAAATGATAAGAAAAATGGAATATAAGATTTAAAAAAAAAATTATCTTGCGAAGCATTGAACCCAGCACCTTAGGATTCCCAATCAAACGCTCTCGCAATACACCACACGTAGCTTGGAACCGAAGGAATGTACCTTTTCTATCCTGACCGGACCTGACCAAAAATCAACCAGAAAAAATCAACCAGAAATGCAGCTATCACCTAGAATGAAAAGAGATCGAAATAAGAGGGAGAGATAGAGGGGGAGAAGGAGAGAGATAAAACGAGGCTGAGAGAGATATATTGAACGAGAGAGAGAAAGAGAGAGTGTGCGTGAGAGAGAGAGAGAACGACAGAGAAAGAAAGGAGGGGATAGATTGAAAGAGTGAGAGAGAGTGAGAGAGAGAGAGGGAGAAAGAGAGTATTTGTGAACGAGACAGAGAGAGAGAGAGAGAGAGAATGAGAGAGACAGCGAAGAGAGAGAGGTCGATCGCAGAGATTATCAACTCTTTGCAATGAAAAGTGTTGCGGTCTACGCTTTGCAAAAATTAACCAGACAAGCCCCTTGAATCGTCATCCTCCACGCTTCTTTGGTGACGCTGCGGACAATGTGATAGGAAAGGTACGTTCCAGTATCTTGTAGCTGCGTGTGGTGTATTGCGAGAGCGTTTGATTGGGCCTAAGGTCCGGGGTTCGATGCTTTGCAAGAAATTTTTTTTGCTCGCAACAGAAAATCTTATTTTCCATTTTTCTTATCATTTATACACAAATATGATAAGAAACTCAAGCAAAACAAAAGAAGAAACTCAAACAAAATAAGAAGTGCTTAGAAAATTTCACTCTAATTTGTTGTTTGTAGTTTGGCTGCTGGATTCAGCCAGCTCGTTTCTCACCCAAACACCTAGCAAAAAAATTAGGCTAAACAGCGTAGCTTTGTCAAATTGACAGATCTTTGTCATTACGGCATATTTTGGAAAACGGTTTTTCCAGGGTTATGCGCAATGAAAAAAGACCTAAAACCCTCCGACGAAATCGCACGGCATGTCCTCAGCACTTCGCAATTCCAGTTTGAATTATTTAAATTAATTTAATTAATCGGATTAATTTCGGACCCAACAATGTTGGACGGTACTGTATGTATATTTTCGATACTCCTTATAATTACCTTAAATATGAAAAAAGAAATAAATAGGTACGGTAAGAAGTAAATAAGTAGATAAATAAATAACTACCTATATAAATTAGTAAATAAATAAAAGTACTCCGTTACTGTTGCAGTAGTGTCGAATTCGAAGGAACGGCTCAATGGCGAAGACCTCGGACTTTCCTGCGCTCACAGTCAAGTTTGGGAAAGACCATGGAGCTTTCCCGATATTGCTCGGAAGAACCGTATAGTTTAGAGTTAGGTCAAAAACTGCAATCGAAGAAAATATGAAATTTTGCTTTCATCTTCTTTTCTATAGAAAATGCTATTTTACAATTATTAGAAAATACACATTCGTTTTTTTTTAAAGTTAAATAAAATTCACAAAAAATTTAAAAATTTAAGTATATAGTTGAGAAAATTAGGATAAAAGTATCTGAGAGATAATAGAAAATTGAATGACGCACAAAGATTTCGCTCCATTATCAGAACTGTGATGTTCTTCTCCGGTAGTCGGTCACCGCAGAAAATCGATTGTCTTATTATTTTAATAATGTACAAAATAGAATTTTTTCAACTGATTCAATTCTCATGCATATTTCACTGGATATACATGCTTGTACATATGTAAAATTGTGCACGTGTCAACCGTGTTTTCCCTATTATGTAGTATCCTCCTTTTATTAGAACAACCCCCCCCTCTTATAGAACCCCTTTGAAAATGTCATTGAAAAATACTACCCTAACTCTAGTAGAACCCTCCCCCCCCCCCTCCTCCAATAGTCCAATACCGCAGCTTGAGACGAACCTCGGATGTGTCCAGGAGTTATGGGTTGCTCTTCCCAATGAACTGAATGCAAATTCATTCAACATCTGCGTTAAAACTTTTTTTGTATATTCTGGTGATGATTTCATTGAAAATCGAGCTATGATACTTCTTCTTAAAAAATAATATATTGTCTAGCTTTTATGGTAACACATGTAAAATAGTACCTCTCCCTCTAATAGTACCCCCTCCCACGCGATGATATTGAAAAAAGTACCCCCGGTTATTCTAACAGAGAAAATACGGTAATTGTGCATTATTTCAGTGAAATCGCTGAGTTTTAGCAAGTTTAGAGAAATGAGAAATAAGTAAGAAAATACAATCCCTAACATTATCAGTGTGCACGGTAACGTTTTGGGACTTTGCGTTCGTTTCCTGAGCCAAGATTGCAAAGCTGGCGATCATTCGAAGAAAGGTTGAAATCGGCAATTCAAGCGGCTGCTAGAAAAATTCAAAAACTTGCCCGATAATTCCAACAACAACAAAATTCTAAGTATCTCTTTTTTTTGCTAAAAATCCGTGAACACATACTTTAAACGAGACATAAAGAAACATAAAAAATAGAGATAATATTTCTGATTCATAGAAATCAAAATTCTACGTAAAACATTAATTTTAGCGCTCCTGCGCTTGGGAATTCGGAGATCATTGACCACCGTGCGGCTGAGGGAGATTCTCTTCGCCCTGTTAGCAAATCTTTCTGAGACAGAGAGACGTTGTAGTCCATACTTTTACTTCATTAGCTTTATTAATCAATTAGTCTCTGTTTTACGAGATAATCAATCTGTTGTTTGCAGAGCGGCGCAGCGGCCAAGGAGAACAGCGCCAGCAATGCCGAGGCAGCTTCTGGTTTGCCCGCGGATATCTCAAAACGTATGTATTGAGGGGCTTTTTCTCCGGGATCTGTCTTCTGGTCTTTTTGGACCTTAAAATCATCGGAGAAAAAATTTTATTGTTTATATTTTTCTCCTCTTTTTGGAAACCTGACTTTGCCCTTAAAATGTTCCCTCAGACTCGCCCTCGCTGGCCGCGAAGTATTCGATTCGTGAGCCCGGCTCAGATGGTCTCTTCTCTCTGCCGGCGGTGGTTCTCTTCCTCATCACTTCTTTTCTTTCCCTTCCTGACCTCTCTTCACTCGGTCTCTCCTGCCGAGCTGCTTATGAGGTTATCGAATTATGATTTAATCGTTTTTACTCTTTTCATCGCAAACCTCACGACCTGCTTTGGCTAACATTACTTCACTGAAATTGTGGTACTCCTTTATTTCTTTTTTTTTCTGAATCTGAGAGAATTTATTTAACATAGGTTTTCACATCTTTCATTTATTTGCAAAAAAAATTTTTTATTAAAAAATAAATTTATTTTCGAAAAGCTTGCAGCTGATAATTCATCAGCTTCGCGCCATCTCTGTGCTTTCTCTCGCCGTCCTCCGCCATCTGCTTCCCGATGTTCCCCAGACCGTCCACACCCTCCGGAATGTGCAAGTCGCCTGGTCTCGCGTGCTTCAACTCGTGAGTCCCGCATGAATCCGGAAGGTTGACTTCAGCGGAATCGACACCCTTGGAGTCGGACAACTACAGACGGTCTTTGGGGTCAGCAACACTTTGTCTTCATCCCCTTTTGTCAAGCGAGCAGTGGAAAGACAGAAATAATTATTATAGTTATATTATTTAATATTTAGTCTGTTGATTTATTATGCTTCGTTTGCAGCTTTAAGTTTTGCCATTTATAAAGAGATAACATAACATTTTCATTAATCCTTTGTTTTTACTCATGTAAACTCGATTCATGACTTCTTCTCGTTGAGGAGCCATTCGTGTCGGTGGAGAGTCTTTGTCTCAAGGGAGTAGTCGTCACGCCAAAGACGTGGGCGACACTCGGGTAATTCTTCCCGAACGTCCCCCATGTCTCCGTCTCACCTCATCTCGCGCACGGAGTGTCAGTTTTCTTAAGTATAGATCATGCTGTAACCAGCAAAAGTACAATTATACTATAATTACTAATTGTACTTTTTGGGTAAATAGATAATAGAGACATGAGTAAGCTATATCAATTATTGGATAGCTTGTTCAATTGAAGTAAGGGACTCAAATAGATCTTCTCCATGTGATCATTTTCTGTCTCCGTTGTTTTATCCAATCACAAGCGAATAATCTATTTCTTTTGAAGGGCTCGCCCATTGGATCTGCTGAAGACGGCGGATATGCAGAGGAAGGCGCAGCGTGTTCAGGAGAAGCCGTTCGACGGCCTTCTCCTTACCCTCATCGCCACTTTTGAGCACCTCGAATTCTCCGAGCTCGCGGCGGCATAGAACGAGGTCCTTCATAACTTATCGTCCCTTTCTGCTATTTTTTGGCTCTAATCTCTAGAACAAGGGAGCGAAAAATTTAATAGGTCATAAAAAAGTGGTTAAAAAATGTGTTTCTTTAACCGCTTCTATAAGACCTATTATGACTCTTGGCACAAAACTCTACTAAGGTATTCTGCCTTGGAAACTTTTGATCTAATTGTAAGACTAAAAGGCCCAAATCAGATTTGTCAAAATTATATATTTTTAATTACATGTCCAGAAAATATTTGCATGTATCTTATTCATAAATACAGCAGCTCCTCTAATGGTAAAACTCTCCATCTCTCTCTCAGACTTTCTTTCTTTCTCTTTCTTTCTCTCTTTCTCTCCCTCCTCTCTCACTCTCTCATTCTCTCTCTCTCGTTTTTAGGTATCCGCGAGCAGCGCGCCTTCCGTCGCCGTAGCATCTTGCCATAATCCTCGCGCCTTCCAGAAGAGAGACCTCACCAGTGACTACAAGAGATAATTCCCAATTTCTCTCTTTCTATGCTTCTCTCTCTCGTTTTCCTTCTATCTCCCTCGCCCTCTCATTCTCATCCTCTAGCCCTCTCTCAGTAGGGACGTATAAAGAACCATTTATGGACATCAACAACAACAACAATGAGATAAACGCTGTCGGTTTGTATATTTCAATGAAAGAAGAAAAGCTTTTCATTTCTCATCCCAAACACGACTAATACCTATGAATAAGATTGCATATTATTATGCTTATTATTCGGATATAAGGAAACCAGATGTGCAGAGAGGAATTGTCCTTCATTTGCGAGATTAGATTATATAATCTCTCGGGAACCCTTCTGAAGTGCGCACGACAATATGTATGTTGTAGTTGAAATCATGACAAGAATGTTTGCATCTTATAGCAATTATAAAAAGATCACCATTTTTAGTGTCTCCTTTCCAACATGTCGCATGCTCGGCTGGCGAGATGGCACTCAGCGAGGAGGTCTTCGATCGAGTTCGCCGCGTCCGCTCACTCGCAGTCGCTGAGCTGCGCCATCCGCAATGTCAGATGGTTGCGCGTGCGGTTCGACCGAGACTTCACTGAATATCGATAGATTTATTTTAATTCTACTCAATTTTGAATTTCCCGCATTTGGCACAAAGTTAAATGACCGAGCAGGAGGAAGTGCTGCCTGGCCTCGTGGACGCGACCGTTCGCCGCTTCGAGTGCATGGCCAAACTGCCGTATTGCTTGGGCGAAGACTTCGATGCGGCACTCCGACTCGTCAACTGTCACTTTGGCAGCAAGGCACAAGACGATGATGGCTACGAAAAAGTTAGCGGTGCCCAACAGATAAACTTTTTAATAACAAAAATAAACGAATTAAATACAAATGTGCAAACATGACCAGGACAAGGCCGGGGAGTTGCTCTCCCAGGTAGAGAAAGTTATCGGGTGAAAATCATCCCCCCTCCCCCCCTCCCTAATTCTTGCCATATTATTTATCCGGTTTATCAGTAATGTATTCGAACATCTTGCGTACGTTTTCAAGAGATACATTCCTATTTCTTCCTTTTTTCCATTGTAATTGCTCGGTTTTGAGTATTTTCATAACGGTATATTCAAGTGTGGTCGCATCAAATTATTTTTGGTGTAATAAATTATTATTATCACTAAAGCTATAGTTTCCGTGCCTCGACAACAATAAAAATTTTCATATTGAATTTCGCAATTGCTCCGTTTCGCTGAAATGTCAGGTGCTATGATAAAAAGGTAGCAAAAAGGGCATACAGTTGTAAGTACACCTTCCATCAACACTGCGAGAGAGCAATGGTCACTGCCATTTCTCTACTCGACATCGGCGGCGCTCGGTCGGCTCCCCCCTTCTCTCTGCCCCTTAAGATCTCTTTTGTCTTCTCTCTCCCCCTTTGCCTGCTCTCTCTCTCTCCCGCGATGTTCAACTTGCTGCAGTTGCCGATAAGCGAAAATCTGTCAAAAGTCAGTTGAACATTATACATATAGCTTTTCCTAAGGGTCGGTACAGGTAGAGAGAAAGAGAAAGAGAAAGAGAAAGAGAAAGAGAAAGAGAGAGAGAGAGAGAGAGAGAGAGTAAGAGAGGGAGACAAAGTGTGAACAGCAAAGCGAGACAGATATGATACGTAAATGCAGAGAGATATTGATATCATCCTTCAAGCTCTGTGCCGGTCTCCTTTCTTAAATCCCGGCCCCTCCTTTCCTAAATCCCGGCCCCTCTCCTTTCCTAAATCCCGGCCCCTTTCCTTTCCTAAATCCCGGCCCCTCTCCTCTCAGCCATTGTCTCTGCCCTCTCTGCTTCGCTGGCGCGTCAGTGCGTGTGATCGCGTCTGCGAGAGCGAGCTGCCCGTCCACATTCGAGCTCCCGTTCGATAACAATATTTTCAAAAAACAGTAAACACCTATTTTAAAAAATCAATGTTTTTTATGTTATTAAAACAAAAAAATAATCATCATTCTGTGCAGAGCTGCTTCTTCTTTGCGCGTGTCTTCGACTGGAAGCGGCGCGCGTGCTCGCTCACGCGTCGCGGCTACCTGATCATCTATGTCCACGATGACAAGGGTCAGAGGAGTTTGGCATCAAGCCAAAAAAGTATTTTCAGATTATTTTTTTACTGTTTACAGGGGATCAGAAAAAATTTATATAAAAATAAAATAAAATTCCAGGCTTCATCCTCGATCTCCAGCACGCTCTCTCCATCGGCTGCAAGATGGACAAAGTGAGCTTCCGCGGCAAGACCCATGTTTGTCTACCTCATCATTTATATTCCAAATACATTTGGTTTCTTCTTCTACCTCTTCAATAATGAATCCTAAGAAATTTATTTAAAAAAAAATGCAACCGCTAAATATTGAAAATAAAATAAAATAAAAATAAATAAATTGGCAGCGTCGCTGTCAGCTGAAGATGGGCTTCTCATTCGGCAGCGTGCAGCTCGTGCTCACCAACGATCGCATCGAGCTCTGGCGGGACGCGTTGATACAGGCGCGAGGATTATTGAATTTTAAAAATAAAAATAAAATATCACCGTCAGTATAATTTTAATTATTCAATGTAAATTTTTATTTAAATAAAAACTTTTTTTTTAAATTAAAAGTTTAAATATGTTTTGAGGCGACAGAAAGCAAGCGGAGTCCTCGTCGGGAGTCGCTTTGTCGTGTCGCTGATGAGAAGACGAAGGAAATTCGCTCACAACAGACGCAGACTGATGGTAAAAGAAGCGCTAATAACTACGTTTTGAAAAGAAATTTGGAAATGTTAAACAATTTAAACCTTCTTGTAGACTTCCCTTTCGCCTCGACCCCTCCTCCTTCACATGACACGGTCACGAAGGCTTGCATGGACGAGCGTGACGTCATCGGCCACCTTACCGTATACCATAAAATACAAATTTTTACCGTAACTCCGCCTTTCGCCGTAGGAGACGCCGACGTCCGAACAAGGCGCGAGCACTTCTCCGATCGAGCTGGCCACTGAAGCTGTCCTGAAGGATTTCGCCAATGACCAGACTGCCCGCTACAAAGTGCAATTTCTTGCCTAAAGCTATGCCAAAGAAAGATACTACTACGGTGGCACTATAATTTTTGCACTATTGTCACTATTTTTGCCGTCTTTTAGCCGAATCTCTCCACCATCGAAGAAGTGCCTTCGCCCTTCTCAGCAAGCCACAGCCCTGAACTGGTTCGATTTCCTTCAGAAAAACAAATGACACTTTTTACTGATAAAAATTTTTGACAATAGTTTCATTGCAAATACTCTTTTTTCATTTAAATACAAATATTTATTTTAAGGAGCCGATGATTGAGACTTGGTGCGAAGTGAGCGAGAGCCCAGAAGTAGTGAGATTTGAAAGTTAAAAACTAAACTTATTTGAAGTTTAGTTATCAATCACTTCAACCAAGAGGAAATATAAAGGATTTATGCTGGGGCATGTTTTATTAAAGGTCACGGTGATCGAAACGAAGCAAAAGCAGTGCAAGTCAAACGAGAAGAATCGTGGAGAGAAATCGGTAGGGGAGGAGCTGATGATGCCGACGGTTGCCGTGGATGAGAGGTTCGAGTCGAGAGATTCGAACGTCGTTTCGCCATTTAATTTTAGATGTAATTATTGAGAAAGAAGTAAAGATAAGCGTAAACAGAACACTTAAGCAGTTAAATGCTTCATTTCAGCGAGCCGCACCTCTCGGTCGCCCAGATCCGCCGCCAACTCGAGCAGCGAATCGCCTACAACGACCGCATTCGGATGCGTCCTCGGTACATTTTTTCCCTTTTATTGATTTACAATGTCAGCCATACCAAGCCTTTGCTCACCATCAGGCGCCCTCATACCGCGAAGCTCTACCAGCACCGTTTCTTCGACTCTACTGCCTCGGTAAGTTGATGAATTATGGCACTGAATCGTTTGCTATTATTTGATATTCCTGTAAAAATGATGGGAAACTTTCATCATTTGAATATTTTTTTATATAACAAAAGTAAAAAAAAATTCCATCAACTCACCACCCCCCCCCCCCCAAATTTAAGGCTATCCCTTCGGTTCCGGAGCCGAAGAAGCTCTTCAAGGCCACGTCGATTCATGAGTCGGTTGTCTGAAAGCAGCAAACGTCGTCTCCGAGAGTACGGTGACACCACGACTGACCCTCTCTCGGTTGCCTTCCCAGACCCCCTCAATCTCTCTCTTCACATTGATGTACTCTCGCTCCCTACTCAATCTTCTGCATTTCACTACTAACATCAATGAACTGTAATGATAAATACCTACATATGTCGTGCATCTTCATGCTTTTTTTGCGAGAAAACGAAGCTTCTGTTAATATAGAGCAAATTAGCTCGGATTTCAATATCAAATCACTGAAAATGAAGGTTTGCATTCTGAATTCACTCTGCGAGTAGGCACTCTTCTCGCGTACACAACCCGCTGTGTGAAAAAATGAATGTTCGAAGGGCCGCAGGAATATGTAACTCATTAGAATCATGAAATGGTTCCTGCCTTCAAATCTTACATATCTTCATCGACCGGGGCGGTGAAGAAGTGCAATGTCGAATGGGCTCCGGAGATGGATTATTTTCTCATCTAATGAACATGAATGATAAGGTCTTATTGATCGATTTCCGTTATAAATTATACAATCTCTAATTTTACTATTTGGGGATGTGGGTAGAGACAAAATAATGGTCAAGGTGAAATTTCGTTGAAAAATATGAGAAATGAAATTTTCTATTATCATTATAAATTTTTATCAGTAGCATCAGTTCTCTATGAGCGAGCTAATGTACCAGTTAAAATATTTTTGTCTTTCCAAGGAAAATAGTTATTAAGGAGGATACATTTGGATGCGTCCGATGCGTCCGACGCATCCTTGGTACCAAGATCCTGGGTGGGACTGTATGTGTTACATCAAGATGAACTTATTCATCTCGAAAAAAGCTTAGGTTAATTATTCCTCTTTAAAATATACCTCCTTTAAGATTTTAAGCAGGCAGCGTTTATCTCACTGTTGTTGCTGTCGATGTTCATAATTCTTTCTTTATTCATATCAAATGAGACAGGGCAAGAGGATGAGAGTGAGAGGGCGAGAGAGATCGAGTAGAAATAGAGAGAAGCAGAGAAATAATAGGGGAATTATCTCTTGGAAGGTACGAGTATCATGGCGAGCAAGTATGGCGATCGACAGGATCGGAGGGCGAGCAGCTCAAGGATGCCTAAAAACAAGAGAGAGAGAGATAGAGAGAGAGAGAGAAAATAGAGAGAAAGAGAGAGAGGAGGTAAAGAGATAAAGAGAGAGGAGGGAGCGAGAAAGAGAGAGTGAGAAGTGGAGGTGCCATGAGCCATAATATGTAGGTCATACTGAAGATACACATTTTTCCCTTGTTCTAGAGATTAGAGCCAAAAAATAGCAGAAAGGGACGATAAATTATGAAGGACCTCGTTCTATGCCGCCGCGAGCTCGGAGAATTCGAGGTGCTCAAAAGTGGCGATGAGGGTAAGGAGAAGGCCGTCGAACGGCTTCTCCTGAACACGCTGCGCCTTCCTCTGCATATCCGCCGTCTTCAGCAGATCCAATGGGCGAGCCCTTCAAAAGAAATAGATTATTCGCTTGTGATTGGATAAAACAACGGAGACAGAAAATGATCACATGGAGAAGATCTATTTGAGTCCCTTACTTCAATTGAACAAGCTATCCAATAATTGATATAGCTTACTCATGTCTCTATTATCTATTTACCCAAAAAGTACAATTAGTAATTATAGTATAATTGTACTTTTGCTGGTTACAGCATGATCTATACTTAAGAAAACTGACACTCCGTTCGCGAGATGAGGTGAGACGGAGACATGGGGGACGTTCGGGAAGAATTACCCGAGTGTCGCCCACGTCTTTGGCGTGACGACTACTCCCTTGAGACAAAGACTCTCCACCGACACGAATGGCTCCTCAACGAGAAGAAGTCATGAATCGAGTTTACATGAGTAAAAACAAAGGATTAATGAAAATGTTATGTTATCTCTTTATAAATGGCAAAACTTAAAGCTGCAAACGAAGCATATTAAATCAAATAGAACAAATATTAAATAATTTAACTATAATAATTATTTCAATCTTTCCACTGCTCGCTTGACAAAAGGGGATAAAGACAAAATGTTGCTGACCCCGAAGACCGTCTGTAGTTGTCCGACTCCAAGGGTGTCGATTCCGCTGAAGTCTACATTCCGAATCGCTGTGGGTCACTCTGCGAGTAGGCACTCTTCTCGCGTACACAACCCGCTGTGTGAAAAAATTTATTTTTATTAAAAAAAAAATTTTTTTTACAAATAAATAAATGAAAGATGTAAAAACCTATATTAAATAAATTCTCCCAGATTCATTAAAAATAAATAAATAAACGAGTACCAAGATTTCAGTGAAAAGAGTAAAAATGATGAAATCATAATTCGATAACCTCGTAAGCAGCTCGGCAGGAGACACCGAGTGAAGAGAGGTCAGGGAGGGAGAGGAAAGAAGTAATGAGACAGAGAATCACCGCCGGCAGAGAGAAAAGGCCATCTGAGCCGGGATCACGAATCGAATACTTCGTAGGCAGCGAGGGCGAGTCTAAGGGAACATTTTAAGGGCAAAGTCAGGTTTCCAGAAAGAAGAGAAAAATATAAACAAACAATTTATTTTTTTTATTCGATGATTTGAAGGTCCCAAAAGGGTATACTAGAGACCCGAAGAAAGATCCCCGGAGAAAAAGCCCCTCAATATATGAGCCCCTCAATACGCGAGCTCACCAGAAGCTGCCTGGACACTGCTGGCTCTGTCTTCTTTGGCCGCTGCGCCGCTCTGCAAAAACAACAGATTAATTATCTCGTAAAACAGCAACTAATTAATTAATAGAGTGTCAGGAAGATTTGCTAACCGGGCGGAGGGACTCTCCCTCAACTGCGCGGTGGTCAAAGAACTCGGAATTCTCTAGCGAAGGGGAGCTTAAATTAATGTTTTAGAATAGCAACTTTAAACAATCTTGTTTTGTTTAGTCAGATCATATTGTTCTGGCATCCCCTGATTCCTTAATTGAGTGTTCATATATGAGGGGAGAAATAGAGAGTGTGAAGGTCCAGTACGCGTAGCCAATAGCCAGCTGGTGAATCTCAGAAGAGGGCTCGAAGAGGTCGCTGATCTTCGAGGCCCATCCCGGAAATTGCTGGAAGATCCGTACTAGAAGCGATCGCTGCTCAGTCGATAGAGAATCCAGCCAATAAGCCATCTCCAGTAGAGCCACGAGTACTCCTGCAGAAAAGCGGTGACCGTTCAGAAGAGGAGTCGCAGGCAGATCAAAGACTCCTTCAAATCCTCTCTATCTTTTTCTTTCTTTCTCATACTCTCTCACTTCCTCTCGCCCTCTTTCTCTGCTTCTCTAGTTGTGCAAATAGAGGAGAGAAGAGAGTCACCATTCCCGAGCGACTCTTCGATGCTTCCCTGCCGTTCGCTCTCCTCCAGAATACGCGTGAAGATGCGTGCGGCCGTCTCCTTTAGTTCTTCTCCGTCCTCGTTCCAATCAAAGGACAAGGAGAAAGCCGCGTCGACGACGGCCGCTGTCAGGTCGGCGTGCTCAAGGAAACCGAGAATATTTTTGGACGCGGTCAATCATTTGTTACTCTCTTTTAAAATATGATACCTATTTGAAATTTGCTTATTTTTATCAGATGAGCTGTATTTTGGCCACGTCTTAGAGACTTGACGACTGGGTCGAGAAGTGAGAGAGGAAAAGGTGACTGACATCGCAAATGTCGCCGAGACTGGTGGGGGTCACGAGGTGTTCGAGAGTAGTAAGGCAGAAGTTGATGAACAGCCTGCTGTAGCAGTCGTCGAAGTTGCACTCGAAATACTGAATATTTAAGATATTAAATATGTAGCTACCGTAACTACATAGATTGGCTACGATAAATGAGGGCTACTGTACGCAATTGCATCATAAACGAACACAAACCCACACACAGCACCGACTCTCCCCGCTTCGTGACTTGCTTCATAAACACGACGATACTGTTGACAAGTGTCACGTGCAAGTTCTGTGCAATGAAGAAGTCCCTGCACCAGCCATAGTGAAAAGCTCCCGACAGACTCTCCGCGATCAACCTATTTTTCATCTATTAATCGTACACGAAAAATGTGACAGCACAAATATGTGAACGACTTCACGACAAATATATATGTACATGCAGCATTAGAAGCTTGTAAAAAGCACAAAAAATCGACGTTAGCGATTCCATTTTTAACTTTTAATGTGTAGCAAACGTGCAATGATCTGTCATATACATAATTAAAACGTCAGAAACGCACATAGCAGCGCAGGATCGCTGGCGGAAGAGGGCATCGGAGAAGAAGAGCGTGATCGTGGCATCCGAGAAGATCGCGCGCAGGAGGTGGCGTGTGAAGCGAGCTTCGTTGACCGGCAGACGCCACTGTTATGCTCATCACTCTCTGTTCTTAGACAGAAAAAAACAGTAACATGAAAGTAAGTATCTTCGGCGAGATGTGCGGCGTTTTTGATGATCGACACGATGGTCAGGAGATGCTCATCTTGGGGCGAGGTCGATGCCATGCATTTGTGAATGCCAGTAAGGATGGCAGTGGCCATTTATATAGTTCAATTTTTAATATTTAGAGTCATGCTTGCACATTTTTATTAAGTTTGTTTATTTATTTTCTATTAAGAAATTTATCTGTGTGCACCGCTAACTTTTTCGTAGCCACCATCGTTGTGTGCCTTGCTGCGAAAGTGACAGTTGACGAGTCGGAGTGCCGCGTCGACGTCTTCGTCCACGCAATACGGCATTTCGTCCATGCACTCAAAGCGGCGAATGGTCGCGTCCACGAGACCAGGCAGCACTTCCTCCTGCTCGGTCATTCAACTTTGCGGATATGTATGTACATATGTAGGCAATATATGACGGTGCCAACTAAAAAAAAGGCGTTTTCCGCGTTTTCGACCCATTATGCACATTTGCGCAAAAGGTATCTACATACATGCACGCCGTTTTTTCTCTTGTATATGCATATACCCATGTATGCTATAGAACCTTGACGAATGTGCCGACAGCGTTCTCCTTTGCGAGTGTCACGACAATAGCCGAGCAGCTCCTGAGTATGGATTTGCAGAATTCCACTCCCACGTAAGACAAATCACGGCAGGCGCGACAATCGAACCCCTGAATGGCTTAATGAAGCAACGTAAGGTATGAGATATAGGCTTAGGTATAAATGGGAGGGATTACGGTAGGGCTACAGTTACAAATTGGCTGGTATACGTTAGGAATGTGCGGAGCAATGGTTTGTGTGGGCGTGGATACGGTATGAGTGGGCGGGGCTAAAGTATGAGTGGGCGGGTCTACCGTATGAGTGAGTGGGGCTTTGGAATGAGTGGGTGGGGCTTCGGTATGAGTGGATGGGACTACGGTATGAGTTGGCGGGGCTACGGTATGAGTGGGCGGGTCTACCGTATGAGTGGGTCTGGCTTCGGTATGAGTTGATGGGACTACGGTATGAGTTGGCGGGGTTACGGTATGAGTGGGCGGGGCTACGGTATGAGTCTGCGGGGCTACGGTATGAGTAGGCGGGGCTACGGTATGAGTGGGCGGGGCTACGGTATGAGTGGGCGGGTCACCATATGAGTGGGTGGGGCTTCGATATGAGTGGATGGGACTACGGTATGAGTTGGCGGAGCTACGGTATGAGTGGGCGGGGCTACGGTATGAGTGTGCGGGGCTACGGTATGAGTGGGCGGGCTACGGTATGAGTGGGTGTGGCTACGGTATGAGTGGGCGGGGCTACGGTATGAGTGGGCGGGGCTACGGTAAACTAGGACGAGTTTACGTGGCTCCTCTGCCAACGGAGACGGCCCTGCTCGAGTCGCTTGCGGACGGCGTCGATGAGAAGGTGGGGGAAGCCATTTTCGATGAAGAATTCAGAGCCAGGATGTAGTACCAGCAGGTGCCAGAGAAGGTAAGCGATGCTTCTGCACAATGCGTGTCTTCTTCTAACTTTTCGGCCATCCCAGTCACTCCATCCTCTCCCTTTTAATTTCTAGGGATCTCAATAAGACCAGGAGCACAAAGAGTAGAATGGGGTAGTAAAGAAGAGAAAAAATATTTAAAAAAAAAACCCGGCGATGCAGTCATTCTTGTCTTAGATGGAATTCACAATGAAGATGCTGGCCCGCTGGTCAGAGATCAGAGACTTGGCGAAACATATCGCAAAGTCATTCTAGAAGTTTTGGGAGAATGAGAGCGAGAGAGAGAGATAGAGAGCGAGATAAATAGAGAAAGAGAGAGAGATAGGGAGATATTGAGAAAGAACGAGAGAAATAGAGAGAGATAGATAGAGATAGAGAGAGATATTGAGAAAAAGCGAGAGATAGAGAGAGATAGGCAGAGGTTGAGGGATCAATAATCCACGAACGAACGTCCTTGGTTGCAAATCGAAGGAAGGCTGCCATCACCTTGGCGCTCTCGAAGTTGACGTTGGCGAAGACTGGCCGACTGGCCAGCCCCAAAGGTCTTGAGCCAACTGGAAGAAAAGAATAACCAAGGTCCTCGGATGGGGGCGATTTATTCTCCATTCAAATTTTCTTCCACCCCAAGGATATCCACATCAATTTCCAGCGCTCCCTGTCTCATTTGCAACCTTTGCCACTTCGTTTTCTCCAAATCTGTCAGAGTGATCTTTGAGCAGCGCGAGTGACGCGTCCAGATCTTCTTTGTCCTGGAAGGGCGAGTCAGCCATGCGCGAGAATCTGCGCAGCAGAGCGACAGGCAACGTGTCCAGTAGATGATACTGCTGAAGAGTGGAAGATATTTAAGCAAACATTTTTATTTATACAGTTACACATCTATTTTTATATGGTTTTATTTAATATACTTATTTTTTCTCGTTATTCTCTCTCCCTCATTCTCATTGTTAGACGTTCTTCTCTCCTCGATCGGTCGTTTCCCTCCTCAACCATTTCTAGTTATTCCATCTGACAATGTCTGCAGTGCACTCGCTGCAGCCCTTCTTTTGAAGTACGATCACTCTGCAAAGTCGATCGAGGAGTGAGTGGTCGTTCTCGTCGTCGGCTGCTTTGAAGAGATGCGCAAGCTGCGGCCAGACAACTTGCTGAAGTGGCGATGATTTAAATTTAAAATTAATTAATTTAAAAATCTTTTTTATTTCATATACTTTGAATATTATTTAAATTAATTTTAGGTGGCAAAAAAAATTGGGTTTTTATTTCCTCACGGGGCGGTTGTGGATGTTGTTGTGGTGGTCTTCAGCGAACAAGATGAAGAGCGCGTCTCGAGAGTTCTTCAGAGTCGACGGCGGATGCTTCTTCTCATCGGCAATGCGAAAGAAGGCGATCGTCTACATGAGATGATTCATTGCATTTCAAAAAAAAAGACTATTCTGAAGAGGTCAAAAGTTCCGCTTCTTTGTGTTATGCTATTATCTCAATTTGCATGAACATGAGGCGATAATTGTGATTAAAGTTCTCATGACGTTACTACCGTAATGATTTGCACTAATCTCTAGAGACGGAGCTGATTTGCATATTACAATGTAGATCCAAGTCACAATTACGATAAGTCAAAATGGGAAAGAGGAATGATTAGACTCCGCGCATTCCGCTGGACGGGGATAAAAGAACGCGAGCTGCACACCAGAGTGAACTTGCTGATGTGAGAGTGGAGGGAATATCCACGGTCGGCAATGACTCGGTGGCTACAGTAATCGAGCGCCTTCTGCTCAATCAACGGGCTGTTGTGAGACCTGAAAAGCGCTAGGAATTAGAGAATGTCATATATAGCACTGCTTAAGAACTGTTATAGAACTTTAGGAACTGCTAAATAATAGGGAAGATTTTTTTGAGAAATCGATTCTCTGCGAACCGTCTGCCAGACATCGGATGGGCCGCGCAATCCTCGAGTACTCCGAAGAAAACACTGAACGAAAAAAAAAGAAGTTTAATTTAATTTAATTTTATAATTTCCGTCTATAAAATTTTTTATCACGAATCAATGGCCCATTTATATATATATTTTTTTTTATCAAAAAAACCTTTACTCACCATCTGTATAAAAAGCACTTTATTTTATTTCATATCGAGATTACAACTATAAGCGATTGCTATACGCATATCTGTAATGTGAACAAGGCCACGGGATTCGTCAGAAGAGTCGGGAGGACCTCTGCAGAGCAGGCGAAACATCGGAGTCGTCCGCCATCGGAGAATGGAAGAGGGTGAAATGAACAGGAATACTCCGGGGGCAATCTGCTTTCCTGTTTATTTCATGATGTTCTCAGAATGTTAACAAATCAGGCACTTTAGCAGCACTTGAGAACTTCAATGAAAGTCCCGCGAATATGAACAAAAGATGACCTAACCTCAGCTATTTGCATTTTAATTTTAAGGATTTACTATAATACCCGGCAGGCTTTTTTTTTACTTTCCGCCCTCGCAAACCATTAAAATGGACTAGTCGACTACTCAGAATCAGTAGGTCATAACTACCAAGAACAGACTAATAGAAAGCATTTTTTTTATTCTTGTTGAACATGGCCATTTTGTTAAAGTGTTACCTTTGTGTAATGCCTCTTATGATTTGACACACTTTATTTTGCAGCCCTGAATTTATGCTAATTTTGAAGGGACCTTCGAGTAGCATAAAATGTGTGATTTCCATATTTTTAAGACATAATAAAGTCATGATTGAGTCATTCTGTGAGGCTCTCTTAAATTTTGAATTACCGCTCAATTGTCAAAGGGTGTTTAACTTATCGTTTACAGGTTTATACATATTTATTTGATGGATTAATAGTTGATTTTCAAATTTATACATCTTCATCCATAGGAGTTTTCGAACTTCTCATCCGGGATTGCTATACAGGCACTCACCACTCCGAACAGTACATTCGTGATTGCATTGCTTTGTTTGGAAGATCGAACGAAATGTAGTCTGACTACGCACTTTTATTCAAGATTGTGACAGCGATGTTTACTACTTTGAGGTCTCAAATTAGTTACGAGGTAAATTAAGTGCTGATAACGGACCCAAACGTTTTGGACCGGCATGGCCCGTCCGGCTCTAGGAAGTTGGCCACTGTGCACGTTTTGTTGCATTCATTTTGCTAGCCATCTTTTACTTAATATCATGAAAATATTAAATCGCTACTTACTTCAGATAATCGCAACTTTTTGGCAATTTCAGCCTCTATCTCTCTGTCTCTCTCTCTCCCTTTCTCTCTCTCTCTCTTTGTCTCTCTTTCTTTCGCGCTCTTTCTCCCTCTGTCTCTCTTTCTCTCTTTCTCTCGCTCCCTGTCTGTCTCTCCCTGTTTTTTTCCCCACTCTATTTCACATTTCTCTCCGTCTGTTCTAATCTCCATTTCTCTCGCGTTCTTCTTACTAGCGCATGCCGTCATGTGGGATGACTCATTGCGTTCTTATCGCTTACTCACAACGCATTTTTCTAGTCACTGGAGGTAGAGTGAGCGAGAGAGAGAGAGAGAGAAATAGAGAGGGAGGGAGAGTAAGAGAGTAAAGCAATGACTCACCACGCATTTCGACAGCGCCTGGAGATCGATCATTCTGTACATTGCCGCCAGCAGCCTTTCAGCCCCCTAGCCCTTCCCATTCTTTATCTCTCTCGCTTTCTCCCTCCTGCTTTTCCTCCCTGCCTTTTTTCACCCTCTCCCTCCTCTCTCTATCTCTATCTTCCTCTCTCTCTCACTCGCTCTCTTTCTTTCCCGGGTAAGTTATCCTATACTCGTGAGTAGGCACACAACTGAAATAGCATACTCGGCAGCCGAGGTCGTTAGCTTCCTTTTACCTTTCGATATGCTTAGACATCGAATAGAGAGACATTGCGCTGCCAGAATCAATGTGGAACTACCTTGCATTTGCCCTTTTTTCTCTACCCCTTCTCTCTCGTTCTCTCCCTCTTTCTCTCTTCTGCTCTCTCCGTCTCTCATTTTTCTCTCTCTCTCTCACTCTCTACCCTTCCCTTTCTCTTCCGTTGTGGTAGCAAGCAAACAAGCAGCTTGCCGGGCCTGCCCTCACCTTCTCGTCCCCCCCCCTTCCCTTCCCCACTCAAGAACCCCTCGATTGCCACATGACCATTACGGCATTCCGTTCGCGTTCTCGTCAATAAATAAGCTGCTTTGAATTGTTCTCCATCTCTTATTCTCTCTGTCTTTTTTTCTCTCTCTCACTTTCTCTCTCTTTCTTTCTCTCTCTGTCTCTCTCTCTCTCTTTCTCTCTCTCTCTCCGCACTCTCATTTTGACTTGGCTTTGATCTATTCATCATCATGAGAACTTTGTCTGCTTCCATCATCATCATCTCTCTCTCTCTCACATTCTTCAATGTTTTGGCCTCTTTCTCTCACTCTCTCTTTCTCTCTCACTCTCTTTCTCTCTCTCTATCCCTCGCTTAGCCTCTACTGCCCTCTCCTTCTTTCATCTTCCACTCGACTGCTGTCCTCAACAGCACAGGTGAGACTGGCTGACTTCTCTGTGATGTCCGCATGTAGTCTGACCTTCTTCTCCATGTCCAGTTCTGCTACTAGCCAAGCCATATGAAATGGAATAATGATTAGCTTATCGATGAGAAATCGACATTCATTTATTTATTGTTACTTTCGTTCATTTAATAATCAATTACGAGTTTACAAACCCTAGAAAAAGGATTATTTGGCTCCTTTAGCTCTATCTTGTACTCCCTCTCTGTATCGTTCTCTATCACCTCACTCGTGATTGACTCATTCTCAGCCAATTCCGACATATCAGTTCGACTCAAACTCAAACTGCATGTACATACACATTGAATGAACGTTCAAAATCTCTTTGCTTTGTGTTCACTGTTTCCAATTGATTTCTTCGTTTTTAGGACAGAACTGTTTCAACCTTCTATTTGTTATCAGCCATTCGCTTTAACAGATTTCACAACATCATCAAAGTACGCGTTCATCTCTACCTATGCTTGTGAATTTACGCACAATCTCGTGTTGGTACACGCAGTTATGTATGTGCATACGTACTTGTGCATTTTAAGCAGAAATTACTATAAAATGGTATTACGGAAGCTTTTATTCCTCTCCCTATACCATTTTACGGTCGTAGTCCGTTATTTCATATGCGCTTCCACATCGCTTTCACTCTTTTTCTTCCCTCTCTCACCCTCTGTCTCTCTAACTCTCTCAATCTCTCTCTATCTTTCTCTCTCCCTCCATCGCTCTCCCCTTATTTCACTCTCTCTCTCAAACCGTAATATCGATTCCCGATCACATAGCAAGAAGCTCAAAGAATCAGTGACTACGGAGGGGGGCCGGGCAGAGGGTTGATGACTGTCTCATCGCTCTCTTTTTGACCAAGCCTCTCTTTCTGCTTCTCATTCTCTCCATATTTTTCTCGCTCTAACTTATGGACGTGTAATATTCTTAGACTTTCCGCTCTCCGATGCTAGTTCTCTACACCTGTGATTTCTCTCTCTCTCTCTCTTTCTCTCTCTCTCTCTCTCTCTCTCTCTCTCTCTGTCAGTCTCCATCTCTCTCTCTCTCTCTCTCTCTCTCTCTCTCTCGCTCGCTCTCGTCTCTCTAAACCACTCCCATTTCATTGCCCTTTTTGAAGCCAGGCTTCTTCCATGATAAGATAAGGCTCTTCATTTTTCTCTCCCATTTTTGCCTCGCTCGCCCATATGACAAGTAAGTAGGCTTCGCGAGATGTTTCGTTAGAACAAAACATTTTGTCATCCAATCTAATTGTGATACGCTCCGCATCAATTTTGTTTTTGAGATTTTTATTTTATTTTTTTTCAAGTTGTGCATCACTATGCAAATATTAGCAGAGAATCCCTGATTTACACTTTATAGAATGGATTATTGTTTTAAGGACCACATTTTATTTCTCGAAAAACATTAGGATAGTTGCTTTAGAGTTGTGAAAAGTTTTAGAGTTACTTTACACAACGATATTGATTAACTTTTTTGCTCATATTTAAATGTGAATATAAAAAGAGAAGACGATTATTGTCATCTCGATGCCGTAAATAACAGAGGGAAGTAAACAAATATAAAAGCTGTATATATTTACATGATCGTTGAAAGTCCAGATTTGTCTGCATCTAAACTAAATTGTCACATTTTCTGGTGATATGATTAATTAGTTTTTAAATTTTGGCAACAAAGTTTTATTACCAAACCGATAAGCTTGAAAAAGTTTATTCATGCATATACCGTACGTGCATATGTTAATTTTATCTGACATCGGTTACGGTTCGCATAAATTAATCCATTTGCAGTCTACTCTAATTCGAACCGTTTTCAGGAGTCTCACAAACAAATTCAACAAAGCGCATTAACCATGTCAGCGCCGCCCTACACTCAGCAGCCCTATCCACAGCAGGCATGTTGCCATTTTATTTTATTTTAATGTAATTTTTTTATACATACTAATAAAAATACACATTATAATTTTTTTTGCATTCATTCTTAATTTACTGAATAAAATCCTTTTTTTATTATATCTCAGCGAAACAAAAAGTTGTTACTATATACTACATATATCTTTTTGTGCCTTTAACACCGAACATCCTTTCCAGTACCCGCCTCAGCAGTATCCTCAGCAGCCCAACTACGGCGGCCAGTACCCGCCGCAGCAGGGCTATCCACAGCCGGGTGGCTATCCGCAGCCAGGCTATGGCGCCTATCCGACGCAGGCGCAACCGCAAGTCGTGTTCGTCGCATATTACTTTCATTGAACGAGCCAAAAACTCACGTTTGAATTCGCGCCTTTTTGAGTGACATATTTAGAGAAAAAATAGTCAGCTAAATTCAAATAGATTACGGTAGCCTTTTTGAGTGACATATTTAGAGAAAAAATAGTCAGCTAAATTCAAATAGATTACGGTAGATTATTAAGGAGAATATAAAGTTTAGCAAAGAAATATATATTTGGATAATTAAAAATAATTAATTTTTATTAGGGATTATTTTCTTCTTATTTGCAGCTATGTTGAACGTGACCACCACCATCACAGCGGTGGTGGAGGAGGCGCAGATCGATGCTGCTTGTACGCGCTCCTTGGCTGCTGCGCCGGCTGCTGCATCGCGGACTGCTGCGATTAGAGAGGGAAAGAGACGAGAGAGTGTGAGAGAGGGTGAGAGAGTGAGAGAGAAGGTGAGAGGAAAGTGAGAGAGTGAGAGAGAGAGAGAGTGAGAAAGAGAAAAGCAGAGAGGACGTGAGAGCATGAAGTTTAAAAGTCTTTGAATTAGGGGGCTGATTCTGATATGCAGACCTGATAAGCGGGATGTTTCAAGTCTATGTATCGTGCAATCTCTTACTTCAAGAAAGAGTAAAGCAAAAGCTGTAACTTTTTACCAAAACATTTCTCGAAAGAAAAAAATCTTTACTAACTACCTTCAATCCAAAGGACGCACATTTCCTTTATTTTTTTATTTTTTGTTGTGCATACCATTCCAGTTTGAGTATTTTCTTGAGTTGTTTTCTGCTATGATCAAGTGCTATTTCCATTTTCAACATTCTGAAACATAAAGTTAAAAGAGGCAAAGAATCAAGATGCTTTGCTTTGCATAAATGTTTATTTCTTCGGCATGTATAAAAGACTTTTATAGGATTTTGTGCCTTTGTAACTTTTCGCTACTTTGTATTTAGGCCCCACATGAATGACTGTGATAAATGAATGTGCCGATTTCACTGAAAATGTGAATAACAAAACAAAAATGCCGACTGTGTGGCATATGTATGTATGTACATACATATGTGTCACATGGCATCTCGAGTATGTGATTGCTATAAAATAAATGGGAAAAAATCATCATACATACATATGTGTCTCATCTTTAGGAGATGTTGTTTTATATTTTTCGTTCTCCAATGATGGATCATTGCAATGTGATGTTAACAACCACTTGAAGGGATATATTCTTTATCGCATTCTGATTTTCCGACGTACGAGTGCAGTTTAATGCCAATAATAAGTTGCTTTCTCGATTTTTTCTCTCTCACGAGATCGTACATTTATATGAATTGATGACCAAGTAGATTGCAGGTACGAAACATCTTGGATAGGTCACGCAAGGTCTAAGTAATTTTAACGTTTAAAACATAAATAAATTGTTAACTAAAAAATAATAATGTTATTATTTAAGTGAAAGCTACCTCCTTATCCAAGTCGCTTGGCCTGTTCACCTGTCGATTGTGATGAATCTGAGATCAAAGCGATCTGGCATGAAGAGTTCAAAGTGTACTGCTTCGAGGAGCATCCTCGGGGCGACGCCACGATTGAAAACACAGATTTGACATCTTCGAGGAGAATAGGGTATGTAGTGTGGTTCCGCGGGCCGGCCAACGAGGAAGCCTTCCTTTCCGGCGCGGCCCGCTGCCCTCTCACTATATCGGAGTGTTTGGTTTTGCCGTAAAGCCAAAACGTCCACGTTGAAAAAGACAACTTGGCTTCGATGCACTTTAGCTGTAAAAGGAAACAAATC
Source organism: Allodiplogaster sudhausi (assembly GCA_945643635.1). Lineage (NCBI taxonomy): Eukaryota > Metazoa > Nematoda > Chromadorea > Rhabditida > Diplogasteridae > Allodiplogaster > Allodiplogaster sudhausi. Next base: position 3,067,043 of record CALZFC010000041.1, on the reverse strand, counting down.
TGAATGTATATGTATTTTCAATGAAATAAACATTATGTATGTATGTAAGTATGAAGGTTACGTTCAAGAGAGAAGATTGTTCATGGTTGAGCCCTTTTGAAGCTTAAATTAAAAAAAACAGCTGTTCAGTGCATATGTATGTAAATATGTATACATACATTTCCACCGCCGAATATGATGGGTGGGAGATTGGATTCCACCATCTGCTCTTCGCGAATCAATGTATATCTAGTATCCGGGAAAAATAATTTTAACTATTTAAATTTATATGTGACAAAATTTGAAAAAAAAATCCACACGCCTTTCCTTCACATAGGATAACAGCGTTTTGAATGAATTCCACCAATATGAGTATTCAAACAGTTTGAATACTCATATTGTTTGAATACTCATATTGGTGGAATGTTCTGAGCTGTAGTTCGTTACACACTTTTCCTCTCTAACGTTTAGTCACTCTCTCGTGTTAGAGAAACATTAACGTCCATCGTGAATGCGGGTCCTGCCTAAAACTTGACTTTCGATCGAAAATGGAGCCATTTGTCATTTTCATAGCAAAACGGCAAAAGACCTGCTCTAAGTTTCCATTCTAGCTCTTCTAAATTTTACAGACAACTGGTCGTCATTCGTTATCCGCTCGCGCTCCATGTCATGAGCCAGCCGTGTGAGGAGCTGTGAGTAAAGACTTCGTACACCCAGAAGAGGTCGCCCTTGGAGAAGTTGAGGAATTCCCTCACATTCCACATGTCCATGGCCATGAACCTGAGGTCAAACCGATCCGGCATGAAGAACTCGAAGTGAAGTGTCCTCGGTGCGACGCAACGGTAGATAACTGAGTTGATTACCTTAATGGCCCCAATGGCAACGGGATCTGCATCGTGCGATTATTTTGCTTCGGCGCACTTTAGCCGGAACGAAAAAAAAGATTATATTTTCAATAAAACAAGTGTTATATACATATGTTTGAAGGCTATGCTGAAATGTAAAGATTTTGCATGATTTTATCAGCAACGATTGTAGTAAAGTTTAATAGGAAAAAACAGATGAGCACCTTTTGTCTGTCAAAAATGATGGACGAGATCGGAGAAGGAAACTTGAAGCATCAGATGAATGCTGATTGGCATGAAGAAGAGCTCGCGTATATGGCGAGAGAATCTATAAGCAGACCGAGCTGTAAGAAGCCATTTGCAATGAATGAATAATACCGGCTGATCGGGGATGGAGGGAGGGACGGCAGTTTGAAACTTTTAGATCACACCTACTCAATTCGGTCTGTCCTCGTCGATACCGACTGTGAAATAGACACAATATGTGCTAATAAAGGACTGTGTGTATGTGTGCGTGAGATAGAGAGATTGTCGCGAATCGGTAGTAAAGAGATAGAATGTTTTTGCTCGCCAAATCCTCTGACGGTAAGCAATCAATCGGAAAAGAATCTGGATAAAGAGAGTAAATGTAGAAGGGCAAGTAATGCCGGGTTAGAAGAGAATGCAGAAGGACGGCCTAAGGCCGTCGTTTTCTCCCCTTTTAAACCGATCTGTAGGGAGGTGCTTACTGTTGTCTTACATCCTGCTATACAGTCTTACTTCTTCCGAGAAACTGTTTAGTTGTCTGGGCTATGCTCTTTCTTGGATTCCTAGGTACAAATGCCACGGGTCATCAGACGTCCCGGAGCAAGGGGGAAGCATTGAGATTGGAATAACAGATAAATCGGATTGGAAGACTGCTATTCGAACGAATATGAGATTGATTGAAGAAAAGCTTCTGACATACTTACTCACAGCAAAGTGGTAGCGAATATGTATACATTTCGCGACAGAGAGAGAGAGAGAGAGAGAGAAAGAGAGAGAACTCGTTGTGCAAATACTCTGCGAGTTCGTCGCCGATAACTCCGAGCACAGAAGTACATATGAGTCACACGTATGTATGTACATAAATGCTAATTGGGTAGCTGAATGGCCCCTTTGGGGGGCCGTGAGCGTCCTTTCGTGTATGTTTGCATGTTTGTGCGGGGCATGCGGAAGCTCATGGTTGCTACGAAACAAGAGATGGCCACAAAGTGAGGTTGGCGAAGAAGCGACGCATTTCGGGAGCCAGCTCAGACTGACAATGAGAAGAGACTCTTGACATCCTTTTCGACTAAAAAAATTATTTTTTTTTCATTTTTAATTTCTTATCTACGCGAATTTCTTTTGAAAGAGGTATCCGGGGAATAATTAACCCAAGATTCGTTCTATGTGGATAAGTTCATCTTGGCGTAAAACATACATATATCCAGAACATTTGAGCGATTTTCTTTCTTTACATTTTGTGAGATAGTAGCGTGACAAATGGCTACGGTAGGTCAGAGTCGCCCTCCTATTTCACATGCTCTCTCGACCGGGCGACTGGCAACTTTATGAGCGCGCGCATTCAAAGTGGTTCTCTAACGCTACTGTTGAAGAATTCGCCGGATACTTCCTTTAATAGTATCTCCTCTTCTGCTGCCAGAATTATATAATATAAACCATCTATTCAAGGGCTTCCTTCCGAACGCGTCACAGCGTAAAGACACAAGAAAGAAGCCTAACACCGCGTTCGCAGCCAACAGAAATGTCATACTTCTCTCAGCAGCCGGTCGTCAAGAAAATGCAGATTTATAAGCTTATTTTTTCTTTATAAGTCTACTTTGTATTTTTAAGTTTTTTTTATTTATTTTTCTTTAAACTTACCTTAGAACAATAGGGAATGTCCATGCCGGGATCAATTGGACAGCCAAACTACGGCTACCCGCCGCCAGGATATCCGATGGGTCAGCAGCAGCCATCAGTCGTGTAAGTTACCGTACTCTTCTACAGGCTTTTCGTGTCAAGAACCATCTCCAGACAAATGACTTTTATAGCAGGGAAATCTGTTAGTAACAAAAGGTGGCCTCATTTTCACCCTGCAATTGGAGGAAAAAGTTTTTTTTCTCTTCCTGTGAGAGCAAATGAGAACGAGAGATGATAAGAGAAAGAGAGAAAGAGAGAAAAAAGGGAAAGAGGGGAGAGTGAGTTCGAGGATGACAAGAGAACAGTTAGCAATGAAATGTATTCACTTGTGAGACCCAATCCAAGAAGGAGCGCGAACGATATTTTCGTAGCGGTGGTTTTGATAAGGCCGACCGCTTTAATACACGCCTCCGCCCAACCCGTTCGGTATATCGTCGCCAGTAACTCTAAATGTCGTGTTTATTACAATATTTCGTTTTGCTTTTTCTCTCTCTCATGTCACATTACGAACATTTCTACATTATAATCGTTTTTATTAACAGAGTTTTCTTTTTGCTACAGTGGATCATTATTGTGCAGTGATGTTGAGCATTGAGGAGAAAGAAAGGGTAAGCAGAATGGCTTTGGCTGCCTCTGGCAACCTTCCATATTCACAGGATGCCATGTGAGTCATGCATGTATCAGCGGAACCGAGAGGAAGAGAGAAAGACAATGGCAGCATCGAGAGGAGAGGTAGCGAAAGAGAGAGTGAGAGAGAGAGCGAGAGCGAGGGAGAGAAAGAGAGAGAGAGAGAGACAGTGAATGAGGGAATGAGAGAGATAACAAGAGAGTGAGAGAGAGAGAGAGAGAGAGTGGGAGAGTGAGAGCGAAGGAGAGCGAGAGAGCTAGTAAAAAAGAACTAATGGTAAACATGAGAGGTGTGGAGAATAATTATCCTGACGAGCAGTGCAAATAACGCCCGTTTCACACCACTTTTTTTGTTAGATTCCTCTCTCTCTCTCTCTCTTCTCTCCCTCTCCCTCTCTCTCTCTCCCTCTCTCCCTCTCTCTCTCTCACTTCCAGTATCGTCGAGCGTGGAAACCAGGGCGGCTACAACAACAACGGCAACGGCAACAACGGCGGGGGTGGTGGGATGGGCGGCAGTTCGTGCTGTCTCCTCGGCCTGCTCGGCTGCTGCGCCGGCTGCTGCATCGCGGACTGCATCGATTGCTGATTTTATTATTGTATTTAAAAAATCAATTTAAAAATAAGTTCAATAATTATATAATAGTTAATGAACAATTGCCAATATAAACATGAACTAATTAATTATTTACCTACAAGTTAATTACTATAGTTAATTGCATGATAAGACAATTGCATTATTAGAATAACCGTTTACGTTATATAGGCACTCATTTTCTACCATTAAAAAAGCTATTCTCTGTGATACTGTAGATCTCGATAAGAATGAAGAAATGTTTTCTTGGTTCATGAAGAAACACCGCCTATGCAAGTTTCGTTTCCACCGGGAACACAGTTTAAAACATCGGAATTGTGGGAGCGGGAATGGAAAGGAGTGCATTGTGGCGAAGGCACAAATGAGTGCATTTCCCCAGGGGGGGGGGTGAGCATCGCTATTTCTCTCTCTTGTTCTCTCTCTCTCTCTTTCACTCTCTCTCTCTCTCTCTCTTTCTCATTCTCTCTCTCTTTCTCTTTCTCTGTTTCTTTCTCTATTTCTCTCTCCCTCTCCTTCTCTCGTTCTCTTTACCTCTTTTTCTCATAATCCCCCTATCTCTCTCTCTCTCTCTTTCTCTCTCTCTTTTCCTCTGCGTCTTTCTCTATCCAATGCATTTCTTCGGCCATGCAAACGCCGCGCAGGAAAGGCACAAGCTACATACACCTGGCACGTGGAACCTCGGGGCAATACACATCTCCGGTTACCTAGACATCGCTCGATAAGGTTGCAGGTTACTGCTCTGTATCTCTCTCTCGCGCTTTCTCTCTCTCTCTCTCTCTCTCTCTCTCTCTCTCTCGCTCACTCTCAAAATGTCAACTCAGCGTTACCTCAGCACCTATTGAAATGCTGAAGAGATGTTATTACTCTTCTTTATCGTGATCTTTCAGAGAGAAGAAGAAAGAAACCGCTTGAACTAGTGCCGCTAGCCGACTGCGAAGCTCGAGCTTCTGATAGCCAAAGGAAAAGTAGAAAGTAGAGAATCTCTCCTCTTGTCCCAAATGTCCTATTACACTCAGCAGCCATATCCTCAACAGGTTCGTCTCGCTTTCCTTATGTACAATGATAAAAAATAAAAAAGCTCTAAATATTACTTTTTAATAACAAAAGATTGTTCCATATACCTTTAATTCACCGTTACATATAAAGTGTATATCGAAACCTGAACAGTTGATTTTTTTTGTTTCTAGCCATTGAACTATTATAATTAGTATGTAGATTTTTTTTCTACTTTTCAGCTCTTTCCCAATTTAAGTACTAGCAATCCTAAGAGTTTCTTTCAACTTGAGCAGGGCATGAGCTTCCCGGGCGGCGTTGGGCAGCCGGTGGTGCCAAACTATGGCTACCCGCCTCAGGATGGCGCAGGATATCCGCCTCCGCCCGGTGGCTATCCACCTCCTGGCTATGCGATGAATGGGGGCGGCGGTTATCCGCCCCAGGGTGGCTATCCTCAGCAGGGAGGAGGATATCCCCAGCAGCAACAGCCGCAAGTAGTGTAAGTTATAAAAATACGTTTTATTTTAACAACAATTATAATTAGTAAAAAAAATTAGTCAAACCAAATAGTGTAGTTTCTTTTAAGTCGTCTAATACATCTTTAATTTTTCAAAACGGTATTCCGATGTAGATTAACCATAACAGTAATATTTGAAGCTTAATATACATACAAATCTAAAATAGCTTCAGAAGCAATCCAACTGTTCGCTTTTCAACAGAACTTTTCTTTTTGCTCTCGTTATTAGTCGCTACGTCGATTGAAATCTTTAAAAAATATGACCTCACAAATTCTATACATTCCACTCCAAATAGATATAGATTAAAACTATCAACGGTAACAGTTTTGCATTTATTTCGTTATTAGCGTTGCTTGGCAACGAGATAAACGTAGCTCTCTAACTCTATTTCATCACTATCATTGTTCTTTTTACATCTCCTCTTTCTCGCGCACACTCCATCTCTATCGCTATCTCTTGTAAGTATATCTCATATCTCTTACCTTCTCTCCCTCTTGTTTAATTTTTATTCTTACTCCTCCGAACCCCCTTCATTTTCGCTTTCTGACTTTATCTCTAATTCAACTAATTATCACTATTGATAATGTTCCCGCTTTCAATCTAAATTTCTTTTCTTCCCTCTCTCCATCTGTCCCCCTCATTCTCTTCTCTCTCACTCTGTCTTCTCTCTCTCTCCTCTCTCTTCTCTCTCCCTCTCTGTGTACTCTCCCTCTCTCCTTATCTCTTACTCCCTCTATCTCTCTCTTCCTTTACTTCTCTCTCTCCCTCCCTCCCTCTCACTCTCTCTCTCTCTCTCTCTCTCTCTCTCTCTCTTCCTATGTCCTCTCTCTCCCTCTTTCCCCCTCCTCTCTCGCTCCCTGTCTCTCTCTTCCTGACTCTCTCTCTCTCTCTCTCTCTCTCTCTCTTTCTCTCTCTCTCCCTCTCCTTAGTTACGTCGAACGTGATGACGGTCGTCGAAACAACGGCGGCGAGTCGCAGTGCTGCATGTACGCGCTTCTTGGCTGCTGCGCCGGCTGCTGTATTGCCGACTGTCTCGATTGCTGATAGTCATGGGAAGAAAGAGAGAGAAAGAGAAGGAGAGAGAGAGGGAGAGAGAAAGAGAGAGATAGAGAGACAGAGTGAGATAGATAGAGAGAGAGATAGAGAGAGAGAGAGAGAGAAATTGGCAGAGGCGGCCGAAAGTTATTTTTCTCGAATGTCTGACTATTGAACGATGAGAAGTAGGTATTCAGAACGCTGTAACTTGTGCTCTTCATTCTTATAGATTTCTTCCCACTGAAAATTAGACATTAGTCGATTTCTCGTTCGACTATCAAGCTACAATATCAAAACTTTGTTTATCAAGTACCGGAACTCCATTTATTGCTGATCTCTGCTTCTCTTATTATATGATACATGTTGCCAATCCTGAGTATATAGTCTCCCAGTTATGTACATGTTCAAGTACTTTCATCACTATTTATCTCTGATATAAGTATCAGGAACATTACTCGCACTTCGATAAACATATCTGCGTGGCTCTAGCAGCCATATCAGTGAAAGTGTCAAGGCAATCAAACTCTAGGGATAGGAATGCTGCACTAAAAAAGACATTAGAATTAAAATATTATCTAAACCATTCTAAAGAAACTGAGATTACACGATTTAAAAAAAGACTGCTAAGCTACCGATTTCTTACTATCATGGACAGAGAGAGAGAGAGAGAGAGAGAGAGAGAGAGAGAGAGTTATCAACTGACGGAGAGAGAGAAATAGAGAAGTGATTGTGTGTGAGAAGGAAAAAGGGTGAGAGTGAGAGAGAGAGACAGAGAGAGAGAGAAAAAAAAGAGAAAGAGAAAGAGAGAGAGAGATTGAATAACAGAAAAAAACAGGACGTTCTGTTCTGGTATTTGTGAATATTATGCACGGATGGCGAAATGGAAACGCCGTTCTATGAGCTCTTCATGCTTGTAATTTCTTCCTACTGAAAACCACATGAAACGTCCAATCCAACAGCAATTTTCGAGCTTGGATGTCAAACTACAGCACAAGAACTTCCTTTACTGCTGATTTTATTACTTCATCTTTCACAGCGTACAAGTTGCAAACCCCGACCGAATATGTGTTGTCTTTCACTTCCAGTTCACGTACTGTTTATCTTTGATATACATAACAGCAGCATTACTCGTGTTTAGGTAAACATATCTACGCGGCTCTAGTGGCCACATCAGTGAAAGTGTTAACGCAACACACCGATAAAATCTAGGGAACGGAAATTATCACTAAAAAACGACACTGGAATTAAAAGGCTAAATGAACCGCTCCAGAGAAACAGAGATTTTACGATAAAAAATCTGCTAATCGAAAAACCCGGCGTAATTAAGCTTCATAAAAGTAACCTTAGACGATCGATAAATGTCTGGAAGTCAACTAATTCAAACAAACAACGATTACTAACTACAACGATACCTGCATATCTGCGGAGGCAACAGAAATAAACAAGTAATAAATAGGGATTAAAACGCGATAAATAGCAAGAGCCAAGCGTGCATAGATTTAGCATTGAGTTATCCATTGGTTACCGTACTCTCCAATGGTTACCGTACTCTCTAATCTATATCGGGCCTGATTATCTTAGGTAGAAGATGTCTAACACTCATAGCACATTGTCAGTGTATATCTATCGAAGAAAATATAGAATACTAGAAGAAAGTGTCCAATTCATGTGAATGCTAGGTATTAACTGTTGAGTACGGTATTAGGATGAACGATATACGGATACAGTATCCTAGCCCCTGTCACCAATCCTCCTCCTCCTCAATTGCTGGTGGAAGTTCTTCGAATTGAGCAGCTCCGCGCAGGAGATAGGCCGGTGGCTGGAGGACATGCCTGTAATTTTTTTTCTATCTACATTTATTTATTAGTATTATTTTGTATTATTTTATTATCGAGAACAGTTTCAATTTTGCGATTTAATCTCTCCATTGTTAGGGAAAAAAGAAAAGCTTGCTACATCTCCTTCAATCTGTCAAGTATTCTTTAATATATTTAAAAAGAAACATATATGATCAACCATACATTCAAGTATAAAAAGAATAAAGATAGACAAAGGATTGCTAACCTGTATACCACATCGATAGCATGGCGGAGAAGCGAAGCGATTGGAGAGGGAAAAGCAAGTGTTGTACACGGATGAATGACTCCGTAGTCAGCAAGGCTAGAGTAGAGCGATTATTTAAATTATCAATGTTTCATTACGCTTAAATAAAAATATTGTCGAGAATTTTTAGAAAACTGGTGAAAAAATAACGAATATATATATATATATTTCATTTATATTATTTACGGCATTGTAAACGCACGTGGTAATATAATAAAGTAATATGATTTAAATACCCTAAGATTATTCCTAGGTAACCTTTAGTCTATTAAAATATTTAGGGACAACTGCAAAAAAGGATAAAGAAATCTTACAAGAAGCAAAATAATATGAATAAAAATGAGAATAAAGAAAAACCCTCACCGAATCTTAATCTCTCCGTTGATGTCACCGTATCTCTCGTGTACAATGTGGCCTGTGGGCGGGTTTCGTCTGAATATTATGCAAGCTAAAATTGTATATCCTTCCTTTCATCAGTCTAACAAATGGCAATTGTTGGACAAAAGAATGGTACTTTTCGAAAGTTGATACGAATGGCATTAACACTAACAAAATAAGAATTTTAAAAAAACACTTACTTTATTTTGTTTATTTAGGACATTTATTTTATTAGCGAAAAGGTTTAAAAATATATATTAAGACGAGATTAAGGAAAATAGATAAAAAAAGGAAATCAAACTTGCTAGGCTCTCGCTCAAACTTCACAGCGCCAGGCTGTGAGAGCAGAAAGCGAAGGATGCGAGTTTCGGTCGGATGAGGGTGGAGATAGCATGTGGGATTGTAGAGGGAGACAATGCAGACCTGAAAGAGAGAGAGAGAGCAAAAGAGAGATAAAAGAGAGAGGAGAGAGATAGAAGAGAGAGCAAAAGAGAGAGAGAGAGAGAGTGTGTGAGAAAGATAGATAGAGAGAGAGAGAGGGAGAGAGAGAGAGGGAGAGAAAGAGAGAGAGAAAGAAAGAGAGAGAGAGAGAGAGAGAGAGAGAGAGAGAGAGAGAGAAAGAGCAGCCGTAGAAAAAGGAGTGGGAGAGAAGAATAAAAAAACCAGGGACTATAAAGCGAGAAAGGACGAAACGCAGCATAATGTGATTGTTATTCTTGTAAATTGCTTCCAACTGAAAACCACATGAAGAAAGAGAAAGAGAGAGAGAGAGAGAGAGAAATGGAGAGACCGTAAATAATTGCAAGATTGTTAGTTCCATATGTGCACTACGAATGTTACAAGGATAGGCATGGCCTCTCGGGAAGCTGACCTGCGGACAGAAGGAGAACTCCTCAGGCAACGCCCGCAGCAACTCGGCCTTCGTCCAGAACCAGTCTCCGTAATCGACAAGGAGAACCTAGAAGAAATGTACTCTAGTAAACTGATTAGCGTCATGTCATTTGTAATTACATAGTAATACTTTTAATAATAACAGTGCTGAGAATGGTTCGTTACACGCTACTTGTCACTCATTACATAAAGTGATATTGTTATCCTCCCCTCAAGGCTACCGTACCCTGGCATCCTCCCCTCAAGGCTACTGTACCCTGACATCTTGCACCTCAAGACTACCGTACCATGACATCCTCGCCATCGACTTCGTCGACGGCTGCGCGTCTCGGTAGCCGCCATCCCTTCTTGGAGGCTGCGCATGCTGTGCCCGCTTCGAGCCACGAGCGTGGAAGGCGAGGCAGGTTGTGAAGCTGAATAATAGTGAGGCCGATTGATCGGCAGTTAAAAGGCAGCAAATTACAGACATCAAATGAAAAAATTGCTTCTTGCTACAATATTTTTTAAAATTAAATTAAGTAATAGTACGGCTAAATAGGACAAGTTGAATAACCGACAAAACTTAAAATATCAAAGTTCTTAGACTTTGAACTTACTTTTTCCACCGTAATGAGGAAACACTATAAAGGCCCATTCTTTATATTCAATTACTGAAATTGTCCAGTGCTGTATCGGCATATAACACCGTTTACATCTTAAATTCTTTGCTTTTGATCTGGCCAGGTATACTGTATACCTTGTAAGTACAGTAACTTCTAGTATCTCTTAAAACTACCGTACATTCATCCCGATCTTCTCCTCGCACTCCTCTCGCGCCTTTAGCTGTTGCTCCGTTTGTAGGCAGATCATGCGAACACTCGCAACACTTGTGACAGAGAAGAGTGTCTGGTCGAGGAAGCGGGTCACCTGCAAATATTTAAATATTTAATTATTTGCCTTTTCAGAAATCAATCACACAATAACTATTTGTTAATTTTTAAACTAAAATGCTTAAAAAAAACCAACCTTCGGGGCGGGATCAAATTTTCGAACGAAAAGAGGTGCCTGTTCCATTCCTTCTTCACTGCAAGCATCTTGTTTCGTAATAACAAACGCTTTCTCAAGAAAAAAAGTAAGTAAATTAAGGCTTTTCCTTCTTCAAAAAGAAAAAAGGAGAATTAAACCAACTCTTCATACTCCTCCTCATCGTCAAAGTCCGATTCTTCGTTTTGCTGCAAAGACAAACGTAGATGTTATCAATAGCACGTAATATTATAACTTGATATTGAGATCTCAACATCGCAGTGACCAAAGATAGTTTATCGGTATGTAGTTCGTTGCCTTGTTAAAAGGACATTTATGCACAGGGAAAGCCAACATTAAGGCATGAACAATATGTTCACCGGAAATGGTACTTTTTCCGTATATTTTTTTTCTCCATATAACGGGAAAACTATAATTTTTATAAATATATTTAAAAAAAACCCACCACTCTTCTAACATGGGCCAGGAAGCGACGTTGCCTTCTCTCTTCAATACCGAGCGCCTCCGCCGGTCTATAGAACTGCGTTCCCAGATTCTGAATCATCAAAATGTTGTGCTGTTTTACTCAGAGAATACTGCATCATTTGATAGCCAGCCAATCGAAAACGGTATAATACAGTAGTTCTCACAAGAATTTAAACTTCTACTAATCCCGATTTAGAAAAGAAATTTCTCGTTGAATACACAGGAATGTAGATTATCACCCGCTCAAGATGTCAGGGCAGCCCAGCTACCGTATACATCCAAGATGCCGGTTACGGTAGGAACACACTAAAATACCCTGACCTCTCCCTCGATGATGGGATGGTAGAGATTGACGATGAACGGCTCGTCCAGCGTGGTCAGCTCGACCCTGACCATGCCTCGGCATGTCTCCAGGAGGAGTTGCTTGAAGGCGTCCACTCGCCATTGCTCCAAATCATTCACGCACACGTCTGGAGAGTATTTATAGATCCAATTATATTTAGAACAATCAAAAGTGCAAAATAGGAACAGTAACATTTCTAACAAACACAAATAATTATTTAAAAAAGGAATTATATAAATTTATATAAGCTACCCCTTGCTGACGATGAGGAATTATTTTTGTAAAACTAAAAAAATATTAAAATTTTCTTCTAAATGATACATATTATTTTTTTGAAATTTCGCGCACTTTTGACTTTGCAGACAAGAGCGAGCGGTGGAATTCTGCCAAAATGCCTGAGGAGCGGCCGGATGGTTCCGCGCTCTACAAACACGTCGAGGCCCACGTCAACGAGGCGCACCATCACGGTAGAGCTTGCTGAAATTTTGTTTAAATATATTTTTTTCCCTCTAACTAAAAAAAATTCCTAGTAATCATTTAGTGCAACTCTGCATCCCAATTTTTATTCTTAAAATAAGTTTAAAAAAAACTGTACTCGTCAATGACCTACAAAATACTTACCACTTATTATAATTTTTTTAAATATTTTTTGAATCACATTCTTCGAAAAGAAAGAAAGGGAATGCAACCTGCAACTCTGATAATCCTGGCGCGAAGCCAAGTGTCTCTGAAGAGCACTGCACACGGCACTCCTGCGAAGACCTTCAAGAGATCATACTGTTTTCAGTACTGTAACTATTTATTCATTTTATATATAAAGTATTCATCAAAATTTCATGACATTTTAAACGTATTAAACGTAAGTGATACAATAAATCTTGAGTATTGAGAACAATAGGTCAGGTTTCTCCAACCTGATCCACAGTGAATTCAGGTGTGGACTCGCTACCGTATACCTCAGCCATGTTCTCCTCCAACTTGATGCGAACGCGTTGGAAGTGTCGGGGCTGCAAGGAGATATTTTCACTTTATTCGAATCTAACATTTCGGTCATTTCAGCTCAATGTTAGCGAAGCAAAACAAGACAAAAAATATGTACTTAAGTTTTAATTAGTAATACAAATAATAGCGATAATAATAAATAATAACCTGAACGCTAAAGTCAAGTGGCGAATAACAGTGTGGCAAGAGAGCGTAGAATACGGGAAGAGAAGCCAACGGCTGGTGGGAGGGCCCGACATATTCCTGATCTTTCTGCAAGATTTAATTTATTTCAAAAGTATTCGCGAACTACTTGACTTGAAATCACCTGTTTGAAGGTGCACATTAAGATGAAAAATGCAAAGAGCAGGGAAAGATTAAAAAAAAACAATTACTTTTATTTTTAAATCTATTATGGATGAGAAATACTTTCACTCTCATACAAAGTATGAGAGAGGAACAGCTGAAAACTATGTTACAAATAGCTTAATAAGATGAAATTGCTCACAACTGCCGTTGCGACCGTCTCGAACTCGTACTGAATGGACGTGGACGCGGACGGGAGTTGCCAGCAGAACACGGGGAATTCGTCCATGAATTCTAGTCAAAATGAGTCAAATTTAAGTTAAAGAAAAACTTCGTTTCTTGCTGTAAGCCTTCTCTACTACAACATTGTTATACAAAAAAGGGAGAAATCCATTTGAAAGATTTCAATGGTAATAACATACACAAGAAGGACATTACCATGAAATATCAGGTAAATGGAGAGGAAAACAAAATGATATTAGTTGAAGCAAAAAATTTAGGAGGGAAATTCTTCTGACTTCGAAGCTTCCAGGAAGCACCGCCGGGCACTTCGACAAGTTCGCGGCAGTCGGAGAGCTGGACGGGTGGGCCGCGGAGTCGAGAAGAGGAGCCGAACCCGCCGCCGCGCCAAGTCGTGGCGTCCCACTTCGATTCCTCCGCCGCTGCCGCCGCCAAGTCACCGGCCGCCATGTTAAGGCGCGGACAGGCAGCCAGCTTGGTCTTGATAAAATGGACTTCGTTAAATTACTTTTTCTTTTGCTCGTTGTTCTGGTTCATTCGTAAACAAAAAAAATCGGCGAGCGCGATAGAAAAGGCACCAACCCTTTCGGGACAATCAATAATTTACTCAAGTGGTCTAAAATATGCTAGGAATACTAAGAATTCGTACGACAACACAACGGGGAAAGAAGATCTGAATGTCACGAAAATTAAGAAACATTAATGCGGAGCTGAATAATTCTTCGCGAAGCAAGGCAATGAGGTCACCGTTATAGTCGAGAATAAAAAAAAAAATATATATATATATATATATTTTACTGCTAAGGCACACCAACTCACGAGCTCCAAATGGATGGAACTGAACGGAAACGCTCTCAAACTAGGCGACACTACAACAGGCGCGACTATATTACCGTAATCTAAATGATTATGAATTCACAGAACGAACTATAAATAACTTTCTTTGTGAAACACACCACTCCAATAATCGATTCAATATTGCATGCTCACTTCTGTAGGCAAAATAATAACAGTAAAATTCAACCAAGTGCTACCTAATTTCTGATTAATGGGCCAAAATTGTAAATTAATTACATGTAATAATAGTACTTTAAAACTCAATACTGGTGTAGTTATCGAATTCATGTCACACCAAAATAAAATTATTGCTTGGAGAACAGTTGCCGTCCTTGTCCCCGTTCATCGTCGATTCTTCATTGACTTTTGTTCGCTTTACTCGCTTTTTTGTTTGTCTATTTTCGTGATCACAGCTTAATTCTTTCAATTTCTTCTCTGAACAGTTTATACAGCCAGTTTAATCCGGCTTAAACGTTTTTTCCTACTCATTTTGTTTGCCCAAAGACTGTTATTTGTTTAACGTGTTTCTGTCTACTTAGATTTATTTTTTTTTATCTTTTTTTGCGGTCCTTTTCGCAATTCGCTTAAAAGTTTCCTGGTGACTTGCAATTTTTTTTATGTTATGCAGAAATTCCTGCATCTTTTTTCTGTCGAAACTTTATTTATTTATTATTTGACAGGTTTTTGCCGGACAACCTTATACTGGAATGTCTTATCTTGTCCAACTTAATTTTTCACCGAGGAATTCCGGCTTAAATTTCGAAACTCTCCGAAAGTGCAGTGACACGCACGATCTCGTTTTGTGTAACGATCTCTTGAGAGAGAGCGCGCAAATCTGGCCAAGTCGCTCGTCTCTCCTCCCCTAATCAGTATCTATCCGGGGGATCTCACTTCTATCTTACTCTCTCTCTCTCTCTCTCACTCTCTCTCTCTCTCTGTCTTCTCTCTCTCTCTCTCTCTCTGTCTTTTCTCTCTCTCTTCCCTCCTATCTCTCTCTCTTTCTCTCTCTTTCTCTCTCTCTCTCTCTCTCTCTCTCTCTCTCTCTCGTTATCATGCAGCTGACCCATTTAGTGCTGTGTGCGGGTGGCTGGTGGTTCCTGCCCCCCGGCTGCTCCTCTGCGCACTCTTCGTACTCTGGCCCGTGTGTCTTTTGTGCTGCCTTGCCGAGGTGTGATCATGCCGCAGTTGTTATCTGTGCGAACTTTTAAGCCCGCGTGAACTTTCTCTCCATCTCTCTTTCTCTCACGTTTCCCTGCTCTCTCTCTCTCTCATACTCTTCCTCTAGGTTATTTTGCTCTTCACCTCTCACTTTCCCCGTGTCCTTCACGGGTTATAAGGTTGTGTCATTTTTCCGCTCTCTCTCTCTCTCTCTCTCTCTCTCTCTCGCTCTCTCTCTCACTTTATGGCCGCCGCAAGGCAAAAGCAAATGACGAAACGTATTTGTTCATGGCTAGCCTATCACTGCCAGCAGCTTGCTATCTATTTGACGCTTTTGTGTAGATGATTGATTGGTGATCAAACAGGAGGAGGCAGAAGAGAGAGAGGAGAGAGAGAGTGAAAAGAGAGAGAGAAGAGAGAGAGTGAAGAGAGGGAGAGAGAGAAGAGAGAAAGAGAGAAAAAAGGAGCTACTACTAATTCGCACAGACAGTCTCCCGACAGCCAGCGTGGCATGGCCAGCGAGTGTTGCTACTGCATATTGTGTTAGTAGTAATGGCTCGTCTTGGTTAATGCTAGTTTGAACGGAAACAGCGAGAGCAGAGCAGACAAGAAGAATGAGTATGCGAGGGGGGAAAGGAGGAATAGTATGAGTCGGTTTTGGTAGCCACGAGAGAGAGAGAGAGAAGGAAAGAGAGAATGGAAGAGAGAGAGAGAGAAAGGAAGGGAGAGAGGGGAAACAATGATGAGGACGCGAATGAGAAAGATGCGCCACGCCTCTGTGATTTGGAAGACATTTGAGCGCGATCGGGGGTGCAGTGAGCGACAGCGAGGAGAGTAGCGGAAAAGGAGAGAGAGAGAGAGAGAGATTCTTGGAGAGAGAGCTGAGTTACAGAGTAAGAGAGAGGGAGAGAGAGAAGTTGAGATGGAGAGAGAGAGAGAAGAGAGCGAGAGAGAGAAAAGAGAGAAAGGGAACAGTAGCAACGGCTTTTCTTTCACCATCAACCTTCTCTTCTGCCTTCCCTATATCTATATTCCCGTGTGCCTTTCAACTCGATCTGTTTCACTAACTGTACTCTCTCATTCTCAATTTCTCCTCTTTCGGCTGTTTCTCTGTATCTTCTCTCTCTCTCGCTCTCTCTCTTCTCTCCCTCTCCTTTCTCTCTCTCTATCTCGCTCTCTCTCTCTCTCTCTCTCTCCTTGTTCTGCTTCCTCTCTCGCTCCGCCTCCTCCCCCTTCAGACTGTTCTTGCTCTTCCGCCCAACACTCTATGCACAATGCAAACTTATGAATCTTGATGCAAGCTTCTTTTCTATTTCATTGATACTTGCTTTCTTGATGGTCTCTGTCTCATTTGTTACTTCCACACTTACATTCTTCCTTTTTGTATCTCCGGAAGGAAGGCAAGAAACTGTCGCCATCCTCCCTTTTCAATCATCTTTTTATCTTCTTTTCAGTGAACGAGGCTCTTTTCTCGCTCTCTCGCTCCCTTTCACTATTTATCTCTCTCTCTATCTCATCATTCATCTCTTTCTCTCTCTCTTTTCTCTGTCTCTCTCTCTCTATCTCATTATTCATTATTCTTGCCCTCTCTTTTCATCTCTCTCTCCCTCTCTCTCTCTATCTCTCTCTCTCGTTTCCTCTATCCCTTTCCCTCACCAGTCTATTATCCTCCCTCCAGTGTCGCCGCTTCTCTCCTTGCCCTCTCCTCTATTCACCTGGGAACATTCTCTCGAATGTCTTGTCCTCCCAATGTCTGACCTCAGACAATAAGAATGTGCGAGAAAGTGTCACGTAGACATTCTGTTCTTTCTTCATGTCGAGATCAACGACTTCTCAGAGCTTTGATTAATTTGAATATGAACTGGATGCTTCCTGATTGTAATGTTTCTGCCTGTTTCTCTGCAGATGTACCTCTCTCTCTCTCCCTTTCTCTCTCTCTCTTTCTCTCTCTCTCTCTCCCTCGTTCCCCCCTCCGTCTCTCTCTCGCCTATCTCTGAGTCTTCCTGTCTCTCCCTCTCTCTCCCTCCCTCTCTCTCTCACACCCCCCTCCTCTCTCTCTCTCTCTCTCTCTCTCTCTCTCGTCTCTCCCCTTCCTCCTCCCAAGACATCAGAAGGCAAAAGCGACTTAGTGTGTGCGCGGCGAGCAGCAGTCTCTTTCCCCATGTCCAAACTAATATCCGGTCTGGCCCCAGCAACGAATTCGCTTGCTGCTGTCTGTTTTCTTCATGGTGGTCCTGGCTGGCGTTGTTGGACGAAACCAGAGGTCCAGAGCACAAGGCCCTATAAGTCACCTACCACGGAGACCCCCCCCCCCTGTATAGACCCCCTGTCCCCCCCCGAGAGTACACATACATTTCCATTCTCCGCCCCTGCCCAACTTCATCTCTCCCGAGAGTGTGTATGCGTTCCTCTCCTACTGCTACCACCACCACCTTCTTCTTCTTCTCTTCCTCCCCCCTCCAACACTCCCCGAGTTGCCCCTTTTCACGACGTTAAAGAAGCGCTAGTCTGCAGCAGAGTCTTAAAGAATTGGAAGGGTATCGCGGCCAATATCTCTTACTTTCTCTGTCTCTCTCTCTCTCGTTCTCTATCCCTCTCTCTCTCGTCATCCCTCTTTCCCACTTTATCTCTCTCTCTCCCTCTCTCTCTCTCTCTCTCTCTCTCGTTCTCTATCCCTCTCTCTCTCGTCATCCCTCTTTCCCACTTTATCTCTCTCTCTCCCTCTCTCTCTCTCTCTCTCTCGTTCTCTCTCTCTCTCTCTCTCTCTCTCTCTCTCCGCGCTCCGCCACCCAACTTGGCCCTCGTACCAATTCCTCTTCCTATCTTGCTTCCAGGCAGCTCGGAAGTAGGCTTCATCCACTTGTCTCCTGCCCAAGACATCTCCGTTCTCTCCTTCTCTGCTTCCCTCTCACTCCAGACAAGGACTGATGAGACCTAATTGAGAGAGAGAGAGAGAAGATGAAGAAGCTGAAACGACGACTCACCGCTGCCCTCCGCGGCGACAGAAACTCTTCTTTGCTTACGCCAGGTTCATCTAATCTCGAACTTTTATAATTAATATTATTTTTAAAGAAATATCTTAAAATTAGTTTTTGCCTTATACAACGGAAAAGTTCAAAAGAAATTTCATCAGGATTTCTCATCGAGCTAGAAAAACAGGCACAATTACCCTTTTTGGATTCTGAAGTGTTCACTTTGCTCATTTTCACAATTTTGTTTTATTTCGACACTTGCTGCGATCATGGAAGAATTGGGGTTTCTGATATGTGCATGTTGTATATGTTGGGAGTTTCTATTCTCATGAGAATGTTTCCTGCCAACCATACTCTTCAAACTGAAGCTGTTCAAGTTACATGGTTTAAATTACCTGATGAATTGGTTTAGTATTTTCGTAATGATCTAGTTCACAACTTTCTAGGCTTGAATAATTTTTAGTTAATTATAACTTTAAAAAAATGGTATTATATCTTTTTTTTTTAGATCAACTCGTGAATCACCACCCAGGCGGCGGCAGTTCGGGCAGCAGCAATGGCGGTTACGTGGCATCGACAGCTTCCGGAGCGGGACTCTTCTCGATGCCCTACCGTACCTGGAGCCTCTCCGATTCGATGTCACAACTCGCTGATCGGTACGGAACCCGGGGATCTAATTAGGGATTTGAATTCGGATTTTTTTTTGTGGATTCGTTGGTAAGTATACTGGAAAAAAAATGGTGATATGTTCCCTTTCTCCTTCAATTTCTTTTATTATCTCCTTGTTCTTCCTCACCTCATGCAATATATTTCATTTTATGCGTCGTTATCGATCAGTCATGTTATATTTGTATGCTAGTTAAAGAAAATCTAATTAGAAATAGGATCGATTGCTATTTATTGTGTGCTATTTAAACTGCCAATGACTAGTGTAGATGCAAACCTCGCTTGCGCGGCAACCAGTGAGTAATTTCTTTTCCTCGCTCGCGCTGACTCTTCTCTTCCTTTCTTTGTCTCTCTGTCTCTCTCTCTCTCTGCCTGTTTCTCTTTCTTTTTCTTGCTCTCTCTCTATCTCTTTCTCTTTCTTCTTCCTCTGCTTTGTCTCACTTTCTCGTCTGCTGTCACTCACTAACTTACGCGCACACACAAACAGAACCATTTGGAATGCATTACCCGAGGGCGAATGATGGACGGAGTGGCTTCGGGAGTTTTGGAGGAAGGGATAGAGAGAGAGACGGAGACAGAGAGAGAGCGAGAGAGAGAGAAGATAGAGAGAGAGAGCGAGAAAGAGAGAGGGGAGAAGAGAGAGAGAGAGAGAGGAGAGTTACACAAGAGAGTAGCAAAGAAGTAAAAGGATGGCCCGGTCATATAGCTCATTCGCCAACTTTAATGTGTTTGCCCCGCAGCAGTTTTGAGCATCAACAATTTTCCCGGATCTCTATCTCTCTCTAACTATTTCTCTTTCCCCTTTTTCTCTCAGCCTCTCTGTAACGGATTTCTCTCTCTCTCGTATTTTCCGCTGGAAACGGAATAGTAATGATCTAGTGTAGCATTCCACTGATCCACCCCCGTCCTCTTCCCCCCCCCCTGGCATTTTGCTTATCTTACTATCATTTAGTGTTCGAAATGATTCTTGCCTCCGTATCGAAAGAAAACGATGCAAGACAGATTCTTGCGTGAGAGCCTTTCTTCATGAGGAAGAGTGGAGGAATGAAGACCGTTCTCTCACCCCCCCCCCCCCTGATTCCTCCTTTCGAACAAGGAGGAAAAGTGCATGAAAGGGAAATCACAACCGGTGGGAACTTCCTGACTCTACCTCTAGCATTCATTTGCTATTTGTGGAAGTGATCTGGACGACTACTTCTCTCTCACTTTTCTTTTGTCCGGTCTCCCAGTCGCCCACCCACCAGCAAGCATGCTTTGAACAATGCATTTCACAATCTTGTCTTGTTTTACTTTCTCTCTCTCTCTCTCTCTCTCTCTCTCTCTCTTTCTCTCCATTCTCACAGTTATTTCGTTGAGGTTTTACAACCAGAAGGAGCTCGCTTTTTCATCCCCTATATTCTCATCCCTAGAGTAATCCACTCACTATTCTTTCCCTATTACTTCTAGCTCGTAGGTTCACCTTCCTTATGGGCATTCCTTCCTTTATACTGATTCTTGGTCTCATCCTCTTTCTCTCTCTCTCACTCTCTTTCTCTCGCACTCGTTAGCTCTCTCTCTCTCTCTCTCTCTCTCTCTCTCTTCCTTATGACCTTTCTCAAGCAAAAAAAAAAGATTGGTTTCTAGCACAAAAAAAATCGATGTGACGATCAAAAGGAGTTTTCTCTGAATGGACACCTTTTTCTGTCTCATTCTCATTCTTGCAGATTGCAGTACAAGTGTTCCTATCGCCCATTCCGTATCTTCAATATAGAAAACTTCGAAAAGTAGAAAAAATGAGCTGTCGAGAGAGAGATAAAAAGAGAGAGAGAGAGAGAGAAAGAGAGAGCGAGAGAGGTGGGCCATAAAGGCGTGGCAAAGGTGCTATTGCCGCTCCGGCGCCCTGAACCGTCAAAAGATGAATAGTGTGCCAAAAGTGTTCGTTGTTGGGTGCTCAAGATTTGTTGAAGGAGGGAGTGAGAGAGAGAGAGAGAGAGAAAGAGAGAAAGAGAGGCAACACGAGACTGAGAGAGAAGTTATGTAGAGAGAGAGAGAATAAGTTCCATTTCTCGTTTGCAAGAAGAATGGGAATGTATGAGATTTGAGATGCCAAGGAGGATTTGTGCTGGCCTTTTCTTATGATAAGCAGCACTCTTTGTGATCAGCTGAGGGATAAGATATTTCTCTGCATCTCTGTTACTCTCTTTCTCCCTTTCTCTCCCTCTCTCCTTTTCTCTCTCTCTCTCTTTCTCTCTCTCTCTCTCTCCTTTTCTCTCTCTCTCCTTTTCTCTCTCTCTCCCTCTCTCCTTTTCTCTCTCTCTCTCTCTCCTTTTCTCTCTCTCTCTTTCCTTCTCTCTATCTCCTTATCTTTCCACCCTGATGACGTCTACCTGCTCACCCTCCCACTTTGGTCCGCGCGCCCCTAGGGGAGGGAGACAAACTGGTTGTTTGTATTTCCCACCCCAACACAGGTTCCCTAATAATATTTGGAATGATGCTTCCTGTGATAATCTCTAGTCAAAAGCGATGATCAATCAATTGCAAGAGAAACAACAAACCATGCGCAAATGATACAAATGGAGGAAAAGGATGAATAAGTACTGATTACCAACTGATAAGGGAATGGTCTCAGTTTCCCCCCGAGGTACACAGCAAATCGTTATGCCATTCGAGTGTTCTACTTGAGTGTTCAGATGATTTTCAATCCTCTTTGATTCGACGTCAGTACTGAAGTGCATGATTTCTCTCCCATTCTCTCTCTCTCTCCCTCTCTCTCTCTCTCTCTCTCTCTCTCGTTCTTTTCTCTTACTCTCTCTCTCCCTCACACACTATCACTATCTCCTCTCACCCATTGTTCGTCTCTCAACTTATCTATTCTCTCTTTATCTGTTTATCTCCAGAAACTGATCAGAGTGAGCTTAAATCGAAGGAAAAGCTAAAACGTTGATGATCCCGGAAGACGAAGAGTATTTCGTGTCCACCTTTTTTCTTATTTCATTCTTCCTCTTTTGCTCCTTTGTCCTCCCCATCCTCTCTCTCTCTCTCTCTCTCTCTCTCTCTCTCTCTTTCTCTCTCTCACTCTCTCTCTCTCACTCTCTCTCTCTCACTATCTCTCTCTCTCTCCTTGTCTCTCTATCTATCTCTTGTCTCGTCTCTCTGATTCCAATCATTCATGTCGGCTCCTCCGGAACTGCAAAAGAACAGAAGCCTATCGAGAAAAGAGCTCCTCTCCCCGTCCTCAAAGGTCGAAGCCAATGGACCACTTCTTTCGCAAGCATTTCCTCTTGTTCTCCGTGATCGTAGCGGAGGTAGAGAGAGAGAGAGAGAGAGAGAGAGAGAGAGAGAAAGAGGGAGAGGTAGAGAGAGATGGAGAGAGAAAGAGAGAGAGAGAGTGAGAGAGAAAGAGGGAGAGAGAGAGACAGGAAACAGAGACAAGTACTTAATCGTCAGAGAGATAGAATGACATCCAGCTACCAAGGACATACACATGTGCATATAACTGTCTCTCCAATCCACCTCTTTAGCCCTCACTCTTATTGTCGGAATGCTTATGGTTAGCTCGTAGTTTATAATATGTAGAAAAGAATAGCGGAGATCAAGTCAGAGTTGAGGGATTGCAGAGTTCAGTAGACAATAAAAAATAGTCATACACTTTGCAGAACATTTTGCAAGGAATTATAGCGTCATTCTGCTATTTTTTGTTGACTTGCAGTTGGAAAAGCCGTTTCTCGACATTGACTGCACATTAACCTATCTGGTATTTCTATTTATCTCTCTCTTTCTCTCTCTCGTTCTCTCTTTCTTTCTTTCTCTCTCTCTCTTTCCCTCTCGCTCTCTCTTTCCCTCTCGCTCTCTCTCTCTCTTTATCTCTCTCTCTTTCTCTTTCTCTATCTCTCTCTCTATCTCTGCTTGCTCACCAACATGTTTCAGCGATCGCTTCCAAAGTTTTCTCTGTTTCACTTCCCTACATCAACCCTTAGGATTACCAGAGAATCCCTTTTTATGCTCGCGGCTCTACCATCCTTTATCCCCATCGCTTTCATTATGAGCCAGTATCGCATTGCTCCTCTCCTGAATAGAATAGAAGAGTGGAGTGACAGGGGGGATTCCTGAAGTATTGCCCCCCCCCCCCCCACTTGACACCCTTGCGATGAGAGGTCCCTCTCATCTTTTAATGTCTTGGCCTTTGTTCCAGCTCTCTCTCATTCTCTCTCTCTCTCTCTCTCTCTCTCTCTTTCTATCTCTCTATTTCTTTCTCTCTCTCTCTCTCTCTTTCTCTCTCTCTCTCTCGTCTTATCGCTTACTGTAAGGCTATTAGCTGTTTACATACTCGATGACATATGTATGCCCCGGACCACATTCCCAAAGGTTTCCCACACTCCAAGATTGCACACGCGTCAATGGTCATAATAAGGTGTTTGAAGACCGGAATAGAAAGGAGGGGGGGGGCATCATCAGGTTATTGCTCATCTCCATTCTAAAGAGAGCCACTCATATCGAGAGTGGGACAATGGGGGAAAGGAATGCATCTGAGATGGAGATACACTGGAGCAGAATATCCATGATCAAAGGGAAGGGGTTGCAAAGTTGTAAAGTTTTAGAAAATGGAGAATAATCAGAATAATAAAAACAATTCTCACAACAAGAATAAAGTAAAGTATCACTGGTTTTTGTTTACAAATAATTATGTGCTCAACTTTCTGTCCCAAATTTTGTGGTTTGACAAAGGGTCATTGAGTGAGTTGCCTGAAATAAAGTGGATTAGCGTAACTAGCCCATATACAATCAGTGAAATAATAATTTATTATTAATATTTCACCAGAGAGCATTGTATTTTCTTCTCTACGTTATGTCTGAACCTGGCTACCTTACAATTAGCTATCAGTATCTCTTAATTTTCTCACATCATTGTGATGTTTTGAATAAATGAATAAATAGATGAATTAATTGATAAAAGTATACATAAATGAATAAGTAAATAAATTCCTATCTCTTAATTTTCTCACATCATTGTGATGTTTTGAATAAATGAATAAATAGATGAATTAATTGATAAAAGTATACATAAATGAATAAGTAAATAAATTCCTCAAACTTTTCTAGCCTGGCTGCCGATGGAGTGATCATCGAAGAACTTCCCGAGCCCAGACACGGCGCTCTGCATCATCAGCAACATCACGCAAGCGCCGCTGTTTTAAGGTGGAAATTAATTATTAATTTATTTTGGTTTATAAATGAATAAACATATATATATACATATATATCAATTTAATTTAAACTTTCAGATAATATTAATTTTTTTAATGAGAATGGGTCAAAAATTCTGGGCATTCTCACAGACTATTTTAAGTAGAAATAAGTTACTGATCAAAAAGAATTTAATATTAAATAAAACATTTGAAGGCATCATCGCCCTCCGCCCGATTACGCGTACGCCCAGCTCCGCCACCAGAAGCCGCCTCCTCCTCACCACTCTGGGCATCAGCAACCCATTCATCCGGTCAGTTTTCTCACCTTCTTTAAAAGAATCTACCGGTGCGAAAAAGTGTATGGTTTTCAGCCTGGAACTTTAAATTCTCTGTTGGAAAGTAGAGGCTAACCAAAGGCAAATAACGATTTTTTACTTTTTAATTTTCATCAAGATTAGTTGAATTTGTTTATAATATATTATAAATATTTCACCAAAATTTGGATGCGTCGTTGAATGCGTGTTTTTGGTAAGACCTAAACTGTCATCTGATACCGAGTAGATGGACATGCACAAGTAGCCATGATATGAAAATATGTTTATGAGGAAATGAAATTATTCGAAATGGCGTAGAATGCCAAAGTGAAAAAGATGAATATGTGATATATTTCTTACAAGATTTAATGTTTAAACAGTATTTTAAGTAAGCGTTAATTAATGACTGTTTTCAACAGGAATTAAATTTTTCCGTTATCGTATCATTAGACATAAAAAGATGATTTGACTATTTCTTCAAGAAAAAAAAACAAAGGAAATATTATCCTTACAGCTTTAACCCCCATTTCAACCGGAATTTAATTTCTACTAATCTAATACAATTGGTTGAAATAAAAAGAGAAGTGTATCTGATTATTTTTACAATAAAATAAAATAAAAATGAATAAAAATAAAAATCCTTACAGCACCCACCCCCGCCGTACGCGTCGTCAGCAGCTGCAATGTGCGCGATGCGTGGGAAGACGAGAGCAGCCAGCCTCTACATTGAGCGCCACTCCACGCACTCCTACTACGGCTCGCATGCATGTCAGTTCAGTCTACAGGGGTTACTGTAGGATACGGTATCTTGGCAGTCAAGAGGGATTACTGTAGTATACTGCGTTTTATAAGTCGAGATTGGAAACTGTACGATGCTATATCTCATCTATTCAGTCGAGAGGGATACTATAGGATATGGAATTTTTTTTTTTCTTTAGTACTCACTATATTTGGATGCAGGTATTTATTAGCAAGAAGAAAGAAAGAGTTGTGATTCAGCGACTTTTTAATATTGCTCATCGACTGGACTGTGCGAGGGAGTGTAATATATTTCTATGACGATCGTAGTTTTTCGCCAACTTTCATTTAGCCGCGAGACTGCTTTATCGGGCGTAACGTTGACAGCTTAAAGGCGCACTAGATTCAACCATGATATATGACCATTGTAATCGCGTCTTGCTAAACCTCGTACCCTCTCGTCATTGTCTCCGGCAAAAAGGAGCAAATTCAAGATTGTGTTTTTGGCTCCTTTAAAGTGTTTCTTCGCTCCACGGTCATTTGAGCAGGTTAAGCGGCCTTCTTCCCTTGGGATCACTCGAGTATATTTTGGCGAGCTCTTGAGAAGCCGCTAGTTTTCAGTGCCTCTCCCTCCATCCACACGTATATTACATTGCGCTAGAGATGGCAAGGCGAAAGAAATTGGCATATGAGTCGTTTTACTGGCTTGCCAGACGGCGGAAGTGTAATGTGGAGAGGAAGAGAGAGAGAGAGAGAGAGAGAAGGAAAGAGAGAGAGAGGAGGAGAGAGGTAGGGGAGAAAGAGAGAGAAATATAGAGAGAGACGAAGAGAGAATGAGAGAAGAAAGAGACAGAAATCGAGGAAGAGAAGAAGAGAGAGAGAGAGAGGGAAAGAGAGAGACAGAGAGAAAGTGTGCTAGCCAGACGTTTCCGATGATGATTCCGATGCTATTCGGACGAGTTATGATGAGCGCGGTTTTATGTAAAGTTTTACTCCCTCCTCAGCCTATGAAAATCACCCTGAAACCCTCGAAGAGTCTGCCATGTGTTTTGAAGGTGTTCCTGCCTAGCACAATGTGAAAGATGAGAAACCCCTATGCACTCTCCTCTCCCTCTGGAGAGCACATTGTTAGAGATACTTCTGAGCCCGGGTTTACATCCTGGAAATAAGTATGCGAACACCTCGAGTCGCTCTGCCCCTCCCCTCAGGCGATAGCGCTTTTGATCTTATGGCTGGAGAAGAAAACAAGCGAAAGAGAGAGAAAGAGAAGAAGAGAGTATGAGAGGGGGCAAGAGTAAAATAGAGTTAGAGTGAGTGAGAGAAAGAGAGTGATTCAGAGAAAGAGAGAGAGAGAGAGAGAGGGAGAAAGAGAGAGACCGAAAAAATTGCTAGCATATTTACGTAGATTGGACACTGATCCTCTCAGTGGGATTAGCAAGAAGCTTACGGCTATCAGCGCTCCTTTTCCGGTCTTATTTTTTCCCCATTGAATGATCTACGATTCGCTAGGTTATTTATAAGGCTATCGCAAAGTAGACGGGCTCAACTATGACTCATTTTTCGCATTTTTTAGGCCGCTAAGTTGGCTTAAATATGTTTGATGGCATTTATAAGTAGCGATTGCCTCACGTCTACAAGTATCGCAAAGCGGAAACGGAGATTTTCTTCCAAGTCATACTTATCCATCATATCATTGCTGTCTGATACTCTCCTTGCGCTACTACTTATCTCTCGAATACAGACATATTGGATGGACGCTTTCTGTCAATGTGTGCCCATTGTAGCCCGTTCGATGCCCAGGTCACGTCCTCATTTGACCCACAGCATCTCTTTTAGTGCCTCCAAGTCTCTGTTTCTCTCCCTCTCTCTCTCTCTGTCCTCTCGCTATCTCTCTCTCCCTCTTTATCTCTCTCTCTCTCTCTTTCTCTCTCTTTCTCTTTCTCTGCCTCTCTCTCTTTCTCTTTCGCTCTTTCCCTCTCTTGCCATCTCTCCCACCTTGCCTTCCTCGTTAGCATACACTTCCGGCCACACATGAATGAATGAACGGCAATTCTAGTGCCACTTGGCCCTTCCAAAAGCAGGAACAAGCGGATTTGGCCTTTGCCCACAATGCCCATGCATTCTTTATGAACCCGCTAACCCCTCGTCACTCCAATCTCCAAACCAGGGAAGTATAGTAGTAAGCTAAACTTATTACTAGTCATAATTGTAGAATTAGACGACCATAGCAAGTATTTTCGAGTACAAGGTTCGTTTGTCTTTGGGAAAGCACTGTTCTGATGATTTCAGCCCAAACTTTCCTTTAGTTCTCTTTTTCATCAATTCAAT
Source organism: Allodiplogaster sudhausi (assembly GCA_945643635.1). Classification (NCBI taxonomy): domain Eukaryota; kingdom Metazoa; phylum Nematoda; class Chromadorea; order Rhabditida; family Diplogasteridae; genus Allodiplogaster; species Allodiplogaster sudhausi. The sequence continues at coordinate 3,039,623 of CALZFC010000041.1, read as the reverse complement.
GAGTCGTCTTTGAGCCCCTCTTTTCCATTTCCGATATTTTCCTTGACTCGACAAGGTATCTCTTTCCCGATGCTTCTCTCTCCTCAGGCATTTTTTCTGCTATGAATACATTCTTCGATTGTTCTTGTTCTTCATAAATTTCCTTTCTTCATTTCCGTTTCCTTTTGTCATTTTAACGATCACGTATTTTATAAACGTTTACTGACTTTTTTGTTCTCCTATTTTTAAAATCTGCTATGTAAAAGATCTCTTGAATGTTTCCGGCCAAACTTTAGCAAACATCTTTTTTAAATTAACATTTTAATCCTAACATAAATGATACGTTTTGACCGACTAAACGGCCGCTAAATATGTGTTGTTGTTGTTGTTTTTATCAAACCGCTGAGTCCCGTTCCCTCCGCCTCGCCCTTACACCAATCTCCTCGTGCCCTCACACATGTTCTTTTCATTTCATCTCTGCGCCGCCCTTCTCCCTCCCTTGTTCCACATGGTTGTTGAGCCCTAACAAGTGACATCTATCGATGCTTTTCTTTGCTCTTTTCCAGTCGTATACCGTTTGCTTTTCTGGCAAACATCAAGGCTTTTCTACGTATACCCTCTTCTCCCTTCAGTAATTACTAATAGATTTTTAACGACAGCTTTGCCGGCATTGCTCCACCATCTTTCCTAATTGTTTCCCATTTCTCTGCATTCCCAATATGTTCATTCTCTTGCTCTTGCTCTCTCTCTCTCTCTCTCTCTCTCACTTTCTGTCTCACTCTCTGTCTCTCTCTCTCTCACTTTCTGTCTCACTCTCTGTCTCTCTCTCTCTCTCTCTGAGTCTCTCCCTCAATCTTTTGCTTGCATGGCTGCCTGGACACAATATGTGGCTACCGTTGTTTTTCATTCACCTTTAAGCCGAATGAACACATAACGGGCCCAAGGGCCTTTTCTATGTTTTCTTGTTCTCTTCTCTCTCCCCCCTCTCTCTCTCTCCCCTCTCTCTCTCATTTCTCTCTCTCTCTCTCTCTTTTCTCTCTCGCTCTCTCTTTCTTTCTCTCTTTTCTTTATTTCTTTCTTCCATGCACTAAACACAATGAATGTCCCAGTGCGTAGCCATAAGTTAAAAAATTGGGGGCCTCCAGGCGACTATATAGAAATATTTGGTTACTTTGGGACAACACATTTTTTTCCTCTGACTACTGAATGTCGAAACGATACATAATTAAAATGTATTACCTAACAAACTAGATTCTGCATAACACTTGAGACCTCCAAAAAGTCACAGAGTATAGAGCTATTTTTTGTTGCCGAACCCCGTGCCTGACTGGCTCTAGAAGAAGTTGTTCTCCTTTCTCTCGCATTTCTTTGTATGTCGCCAGGGCAACTTGTGAGAATGGGCCGGGCGCCCGGCTTTAGTCATCAACAATTCACTCTCTTATTGACCAAGGAATTCTGCCCTCCTCTGCTGTACCTTGTGTGAGTCCACACACAACACACGAACAGCTTCTTTCCCATGCAGACCCCTTCGAGATGTTCGAGAGAGAGAGAGATGTCCCTTGAAAGAGACAGAACTTCTCCCCTCACCCTCACCAACCCGTGTTCACACATTTCTTTCCAAAGCTCTCTCTCTCTCTCTCTCGCCCACATTTAGCACCGTTTTCAAGGCGCGCTCCGTTTTTAAGCCGAGACTTAACGGGGTGTGGCTCTGTGGTATGCAGTAATTTGCCCCGGCTACATAATGTTCTCAATTTATGTCTCCCTCTCACGTTTCCTCTCTCTCTCTCCCTCTCTCTCTCACACTCGTGTTTTCTCTCACTCTCTCTCTCTCTCTTCTATCTTATCTTACTCACACCATTTGTGACCTCACTCTCTCTCTCTCTTTCTCTCTGTCTGTCAATATCTGTCTCTCTCCCTCTCTCTCTCTCTCTGTCGCTCTCTACCTTTCACACTCCCTTTCTCGCTTTTCTGCTGCTGAAATAACCTGATGCTCTTAGCGCATTCCAGATGTCGCTCCCCCTCCTCTGCTTTTTCGTTTCCAACCCACTCTCGAACTGACCCCTTGAGCGAAGACACGTATCACATAGCCTAGAGGCACTCTTTTTCTCTGTCTCTCTGCTTCTCTCTCTCCCTTTCTCTCTCTCTCTCTCTCTCTTTCTCTCTCTTTCTAGCTACAACACACAGATAAACGCTTCATTACTCTCGTAGCTGAAAGGAGAGAAGCGAAAAGGCTTATCTTCCAGTATTTTGAAATTGTTTCTATTTTTGTACTATTATAATTTTCATTATTATCATTATAGCTTCTGGTTCTTTTTAGCATGGAATCTTTGATGCGAAAAGACCTTCTAATCTGTTATCAGGTCGTGGCTAGCATTAACGAAGACGTGCGCTTAGATTAGCCAGATTATCTTCTGACGCCTTTAATCCACCGGAAGTTTTCCACTTGCTTGGCCCAGAATATATTTATGTAAACAGAGATTGAGAGAGAGAGAGAAAAAGAAAGAAAAAGAGAGAGAGAGAGGTAATTGGATTTAGATACGATTATAGAAATGTTTTAGAGAACGACTAAATTTAGTGAAGTTAATCCTTGAAGATTTTTAAACGAGAAAAATGGTGCAAGCGTGCACTAGTCTGAGTTTTGCAAGATTAATTTTTTTCTTTAAAAATTGTTTTGTTAACCATAGTTGAAACGTTGCGACTTCTATTGGGCAAACTTGCAAAAAAAAAAAATCAAATTTCACTTCATGAATTTAGTTAGAAAAAAGCTTTACGCGCTTCTTTTCCAACAATAAAAATAAAATTTCACTTTATGAATTTAATTAGAATAAAGCTTTCAGTGTTTCCTTTCCAACCTTCCAGTTGGCGCCCTCCATCGCGCTTCCCTTGTTATCTATTTTATTACATGCCATAAATCTGCCCTGCTCTAGGTAGCATCAGCGTAATTCATATATACATATCTGATGTACGGATCAAAAACTGGAGAAGACCCGAGGTCTATCACATTCTCTCTCCTTCCCTCTCTCTCTCTCTTTCCCCCTCTCTCTCTCTCTTTCCCTCTCTCTCTCTCTCTCTCTCTCTCTCTCTCTCTGTCTGTCTGTCTCTATCTCTCTGCCGCTCCCTCTCTCCCTCGTTCTCCCTATATCTCTGTCTGTCTGTCTCTCTCTCTGCCGCTCTCTTTCCCTCGCTCTACTCATATCTCTACCTGTCTCTCTCTCTCTCTCTGCCTCTATCTCTCTCTCTCTATATCTCTCTCTCTCTCAGTTATAACGTTAGGGAATAGGTGAGGCATTCATGTAGACGGACGCGACTTGGACTTGGCTTGTATAAAATTTGCGCATGTATGCACATATGTACATGCCCTGTGCATACACACAACGAGGCCCCCGGCCAGCCTGGATCCAAGCCTCCCTCTCTACCTCTCTCTCTCTCTCTCTCTCTCTACCTCTCTCTCTCTCTACCTCTCTCTCTCTCTACCTCTCTCTCTCTTTCTCTGCGCGATTTGACATCCTTCCTCGCTCCCATCCCCCTTCTCCATCCCCACACATCCCTCCAGCGGACTCTTCACGCCCTCGAAGCAAATACTTTCTCACTCTGCATCCTCCAGCCTTGTCTCGCCAGCATTTCCCTCGTTCTCAGCTTCCTCTATCTCTCTATCTCTCTCTCTCTCTCTCTCTCTCTGGCCGTCTCTTTATCTCCCTGTGACCCACACCCATCTCTCACTCTCTCTCTCTCTCTCTCTCTCTCTCTCTCCCTTCCTACTACACTCTCTCGCCCGCCCATCCCCGCGCAGTCGTTCTCTCCCATCTATCCTTTCCTCCCCTCTGCCTTCCTCCCCCGGAGCACTCCCTCCCCATCGCCCGCCTCCACAGCAGTCCATCGATTCGTCGCACTGTCTGCCGTCCTCTTCACGCCGCGCACTCTCTCTCTCCCCTGTCCCTCTCTCCATCTCACTCTCTCTCTCTCATCCTCGTCCTAACCTCGACCATCTTCGCTCCTCGTTCTGTCGCGTTGTCGCGCCCTCTTTCCTGGTCCTCGCAGCTGCTCTTCCACACATGCCTGGCTACCTTTTTTTCTTTCCTCTCTATCTCTTTCTTTCTCTGACCTTCTCCCCTCTTTTTCTCTCTTTATCTCTCACTGTCTCTCTCGCTATCCCTCTCTCCCTCTCTCTCTCTCTCTCTCTCTCTCTCTCTGTCTCAGTATATGGAGGTACTGCGCATACGCATGTAGCAGCCGCGTCCTCCCACTGCTGCTTCAAGCCATCGTTGGATCTCTGTCTCCCTCGTGCCTCAGGCCGACTCTTTCTTGGCCTCCTTTAAATACAGCAATCTTAGCACCCCCATGTTGCTCTGTCCTCTCTCTCTCTCTCTCTCTCTTTCTCTCTCTCTCTCTCCTCTCTCTTCCAATCACAATCAACCCCACCCGCCAAACATTTCCTTGTCCACTCCGTGCCTGCTACTGCTTTCGGTCGCCTTCGCCTTTCTTTTCCTTTTCGTTGAACCGCGTGTTTCTTATTCTTCGTCATCTCTGTCTCTCTGTCTCTCTTTCTCTCTTTCTCGCTCTCTCATTCTCATTTTCTCTCTCCTTCTCTCTCTCTCTCTCTCTCGCTCTTTCATTCTCTCTCTCTCTCTGTCTGTCTGTCTCTCTCTCTCGCTCTCTCATTCTAACTTTCTCTCTCTCAATCTCTCTCTTTCTCTCTATCTCTCTCTCTCTCCCAATTGCCCTTATTCGCGCTTGTACTTACTGCTGTGTGAAAAGTGCACATTTGTATGCCCGCGCCGACGGCGGCAAAAGTGAATTCTAATTTTGCATCAATATATTTTTCCAGAAGTGGAGACGCTCCATTTAACGCGTACTTTCGACTTTCAACATAAGAAGAAAGAAGAAAAAGAAGAAGCTCCGGCTGCTCCTTCTCCTTCAAAGGGGGGTCTCAGCATCGTCTAGAGGAAGCCAAAAAAGGCGCCCCCTTTTGAGACTTGTTTGTTTCTCGGGCCGGCCCGCCTTTTTATACCCCTCGATCCCCGCCCATCTCCAGTCGCCGTCAAGTACTCTTGGTATACTTAGTACCCCAGTACTCGAAAACACACTGCTCTCGCTCTCCGTTCTAGAAGAGAGAGAGAGAGCCATCAATTCCCACTTTTTGACAAGCGGGAGGAGGAGGCACACAATTCGTGTCGTGCCCTAGCCTTATCACCGATTGTACTTCACTCTCTACTCGCCCCTCGCATCTCCTACTTAGGTGCTCTGACCGTCTGCCTCTCTCTCTCTCACTCTCTCTCTCTCTCTTTTCTCTGTCCACCAGACAGTGAACTGGTAGGCGTGAGAGAGAGGAGATAAGAGGGGCCGAAGAAGCAATGCCACAAATCAGCAAGTCGGCAACGTTCCACGACTTTGGCGAGCCGCCCCTCCCATGCGTGACGGAGGAATTCTACGCACCCGCCAACCCGCTCACCCCGCTCAGAAGTGGCTCACGAGGGTCGCGGGGCTCCAGCGAGGACGACGAGAACCACAACGGCATCGTTGATGTCACTTCGAACGGCGTCGTAGTCGGCAGCGGTGGACTCCCCTGCCACTCTCAAGCCAAGATACCCACGTCATCGTCCTTTGCCAACTGGCTTTCCGCCTTTGTTGGCAAACGAAGAAGCACGAGGACCTCAATGATCCGACCGTCAATATCGCTATGTCAGTTCACGGAGTACTGTAGAGGGTTTTTCTTTCCACCCGGGACCCATTCATGTTTGAATGTTTAACTAGTATTCATTCCCATACTTGTTGCAATGTACCGGATGTTTGCGCTTTCATTGATGGTTGAGAGAGAGAGGGTTAGAGAAAGAGAGAAAACGACTGTTTCGAAATGACAGCTGAGTTGAATCAGGTGTAAACATTTGCGCTTTTTGGCTGCCCGCAAAGCCAGCGAGTCAATGGAATTCTTAAAATGGTTCACTCAGACAGTTACCACGAAGGTCCTTTTTCTCCCAATTTTGCTTCTATACCGAAAATTTATTTTAATATAGTTATATTTTCATTTGCTTGCATTAATTCACTTCCCTCTTTTCCCATTTTTACGATTCTTGCATGTCAACTACCTGAAATCATTTGCCTTTCCTTTGGCCTACTCTGGTAAACAAACCACAAGTTCACAAGAGTTACAACAAAAAACCCAAAAGATGATATGTACGAATCGATGATCTGCAACGCATCTTTTCGTCGCTTTTCGTTCTCTTTCTTTTTTTTTATTCGATAACATTGTAGCCACCTTTCGCCTTTCATGTTCTTTCTCTGATCGTCCCACTTCTGGGTGTGATAATAATGATATGTAGCTGCTACTGTCTATCTCTCTCTCTCTCTATCACTTTCTCTGTCTCTCTTTCTCCCCTCTCTATCTCTTTCTCTGTCTCTCTCACTCTCTCAATCTCTTTCTCTCACTCTCTATCTCTTTCTCTGTCTCTCTTTCTCCCCCTCTCTATCTCTTTCTCTATCTTTCTCTCTCTATCTTTATCGTTCACTTCCTACTTGTATGCTTGTTGATTTCTCTATTCCCATTCCCCCCTCTCTCCCATTTCCATGCCAGCTGGTGGAAGTTGCCGCCACTTCAACAGCGTTTGATTCGCGAATAGTGCGTGCCCGTGTATTATTTTCTCTGCTTCTCAGGCCTCTCTCTCTCCCTTTCGACTCTCTCACTCAAGCGTAAGCAATGTTCCTCACAAAGCGCCTTTGCCGCCGATGCTGCCCGGTAGCAGGTCTCTGACCGCTCTCTTTCTCTCATCCTCTTTCCGTGTCTCTCACTTTCTATCTCTCTGTCTCTCTCTCTCTCTATCTCGTTCTCCATCCCTCTCTCTTTATGTCTCTCCCATGAATCAACCGTGCCGGGTGCCTTGAATCAGCCCAGAACGATAGTGTTGTATATGCAGCTCGCGTGTAAGCACTACAAAGGGATCATTTTGATAAATAATGCTCGGTTCCACCATTCCTCTACCAGAAGATACTCTATGATAACAGGTCAAGGAATAAATAGGGCCACATCATTCTTGATGTATGAATAAATTAACAGGGGTTTTGGGAACGGGCCGATGACGAGTTGGGAAATCGCTCGGTTAGGCAAGATTGTTTTTGAGATGTTTGCCTTTTCCATAATCGTATTATAAGTGGACGTAGTTCTTCCTCGTACAACTGACACTTGAGCTCCCTTTTAAGGTTGTTTTCCACTTCCGTCACTTGAGCTCTGTATCTTTCTCTCGCTATGCATTCCTCTCTCTCTCTCGTCTCTCTCTCTCTCTCTCTCTCGTGCGTACTTGTTTTACGGCCTCCCATCAATGGGCTGTTGTCAATGTCCACAGTCCCCTGAGGGGCTGAAAATGTGGATCGAGTATGAAAATGGCAGAAAGGAAGCAGGGAAATGTTAAGCGAGAGAGAGAGAGAAGATGAAAGAGGAAGAGGATAAAAGCTCCTTGAACGAACGTTCTCAGAGGCTGTAACGAGATCCCGTTTCCGGCAGCAGCATCAGCGCGGGGCTTCTATCCATCCATCTATGTATTCTGTGCTTCTGTGGTACGTCTACGGCCCCCTGAGCTTCTCCTGAGCTTCAGAAACCCCCGGAAGTGTTTACAGCCTACGGGGGCATGCAGAGGTGGCGCAGTCGGGATGTGGAGCTTCCGCTTGCCCCCCCCCCCCTCATAGCTCAAGTGGTCCTACGCACCACCCTCTTCATAGCCATGAAGACCCCCTCCCCATAGCCATCCTCTCACTCACCACACTCTGCTTCGCACTCTTGCTCTCGCTTCATTAGTGTATCTCTCCAGTCACCTGTCTATCCATACTCTCTTTCTCTCTCTCCCTCTCTCTCTCTCTCGCTCCCTCTCTCGCCACTCCACCTAATCTCTATCTCGTCTTCCTGATCTCTCGGCTAGATGTTCGCTTAAAATTCGCTGGCCATCGAACGGTTTTTTCCACCGCTCTTTTCGCATTCGCCTCTCAGCGTGCGCATTAAACTGCCACGTTCTATGCATGAGCGGATCGAGATAAGCTGAAGAGGAGGACAGGAAAGAGGAAGAAGCACCACATTCTTAAGTTTCTCTCTCTCTCCCTATCTTTCTCTCTGCCTCTGTCTCTCTCTAGCTCTCTTCTCTCTCTCTCCCTCACTATCTCTCTCTCTCTCTCTCTCTCTCTCTCTCTCTCTAGCTCTTTCTCTCTACTCATGGTTACGCACTCTCGAACGAACCACGCACGTACACTCACCCACTAAACTATAAGCTCATGTAGGTCTAGCGGTACCTTCTGCGCTTTCTCAAACTCTTTTCATCCCTCTCTCCCTCTCGTTCTCTCTCTGTCTCTGTCTCTTTCTCTCTCTTCTGCCTCTCTCTGCCTTATCTCTCTCTCCCTCTCTCTCTTCTGTCTTTCTCTCTCTCTCACACTCTCTCTCTCTCTCTCTCTCTCTCTGACTTTCTAATTCTCGAATAAGCAAGCGCATGAGATGCTTAGAGGAAGGGCAGCAAGCCGATTAGACCGGAGAATCTTTCTCTCTCTCTGCCGGATTGGAGAGAGATTGCACATTGGGAACACTGCTTAACACGGCGGAGCACAGAAACTGATTGCCGGCTTTTCTGATACTGATTACGAAATTAGACTCGCATTCTTGGGTGGGGTTAGTCTACCGTATACATATAGGTGTCTTCTTTTGAGTATAGTAACTTCTTTATGTATCCCCATTTTCAAAACGCCCTTGTCTTTTCATTTCTGAACTTATCTTTTTTGGATGCCTCTGAGAATGTCGATTCCGCTAGAGGATTCTCGGCTAGATATTGTGCAAAAGTCGGGACAAATATTTATCCTGCTCACCTCACCTCAACCTCCATTCCAATCTGCCTTTTGGCTTTCGACTATCAACGATGATGTAAGAGGGCAAGATGAGGGGGCAGAGGCTGCAAGGAGAGAATCAAATTCCAAGAAGCCCCCCGGGCCCTGGCTTCCGATGTTTTACGGAATACTATCAGCCTTTTTCGGTTGCTGAAGACTTTGCCTAGGCGTAGAAATGAAATCTTGCAAGAGTGACACTATGAGGGCCTTGAAAGGGATAAGAAGAGGGGGTTTTGTGATTGAGAAAGAGAGGGTGAGGAGAGGGGGAGAGAGAGAGAGAAGAGGAGACAGATCGTTGGGTCTTCATCTCGAGAAGACTTAACCAGATTTGCATCGCAATAGGATGAGTCACCCCGAGAGATCCGATTGACCTTCATCAAGTGAAGATGCTTCACTTGAGGGAAATGGAGGAGTGCAATGATCGGGGCTGACAACTTGCCATGCAAAGTTTGACACTTGATGAGACCAAAGATGGGGGGAAGCTCTCTCAGGATAATGGAGGAAGTGGTGAGGAGAGAGAAAGAGAGGGGGGAGAGACAGGAGAATGAGAAAGGGAGAGAGAGAGAGAGAGAGAAGGAGGGAGGGAGGGAGAGAAAGAGCAAGGAAGAGTGAGTGGGTGTGATTAGCCCACCGAACACCCCCAGGGCCGGTCCAGACAGGAAGGTGCCTTCCTACTCTATCTAAGCGCACTCTCTCTCTCTCTCGCTCTTCTTTTCTCTAACTCCCCCTAACTCTCTCTCTCTCTCTTTCTCTCTCTCACTCTCTCTCTCTCTCTGTCTTTCTATCTCTCTCTCTCTCTCTCATTGTCAGACATGCAGAACCACTCACTGCTTTGGATGTCAGGCGGTGGGAAAGAGCATCACTTATTCGGTACAAATGGCCACTAATTTGATGTCTTGAGATGCGTGAGAAGAAGGGTGGATGCGTTGGAGAGAGGGAGGAGGAGGAAGCGAGATGAAGAGGGAGGGAGAAAGAGTGATGATGAGAGAGAAAGAGATGAGAGGGAGACAAAGAAAGAAGAAGAGGAGAGAGAGAGAGAGACAAAGAAAGAGAAGATGAGAGAGAGAGACAAAGAAAAAGAAGATAAGAGAAAGAAAGAGAAGATGAGAGAGACAAAGAAAGAAAGAGAGGATGAGAGATAGAGAGACCGTCTCAGATCCATCCAACTTGTTGTTGACATGTAACGCATGGTTGGGGGTCTTGCCCGGATTCTGGAAAAGGCATCCGTCCGAAGAGTCCCAAGAATATTTGTAGGCGCGCCTGAACATGAGCATGAAAGGGAGCTGGGGATGTTCTAGTCTCGTTTAATATAAAGGAGAGGTTATTGGAACCCTAAGCAAACAACTCCTTTTCTGTTTTTCGGTACCATTGAATGCTAGGTCATCAGGTTTGTCAAAGGGGCCATGGTGGAGAAGAAGAAACGATGGAGCAACATGTCCCCCTATCAACCCGCACTGTGTCCATAACTTTTTTTTTTCTTTTTATGCCTCTCTCTATCTCGATGTCTATATCTCTCTCTGTCTTTCTTTCTCTCACTCTCTCTCTCTCTCTCTCTCTGTGACCATGCTCCACAACCCCACAATTTCCCGCCTAAATCCAGACCAGAAACTGGCCACTCTCTTCTTCTTCTTTCTGAGATTCATGGTTGTTGTCTGGATGAATTTGGCCTCTACATGCAATCTTCAGTCAATTTCTCCCTTTGTTGCTTCCTCTTTTCCATTCTATGGGAGAAGCGCAGAGTCGCAATGCGACATAAAAGGAGAAAAAGCACTAGACGGCTCGTTTTTCCTTTCTCTGTCTCATGTCTCTCTCTTTCTCTATCTCTCTCTCTCTCTTCTCTCTCTCTCTCTTGCTCTCTTCTCTCACCCCTATCGTACTCCTTTCCTGTCCACCAAGACTATGAAAGAGAAGGGAGTGGACAAAACCATTGAGCACTACAATAACAACTCACGCATAACTGAAGAGGGTTTTGCAGAGGGCTGTAAGGTTTTGCAATCATTTCATACTTCAGCCTCAAGGTGCTCGAAATAATTTGAAAGACTCCAAGAATTGGAGCAGAACGAATGTGTCCTTTTTGTAACTACATTTCCATTTTCTGCAAATGGACTCCTGCCGACATCCTGATTTCAGCAGAAGCGTGTTCCGTGCTGATTTATGATTCGATGTCTTTCTTTCCTTCTTTCTTTCTTCATCTACTCCCGCTCAGCAAGGAGCATTAGACCCGCTAATAAGCTTATTCATAGTGTTTGAATCTTCTCCCACTCTCTCTCATCTCTCTCTCTCTCTCTCTCTCTCTCTCTGTCTGTCTGTCTCTCTCTCTCTTACTTACACATACTCTCTCTCCCTCACTCACTCACTCTCACTTTCTCTCTCTCTCACTCTCTCTCTGTCACTCACTCTCTCTCTAATAATTTTCTTTCCATCAGCTACTGCCACAGCCACAGAGAATAAATGAGGGTAGCAAAAGAGCGAGAATAATGACATGATTCAACGTTACGGCTGTCACTGTTGCGTTGTCTCTAATTATTGCTGTCTCTCTCTCTCTCTCTGACTCTCTCTCTCTCTCCCACTTTCTCTTCCGCCTCTCTCTTTCTCCGCTTCTCCTCTCCATCGTCATCAAGCCCTCTCTTTCTGCTTGCCGCCACCAAATCCCGAATTCACGGCACACCCTGGCAGTGCTAGTGCATGCATAGCGTGCGTAATAACGAATTGTTGCCTGGCACTAGGCTTACGGCCCCGAAATGGGTCCCCTTTTGGCCCGGTTCGCTCCCTGAGGTGCCCTAGACAGACTACATAGACCCCCTCAAGCAATTGCCCACTCCTAGCCCAAAGTGTTGTATCTTATGAAGTTACCGCGTGACCATATCCGCCCACTCTAAAGCAATCATCGGACCTTTGGGTGGAGTGGATGGATAGACCCTCATTGTCAGCCATGGAAGAGAAAGAGGTCCCCTGAGGGAGAAGCCTCAGCTGTCTCACTAGAAAATAGCCGTGATGAAGGCTGGGAGCCAAACCAGAGGGGTCTGAGTACGGGGGAAGTGAGGACATGGACTAGCAGATCATCATTGCACTTTTATCGCGCTTCCATCTGTTTATCTTTCTCTGCCTGTCTCTCTCTCTCAGTCTTTCTTACTTTCTTTTTCTCCCTCTTTCTGTCTCTCTCTCTCACTCTCTCTCTCTCTCTCTCTATTTCTCTCTCGTCCTTGGCGGCGTCATAAAAGCTTTGCCGAATCTCCTCTGGATCTCATAAATGTTTAATCGAAAACATTTGGACCCCAGACCGAGATGAACTGGGGAAAAGCAAACTGGACTCTCAGGGTTTCTCTAGCTGCCAAACCACACGCGTTAAAAAGATATGAAACAGATGGCGAACTCAGGCCTGAAACCATAGCGACCCAGTTGAAGGAGCTAAATCGGATGTAATGATAACATTTCAGGCAAGATATATTCCAAAGCATTACGATTCAAAATATTGCATTGGGCAGTACTCGTTTTATTTACGACCAGATGTCGATTTCGTTGGAAAAAAAAGCTTCTGATATTATGCGCTTCTGATTTCTTGCCTTTAATTTTTAGTATCTCACCTTCTTTCACTAATCTTACTTATTCTTTCTTTGTGTTTCTCTCGTTCCTTCTCTTCCTCTCTCTCTCTCTCTCTCGCTCTCTCTCTCTTTCTCTCTCTCTCTCTCTCTTTCTCTCTCTCTTATTCAGCCTCTCTTTCTCTCTTCTGTCTAGGAACTGCAGGAAAACTGCCACTGTGTGAAGATGCGAAGCTGAAGAGCATACAACAAAGAGACCAGTGATCCCAGTGTGTGATTGAGAATGGAAGAACGGAGCACTCTTCGACTTCGTGCGAACGGTGGACAAAGAGAAGGGTGGCGAGGGAATGAGAGAGGCAGAGAAAGAGAGAGAGAGAGAGAGAGAAAGAGAGAGAGAGCTAGAGAGAGGCAGCAAGAGAAAGAGAAAGGTAGAGAGAGAGGCAGAGAAAGAGAGAGAGAGGCAGAGAGAGAAAGAGAGAGAGTGAGGCAGAGAAAGAAAAGAAGCTTCCAGGGATTGAGGCGCCTTGAAGCAAGCTTCTAGTACAGAACGAGAATAGACACGACGGCCTCGAAGGGGGGTGCTAACTCGATTTGACCAACTTCGCCACTTCTGTACTGGTAGGAGAGTGTGCTGTTGGACTTTCTGCTTCTTCGACTTTTTCTCTAATCTCGCTCTCTCTCTCTCTCTCTAATCTCACTCTCTCTCTCTCCCTCTCTCTCTCTAATCTCGCTCTCTCTCTCTCTCCCTCTCTCTCTCTCTCTCTGTCTCTCTCTCACTCTCTCTGTCTCTGTCTCTCTCTCTCTTTCCTCTCCCACATCCCTCGTTCTCTTCCTCTACACATTGCCATCTCTTCCTCGTTCGCATCTCATCAGAAAGTGGCAAAAAGCCACATCGCCGCTTCATGCGTCAGAGAGCGCAGCCGCTTTTCGAGAGTTTGATTACGAGAAGAGGCAGTTCCAGAGCTAACAAGTCTGGCTTTCTCTGACAAAAGGAAAGATAGTCGGATATAACAGTTATGCAGATTAGGTGCACTGAGAAAGAGAGAGAGAGAGAGAGAGAGAGAGAGAGAGAGAGAGGAAAGAGAGAGAGGAAAGAGAGTGATAGCGTGAGCTCGTAATCAGTCGGGAATCTTGCGCTATTTATATCATGGCGATTGCCACAAGCCTAATATTTATTGGATGCGCGAATATCCGGCTCTGTGCATGTCCGGTTAGCTTTTCTTCCCTAAGTAAGACAGATCCAATTGAATGGCAGACTTCTTTCAGGGGAGAGAGAGAGAGAGAGAGAGGAGAGAATAAGCTAGAGAGTGAGAAAGGAAGATATAGAGTGAGTAAGTGAGAGAGAGAGCAAGAAAGAGTTAGAGAGTGTGAGAGAGATAGAGACAGAGAGAGAGCAGTTCTAACAACGGTGTCATATCCTCGTCCGACCTACTGACGTAATGTCAGAGATATTTGTGATTATTTTGTAGCCAGCCTGAAAGCGCACGTGAGAACGTTGAGAGAGAGAGAGAGAGAGAGAGGAAGAGAGAGAGAGAGAGAGGAAGAGAGAGAGAAGAGGAAGGGAGAGAGACCATATGAGAATGAGAGAGATTGAGAGAGAGAAAGAAGCCCATCTTGCTTCAAACCGAATACCTACTATACGATGCATAAAAGAGGCTCCAAGAGATGCATGACAAGCTGAAGAAAAAGATGTAATAACCTAGCGAAGTGGGAATAACATACTCCGGGTAGAAAATGGCATATGCAAGAGAATGCAATGAATAAGGTTGAGTGGAAACAGGGGCAATTCTACTGAAGATAGAAGTGGATGTTTCGATAACAGATGAAAAAGAGGATTACAAAGGTAAAATAGTAGTAATATGTCTGAATCCTTTTTTTATTCTGTAAAACGACAAAAATTATGAGTAATTCTTCCTAGTGTCTAAAAATAAGAATATTTCCTTTCAGCAGTCGTCCAAGAATCTTCCGTTCTTGGCTCCGATGGCGAGAGTGTCGAAGTGTCTCCATGCACCTCGGATCAGGTGCTTGTTTATTTCTACCATCAGATTTTTGCAATTTATATTTCATTTAAAATTTAAAATATTTCATATAATATTAAAAAATATATATATTTCTGTTATTATACTTACTGGATAATTTTTGCCGATGCACACTTTTTTTTTTGCTATTTCACGTACAGATTTGTAGATTATTGAAGCTTACGTTTGTTGCAAAAAAGAGTGGGTTTTACCGCGTCGATTCATCTCATTTTCTCATTTATCTGAGAAGATATTGTTAAGTTTGAATTATCCGACATGCATGAATAGACGCGTAGGTAGATACGAGACAAAGTATAAGGAAGAGAGAGAGAGAGACCGACAGACGGAAAGAGTGAATACGAGAGAGAGAGAGAGAGAGATTGACGAAGTGAGGAGGAGATATAGTGATACTAATCATGCACAGAGTTCTGTTTCGCTTTGTCAACTGTGCCACTTTTTCTCATTTTGTCGTGGGAAACTTTAATAAGCTTCAATTTTAAACACTTCTAGTGTACTACGCATATTCTTATTGTCAGCGATCACATGCTAGTTGTTAATGGCGCACTTCCTGGTCTAAAAAAATTTTTTTAAGAAAACATTTTATTTTATATTTTATATATTCATATTTATATATATATATATAAAATTACTATTAAAATGATATTATTATTAAGAAGCTAGGAAACATGCTTCCAGATTTCCTCAGCGAATTCGCTTTCTGGTGTCGGCGGCGGGGGCGCGGGACGCTACGTGGTTAATGTCAAGATGCGACAGAAGCCATCGAGGAAGTGGAGCGAGGTTATTTGTTTAGTTTTTTTTTTTTTTCTTACTATGTATTTCTTAGTAAATTATTCTTTCGTTAATGAATAAAGTGATTATTTATTTATTTCATTTAATATCGATATCATTAACTTACTTATATAATTACCTTGACCTCACAGACCTTTGCAATGTATCTATCCCTTACGATGAGCGATGACTTTTGTCCGTATATTATAGTTGAGATGGTGCCTCCTGACTTTACTCGTATTATTAGTGACGTAACTTAATTACATTGTTGAAAGTGTGAGAGCCCCGGGGAAGGATGATTCATTTAGTGACCGGAAGTCTGCATTAATTGGTTTATGGCGGAGAGAGAGAAAGAGAGAGAGAGAAGGAGAATGATTGAGATGGAGAGCGTATTGCTCCTTGAATTTTGCACTCCCTGTAAGCCCTCTTTCTAGCTTTCTCTCTCTCTCTCTCTCTCTCTCTCTCTCTCTCTCTCTTCTCTCTCAAGTTCTCTCCCATGTTTATCGCTGCCTTTTCATGCATGACGACATTTCAAATGCTAGCCATTCGTAATTTAATATGCATAAAAGTAGGGAATATGTCCATTCCAGGCGCTGCCACTCAACCCCTTTTTTTATATCATATCTTCCTCAGCAATTCAGACTGTAGCTCTCTCTCTCTCTTTCTCTCTCTTTCTCTCTCTTTCTGTCATTCTATGAAGCGTACTTTGAAGACCCGCAACATCCACTTTTTGCCACACTCGTTCCACTGACATTTCCACATATGGGAACGATTATTCCTTAGAATGACAGGATGCTGAACATTTTCCTGCCAAGGGCATTATTTTGACATCATCCCCTTCTCTTCTGGCATTGGGGATGTTTGATCTGCTTTCTTTCCCAAAAGGATTCTCTATGATGTCTATGGATTGGCTAGAGTAGATGGAACAGAGTGAAAAAGTTGAAGAGAGACTATAGGGATGGAAAGCGAGAAAGAGGGCTAGAGAGAGAGAGAGAGAGAGAGAAAGGGACAGAGAGAGAGGGACAGAGAGAGAGAGCGAGAGAGAGAGGGACAGAGAGTGAGAGAGTTAGAGAGAAAAAGAGCAAAGAAAGCTTAGGAAGAATGACAGCGCTGTCACGGAATTTCGAAACAGTGAGAGACAACGTGTGGCTGCTGCCAAGTGGAATGGGGTCACCAAGGAGGAAACAGGAAACTGGAGAAGGGTGGGGGGGGGGAGAGAGAGAGAGAGAAAGAAAGAAAGCTAAAGAAATAGATAATGAAGGGACATATTTAGAGAAGAGAAAGAGAGAGAGGGAGAGAGAGAGAGATGTTACTGACGATGGGTGGGGAGGAGGAAGCGGTTGCTATTGGACGCATCTCCTTGCACAACCAGAAAATTGTAGATTAGGGAATTTTTTTCTACTGTACCGGGGTTCTCCTCGTCTCAGATTTATTATGAGTACTACAGGGGAAAATAGTAATCGACGAGTTTATTTTACCAAGCAGTAGACATTGACAGTATACAATGTATTGTGTAAGCTTGAAGCACAAATATGTTCCGCCAGCACATTCGTTGTTGCTTGTCTCAGATGTTGCGGCAATTCGGAACATGATAGGGGATGGAGAGAGAGAGAGGGAGAATGAAAGAGAGAGACGATAACGATAATTCCTTTTAAGGAAGAGATCCAGAAGCGCCTCTCACTGCCCGCTGACCTCCGTCTTCCGTTGAGCGTGGTGGAGAAACTGAACCGGACACCGACTCTCGACCAACCACTCACAAGGAAGAACAGAAGAGCGTCTTTGGTAAGAGACAAGGGATTACTGTAGAGTGGATTAAATAGTAGTAATTGTTTGAATGTTATAAAATATTATCAGGTCGAAACATAGAATACTTAGAAAAGCAGTAGACGTTATAGAATACTTAGAAAAGCAGTCGAGGTATATCTTTCACTATCTAGTTCTCTCTCCA